>CM076903.1:25867524-26576445 GCA_039519145.1 Kokia cookei | reverse complement strand
ACCTTACCTAGACTATGTGTTAAAATTATTTTACATTATTGTGCAAAAGCTTGGTAAGCATGATTTTCTTGGCTTTCATATGAAAAAAGATAGGGGGAGCTTTGTATGATTGGTTATCTATTTAATCTAGTATGCCTTCTATTTTTGTTGCTCTCATATATATATCAACAATTAGCCAACTTTAATTTTACTTAAATTATTTATTTATTTATTTTCATGCATTTCATACATTTTCATGCATCTTAGTCTTATCAATACTTTCTAAGTCATTAGGAATAGTTTTGGAGCCATTTTAGGACCTCTAGAAAATAATAGGGCTTACAATCTCATTTTTGTAATTGCACTGCACTTGGAAAACAAAAATGCTATTTGGTATCGATACTTTTATAAAAATATCGATACTCATGAAAAACTATCGATACCACGGGCTTTATAAGGGCACCTAATGCTAGGTTTTTCAAAACAGTTTCAAGAAAACACAAATCCCCTCCCCTTTTCTCCGAACCATACCAAAATCTTTCAAAAAAGTTTTGTTTTTTCAAAAAAATTTGGCTTCTAAACGCCTTCAAACCTCTTTTCAACAAGATTTGCTCACTATTGCTTGGAATTTTGGGCTATTTCAACATATTTGAGGTAAAACCCCTAAAAAAATTTGGCTTCTAAACACCTTCAAACCTCTTTTTTCCCTTCTTCTTCTTCTTAAGTGCTTCTTTCACTATCGGTGTCTCTTGGCCTTGAGTCATTCTTTCTACGGAGATATCATTGATAGGACTCTTGTTTTCCAGTACTTCCTCACTATCTCTGGACACAATACCCCGTTGTTTGCATAGCAGCATGATTAAAGAAGGAAAAGGCAGTATACTTGTCTGCTTGGATGTTGCCTTAGCAATCTGGTCGTGGATGATTGCGTCGACATCAATGTGGCTACTTTTGAAGATTCAATGTAGGAGGCACATGTGATCTAATGTCATCGTAGTGCTATGTGTAGAAGGTAAAAAGACAACTATAGAAAAACTTTAAGAATACTGAGAGGATGAATGTAACAACGATTATGACTGAGAAGCATGAAGTCAGCAGAGAAGTGTTTATAAACTTTTTGCTTGATCTAACGGATGGGGATAGAAGAAAATCAACTGGTGCAACTCTTACTGAAAAAACTTTGCTGAGTCATTATATAATGCACCGACAAGTTGTGCTTGTGATGCATTGACAAAAAGATGATATTTTTATTCCTGCATAAAATTGAAAAGGTAACAAGTAAAAGTTAAAAGGTAAAAGGAAATGTAAAATGCGTTGACAATGGAATCATAATGCGTCGACAATGGTGTTTACTTATTCCTTAAGTGCTTCGTACTCTTTTATTCATCACACCATCCCAAAAAAAATCTCCACTCTTTCTTGCGTTTTTTCCAATTCCGTAACTTCTTAATTATGGATATATAGGCATCAAAATTATGCTTTCATTGAAATCACATAATGCCTTTCCAATATACCGATCACCAATGGAGTAGGTTATTGAGAAGTTTTTGGGATCCTTAAATTCTAGTAGCAATTTAATTGTCATGACAATGCACCCTTCAGTAACTGTGATTGCTTCGACATCTCCCAATCTTCTCTTCTTTGACAATGTGTCTTCAAGTTTCTGAGGTTGTTTTGTTGTAGCATTTGTTGTGACAATGTGATCTGATTCTGTCACCACAATATTTTGTTTAACCTCTTCAGCTATAATTTGATTTTTAGATTGCGCTAACATCTTTCCATTGTTGAGATTTGAATTATCTTCTTTTGTTGTAGCATCTCTAACAACTTCATTTAGTTGAGTGTCACTTTTGGGAATGATTTCCTCATTATGCTCTTGCCCTTGTGATATTGAATTCTCAATATCAACTGACAAAGTTTCTTGTGGTAGCAAATTCATTGCACCCACAATCTGGCCAAATTGATATTCTAGAGCTTGTATGAATTTAGTTTCACTCTAAAGCACAGATTCAGTCTTGGAAATATATTGTCGCAACAAATTTTCAATTGATGAAAACTCTGATGCTTCGTCTTGCTGGATATTTTGCCTTGACAAAGGTTGATCATAATTGGGCAATGTTCACTTGGATCTAACATCATTGTCTATACTTCTAGGGTCTTGATTGTTCCAACAAAAATTTGAATGTTGCTCCCACTCTGGCGTGTAGGTGTTGGAATATGGATTTTCATTTCGACCAAAATTCCCCATGTTGTACATAATTGCTTGATTTGATAGGCATTCTTCAAATTCATGGTTACCTTCACAGTAATTACAAATTGTCACTGCAAATTTTTATTCTGCAATTGTTGTAGCATTCTGCATTGAATTACTCATATTAGTCAAAGAATATACCCCGGCTTTTATGGCATCGAGCTTCATTTCTATAGCATTACTCATCCAACATCTTGAGGTTCTATATACCTCATTCCTAGCCATATTTCATTAAAAGAAAAATGTAAAAGCAAACAACAAAAAGGAAACAAGTTAGTGACGAATAAAATTTAGATAATAAAGAATAAATGCAATGACAAAAACAAACATCAAACAAACGTCATTCCCCAGCTTGATTGGTGTTTTCACTACACAACGATTGTGCAAGCATACACACGTTAATGCAAGTATAGTTGATAGATAAATCTATCGGATATCAATCCCACAAGGAATGGGTTCTTGATGTCTAAATATCGGAGCAATCAATACTGAAATTAAATGTAATGTGAGTACTAATGTCAGTGCAATACGTTAATTCTGCACACTAAAATAATCAGTATTGTCAATGCAATCAAGGTTAATTGTCAGAGCAACTGAAAGTAAATCAAAGTGTTGTTGAAATGTTGAGTATTTAAATGCATAAAAGTAAAGGTTTGATCAAGTGTGAAGAATTGGAGTGAATCACTGACTTTGCTAAGTAGCAACGCTGGATGTGCCAAAAAGGTAAAATATAGATGAAATGTCGCTGCAATGAAGTTCATTCGAGTTCTTACCCACAATAGCTCCCTACTTAATCCCGACTCAAATACACTACTCTACCTCTCGGTACGAGCAATGATGTGTATCCAAGAACAAGTAATTGGAGTCTATCCTAGTCTCGAGCAGCTCTCGCCTAACCCACTTATTAATCTAACCTGTCACTGCATCTCTCGATGTCGGTGTACTGTAATTTCATTTTTGTGTTTAAAGCGGTTAAATCCAAGAATAAATGGATAAGCAACGTAAAGTAAGAAACAAAATGATATAACATTAATAGATACTCTCGTATTCATTTAACATCATCAAAATTCATCATCGTTTAAGAAGAATTAAAGAGTACAACGAAGTTTACTATCTCTAGACTACTAGGCTTACTCCTTAATTGTTCCTCTTGCCCAGCACCAAGCACTCCTCATCAGAAGTTGCTGCACACTTGCTCTATCAGCTCACCCTCCTCCGACGTCAAGTTTCCATGGTAGCTTGCTTGAAGATTTGAAAGATTTTTGGATTTAAATTCTTCACTCCTTGATATTTTTCTTCATCTTCTTTCCTCTATTTATAGGCTCAAGAAATTGCAAATTTTCTCCATTCTCAAATCCAACAACTTTGTACAGCTGTAAAAGTTTGTTATTGACAGCTATGCAAATATGATTTATTTACTGGACTGTTGTAGAATATCGGCGCAATTTTGGACATCTCTTCTCAAATCCAAATCTAATTACAGCTATCATGGTTAGTTAAATTCCAGCTGTGCACTCACACAGATCTAGTGTGATCTTTATAACTCTACAGATTGTCGTCGCATCTCTGGTCGCAATCTAAAATCTTTAATTGCAGTGACAATGTGTGAAATTCTTGCGCTGGTGCTTCTAGATGTGCCTGTGGCTTGAATTCACTCAAACAAAGTAAAGCTTTCAATGCATCGACATCTCTAATCACAATTCCAAGCTATACTTGTGGCTGCATTCTTCTTCCATAATTAAGCTTTTGGGCTGATTCCTGCGCTGACAATTCTAAGGCGCAATATATCAGTTGATTGCGACGACATTAGTACAAAGACGTAAAAATAACAAGAATTTAATCCAAACAAATATCAGTTAGAAAACATAAAAACTAAGTATGAAATGGCTTATATACATACTAAATATGATTCAAAAGAGACAATTAATACACAAATTTAGGGAGAAAATCTATGTCATTTGTAAAACCATCAGGGTGTTATGATTCCTCACTTTTTATACCTTTCGGCTCGGTATCTGAACTTAACCTCCATGATCGTGTCCTTCACCTAATCCTCACACGGAATCTTAGGCCTATTAAGAAACACGTTAAGATTCGAAGCACCGATTATTGGTGGATCAATTGCTTTAGAAATAATAGGCATCCTGACCTTATGCTTATCCTTTTTAATGACATTACGAAAGCTATTGGGAGGGGACTTAATACAAATGTCACCCTTCCCCATGGCACGTATTTGTCATACATATTTAGCGTATTAGGTATTAGTTCTCGTGGTGACACCCCCATTTCCTCAACACAACCAATTAGCTATGGAGCTCTCTACCATGCGGGTTACCACCTCGATGCCACAACCGGAACTTGGGTTAAGGGTGATGCTCCGACGGATCACGATGACAAAGATTTTAATGCTGATTTTGATGACATTCTCGTCCCCGAGCGTGCTCTTCCTCCGGCCTTACCTTCTCATGCTCAACCTCCATCGGAGGTGAACATCGCCTTGCTCAATGTCATTCACTCATTGAGCAACGATGTCTGAGGTCTTTGAGACAACTTCAACACGAGGTTTTCAACACTAGAAGCTCAAATGGAAACTCTACTTGCCCATTTTCCTTCCAGGCCTACCACGCCTATAAAATCTCTTCAAAACAACGAGTAAAGTAGTATTTTAGGCCATGCACTTTCATGACATTTACATACTCATTTTTCTGTTTTTATCTTTATTTTTATGTTATTGAACTTATTTTTTTCCTTGACATTTTTTAATTCAATGGCACTTAATGTTTTATTGGTATTTTTCAAATACAAAGTATATTTTTTGGTTCATTGCTCATTCTATTTTTCTATATATAATTGAGCTTTATTTGATTTCTTTTATATAACAAAAAGGAGGAGAAGAAAATGTAAAATGTTTGATTATTTGCTTGATTTTTTTTAAATGCTAAATACAAGATTTTGTAAAAATTTGTCTTAAAACAAAATGCAAACTTAATTGACAAATTTTATTTGGGTCTCATATTCAAAATGTCATTTATTAAGGTGGAGCAATTATTCAAAACAAATTTTCAAAAAGTTTTGTTATATCAAAAAGGGGGAGATTGTTAAACTAAGCTTTATTTGATAAAGTATTTTGATATAATAAATTAAAATGTTTTTGAATATAAGTTAAAATTGATAAAATTATTTATTAATTTTAAAATCTAAGAGATAAAATTTAAACTCCTATCCTAAACTCTTAGAAAAGTTTGAAACAATTTTAAAATCAAGTTAAAATGAATTTAAAAATGTCAAAATAATTTGAACTAATTCAAAATCATTTTAACACTTCAAAATGGTTTTCAAACAAGTCAAAATAGCTTCAGGCCAAAAAGTATCGATACCTTTTTTGCCAAGTATCGATAATTCTTGAAATATCGATACTCCTTGTAAAATCGAGACCAAACTTGCATTCTGTTTTGAAAAGCCCTGAAAATATCGATACCATTTCTACGGTATCGATAATTTCTGAAAAGCATCGATATCCTTGCTAAAAAATGATACCAAAAGAGCATTTTGTTTTTCACAAACCTACGAGGTATCGATCCGGTATCGATACCTTTTGGAGAAGGTACCGATAATTTGTTTTTGGTATCAATTTTTAAAGGTAGCAACGGTCACTGACTTTGAATTAATTACAAAAAAATATCGATACCCTTTTGTATAGTATCGATACTCGAAGTTACAGGTGACATAAATGCTCTAGTTTTTCATCCCTAACGACTATATTTATGACACCAACAACCACAACGGTTATAAATCAATTTGGGGGCATAAATATCATCTTCCAAGGACCTACAATAACTAATAACACAATTACATGCAAATATCTTCAATCAAACTATTACTCCCTAAACCTTCCCTAGAAGATACGGTTGAATCTAGAAGGTCACTGTCGTAATTTCGCCCTCAAAAACCATTTTAAAGCAAATATATAATTTAATTTATAAATAAATTAACTCATAGTAAAACAAGTAATTTCCCACATTCCTGAATAATTCCAAGATTAAAATTTTTTATTCAAATTCCTTAAATAAATATCCAAAAATCTCCAAACTAAAAATTAAACATTAAAATCCCAAAATAATTTAATAACACATTAATATGAAAAATCCCCAATATGTTTCATAACGAATAATAAATGAAAATGATTAAAAACAAGAGATCCTTCGAGTACCAAGTCGCTTATGTCTGAATAAATCTGTAAGAGAAACTGGGGGGGAAATGAGCTAAAAAGCCCAGAATGTGTCTAAAGTGCAAGCAATCACAAACGCAGTATCATAATAATTTTATAAAACATTTTAAAACAAGCATACAATTTATCACAACACAAATGCAATAAAAATACAAGCACAATGCAATGCACCCAATCCTCCAGCACACCAACACAGTGGAGTGGTTCCCCAGAACCCCTCCCTATCCAATTGTCACCAATCATAATGGTTTTACTATCAACCGTTTGAAGGGGTGATTACCATGACTTCCACCGTACAATCGCAACCCATGTACACACAATGATATGATGTGACAATAATCTCAGTCTCAACACAATCTCATGATATTAAATCAGAGTTCAAAAATCCTTACACATGATAATCAGGGTGTTCACCATCTAATAAATATGAATGGAAAATCAACATGCGATACACAACATCAAGTAATAATTTCACAAATATCTCAACACAAGATAACACCACACAACAATCATATAATATAGACAGAACACATCAAATATTTTGCACGGATAGAAACACATAAATGTAGCATAAACAGACACACACCTCAAATAGGTAGAAGATCTAATATCTTAGAGAACGTCTCCTATGCTCAGATCTATCATCGGGTCTAGCTAAATTAGAACCTACAAGGATAAATTCTACATTAAATCTATCACTATGCCACCTACTAAACCTAACACTAAATCGAAACAAATACTCACGTGTGACTATCGGAGCTTATACAAGGGCAGTCTGCACAGATGGAGGAGGTAACTCGTTGTTTCAAAATCGTAATCACCTACACATAAAATATCCCAAGTCAAATCCCTTATTCATTTTTCTTAAAAAAATTTAGTAAGTATAGTAACTTGTAAATAGTAGGCAAGGCTTTTGAGTTCGAATTTGACAAAATGGACAGTGGATTCGGAACCAAGACGCTGAAAAATGGCATGATAGTATTGGTAAAAAAGTCAATGGCCAAAGTCAAAGTCAACGGTCAATGGTTCAGGTCAACTAGTCAAATTCAATGGGTCGATAAATGGGTCAAATTCAATGGGTCGATCAACGGTCAAGGTCAACTGTTCAGCTCAATGGGTTGGGTCGGGTTCGATTCGGTCTAATTGGGTTTGGTTCAAAGGTTTGGGTTCACAAGTGGGTCAAATTAATTTGGGGTTAAAGTTGGCTTGGGTTTAGGGTTTGGGTGATTTGGTTTGGGATTGGATCAAAAGGC
Source organism: Kokia cookei (assembly GCA_039519145.1). Classification (NCBI taxonomy): domain Eukaryota; kingdom Viridiplantae; phylum Streptophyta; class Magnoliopsida; order Malvales; family Malvaceae; genus Kokia; species Kokia cookei. Next base: position 26,568,734 of record CM076903.1, on the reverse strand, counting down.
ATGGGTCTTAGTTTTGGGTTGCCTTAGATTTGGGCTCACACATATTGGGTTACAAAACAATGGGTTATTGGTTAGGTCATACCTTAGGTATTAGGTCATTAGGTCACAAATTGGGTTGGTTTTAACTCTTAACATTGGGCTTGGTTCTAATGGCCCAAACCCTACATAACATTAGTAACAATGGAAAACTAAGATTTAGAAGAACCTTAACGGTGCCGTCAACACAAACCACCACGCACGGCGACACACACGTCAGAGAAACACCCACAACACGTCCAAGTTAGCATTTAAAACTCATTTGAATTGTCATGTAGGATTGTCGTTAAGGAGGTAACGGAGATTAACAGCAGAGTGACCACTTCGTAGCAAAATAATAACGTAAGTCACTAAAACGTAATATTTCAAACATAAATGACTAAAATGTAATATGAGGTAAACAAAAGTGACTATTTTGTAGTTTGATGTATCTTATATTTGAACAATATATATAGCATGATGTGAATTAGTTGATTTTGGTGGTGTATATGTCAACTTTTATTTTTTTTAGGAATAACTCTCATGGTGTTGTTATGCTAGCTTTGAGTGGATGTTACTGGAATTCAAACCCAAAAAGTATTTAACAAGGTTTTAACAAATTTGGCTCATCAAGCGCCACTAATTCCTGGTTTTCATAGAGAGAAAGGAGGTAATGCTTTGATCCGTTTACGTTCTCACTCCAACTTTTGATTATATTTGCAAAATATGTTTGCAAGAAATAGAAATGGATTTGGAACTTATTTGCTTTACTGACCACTGCTAGTAGTAATGTTTCATAGGCTTAGCTATAGAAACAGAATCAACTTTTTAAATTTGATATGGGAATAAAATTTATTTCCGGATCAAGAATCACGACGTGTTGAGGATACGTGAGGCAATGGCAAGGCTGTTGATTAGGCTCGGTTGGTGGAACTTCTTATCAAGTAAGTTTATTTATTATGAACTTACCTCATTTTTATACATATGTATAAGTTGGCGAGCGTAAACGCATATGTATAAGCTGACGAGCATAAATGCGTATGTATAAGCTGACGAGCGTAAATGTGTGCAAGTTGGCAAGCGTAAATGCGTATGTATAAGCTGACGAGCATAAATGTAAGTTGGTGAGTGTAAATGCATATGTATAAGCTGGCGAGCGTAAATGCATATGTATAAGCTGACGAGCATAAACGTGTGCAAGCTGGAGAGCATAAACGCATAAGCATAAGCTGATGAGCGTAAACGTGTGCAAGCTAGCCAGCGTAAATGCATATTTATACATATTTACATATAAGTAAAAAAAGTGTAAACGTAGTGAATGTTTGAATTGAGTTCTAAAGATAAGTAGATGGAATTCTACACATATGCAAGCTTGGATTCAAAGTACTTTAATTAGTTGGAAAATTTAGTTCGCACGATGAATACGTGTATGCTAAATTCCTTTGAAACTATTACCATTTATTAAACTCACTTATTTTATTCGTTTTGTAGATTTGAAACTTTTAACTACTTCGTGGGTTGGATCGTCAGAGCAATTACATCTACTCTCACCTATATTCGGTAGTACTTGATGCTCATTTTTCGTTTGATATGGCACGTATATAGGGTGTCTCATTTTGGATAGTATAGTTTGAGTTAGGGTTGAATTTTGTAATCATATCTACCTAGGTTAACAAATGATTCTTTTGTTCTTTTGAATTATTGTATGACGATGTTAGAAATGAATGAACTTAAGGAATATCATGTTTACATCCCTATTCTTGATGTGTGAAATCTTGTATAATTGGATGCATATGTATATACATATATATATGTGAGATCACTTGGATTTTTAAACTATATATATTTGCATACATTCTAAGTGTTTTTAGGTTATGGTAAGATATGATGTAGCTTTATTAAAGTGTTTACTCCAATTGGGGATGATTTAAACTCGCTTTTTATCGATTTAAGGGCATACAAGGGCGTGGGATTTGGGTGTGTTTGCTGCAGGGCATACACAGCCTAGCACACGGCCTAGTACACGGTCATGTATCCCATTTTCGTAGCTATACATGGGCTGATACACAGGTAAACACATGAGCGTGTGGCTCAAATTCGAGCAGACCCACGATCTAACACACTGCCTAGCCCATGGCCGTGTGAAATTTCATAAATTGGTGTAGTGGACACACGGTCCGACACACGGCCTGGCCCACAATCGTGTGCCCTTGTTTTCCAAAACTTCTCAACTTACACTTTTACCTTTAAAATTGATTCAAATTTATCTTTGATTGATTCGAAAATTAGGATTATTAATTTGAAAGTCGTTTAAAGTCTGTATGTCCTTATTTCTTAGTAAATGATTTTTCTTGTGTAACAAGTGTAATGAGAACATTCCATCATGCATAGTAACTCATGTGTATTTGCTCCAGGAATAGAATCGGGTTATGGTTGTTACAGATTATGTTGATTTATGTGTTGTACACATCAAGCCAATAAGTTATTAATATTCCCAATTACAATTGAATTTTGGTCAAAAGCTAAATATTTCTCATCTCTAAATTTTTGTATGTACGTATATGTTCCAATTGCTCCACCACAACGCACAAAGGTGAGTGAATCCTCAAAGAAAGTTGAGAATATATATTAAGTATGAGTCTCCTTGTATTATTATATGTTTTAAATGTATTGGAGATTCAATTATGACATGATTTGTTATTACTATTTTTATTTAATAGTTTCCTGACATGAAGGGGAGAGATAATAACTTGTAATGAGTTATGGGGAGAGTAATTTGAACTTGAAGTTCAACAAGGATAACTCATTACAAGTTCCAAATATGAAAATTCTCATAAAAAGAAAAAAATCTAGATGGTCATATAGTGAAGGCAGATGCTCTAGAAGAGACCTAAGACATAAATAATAAAACTTGAGGAGATATTCAGGTACCTAAAACTAAAGATTAAAATAGTGAGAATAAGAGGTCTCGATAAGGTATGTCAATTAGAGAAAATATCGAACCGAAAATAAAATTGGTCAACAATGGTTTTGCATGCAATATTATTGAAATGAAAGGAGAATCTTGAATAAATCTATTGAGAAATATAGATATGAAATATATTGATCAAAATAGAAAGATGTAACTCAAATTTGTGGAATTTTTGGACCAGCAGTCCAAATATCTAAAGGTATAAAGCCAATGAGGGTACAAATGAAGTAGTTTGCAAAAGCAGAATAAAAAAATGAAGTTTTTCGCTAAGTCTTGACATTGATTATGAAAAAATATAATATTATTTGTGGTGAATGCAATAACCTTTAGATATATTATTAAACTGACAGTTCATACTTGCGTCTCATGGTTGTTGTTATAACATTTTGTGAATCACTATATAGTAAAGTTTACATTAAAATCCTTGAAGGATTTAGAATGCTAGAAGCATATAACAATTATCGAGAAATTGGTTATTTATATGAATTGAAATAATTGAACATATGTGGTAAATTTGACTTAATCAATAGTAGTTGAAAGAGGGTTATAAAATGATCCAAAATACCTATTTGTGTTTTTATAGAAGAATCATGATTAAAGTTTACAATGATTATTGTTGAAACTCCTAAAGAGATCAAAAGATATTTTCTCAAAATTTCCCTTCACTCATGACTTTCAAAAGAATTGTGATATAAATGCTTAGAAATACATTCAAATAGTCATTTGAAAAGCTAGTATTCAAAATTGAATACGTAGAATATGAGATATTATTTGATGTTTTCATGAGGGAGAGTAAATACACGTTGCACTCTTTTTCTCTTAACCGAGGTTTTGTCTCATTGGGTTTTTTTATAAGGTTTATAATGAGGCAACATGTTATGCGTATTATAGATATGTGTACTCTTTTTCCTTCACTAGGAAATATTTTTTCCCATAGGATTTTTATCTTAGTAAAGGGTTTTAACGAGGCACATTATTTACTAATGGACATCAAAGGAGGAGAGTTGTGAATATTTTATTAAGTGGATAACCATTAAAATCAAGATAAGTTTTGATAAACTTTAAATTCTAATAGTCATTAGAAGTAGAGTTTTATTTCATTTTTATTTTTTTTTTGGTAATAAAAGAGGCATTTTATTACCTAATTCTCAAATAATCATATATCATGAATAGTAAGTGATTCATCTAACATTAGCTTATTAACATAGGCGCAAGGAATATCAATAATGCGAATATCAACATCGACTTTGAAGAAGCATTGTAAACTACCTCTATTAATCAATAAAATACGTTCTCTCTTTTGCTCTTCTACTTTTTTTTGTTCTTTACTCTCTGTCCTTTTATTTTATAACATAATTACTTTTATATAATTTTAATTTTTTAAATTTTCAAAAAAATAACTTTTATTATTTATATATAATTAAGGTTGAATTGATAGAAATATAAAAATTGAAGACTGAAATTATTATATATTAAATAAAAAAATGTCACTTAACATGAAACCCAACCATTGAAAAAAAACAAAAGAGGAAAATAAAGAATAAAAGAAAATTAACACCACCGATTGAGCGGGCGGCACCCATAACAATTATTTTTTTAAAAAGGTTAATGTGACTAGTAGCTAGAGGGAGGAGTGTCGCAAATTGATCAGGCGACACTATTTTTTGTTGTAGCTCCTGCTTAGATTCGTATTTGGGATCATAAAGCACAACTTACCCATTAATGAAAGGTTGACCTGAAAAACAATAGCACAAAACTAATAACTTAATAATAAAATATTACTAAAAATATTAATAAAATATTAATTAAATAACTTTTTTAATTAATTCATTAAAAATATCACCAACATCATCATTACTCTTGAAATTTATCTTTCCTGCTAATGATCTACCCCTTATAATCCTTTAAAATTCCTCCATTGAATCATCGCTTATTTTAGTAAAATTACGATTTAACTCCTCATACTTTTTTTACTTATTCAATTTGGTCCTAATTCATCCCTTTTCCTTAGTTTCTAAATCCTTTCATCCTTTATATATTTGCACTTTTAACCCTTCAACTTTTCTATATCACACTTTAACCCTTTAAATTTTGAGTATTTACTCTTGGGCCACAAAACTTTTCTCATATTTATGATTTAGTCCTTCCTTGAATCAATACATCATAATATAATTATTAATCAATTTTTGAATTGATATAACTCAACTTCTCCCCCTTTTATCACTTTTATTTCCTTTATTATAATTTTTTTATATCACTTTATCAAGGACAAATCTTGATTTTCACTGCTTTCATACTATAGTGACTTTTGGGGTGTTACAAATACATTCAAATAGTAATTTGAAAAGCTAATATTCAAAATTGAATACGTAGAATATGAGATATTATGTGATGTTTTCATGAGGGAGATTAAATACGCTTTGCGTTCTTTTTCCCTTAATCAAGGTTTTGTCCCATTGGGTTTTCCTATTAAGGTTTGTAATGAGGCAACATGTTATGTGTATTATAGATATGTGTACTCTTTTTCCTTCACTAGGAAGTTTTTTTTTTCTCATAGGGTTTTTATCTTAGTAAAGGGTTTTAACGAGGCACATTATCTACCAATGCACATTAAAGGGGGAGTAATAGTCATTAAAAGTAGAGTTTTATTTCATTTATATATTTTTTTGTAATAAAAAAGGCATTTTATTGCCTAATTCTCAAATAATCATATATCATGAGTAGCAAGTAATTCATCTAACATATCTACTTTAATATATATATATATATATATAATTTATAACATAAACTACTTCTATTGATCAATAAAATAAGCTCTCTTTTGCTCTCTATTTTCTTTGTTCTTTACTCTCTTTCCTTTTATTTTATAACATATCTACTTTTATATAATTTTAATTTTTAAAAAATTCTAAATTTTTTAAAAAAATTATTTTTTATTGTTTTATATATAATTAGGGTTAAATTTACATAAATATAAAAATTGAAGACTGAAATTATTATTATATCAATTTAAAAATGTCACTTAACATGAAAGCCAACCATTGAAAAAAGAACAAAAAAGAATTAACACCACCAATTGAGCAGGCGTCACCCATAAAAAAAATAATTTTTTTAAAAAATTGATGTGACCAATAGTTGGAGAGAGGGGTGTCGTCGATTGATCAGGCGTCACTGGTTTTTTCCTATAGCTCTTGCCTAGGCACAACTTGCCCATTAATGAAAGGTTCACCTGAAAAACAATAGCATAAAACTAAAAAAACCCCAACATGAAAGAAATATTCAAGATTAAAAAAAAGATGGTAAAAAATACCACCGTAATCGTTATTCTTCACGTCTAAGTCAGAATCTGGTTCAACATACATAACTCCAAGAAGATCTGAGAAGAAAATAAAATTTTATAAGATCCACAAAAAGCTTTTCTCGAAACAGACTTGTAGTGACAAGAGAACTTGATAACTTAAGAAGACGTGTACCCTTGATCTTGTACGCGAGCTCTAAAGAAACACGGGCTCCAAACTCAGAAAAACACATAGTATTAACAAAATAAATTCTCATTCTAGCTTCGTCTTCGCTGTTAACAAGACAAGGAAAATAAACTTAATTACAAAAGTATCTTACCCATTTCGATAAATTATAATTACAAAAGTAATGTATACGTTTCATCACGGGATAAACGCAACAAGTATTTGGAGAAAAACATTCCTAAACTGGAATCTTGATGATAAATGAGATAAGTTATGATCATCATCCTAAAAAACAAAACTTTTGCTACTACTAATAATATAACACGCAAAATGCAACATGGGAAATGTAAGAATGGCAAAAAGTTGTTTCGAAGATTATAATAATCGATAGGAAGAGATACTTCTATCGAATCATATTAACTCGTGCTAACCAAAAATTGTTAGCGATGACACAATTATTTGTTCATGTGTTCTAATAACACCTCTATTCTGAAAATTTCAAGCATAAAGGCAAGCACTTTATATGAAACAAAAGTAATTTGTAAAGAAAAAATTAAGAAAGAAACAATTAGAACAACTTACAATAAGTTATCTTGGACAAATTTTCTTTTATTAAAACAAATTACCAAATGATTTTCTCAATAGAAATTATGAATTCAGAGCCAAAGTAAAAGAATTATAGAACATTGAATTCAACAAATTGTTTCTCTTCATTCCATTCCTTTCCAAGCTCGAAGAGCACAATACCAAGTAAGACCTCAAAATAAAGCAATAAACTCATTTTTTACCATGGAAAAGTTACCCTAAATCCACTGTGAGAGATAATTTCTAAAGGTTGAATAAGACGGTGACAATGAGCAAAGGTTGAACTTCTATGTCACCTTTCTTCTCAAGATCATGAGTGAAGAATAATTTTGTTGAAATATGTAAAAAATTAACCCTAAATCCACTGTGAGAGATAATTTCTAAAGGTTGAATAAGACAGTGACAATGAACAAAGGAGAATTAACCCTAAATCCTCTTTATCATACTGAACCTCAATGGCCACCAAATCTGAGATAATTTCATTAAACACATTCAAGTGTTTGTGCACAGATGCACCTTCCTCCAAACAATGAGAATACAAACGCTGCTTCATATGCAATTTGCTGGTTAGAGTTTTCGACATACATAGCTGTTGCAATTTTGCCCATAATGCAGCAGTGGTTTTCTCCTTTAACACATCCTGTAGAATTTCATTCGACAGATGCAGCTGTAATTGTGTCAAAACCTTCCGATATTTACGCTTCTTCTCTTCATCTATCAAAGTCAATGGCATCTTATCCAACCCTAACAAGGCATCCTCCAAATCCATCTACGCAAGAACTTCCTACATCTTTACCTGCCACAATATGAATCTAGTGTTACAATCCAACAGTTAAATATCATACTTCAATGCCGCCATTACTGTGATCGAGACTAGCAAACCGAAAAGCTTTGATACAATTTTGTTAAAATTGAACATCGACAATGAAGAAATATCGCAAAGAAAATGGAAAAGAAAGAACACACAAATTTTACATGGAAACCCTTTCGAGAAAAAACCACGGGCAATGGAGAAGAAAATTCACTCATGTATTGTTGTACATATATGAAATTTGATTAGCATGAGCCAATTAACTTTTCTCGTGTATTGTAGTAAAGAAAAATGTGAGTTTTAAATGAATGACCTATTTGAGCAAAAGTTAAACCATTAAAGGTAATTTTGTAAAATTACCTTAAAAAAAGTTATGGAAATGAATTAAGTTATTGAAGTTGAAATTAAGTGATGATTGAATGAAATTTGTTGTTTAGATAAAGAATTGCAATGTGTGGAGGACATACGAGGCAATGGCGAAGTTGTCAACTAGTCCCGGTTGGTGTAATCACTTAACATGTAAGTTTGTAATCATGAACTTACTTTATGTCCATTTTAATGTTGCTAAAGTTGTTATATTGTTATATATATGTGAATTATGAGTATATCAAAGTAAAGTAAACGTATATAAGCTGACGAGAGTAAACCTGTGTCAGCTGACGAGCGTAAAAGTATATAAGCTGATGAGCATAAATGTGTACAAGATGATGAGCATAAACGTATATGAGCTGACGAGCATAAACGTGTGCAAGTTAACGAGTGTAAATGTATATGAGCTGACGAGTGTAAACATGTGCAAGCTAACGAGCATAAACGTATATGAGCTGACGAGCGTAAATGTATATGAGCTGACAAGCGTAAATGTATATAAGCTAACAAGCATAAACATGTGCAAGTTGACGAGCGTAAACATGTATAAGCTGACGAGCGTAAATGTGTGCAAGCTGACGAGCGTAAACGTAAATAAGCTGGCGAGCGTAAAATGTAATAAATATGGATATTGATCTTCCTTATGATAACCTACTGTAATGTTATATGAATGTGAATTGGTTTAAATGAATCCGGTTGGAATTTGGAAATCCTAAGAAACAAAGAAAGAATTGCATTAACTTTTTGTAAAAAATTTATATGTATTTATCATACTTACATCGATTTATTTGTTTTGTATACTTTTGATCTTTTGATACCTCGTGGGTTGGATCATCGGAGCAATCACACTTTTCGCATCTTCTTCGGTTGTTTTTTTATGTCTTTACTTTGATTAATTTTGGCATGTAATAAGGATAATGTTTTGTATCTAGGTGGTTATACTAAATATACATTTTGTATGAAATTTTTGTCCTAGATAAATGTCAAGTTGTTTTTGTTAAGATAAATCCTTGGTTTTAGTATATATGTTATGACTTGAGTAAATTTTATGAAGACTTGGTCCAATTTCGATATTGACTTGAGTTGTTTTGGAATAACTCAACAAAGTATTGGTAGAAGTTTAGAGGAAAGGATACCTTGGCTACAGACTTCAACAATGTATTGGTAGAAGTTCAGAGGACAGGATATATTGGTTACTGACTTGAGTTGTTTCGGAACAACTCAACTAAGTATTGGTAGATGTTCAGGGTAGAAAATACCATGGCTACTGACTTGAGAGGTTTTCAGTAGTAATAATTAGAGTACTGGTAGTACTCTAAGTAGTTCCAATTGTACAGATTTATTTATCGGTAGAAGTTGCAGGTTAAAATCTCCTTACTGAGATTGGTTGCATCGATAGAAGTTTTAAGAGTATCGGTAGAAGCTATTGTAGTACCGGTAGAACTCTAGGTTGTATCGGTAGTAAACTGTAGTATTTTTTAGTGTTTATCCAACGTGGGTTCTATCGATACTTACCAATATGGGCATTGGTAGAAGTTCATCAACATACAAATATGTTTTAAATTTTTTGGAAATTCAAATTTATTCTTGAAATCATTTTTTTAAACTAAGATAATAGTCTTGTGAAAGAGGGTTTAGAGTTTTGATTTGGTTTCATAATCGTGCATTGTCTGTAGTAACATCCCTTAGTTTGGGTCCGGTGATTAGGTCAAATAAAGGGTGTTATAATACTAAGACACATCAATTGTTAAGAGCACCAAACCAAAATTCATACCGATATTAAATCTTTCACCATTCATCTAAGATCATAAAAATAAGATAAGTTAATCAAAACAATTATAATTGATCATGAATTAACTAAAAATAATAATAAAATATGAAATGTTAAATAAAAGAAACTTCCTGTAAAAACTTTGCATCTTGCTATCTAAGATCATATATAGTTCAATGGGAGCTTTACAGGCAAATTATATATAGTCGCAATCTAATTTAATATTTGAAACTCAACCCTATTTAAAGCGTCCTTGACCGAAGAAGTCTTTTTGGGTTGTAACGTACCAATCCCAGTCCCTTCGAAATGGGCGAGTTTAGGGCGTTACATTCAAACCCCAAATTTTCAATTAGACTTTAATCTCATCCTTATACATCCCTTAAGCATTTATATTTATAAGAATTTCATGCCAATTTCAACATATATTCATATTGGTCCTTAAACTCAAAACTAACAAAATCACTTTATAAAACAGTCTTATTTTCCACCAAAGCTTCAAACTCAACCATTTGACATTAAAAAAAACCTCCAAATTCAACAATGGCAACTTTTGAAAACTTTGATAGTTTTACGATTTAGTACCTAGAATAGCTAGATTAAGTTGCAACGATCTCAAAAACATAAAATTTACTCAAAACGGACTTAAAAATCACTTACATGTAAAATTCAAAGCTTGGTCGAATGGTTTTCTTCAAAAATGGGTTATTGCCTAATTTTTCTTTATGAAATGATAAGGAAATGAAAAATGAGAGGAAGATAATGACCTATTTTTACATTTTTTTAAATATAGTTGGCTTCATTAAAGACTTGGGGAAAAAAAAGACAGAGGAACCAAAACATCCCAACAAATCACAAAGTTTGACAAAATCAATCAAATAAAGAAAATAAAGATAAAAACCCTAAAATAACTAAAGCCAAAACCAACAAAAAGAAATTAAAACCAAAAAACCCTTTTCCTTGAAGTCGATGCGACGATTGAAACCAAACCAAAATCCTCTCTACGATGCCTCAAAACGATGCTACATGTAGTACCTTAGAATAAAAAACACAAAAAGAACAAGCTTGGGAAGCCTCTGGAGTGAAAGATAGAACAATCTTCAAAAAAACCAAAAGCAATTTTGAAATTACCTACCTAAACAACGAGATAACCATTTTTTCAAATCTATAGCCACCATTTGTTCAACTGTTAAAGGTGCTTCCTCTACACAGTACTACAACGTGAATAAACCGCGTCCACCTTCTGTAAGAACATGAGCCGTCAAGTTAGCCAATCTACCCACAAAGCCGAAGGTAATGTTTTAAAAAAACTAATCCTTTCCTTTATGTCTAAGATTATCAGACTCGAAACTGATCTGTCACGGACTACAGAGTTTATGTAACAACACAAATTTTAACCCAAAGATTAAATTGGAATTTTTGTAAAATTTAGGGATTAATTTGTAAATTTGTGAAACTTAGGGACTAAATTGAATTTTTATTAAATTTTGTGACCAAATTGGGATTTTTAGGATTGATTTGTAAAATGGGTGATATTTGGGGTCTAATTTGAAAACCTTTTTATTTTTGGAGCCCCTATACATAATTTTCACAATTTGTTAAGGTTTTTAACCCCTTTCCCTTTTGTTTTAAATTTTCCTCTCTCATTTGTTTCCCTTTCTTTCTTTTCCTTCCAAAGCCAAACACCTCTCTCCCTTATCTCTTTTCCTTCCTTTTTTACCCTACCTTCGATAATGCCCCATCCACCATTCATACGTCGTACCACCGTCACCATTGTGATCTCTTTTGTGTCTAGAGAAAACCCTACCTCTTAATTTCACTTTACCATCGCCCGTTTGTAAGAAATGGTGTACGACCATTCGAATCTCTCTCTCTTGCACCGCCCTTCGCTGCTCGCTTCAGCACGTTTCAATTGTATTCGGCACAAGTAAGTGGTTGAGATATCTCTTATCTTTCCCTTTTTGTATTGAATCCAATGAAATAGCGCCCTCCGTTAAAACGTCGACAAAGGTGCCATTTAGGGTTAGGGAAACCTTAATTTTATTGATACTATGTGAGGGTGTTAGGCTTTTAGATTCAAAGCTCAATTGTAAACCAAATGGTGATCCAAAGCATGATGCCCAAACCTCATATACCTTAAGCTAAAGCCAAACTTAAGACCAACCTTGACATCATTTGCAAGCCCAATTTGTGAGCCCAAATCAAATACCCAAACCTTTAGCCTAATACCATGAACCAACCTGACTCGAGATCATTAACTCGAAACCTGACCCAAGACCGTTGACCTAAAACCCAAACCATTGATCGACCTATTGACCATTGATCGTTGACTTTTTCACTAACCCTAACTTGATAATTTTTAACGTCATGAGTTCGAATTCACAGCTCGTTTCGTCAAATTCGAACCCGAAAACCCCATTTTACTATTTACAAGTAATTGTACTCAGAAATTTCTAAGTGAATAAGGGATTTGAGTTGAGATATTTTATGTGTAGGTGATTTCGATTTTGTGAATGACGAGTTACCTCCTCCACCTGTGTAGACTGCCCCTACACAAGTGCCGATAGTGACACTTGAGTATTTGTTATTCGATTTAGTGTTGTGTTAGTAGGTGGCATAGTAATAGAGTTAATGAAGAATTTATTCTTGTAGGTTCTAATTCAACTAAACCCGAAGTAAGATCTGAGCGTGGTAGGCATTCTCCATGACATTAGAGCTTCTACCTATTTGAGGTGTGTCTCTGTTTGTGCTACATACTATTGTGTGTTTCTTTTTGTGATATATATTTGTTGTGAGACGATATTCTACATCTTGTGTGATTTTGATCTGTGTTGAGTAATAGCATGTTGATATTGCATGCACATTTGTCAAATTGTGGATATTTTGAATATCATGTGTACTGAGTTGTGTTCTTTGATTTAATATTATGAGATTGTGTTACGACTGAGATTATTGTGACATCATACCATTTTATGTACATGGGTTGGGTTGTATGGTGGAAGACATGGTAATCACCCCTTCAAACGGTTGATAGTAAAACCACTGCGATTGGTGACAATTGGATGATGAGAGGTTCTGGGGAACCTCTCCACTGTGTTGGTGCGCTAGAGATTGGGTGCATTGCATTGTGCTTGTGAATTTATTGCATTTGTGTTGTGATATGGTGTATGTTTCTTTAAAATGTTTTGAGAAAACTTCTATAATATTATGTTGTGCTTGTATGCACTTTAGAGACACACTGGGCTCTTTAGCTCATCCCTTTTAGTTTCTTTTACAGATTTATTCAGATATAGGCGACTTGGTACTCAGAGGATCTCACGTTTTTTTTATATATTTTTATTTCATTATATGGATTATTTTATTATTATATTATTTGGGATCGTGTTTTAAAGTTTAAACTTGGGATTTTGGATATTTTGAATTTACTTTTGCTTACATCTATTAATTCGATTCAGTTGTTTTATTAAATTATTTGTCAAACACTATTATGTTCTAACTTATAAACTTTTGAGATGCATTATAATATTGGGAAATTGATTATTTCTTTTTAATTTATTTACAAATTATATATATATGTGTGTTTTAAATGATTTCCTTGAAGGTAAAATTACAATAGTGACCTTTAGATTTAGTCATATCTTTTAGGTGGGATAAAGGGGGTTACATTTAGTGGTATCAGAGTCGAGTTCAACCCTCGGACTGTGAGGCTCTCCACAATTGTTTCCAAGAGTTTTGAAAAGTTTTGGGGTAAATAAGAATTTTAAATAAACTTATTGTTTTATAATTATCTTCGTGTTTTAAAATTTTAAGTTGAGATTTAATCTAAGACTCCAATACCAAATCTTACTTTAGTGACCTTTGCATTCTGTAGATAGTTACTATGCCACCACGTAGAAGTTCTAGACTCACGATTGGTCACGATCGAGGTCGAGGTCAAGGTCGTACTACTAGGTCTATTAGCGATCCTACGCTTATTGTTGAACCTGAAGAGAATTTGAATGAGTTGCCTCATGCTGAGGAGGATGAGTGGCCCATTGGTGCTGATAGACAACAAATTAGAGGTGGAGACCCACCTGCTTAGCAAACTCGTGGTGATAACCTACCCGACACTGAGGATAGTGAGATAATGGAGTTGAATAGTGCTACTGTGAATCGATGGTTATTGTGATTACTTCGTGGCTCAGTTGGGGGACAGACAGATGGTCTTAGGAAACCTATATCTTCTAATTTTCTAGCTGCTGGGATGAAGGTTTTTGAGGGTAGCACTGGAACATATCCGTCGGTTGCTGAGTACCAGTTGAAAGACTTACAACAATTATTTGTTGAGATGAATTATCTTGCCAATCAGAAGTTAAGGGTCATTGTTTCACTACTGCGAGGTGAAGCATAGAATTGGTGGGAGATAGTAGAGGAGTCTGTTTCGACTAGTCAGATCACTTGGGAGTATTTTCGTGAGGTATTTCAGGATTGATATATGGGTGAGGAGTACCTTGTGAAGTGTCGAGAGGACTTTATGAATCTAAGGCAAAACAACATGTTAGTATGAGATTGAGTTATTGAGGTTAGTTTGATATGCTTCTGGGTTGGTGACCACTGAGAAACAGAAGAGTGATTGGTTTCAGAAGGAACTTCGCCTCTCGCTATAGGAGGGAGTCTCTAAGCATCATGATAAGGTATTCAGTGACCTAGTTAGTCGAGCTAGGACAATTGAGAGGTTGGAGGCTCTTAAGAGAAACCAGAGAGCTCAAGATAGGGAGTGAGGTAAGAAGCAATCGGGCACAGCAGTTCAGCCTAGGCTTGTTAGTCATACTACTAAGAGGCCTAGAAAGGAGTTTGATCAACAGAGTTATCCAAGGGTGAGACTTGCAGTTTTGACTATTCCTGCATGTAGTGTGGGTGGTTTGACTGGCTCTTGTCCTTGGCATTTGTGCTCTTATTGTAATAAGAGGCATAACTGTAAGTGCAGAAAGAAGACAAGTGCATGTTTCAGATGTGGATCTTATGAGCATTTCTTAAATGATTGTCCACAATCTCTTACAACTTCATTTAACCAATGTCAATTCAAGCATCGGTTCGGACTCCTTCTAGAGATAGAGGATAGGGAAAACTTGTTGCTTCGTATATTGCTAGTGGAGGTGGACCAGTTTAAAGTAGTAGTGCAGCTATATTTAGGGTGAGAGTCGGGGTTGGTTTACTCGACTAGGAGACATGAGGATAGTGGTGAGCCAGATGCTTTAGCCAGTACTCTCTTTATCTATTTTATTTCTTATTTTGCCTTATTTTTCCTAAAGCTGTCATCAAAACCCAATATTCGCATCTCTTTGATCTAGGAAATTTTTGAGGTCGAAATTTTCTTTAATGAGGGAGAATTGTAACAACCCAAATTTTAACCCAAGGATTAAATTGGAATTTTTGTGAAATTTAAGGATTAATTTGTAAATTTATGAAACTTAAGGACTAAATTGAATTTTAATTAAATTTCTGTGGCCAAATTAGGATTTTTAGAATTTATTTGTAAAATGAGTGAAATTTAAGGTCTAATTTGAAAACTTTTTTTATTTTTGAAGCCTCTTTATGTAATTTCCCCAATTTGTTAGGGTTTTTAACCGCTTTTCCCTTTTGTTTTGACTTTTCCTCTCCCATTTGTTCTCTCTTTCTTTCTTTTTCCTTCCAAAGTCGAACACCCCTCTCCCTTTTCCTTCCTTTTCTGCCCAAGCTCCAACGACGCCCTATCCACCGTTTGTGCGCCACACCGTTGCCATCATTGTGATATCCTTCGTGTCACGAGAAAACCTTACCTCTCAGTTTCACTTTGCCATCGCCCATTTGTGAGAAATGGCATGCGACCATTTGGATTTCTCTCTCTATTGCGCCGTCCTCCGCTGCTCTTTTCACCACGTTTCAATCATATTCGACGCTAGTAGGTGGTCGAGATCTCTCTTGTTTTTCCTTTTTTGTTCTCAATTCGACGAAATAATGCCCTCTATCGAGGTGTCGATGCTATTTAAGGTTAAAAAAACCCTAGTTTCGTTGTTATTATGTGAGGGTGTTGGGCTATTAGATACAAAGCCCAGTTGCAAACCAAATGTTAATCCAAAGCATGATGCCCAAACCCCATATACCCAAAGCTAAAGCCAAACCAAGACTTAACCTTGACCCCCATTTGCAAGCCCAATTTGTGAGCCCAAATCAAATACCTAAACCTTTAGCCCAATACCATGAACCAACCCTAAACCAAACTTTGTACCCAAATCAATAACCTGACTCGACTTGAGACTGTTGACCCGAAACCCGACCTATTGACTTGATCGTTGATCGTTGACTTTTTTTATCAACCTTGACTTGAAAATTTTCGACGTCTTGAGTCTAAATTCACAGTCTATTTCATCAAATTCAAACCCAAAAGCCCTATTTTACTATTTGCAAGTTATTGCACTTAGTAATTTCTAAGAAAATGAATAAGGGATTGGACATGAGATATTTTATGTGTAGGTGATTACAATTTTGAAAATGATGAGTTACCTCTTCCACCTGTGAAGACGAGCTGCACAAGCTTCGATAGTGACACGTGAGTATTCATTATTCGATTTAGTTTTGTGTTAATATGTGGCATAGTGATAGAGTTAATGAAGAATTTATTCTTGTAGGTTCTAATTCAGCTAGACCCAGAGTAAGATCTGAGCATGGAAGGCATTCTTCACGACGTTAAAGCTTCTGCCTACTTGAGGTGTGTCTCTGTCTGTGCTACATATTATTGTGTGTTTCTTTTTGTGATATATGTTTGTTGTGAGACGGTGTTCCACATCTTGTGTGATTTTGATCTGTGTTGAGTAAAAGCATGTTGATATTGCATGCACATCTGTCAGATTGTGGATATTTTGAATATCATGTGTACTAAGTTGTGTTCTCTAATTTAATATCATGAGATTGTGTTGCGACTGAGATTATTGGAACATCATACCATTGTATGTACATGGGTTGGGTTGTATGGTAGAAAACGTGGTAATCACCCCTTCAAACGGCTGGTAGTAAAACCACTGCGATTTGTGACAATTGGATGAGAAGGGGTTCTAGGGAACCTCTCCACTGTGTTGGTGCGCTAGAGATTGGGTGCATTGCATTGTGATTGTGAATTTATTGCATTTGTGTGATATGTTGTATGCTTCTTTAAAATGTTTTGAGAAAACTTCTGTGATATTATGTTGTGTTTGTATGCTTCTTTATTACATACCATTGTATGTACATGGGTTGGGTTGTATGGTGGAAGACGTGGTAATCACCCCTTCAAACGGCTGGTAGTAAAACCACAGTGATTAGTGACAATTGGATGAGGAGGGGTTCTACGGAACCTCTCCATTGTGTTGGTGCGCTGGAGATTAGGTGCATTGCATTGTGCTTGTGAATTTATTGCATTTGTGTGATATGTTGTATGCTTCTTTAAAATGTTTTGAGAAAACTTCTGTGATATTGTGTTATGTTTGTATGCAATTTAGAGACACACTGGGTTCTTTAGCTCATCC
Source organism: Kokia cookei (assembly GCA_039519145.1). Taxonomy (NCBI): domain Eukaryota; kingdom Viridiplantae; phylum Streptophyta; class Magnoliopsida; order Malvales; family Malvaceae; genus Kokia; species Kokia cookei. Next base: position 26,551,231 of record CM076903.1, on the reverse strand, counting down.
CTCTTAGTTTCTTTTATAGATTTATTCGGACATAGGTGACTTGGTACTCGGAGGATGTCATGTTTTTTTTATATATTTTTATTTCATTATACAGATTATTTTATTATTATAATATTTGGGATTGTGTTTTAAAGTTTAAACTTGGGATTTTGGATATTTTGAATTTGCTTTTGCTTACATCTATTAATTTGATTTAGTTGTTTTATTAAATTATTTGTCAAACATTGTTATGTTCTAACTTATAAACCTTTGAGATGCTTTACAATATTGGGAAATTGATTTGTTTTCTTTTAATTTATTTACAATAAATATATATATATGTGTGTGTGTGTGTGTGTTTTAAATGGTTTACTTGAAGGTAAAATTACAATAGTGACCTTCTAGATTCAGTTATGAGCATCGCCACTATTGAGCAAACACCACTACTTGTTCGTATGCCCACACTTCAACTGCGAATGCATCAGCCACACCATGGTGAGGGTAAGTACAAGCTGCCACAATATGCCCATATTTATTTCTAGCCAAAATACCATATGTAAATGTATTTGTTGTAGAATGAAAAGAAGCATCGCAGTTAAATTTTATTTTTCCTGACTTAGAAGACACCCAAACCTCTTTTTTATATTTTGATTGGCCAATGCTACCACGTCTTCAAAAAATAAACAGCGTTAGGGTCAGGTACCAAACTAGGTGATGGAAAAAAATTCGAGTACCAATCTGGGACAAAAAAACTTTAGGTACCAATCTAGGAGAAGTGGATAAGTTCGAATACTAATTTTATATTTAACCCAAAAGAGAATTGTGTCCTTCTCTTTCCTTCCACTAAACATTTCGTTTTCATTTTATTTTATTGGGTTAAATGTAAAATTAGTATTTGAACTTGTCCACTTCTCTTAAATTGGTACCTATAGTTTTTTTTTGTCCCAAATTGGTACCTAAACTTTTTTTCCGTCCATTGGTTTGGTACCTAAATCTAATATCGTTAAGTCTGAGACACGTGGCATAATAAAATTGTGACACGTGGAATAAATGACATCATAATGTTGTCATAGTGATGTCATAATCTAAAAAATTATATAAAAAAAACTTTTTTTCCAATTTTGACTTTTCTCCCCTAAAATTTTCAATTTTGACTTTTTCCTCCCAAATTTTTCTGTCGTTTCTTCTTCTTCTTCTTCTTCTTCTTCTTCTTCTTCTTCACAACCGAGTCAAGCATACCTGAATCTAACCCCACAGTAATAGGGTTATCATAACTGTGTATGTTGAATCACATCCCACCACCGCCCAACCTTCTTCACAATCTGTTCCCCTCATCAACACAAACCCTATTTCCAAAAAGCCTAAAAGAGGCCAAATGTTATGATCGTCGGGCTCGCCTCTTAGCTTACACTCAACAACTTAGAGCGGTTGATAAATATCACCACCCAATTCAATGGAATCATTCAAGTCCCAAATCAAAGGCAAGTGTTTCCCCTTTTTTTTGTTTATACTATTTATTCAATTCTAATTATACCAATGGTGACAATGAATAGAAACGGAAATGCCCAATTACACCAAGAAGACTAGCGATTTCTTTTTTGGAAATTTTTCATAACACACAACGACGATGGAAGTATCAACGTATGCCATCAGAGGATGGGGATAAATGTAATTGTAGTGGGAAGAAGAACCTATTCCGAAGAAGAAAATTTTGAGTAAAGTCTTGTGTATTTGTTTGTTTATTTACATTTTTTAATCATACATCACTCAGGGATTCTTTTTTTTTTTGTAAAATCATGTGTATTTTTTTTTTTTGGTAAAATCTTGTTTATAATCTTTTTTTTTTTTAATTTGGGGAAATTCTTTGCTGTCAACAGGAATAATTTTCTTAAATCATGAATCAAATTGCAAATGGTGAATAAAATGTTTACTGTATCGAGTTTTGTTCAAATGGTCTAGCATTTGATTTTGCATGTACGTATTTTCAATCACCGACATTGCAATATGAATCTTGATAACTAAATTTCAATAATATCAAATGCTTGACCTGGCTGTGAAGAAGAAGAAGAAACGATAGAAAAATTGGGGGGGGGAGAAAAGTCCAAATTAAAAATTTTGGGGAGAGAAAAGTCAAAATTGGAAAAAAGTTTTTTATTTTGTAATTTTTTTAGCTAATGACATCACTATGATGTCATTTATGATACATGTCACAATATTATTATGTCGCGTGTCCCAAACTTAACCGCGTTAGATTCAAGTACCAAACTAGTGAACGGAAAAAAAATTCATGTACCAGTCTAGGATAAAAAAAAATTATAAGTACCAATGTAAAAAAAGTAGACAAATTCAAATACTAATTTTATATTTAATCTTATTTTAATAGTAACTTAAATTTTAACTTAAGTTTTTAACTTAAATTTTAACTTAAGAACGGGACACCATTATGAATAACATAATGGTTTATTTTTTTAATAAGTCTTATAAATTCAATTCTAATTATATTTTTTAATAATTAAACTTTTGATCCTGTTTTGATTTAGTTTCTATATTCTATTTCATCGAAATTATTCATTCGAAATTCAATTCATTTGTAACATAGTTCTATAAATATTGAATAAAAATATTTATAAGTTAGATTTATAAAAATGAATCCTTAAAAATACATTTTCTGACATTACTGATTTTCGAGACGTTATAAGAGGCACCCAAACCTCTTGTTTAGATAGGAAAGTTGCTGGCTTTAACTCCTCTAGGGTCTCAATTTCCAATAGAAACCCTTTGATAATCACCACTATTTCATGAGTGTTGGGTCGAAGTCTTTCATGAACCATCATATTCCGGGTATACCAACTTGCCCAATAAGCAACCACCACAATCTTTCTAATTTGGACATATAAAATAAACACATTTATTAATGTTAGTAGTGCAACCGTCCACTATCTCATTTTAAAGTGGTTAATTTGCCACTTAAACTCCCAACCAAGCATTTTAACTAATAAAAACAATAACTTTAAGTTTTATGATTTTTACTATTTAATTTTTATACTTTAATTAATTTGATGACTAAAATTTTTAAACTAGAATTCAATTCACCTATATAAAAATTTCTTAAATATTTATAAAAATATTTACGGATTCAATTTACAAAAACAAAAATACCAAAAAAAAAAAATATTAACCTGTGAAAAATTAATTATGTTAATAAATTGGAACAATTTATATGATGGAATACAAATTTAAATATCAATCAAATAAAAAAATTACCAATTAAATATTTTTGGACAAATTTAGAGCAAAAACTTCATATTAACCCAAAAATTAATGAAGGTGTGCTTATTACTTTGCCGCCCATACCCTTATTCTGATAAACGACATCGTCTCTTCTCCAAGCGTTATCCATATTATCCTCTTCTGTCCGTCCCTGTTCCCTTAAAACAAATTTCTTTTCTTCTTTTTTTCTTTTGAATAATTACTTTAACAGAAGAAATGGCGTGTACGAGCATGGCAGCAATTTCTTTAAATTTCCAGCATTTTCGAAATCATAGGGTAAGTGAAAAAAAAAGCCCATATTTTTTCTCTAATTCAATTCGATATTAACTAACTTTATTAATTTTTCAGTTCTTTTTCCTTTTTTAAATAAAATGGAAGCAGGTCTCTTTCAGTTGCTGTTTCTGCTTCAACAGAAAAATCAAGTTACATGAAAACCAGCAAATTCTTAGTCGCAAGTGAGTCCCATTTTTACTTTTTTATTTTGCTAATATTTTTAACTGGTTTTTTTGGGGCTGATTTTTTGAATTTAGAGTTGTAAGGTACAGAAGGAAGCCAATATCTGCACTTGCCTCTGGTGAATTTCAACTTTTATGTAATTTCCCTAGCATTCATTTTCTTGGGTAATTAATTGAATAATTTGGTGGTGTTGGTGTTTAGGTTTGGAGGCATCTATTTCAGTTGCAGATGACAATTTGATAGCCTTGAAAGATGCTAAGATCGTTGTGGAGTCTAAAGACAAAAACAAGATCCAGGTGATGCCCTAAACATTAGATTTTTTTCATCTTTTTTATTCAATATTACATAATTAATAATTTTAGAATAATATACTTTTCACAAATATAAATCTGTTGAACCCAAAAGACCTTATTTATATTGGGTTATTAAAAATAACTTGACTCCTTCTAAACTAAATTTCTCATTTACTTAAAATAAATAAATTTTAGTCAAAATAAAATTAAGAAAATAAAAAATTCAAATATAGGCTATTGACCAATTCAACTAAAAAACATCTTTGCACTTAAGCCCTCATATTTTCCCAAATCTCAATGTAGCTCATCTCTTCCCATATTTCTTCAATTAAGTCCACTTTTTGCTTTCTTTTGGGTTGAAACATCAATTTGTGTACCTAATAAGAAAATATAGGAAATTAGAAGTACTTTCCTCAAAATTAATCCAAAATACACAAATAAAATTGCACAAATTATATACTATCAAAGTCCACCTACTTAGCCTATGCTTGTCCTCAAGCATAATGTTTAGTCTATATTAATGTTATTTGATAATTTTTTTCAAAATCAAATTTCATTTTTAAACCAAGTTTCATGCAAACAATTAGAAGATCAAAAATAGATAATCACTCATGTTTAATCAACACAAATTTTATAGACTTTCAACCATTATGAACAAAATCAACCACTTCACAAAAATTTAAGCATAATTAAATTTGTTAATTGTACCCAAATTTACATATGTATATACATATATTTTTTGTTTTTTTTTTAATTTAAGACACAAGGCAGCTCGGTTAGCGGAGTGCTACAAGCTTCGGTTCGTCACTCGAATCTTTTTACGTGAATTGAGATGAAAAGCCAAGTACCTCAACCCGGTTACTCAATTCGATCACATTTCCGAATCTTCACTCATAACCAAGGCATAATATATTTATTCACATCCACACTTTATTTATTTACATAATTGAGTAGTTATTAAGCAAGTCTAAAAAAAAGTTTCTAATTTATTGAAGTGTTCGACTTTTCTCATAATAATTTCAACTCTACAAAATGTGTATTGATAAAAAAACAAACAATTATTATTCATGAGCTCCTAATTATCCAAATGAACCAAACATAAGAAAGAATTCAATCATGAAAATAATTATCAAATAATATTAATATCATAAGCAATATGCAAAGAGAAAAATTATGGCATGCATAATGAATCCCCCTACTTAATCCCACATTGTCCTCAATGTGTAAATGTAAATAATGGAAAAAGATTGGGCAAAGTGTACTCCTAGTATTTTTTATGAGGCAGAGGATGGTTTAGGCAGTTCGGGTTGGTTCTGACTAGTTCAATCTTGGGTGTATGTTTCAACACATGGTAACACTGAAATTTGACAAGGCGTGCCCACTCCAGGATTGATACTGGATTTTCGTAAAATGCCACGATACACCCTGAAAATGACACATTAAATGGATTAAATGACAATCTTTATTCAACTGAAATTAAACTTGAAATTAAAAATTAAAAATAAAAATGAATTTGGGTTGCCTCCCAAACATCGCTTTTGTTTAACGCCGTTAGCTCGACGAACTTAAATGTTATCCGTTTGGCATATTACGGGTCAATTCTTCCATTACATGCACTTGGAAGTTCTCGTAGAAAGGTTTCGACTTTTGCCCATTGTTCTCGAAACCCTTCTTGAGTTCTTCCAGTTTTTTCATAGTTTCGAGGTCTAAACTCCTGCATAAGACAATTTGTAACTCATCTACTTCGTAATATTCAAAATGCAATTTAGTGGTTCAATAACATCAACACTAAAAACATTCGACATTGTACTGGGTCAACCCATCAGTTCATAAACATGAAATTTGACAACCTCACTGTCGAATTCCATAGTGAGAGTCTCATTACAAACATCAATCTTCGTATGAGCAATGTTTAGGAACGGTCTTCCAAGTAGAATATTAGAAGAGTTCTTTGAGTTATCGTCCTCCATGTCAATGATATAAAAATCTACAGGAAAGATTAACTCATTTACCTTAACGAGGACATCTTCCAATACCCCTTCTAGATACACGCATGATCTGTCTGTCAATTGAATTATTACCCCTGTTTCTTTCAAAGTACCAGCATTTGGAGATTTTAAAATAGATAAAGGCATGACATTGATGGATGCTCCTAAGTCACACATGACTTTCTTAGTGCCAACATTACCTATTTTGTAAGAAATTGAGAACATATCTTGGTCCTTACACTTGGGTGGAATTTTCTTCTATTACAAAACCGAGACGTTTTCTCCCATATTCATCCACTCGTTTCCTTGAAGCTTCTTTTTTTTGATGCGCAATTCTTTCAAGAATTTTGCATAGTACGAAACTAGTTTGATTGCATCGAATAAGGGAATATTGATTTCTACCTTTCGAAACGTCTCTAAAATTTCTTTCTCTTCTAGCTCCTTTCTCCATTGGGAGATCCTTCTTGGAAATTAGGGTTATACAACAAGTGGTTTTGGTGGTGCCGACTCTATTGGAGCTTCTGAATCTGGTTTATGTTTTTTGCATTCATCGTCGTGGGCACGACTCGTGCCAGTCACAAGTTCTAAGATCGTACCACTCCTTAACGTAATAGCGCTTGCATTATGTCAAGGGTTGGGTTTTGTTTGGGATGGAAGCCTTCTTTAACACTCTAAATGACTAACTGTGAGTGCTAGCTTGTTGATCTGTTTGTCTATCTCCTACAAATGCATGTTAGCCTTTTCTTGAAATTTTTCAGTACTAGTGGCTAATTTTTCGACAATAGCTTCCAAGGATGTCTTAGGAGGTGGTAACTGCTGATTTAAAGGTGGTCTCTATTGATACGGCTGATTGAATCGAGGATTTGATCCATAAATTATATTCGGATGGTCCTTTCACCCCGTATTATATGTGTTCGAATAGGGACCGTATCATCTTTGGGGTGGACCTGGAAAGTTTTTGACAGCATTTGCTTGTTCTGTCGAATCCTCATGTAAGATAGGACATGAGTCTGTCGGGTGATCTGACATGGTACAAATTTCGCACAGCTTTGTTGGGTTTGACTTATCTGCAAGCAAACTCTGCACAATATTAGTGAGTTTATCTATTTTATTTTCTAAGGTTAGAGTACTTAACCCATTAACTCGTCTCGTGGGTTCTATAATCGGTCGGAATTGTTGAGAGTTTGCACCCATCATTGAAATCAACTCCCTAGCTCTTTGGGGAGTCATATTAACAAGTGCTCCTCCACTAGCTGTGTCAATCATCTTCATCTCCATGGGAAGTACTCCCTCGTAGAAATACTGCAACAGTGACTATTCAAAAAGTTTGTGTTGCGGGCAACTTGCACACTACTTTTTATACCGCTCCCAATAATCGTAGAGCGTTTCAGTCTCCTTTTGTCGAATTCCAACTGTCTCATCTTAACTCGACTACTTGTGCTGTTGGGAAAAACCTGTCAAGGAATAAACGAGACATATCAGCTCATGTGTTAACAGATCCTGGCGATAAATAAAATAGTAATTATCTAGCAAAGTCGGTTAATGAAAAAGGAAATGCACGAAGTTTAATTTGGGCTTTGGTTACTCCCTAAGGTTTCATGCTCGTGCAAACCAGGAATAATTCCTTTAAGTGCGTATGCAGATTCTCATTTTGAATCCCGAACGGTGTCTCTCCTGCTGGATAAGTTATACACAGCGATCCCTATGGGATCGATATCCGATAGATTTTCATCTATCTATTATACTTACATCGGTAGTGTACGCTTGCACATTTTTGCTGTGACATTCAAAGAGCGATCATGTTTTAACGTCATTGTTGGGGATGGTGTTTGTTTAATGTTTATTCTTGTTCTTGCAATTATTTTTTATTTTGTTAGTTTTACCTGTTACTAACTTATTTTATTTTTTATTGACTCTTTCTCATTTTTTTCTTTAGGTGTTTTATGACCAGGAGCAATTTTGAAATTGTTGTTGGCTTAGATCCGAAAATCGAAAGAACTATTAGAAGGAGAAGACAAGAATAATGGAATATGACTTTTCTTGGAAATGATGCAGTCATACCTGTATTGTCACCACAAAATATAAATAATCCATCGCTGCCACAAGAAGAACAAGTACAAAATAGACCGATTAAAGACTTTGTTGTTCCTGTATTAAATGATTTGTAGCCAGGGGTGGTTTGACCAGCTATTCAAGTTGGCAATTTTGAGTTAAAACCGGTTATGTTTCAAATGTTTAATTTGAATGGGCAGTATGTTGGTTTGCCTCATGAGGATGTAAGAGAGCATCTTAAATCTTTTCTACTAATTTGTGATTCTTTTAGTTAGCATGGCATTCCTGATAATGCCTTGAAGATGCAACTGTTTCCTTACTCATTGCAAAGACGGACTCGTACCTGGTTCCTTGGATTGCCTGCTGGATCGATTACATCGTTAAATGCACTTGCAACTTACTTTGTTTTGCGATTTAATCCACCAATAATGAATGCTCGATTGAGAAATGATATCACTGCATATCATCAATTGCATGATGAGAATTTGCACACCAAATGGGAGCATTACAAAACCCTACTTCGAAGCTGTCTCATGCATGGAATTTAACAGGAAACATAGATCAAGATCTTTTACAATGGGTTGAATGCGCAAACAAGAAATCTTGTTGATGCATCTGGGTATGGCCCTTTGTTGGACTGCACCTATGGTGAAGCTGTGAGAATTTTAGAGAGGATTGCTCAGAATGATTACCAATATCCGATCTCTCAAGTAGCTCAAGTTAAAACAAACCCTGGAGTTATCGAGTTAGATGCTATATAAGCTTTGAGTGCACAGGTATTTTCGTTAGCAAATATTATAAAGAACATGAAGAGGACAAGTGAAGTTGCTTCCATCTAAGTTACCCAACAAATGGATGTCCTGAAATTTTATTGCAAAATTTACGGCGATAATCATAGCTATGAAGATTGTCCACAGCATGCAGAGAATGCATTTATGTTAATAATATCAGAGAAAATTCTTATGGTAATTCCTACAACAGCTTAGCTTGAAACCAACAGCCTTGGGGTAATCAAAACGCAACCACATTTAGATATGGTAATTCCTCGATTTGAGGAAATTTTCGACAAGGGAATTATAGTCAACGGTAGAAAAGTTTTAACACAAGTCCTCAGATGCATGTACATCAAGATCAGAGCCACACATTCGTGTGCAGTCATAACAATCTTCAATGCCAAATCTGCATATGCAATGACAAAAATAGAAACAGCACTATTCCCAACCTCGAGCTAATCAATTAGCAGCCCTTGAATCTTTGATCCGTGAACATATCACGAGGATAGAAGCTATTGTGCAAGGAAGTTCCTTTCCCATACTAGCATTGGAAGCACAAGTAGGACAACTAGCTTCAAATATGAGCACAAGACCACCAGGTGCTTTACCCAGTGACACTGAGAATCCAAATCAAAAGGGGAAGGAGTAAGAGTGGAAAGTAAACTGTCGAGCCAAGTAGCAGCTCTAGTAGAGCACCTATCGACGCAAGTGAAACAGATCAAGAAGACAAAGTTGTATTTGAAGAAGAAACAGATGAATTAAATAAAGAGGAGCCACCAGTTATTAATCCCATGCCTATCATTAAACCAACAAAATTGTCGAAGCAATCACCGATGTCAACGTAATTGGGTTTGTCACAACAACCTAATGTGTCAATACCTTTTTCATTTTCACAAAGATTTAAGGAGAAGGAGAACGATAAAGAATATTAAAAGTTTCCAACCACATTGAAATAATTGCATGCCAACATACCTCTTGTGGATGCTTTAATACAATTGCGCTCACAGAGGGATACAACACAGTCCTAATAAATAAAGTGCCACCGAAGATGAAGTATCCTGGCAGTTTTACAATTTCATGTTCCATTGGAAATCATTACTTGGGAAAACCTCTTTATGATTTAGGAGCAAGTATAAACCTCATGCCATTATCAATATTTCGAAAATTAGGGATTGGTCACATGAAGCCCACTGCAGTGACATTGTAGTTGGCAGACAGATCTTTAGCGCAACCTGAAGGGAAAATTAAAGACGTTCTAGTTCGAGTAGATAAGTTTATGTTCCCAGCAAATTTCATTATCCTTAATTGTGAAGCTGATAAGGAAGTTCCCATAATCTTGGGGCGCCCATTTCTTGCCACTGGCCACACTCTTATTGACGTATTCAAAGGTGAATTGATAATGCGACATAACAACGAACATGTCACCTTTAGTGTTTTTGAAGCAATTCCCTGCAAAAATAAAAAGGAATGTCACCATATCGATGTGTTGATTGAATTAATAAAGGAGGAATTTGATGAGTGTCACACAGCAGTCTTAAAAGAATTTGTGGTGACAATTGAAGAAGAATTTCTAAGTGATTGTTACTACAAGGTTAAGGCAAATAATGTTGAGCTTAGGCGTGGATGACAGATGGAATCTCTGAATTTGACTAATAGAACGACTCCTATATTTAAGCCATTCATTGAAGAAGCTCCTACTTTGGAGTTGAAACCATTACCTACCCATTTGAGGTATGTTTTCCTAGGTGAGTGTGACACCCTGCTAGTAATTGTCTCTGCAATTCTCGACACAAGGCAAGAAGAAAAATTAATCCAAATATTGAAGCAACACAAAAGTGCTATTGCCTACAGTAATACGGATTTAGAGGCATTAATCCCTTTTTTTGTATGCACAAGATCCGACTGAAAAATAAGGGAAAGTAGTCCATTGAACAACAAAGAAGATTAAATGAAAAAAAGGAGGTTGTTAAAAAGGAGATCATTAAGTGGTTGGATGCGAGCATCATCTACCCAATTTCTGATAGTACGTGGGTGAGCCCAATCCAATGTGTCCCAAAGAAGAGTGGTATCACAGTAGTAAGTAACGACAAAGATGAATTAATCCCTACTCGCATTCCTACAAATTGGTGAGTATGCATGGATTATCGTCGTTTGAATGCAGCCACAAAGAAGGATCATTTTCCACTTCCCTTCATTGATCAAATGTTGGACAGGCTTGCTGGTAAAGCCTATTATTGTTTTCTCGATGGCTATTCTGGCTATAATAAAATAGCAATTGCGCCGGAGGACCAAGCAAAAATGAATTTCACTTGTCCTTTTGGTACCTTTTCCTTCCGCCGAGTGTCATTTAGTCTATGCAATGCACCGGCTATATTTCAAATATGCATAATGGCAATTTTCTCAGATATGATTGAAGACTTATTGAAGGTATTTATGAATGATTTTTCTATATATGGTAATACTTTTGATAAATGCGCTGACAATTTAGCCAGAGTTCTAAAGCGATGTGAGGACACAAATCTAGTGTTGAATTGGGAGAAATGCCACTTCATGGCAACAGAAGGCATTGTCCTTGGTCATCATATCTCTTGTCAGGGCATTGAAGTGGACAAAGCAAAAGTTGAGATCATTGAGAAGTTGCCTCTTCCTACAAATGTAAAAGGTATTAGGAGTTTTCTCGGCCATGCGAACTTCTATTGACAATTCATCTGAGATTTCTTTAAGATTGCAAAACCTCTCTACTCCTTGTTAGAATAAAATAAAAAAATTTTGTTCGATACTACATGTCTGGCTACATTTATGCAAATTAAGCAACAACTAGTGAAGGCACCTATTATCGTTACGTCGGACTGGTCACAACCATTTGAGGTTATGTGTGCTGCAAGGGACTATGCAGTGGGTGTCGTGTTAGGTCAATGCAAAGAAAAGGTATTTCATGCAATATATTGTGCTAGCAAAACTCTTACTGAAGAGCAAATCAATTATACAACCACAGAAAAGGAGCAAATTTTGATCATATCTTGTCGATGCAAAAGTTATAGCTTATACTGATCAATCTGCATTAAGGTACCTCTTTGCTAAAAAAGATGCAAAACCAAGATTGATTCGTTGGATCCTGTTAATACAAGAATTTGATATTGAGATTAAAGATCGCAAAGGATCTGAAAACCAAATAGCAGATCATTTATCTCATCTAGAGGTAGGAAGTGAAGATGGAAATAAATCACAAATTGTCGACGCATTTTCGGATGAGAAACTTTTTACTGTTGACGCATCCTCATGGTATGCGGATTCGTAAACTACTTGGTGTGTGGAAGATTACCATTGAATGCAACAGGCCATAGAAAGGAAAGATTTCTGCATGACATCGAAAAATATTACTGGAATGAGCCTTACCTATTCAAGGTATGTAACAACAATATTATTCGACGTTATGTTCCAGAAGAAGAAATTCTTCCTATCCTGAAACATTGTCGTAATGCTCCCTGTGGAGGTCATTTTGATGGTGTAAGGACTATTGCAAAGGTCCGTGAATCAGGATTCTACTAGCCTTCATTGTTTAGATATGCCTAAAATTTTGTGCAACAAGGTGACAAATGTCAGCACACTGGATCGGTATCTCGATGCAACGAGATGCTGCAATAACCTATTATGGAGGTTAAGCTCTTTGATGTTTAGGTTATGGATTTCATGGGGCCTTTTCCAAGTTCTTTTGGAAATGATTACATCCTGGTCACTATAGATTATGTGTCCAAGTGCATGGAAGCAATTACTGTTCCAAAAGACAATGCTAAGATAGTGCTGAAATATTTCCACACATACATACTCACTCGTTTCGGCACATCTAAAGCATTAATTAGTGATCAAGGCACTCACTTCCACTGCAATCAAGTTACGGTCGCATTGAGGCGTTATGCTATTAAGCATCGAATGGCGACTACATATCATCCACAAACAAATGGTCGAACTGAAGTTTCCAATCGCCAAATTAAGAATATCCTTGAAAAAGTGGTAAGCCATCGAGGAGAGATTGGTCTTCAAGGCTTAATGACACGTTGTGGGCGCTTCAAACATCATATAAAATGCCATTGGGAATGTCATTGTATCAACTTGTGTTTGAGAAATCATGTCACTTACCCGTGGAACTTGAACATAAAGCCATGTGGGCAATCAAGCAAGTGAACATGGATTATGATGTTGCTGGTAAAAAGAGGTTATTGGACATTACTGAGTTGGAGGAGATTCGACGCAATACATATGAGAATGCTACAATATACAAGGAAAAACTAATAGATGACATGACAATATTATCTTGAAACGACAATTTACTGCAGGTCAACTGGTAGTTTTATTTAATTCACGATTAAAACTGCATCCAAGTAAATTGCGCTCAAGATGGTCTGGTCCATTCAAGGTTATCGAAACATTTTCTAATGGTGCAGTCACAATTAAAGACCTCAATGATGGGCACCAATACAAGGAAATAGGAAACGGTTGAAGAACTACCTTAGTCCGAAGGATCACAATCATAAAAAGATCATTAACCTGATTACATTTTTCTAACCTTTCTTTACATTCATATTATTTACTTTTTGTTGTTTTATTTATATTTTAGTTTTGTTTAATAGTCTTTTGCAGGAATGAAGTTCTTACTTCTGTCAAAGCATGAAAATCTCATTGTCGATACAATTTCCTACTGACTCATCATACAATGAAACATTTTAAGAAAGACAACACAATGTTTTATTCACTTTCTCCCCAACCATCGGATCGTTATGAAAACGGACAATCCAAGTCATTGCATTTATTGGATGTAGACTCAGTGTCTTATCTCTGCAGTGGCAAAGAACACACCTCTTCACCTTCACGTTTCATTCCCTATAAAGAACCCTACTATGCTGACTATGTTTGTCACAAACAATACCTCCATTGTCACTGTAAATTTTCTCTTCAAGATCTCATTTTACGATTATCTTTTATCTTTTGATCCCAAAGCCATGGCCAGAACACGAGGTGCCAAAACTCCTTCAAAATCTCTTGCTGAATACTCCGCTGTAATGGTATGTGATACAAAGCAGTCATCGTTGAAGGAGCTAGTGTTATTTTTAACTAAAGCTGTTGAAGACCACTTCTATGACAACATGTTGAAGCATAATTGCCACCCAAAATAGGACTTCCAAGTGTCACCACATCTAAACTTTGGGAAGCAAGTTTATAAGACCATTGCGAGATTGGGGTAGGAAACCTTCTGTACTCATCCTGAGGGGTATTCATCATCCTTGTAGGGGAATTTTATGCCAATTTGATCGATAAGGACAAGGAATTTATCTTTGTTCGAGAAGGGCTGGTACCTTAAGATGCTTCCCATATCAACGCGCTGTACAACATCGATATCGAAGAAGACAAGCACATCTCTTTCCTTGAGCAACTCACTAAAGAAGGTGCTAACACCCTACTACGAGACTTGTGTATTAATGGAGTAATTTGGACAAGTAATAATCCAAACAACTATAACATGCATCGTCGTTTCCTCACTGTCCAGAGTAAGGTTTGGTTCCATTTCATAAACTGTTGTTTATTGCCTTCTACCCATAATACCACTGTTACCTTGGATCGAATGTGTTTAATTCATTCAATAATTAAAGGGAGACATATTGATATTGGTGTAATTCTGCACCAAGAAATTACTAACTGTGCAACAAAGCAAACAAGCATCCTGACATTCCCTTCCCTCATTATGCAATTGTACCGATAACGAGGCGTGGTGCCTCGTGAAGGAGAAGAGTTATTGGGCAACAAAGGGCTAATTAATGATGTATCTATTGAGCGCATGTCCAAGGGGAAGGATACTCCTATAGTGAAAGAAGCAGCAACAAAGAAAGTGAAAGGCAAAGTAAAGAAAGAGGAAAGGCGAACTCATGTCGCCACAGACCCTCAATTATGGTGTAAGGTTAGGGAGGTGGAACAGATTGCTAATAAAATCAATGTTCGACAGATAAAATTGTTAGTGCAATTGAAGATATGAAGCGATCGCAGAACCTGTTCTATACCTACACAATGGCATGGAATAGTGCTATTGTGATGACATTACGCAATCTCAACAAAAAGCCTCTACCAGAGTTTCTGGTGTTCCCTCCAATTATCATGAAAGCAACACCTTCAACAGAGAAGGCTACATCAGAGGAAAGGGATCATTCAGTCGTATCTCCGAAAATGGTCAATATCTCTGATGATAACTACAGGTGAACTCTAAGGATGTTGAAGACTGTTTCCGAAATTTTGCCAACCTGTTCGAGGACGATTCTTCTACCAGCCTAGGGGCTAATATAGCTGTGAAGGAAGTAATTGTTGAGGAAGGAAACATGCCTTTGGAGGCTATGAAAACTTATGAGGAGAAAGAAGAAGAAAAAGAAGGAAGAAAGGAAGAACCTACTATCACGACAGGTTCATCTGAGGAATTTGTCACTACACTCGAAGTTGTGGGTGCAAATGTTGAAGACTTGGCGTAACTTGAGACGAGTCAGGCGGAGGTCATGACGATGAACAATGAGGATTCTAATCCTCTAGCTATAGTGCCTTATGTGGCACCACTTGCTGAGATACACCATTCTGATGTCACGGTCGATAAAGTTGAAGCACAGCCTGATTTGGAGAAGCAATCCAAAGATTCGGCTAAACCAAAAGAAAGGAAACGAAAGTGTGCCAAGAATAAAAAGAAATGTAAGGAGGAATGCAGGAGGAAGAAGAAGAAAACCCATGCAGCCACATCTTCTGCTGTAGCACATTGAGTTAGTTTTTATTTTTCAACACTTAGTTAGATTTCATACGTATCATGTAGTTGTAATATCATTGTCATCACATTTCTTTTGTCCCTGCATTTTTTTTTATTGTCACTACATCTACATTTGTCATTGCATTTCCATATATATTTGTACATTAATGTTAGTGCATTGGAGACAATGCAACTTTAAGTTTGGGGTGAATGTATATGGATTGGAAATGCACTTGCACCCACATTTAAAAAAAATTTATCCTTTTGAATTCAATGAAAGCATGCAATATTATGGGAAATGTGATTGCAATTTTTTCCTTCGATGCTTGATTATTAAATCACGTGAAATTCTAATGAATGAGTTGGATAAATGTGATTGAATGTTATGTCTCTATTTTTGGATGAATGTTTAAGATTGCATTAGTAATGAATGAGTAGTATCATTATTTGAATCTTGAATATATTTACAATTTATAGCTACTTGTATATAAGTATAGTTATAAATAAAAGACACTCCAATGAGAGTGTATTTGTGAACTGTCAAGGGGAACACTCCAATGCAAGTGTTAGAAAAAGTAATCTAGCCAAAGACTATCACTGCAAGAGTGTGTGTCGGTGCAATTACATACTCCCTGGGGGTTTGTTGCACCCCATCGTTACTTCTCAAGAACAAGGGTATAGTAATGCAACGACATCCCTCAGTCACATTTATAAAAAAAAGGAAGAAAAAAAAAGAAAAATATTTATATTAGTGTGCAATAAATATTGTTTTGGTAGAATCAATTTAAGATTTAAAACATGATGCTAGCATTGATGAAATTGTAATTTTAGTTATTCATACCTATAAACTGTCGACCCAATATTTTGTCATGTGAATGTAATTCATACATTAGGATTTCAGAAGATTCAAGCTGCTAGAATGACTATTGCTTTGACAAAACCTTTTGTTATGCTTTACTAGCTTTTGTTTACTTGAGGACAAGTAAAAATTCAAGTTTGGGGGTCTAATACAAATATCAAATATCAAAGTTTTATTAATATAGATCCATCAATGTCTAGTATAAGTATTTTGATTATCCTAGCATAATACAGAGAGTTATAATGAGATCGTATAATTTTCATATCTAAATCATTCATAGAGTTGTTTATGTCACATAGAGCTTTTCAGCTTGTAATGTGTTGAAGCTTAGGATAGGTATGGACTTCAAAGAATACTTAAGCACAAAGGATACAAAGACGAAAATAGTTTGGCACATTTTATTGTTCCCTATTCTTCCCCTTAATGTCCCATTCCATCTCACTGATAGCACTAGAAAAGACCATTGATTTCTCCTTACTTAGATTGTAATTTGTTCTCATTTATCATATTTTAGCACGCTTTTTTAGCATATTTTAACTTAGTAACCGCATTTTCTAACTCAGTGATGCTAAGTTTAATTTTCCTTAATTTTATCCTGTTTTTGCTATTATGTCGCCACAATTAATGTTCAGTATTGCATCCAAAGATGTCAGTACAGGAGTATGTCCAGAAAGATCAACGCATGAAGGTATCCAAGGTTGTCGTCACAAAATAGAATTCAAATTTGTGTCCAGAAATGCCACCACAATCGACAACTGTCTGATGAACACACCAGATCTGTGTGAGTGTACAGTTGGTATAACTAACTTGTATAGATAAAGGAAGTTGGATATGAAAGAAAGAACACCTGTACTTGGCAATGGTTGATAAATACTGATGAGGGAGGATCTTTTTCAAGCTTCATCTTTATATTTTTGACACATAAAAACTTTCTCTTGAACATTTTCTTAAGCTTACTTCCATGCCAACTTAACTTCCTTGAGGGCGACTTGACTATAACGAGAAGGCAAATCTGCTCCTGATGAGGAGCATGCTTAATTGCGACGCAAGAGGAGTGTAAGGAAATTATTCTAGTAAACTAGGAATAAGATGCTTCAATTCATTCTTTTATTCTCTTTTAAACGTTGATGAAATTTTTATTAATTGAATTTGTATGGAAGTACAATTTAATTTTAGATCAAGTA
The DNA here is from genome assembly GCA_039519145.1 of Kokia cookei. Taxonomy (NCBI): domain Eukaryota; kingdom Viridiplantae; phylum Streptophyta; class Magnoliopsida; order Malvales; family Malvaceae; genus Kokia; species Kokia cookei. The sequence continues at coordinate 26,533,605 of CM076903.1, read as the reverse complement.
TGATATCTATTTCAATCTTCCTTCATTGTTTATATTTGGATTTAATTGTTTGACCATGGAAGTGTGTTTGTAGTCACTGTCATTGGAAAGTGCAGTGACAAATTAAGTTAACAAGCAAGTCAATGGAAGTTGCTTGAGGATTAAAGGAATTTTGCCTACTTGTTCTTTAATATTTTGCATTGAGTATTTAAGTCTTTTATAAACAGGGAAGTTGAGGTTCATAAGATTCATTGAGCCTAATTGTAGCGACAATTTATCTATCAATTACCTTTTAATCACATTTAGCTATTTGCCAACTTTTCAAGTTAGGGAACCCTATCTCATTATCACTTTTTTTTACTTCTTAAATTTTGTTTAAATTGCTTCGATAAATTATTCTCAAACCATTACTTCATTTTCTTATTAATTTTCTCCAACATTATTCATCACAATCTCTTTAGTTTTAACTTTCTTCGCATCGACAATTATAAACATTAGCAGTCATCCCTATGTTATCGATATCCAATAGATTTTCATCTATCTATTATACTTGCACCGACAGTGTATGCTTGCACATATTTGCTGTGACGTTCATAGCGTGATTATCGTTCACCGAGAGTAACCCACTCCTTTCGGGATTTCTGCTTCCATAACAATTCCTCATTATCAAGAACCTTTTCCAGCTCAATTCGAAGCTCCCTTTCTAAATCAATCAACTTTTGGGAATTGAACCTCTCAAGACACCGTTGGATGCCTATGATACGTGCTAATAAGATATGCTTCTTCCTCAAAATATTCCCAAAGAGCTCCCCATTCCATTTCTTTGCAACTTCAATAAAATAGAGACAATACCTTCCAAATATTCATTAGGTATCTAACTATCTGTCACTAGCTGATTAAACCTCTCATGAGATAGCCATCCACTCAGAAACCTGAACGGCTGTGGCACTCTACGAGCCGAACCAAATCCAAAATTAATTGCCAATGGATAGTGGTCATATTTGATCTTGTGCAAATAAGTAACTAAAGTATTAGGTGCCAACCCCTCCCACTTTTGATTACAAAGGGCATGATCAAGACGTTCGAAGATAGCGCCTCTATTCCAAGTAAACTTCGAACCCTGAAAATCAATATCCTTGAGGAAAAAATCATTAATGAAATTATTGAACAAATGACATACCCCAATATTGTGACTAGAACCGCCTTGTTTCTCATCATCATTCAAAAGGGCACGAAAATCCCCCGCTAACAACCAAGGAGATGTGATAGACTGAGCAAAACTACCAAGCTCTTCTCACAAGGATTTTCGTATCACCCATCAAGGATTACCGTAAATACCAGAAAACCACACCCAATCCAGCATATTCGAGAATTTAATCTTCATATGCACGAACTAAAAATTGTTAACCTTTACCACAACAAAAATTAAACTTTTCCACAAAACCAAAATACCACCCGTGAAACCCCGAGCCTCAACTTTGTAAGAATTCGACCACCCAATATTCCGAATAACAGAATTAGCTTTAATACCACTAATTCTTGTTTCAACCAAGACTACGACATTAGGATCAAAATCCCTCAAATACTCTTTAAGAAGTTGAAATTTGACATAACCTTTATGTGATAAACCTTTCATGTATTACATCCTTTTGTCCTTTTAATCTAAATTGGACACAAATCATGTAATAGTCAGACTTGCATAATCCAATCTCATGTTTCTTGATATCTCGAGTAAACTACAATAAAAAAATAAGTATGATATCTCTTATCAACTTGTTCGAGCATGACCATGCATTTCTAGTCTCACTCAATCAAGTGGCCAAAGATATTGCTCCCATTATGTAGAAGAGACAAATTCTATAGTGATCAACCATATCCCACTACATAGATTATGGCATATCTAACATGAATCTTTATAGTATAACCTGTTACGAAAGACATTTGACTATATCGAAATATATAACTCACGATGTTGGGATAATGATAATCTCAAGTCTGAGACTCATATACATAGTTATCACTATGAGTATTGTTGTGACTATTACATAATAATCCAAGAAACATACTCATAGTGGGTTAGTCCAATATGGTGTCCTCTAACACATACTCATGTATTGCTTTTGACACCTCTATGTCAATGACAATACTTTGTCATCAATTAACAAATTATTCTTAATGCATTATTGTTGTCTAAGCCCACAATAATACTTGACTAAGGACCTTTTAAGAATAATCATATTTCTCAAGACTTTATTACAATTCAGTTTATTTATATATATACAAAAAAACAAATTAAAATAATAATGGCAATGCCTTATACTAATAAATAAGGTAAAACAAATATGTAGTTACAATCATCTCATGATTGCTCTATGGGCATACTATAACACTGTAACCCAGTGATTACAAATTGATGTGTCAAATTGGGCCCGGTTTGTCACTTAACGATCTTATTTTCAAGGGTTATTAATGTCTTTTTAGTAGTTTTACGTAATTTTAGTTTTTTCAAGTAGATTTGTGAAATCACCTTTTTTCCTCATTTTCGATCCAAAATGGCCAATTGTTCCATTGGGGAACTTAATGGTTGATTGAGTGTTGTAGGGAGTTATCGAAGGCCCGAATGTGAGCTAAAATATCACCTAGAATGGGAATATCGTGACACCAAAGCGTGAAAGTTGCAACACCTTTGACAGGCCCAAAATGAAGAAGAAAAAGAGTCATCAATAGTGGTATCACGATATCCACCCCAAAAGACCCTCACTTATAAAATTTATTGGGTATTACGATACCCAAACCTAGGTATCGTGATACCGTTACCTGACGTGGAAAAAAATGACTACATAGGTAGTTTTTATCCAACACCAATCAAAATACAACATCCAGGGGCATCTTGGTCACTAAAAATTGGTTTGTAATCAGTTATTTAAAGCCTTTTTTTGCTGAAAACAATAGGAGGATGTAGTTAGGTTTAGAAAGCTCCTTAGTTTTAGGGTTTCTTTCATCTTTTAGTTTACTTTTAGAGTAGTTTTCTTTTCTATGGCTTAGGGTTTAATTTTCCTACATATTTTCTTGTTCTTCTTAGATTTAATGGTAGTTAGTTAGGTTAGTTATTACTGTAACTAGAATTATTTACAACTTTAATCTTCTTTCCTTTCTTGTAATGACATTTTCAACTTTAAGTTTGATGCATTTCAATTTCTTTTATGTTTAATCAGTTAAAGGTTGTTCCTTTTATGTTCCTAGCATTAGATTTCACTATTAGATACTTTCATTTATCTTTCATACAAGTTTTAAAGCGTATAAATCTCAACTTTTATGTTTTCTATAGGTTTTATGTTCATGATTGTTAATTTTTTTATTTTTATGTTTGTTTACTCAATTTTTAACATGGATAACTAAACTCCAAAGTTTTGGACAAATGACTAAATCATAATAAATTGCACTAAATAGAATAGAACTAAGAACTTAGGTAGTGACACCCCTAAGGGAAAATCTAGGTAAAGTGAGTTCGAAAGGTAATCTTGTCACAGACTCGTTCATTAGTCTTAATCGATGAGATTGGAATATAAATCAGAGCTAATTTGTCTAAGTCGATAAAATTGAGATCGGAAGATAAAATGGAGCCACGTAGTAATTTAAGTGATTTAAGTCCCTTGTTCGAGGATCAATGAACCACATCGAATTCAACCAACCACCATTAGTTATTTATCAGATAATTTCTTAGTTTTGTGCTTTTTTCAATTTAGACCTTAGGGTAGTTAATTTAGAAATTAGTGTTAAAAATCTCTATTTATGCTTTGTCGTACTATAGAAATTAGTAAGTAGTTAGCTAGACTTTTTTCTTGCATGTATTTTTAATAGAAATCATTAAAGCATCAACTCTTTTGAGTTCGGTCCTTGGAGTACCCTGGTGTTTCATTGTAACACTACAAATATTACAACTGACATGTACGCTTACAGCAAATTCGAGCTTTCAAAATTGTTTATAAATTCATAGTTTTAATATACATGCGAAGCCGGTCAAGTTGTTGGCACCGTTTTCGAGGAGTTAGTTTAAGATTTGATGATTTTTTTTAATTATTGCATGCTCGTTTGGGAGATAATTAGAAAAAATTAAGTCAATAGATACAACAACTTTTTATGGTTTTCTCGATTTTTTCTTGGTAATTGTTGATTGATAATCATGCTAAATGACCATTTTGAGTGGCCTAAAAGTCTTTTCGTATCTGATGCAAATGGTGCTTCAACACCTAACTGGGATGATTACGGCCCTTATAGGAGGCGAGGATATGATCATTTTCATGATTCATATACTTATGCATGTTTGGTGTAAAGCAACAACCAAGGATGGGAAGGTAATTAGTCGATGTACGACCCGTATGATCCGTACGCATTGGGAAGAGCCTAATGAATATCACTACCAAGCCACTTGGAGTAGCAACATTTGAGAATGACATGTCCTAGTTTCAAGAAAACACGTAAGCTATTAAGAATTAGTTGGACCAAGTATTTGAACTCCTTCAATACCAAGCCAGGGAGAGTGTTCCAGTTGATGAGTGTCTCGAACCGAATAATGTTGAAGTGGAGGAGGAAGCCCCCTATACCATTGTCGAACATGAAGGCTTAAATGTTGATTTTCAACAAGATATAGAGGTTGGAGAATTAAGTGAAGATTTGAGCATTATTGAGGAAATCTCCGACCTTAGTGAGGAAAGTGTGGAGGAGCTACTACACTTTTTGGACATAGTAGATGAAATCTCACACCACAAACCAATCGAGGATGTGCACCAACAAAGGAATATTTAAATGGAGATGGAGAACTATGGAAGAAATTGATTTTGCGATCCCAACATTGATTTTCCCTTGAAAGATGCAATGGAGTGAATTTGATTTAAAAAAAATGGCTCAACATGTACATATCGAAATGGCCTAAGTCAAGGCGAGATTAATATGTGCATTTGTTGAAGGAAGCCCTAATCAACTCGATAATGAACAAGAGAAGGGCCAAAGTATCTAGGACTTCATGGAAGTTCCACTTTGGGGGCATGATGTGTTACTGAAGAGAGATTTTAAATTTAAACTTATTTTGTAAATAATTAAACATGTTTGAGCTGAGACTCTATTTACTTTTTTTTAGTTTAGATTTAAAATTTGTTGCATGTTTAAATTTATGATTTGGTGGGTTTAATTTTTGTGTAGTTGGGAGTTTAGATTGAAAAATTAAGAATTTTTTTTTTGGATACTTACATTGGTATCACGGTACCCATAGGTCAGTAATGTGATACCCAAGACAGTTTCCTACTGAAAGTAATAATTTTGTTTTTTGTTTTTTGTTTGGTTTGTGTTGCTCAACCCCACACTTGATGCAATTCAGGGTATGATGATAGCAAAGAAGGTCACGCAGTTGAAATTTTTTAACGATTCAAATCTGTCTCGTACAAAGCACAATTAGTTTTCAGTAAAAGTTTATTGCTATAAATATCACAAATCGACTCGGTTTAGAAAATATTTAAACTTTCATTGTTATAATAAACCATTTTCTTAAATGGATTTTTCCAACAGCTTTTAGGTGCCAAAACAAGTGAGTTCCTAGGTTATTTTTGGGTCTTGGAATGGTTGTTTTGGTAATTGGGCCCTAGGTATCAAAACAAGTAAGATAGAATGTAAAATGCTACAGTAGTAGGAAATGTATTAGTACATCTCCCTACTTATATTGATAGCACAGTGCCTTACACTTATAAAGGTGTGTTTTTTTAGCTTCGAGGCCAATTTGAAGGTTTGTGACCTCTTTTGTGGGCACGACTTAAGCTGAGGCATGATATAAATTGTTTTTAAAGCCTTCAATAGATCTAAAACTTGTTTTAATGATTTTATTAAAATAATTTATAATTTAATTATTAGATTTTTTTAAAAATCATTTTTTCTACATGTTTTGTTAACATCTCGTATCTGTATCGATCGTTAGGATGGGTTATATGAACAAAAAAAATGTGAAAATTAAGCATCATTTTACCAAAAAATTTAAGAATAATTGATATATGTGACAAATTGAATATTAAAATTGATTTTTTTAGGTGGGAGAAGTTGTTTGTTTACCAAAAGTTTAACTATTCTTCATACCCAAATTACTCATTTCATTTTTTCTTTCTATTGTCACAATTGTACTGTTGTTCGTTGATTATTGTCCGCTATTGTTAGCGTTGCTAGTGGTAAGATTTGTGAATTGTTGAGTTAGTGTTGAGTAAATCAATTTGAACTAATTTCTGCCATTGTTGAACATTGTTTGAACTTCTCTATGAAACGTGTAAATTTCATGTTTATACTTTGATTATGTTGTTCTAGGTGAACGTCTTACCAAGAATTATTTTTCCAGCGTCCATAAGACGTGAATTGTTGAACGAAGGTACTTTAGTCGTGTTTTAAGAGTTTGTTTAGAACGTCTCAAAGGTTGGGTTTGTATGTTAATCCAGTAAGTTATTGAGAAATTGATTGGGTAATCGATTGCATTTATGTTATTTTAAGTCTCTAGAGTACTTGTCTTGTGTGATTCCAACATCGTAACAGGTACAGTGTCGAAACCCTTTAAATTCTCTCTATTTTCATGCATTTTTACCTAGAAAATGCCTTTGTTCAAAAGCACAGGTTGGCACACGGGCTTGTGTCCAGGCCGTGTGCCATTAAATTAAAATTCAGGGGACACATGGGCTGGCCACACGGGCGTGTTTCAAACCGTGTGTGTATACTGTTTTGGGGCACACGAGCGTGTGCCAGATCATGTGTGCATACTGTTTTCTGAATCAAGGTACAGCGGACACACGAGCGTGTGCAAGACCTTATGTGTATTTTGTTTTGTGCCACACAAGTGTGTGTCAGACCATGCGAATATACTATTTTGCAATTACAGGTGCAGTGGTCACACGGACCAGACACACAGGAATGTGGTAGGCTGTGTGTCACGCACAAGCCACTACATGGTCGTGTGCTAGGCTGTGTGGACCATGTTTTATCCATGAATAATGTATAAGCAACTATAAGTTGACCGTAGCATTTAAATGACCTAAACTAAATTGTGAGAGAGTTATTAAGTAGTGTTTGATTCTGATTACAAGTGCTTATGACTGATTTTCTATGTTCTATCAATATCTATTATATCTGACATGCGTGTGTATATGTATCTGAAATGTAAGGATTGATGTTTGTTCTGCATTTGCATGAGGGTTGGGATCGTGAAGTGGAGGAAGTATCTGAACTGAATCAAACTGATTCAGCGGTTAAACCACTTGAAATTATAATTGAACTGGTAGTGAAACTATAAACACTGTAATGTGTCAGACCAACACTCTATGGTGTGTTGGGTTGGAAAGAGATGGTGTGCAGGGATGAGATTGCATAAATGTGACTGTATCTGTAACTGAATGTGAAACTGAAATGTTTTATGTATATGTTAACTGTATCACTAAACTGCGATATGATTACCTATCTTATTAAGACATACAATTCTGATAACTGAACCATTAATAGTGTTTCCTATAGTTATGTTTATAGAATTTTATGAAATGTCATTATAACTTGTATAGACTTAATTAATGGTATTTTAAGATCTTCTCAAGCATGACGGTCGAGGGACTCGGTCACCTTTAGCACTTTTAATGACTCTTAATTATGACTGTCGAGGGACTCGGTCAACTTTAGCACTTTTAATGACTCTTAATTATGACTGTTAGTATATTTCATCTATGTATTAAGCCTAAGAGTATTGGGATTTAAGTATGCACTATTGACTTTAAATTTGGATTTGTATTTCTACCTTCAATATGGTTATGTTATGACTTAGACGTGTGAATTATCCTTATGATTGTGTAGTGGACCTTAAAAAAATGTGATGTGATACATTGGATTTGGTCGTTTCATCCAGGTCGAGTTTAGGGTTTTACATTGCATTTCAAATTCTTTATGTCGAGACTTCATTCTTCCATGGATAATATTGATTTGAATATGCACATTCCTGATCAGTACGAAGAACTTTAATGAGTGCAAATTATTGTAGTTAATTTGTTCTTGCATCTACTTTATTAAGCTTTTTAAAGGGTTGGTAAGGGAGATTATTTGTAAATGTATGGGTGGGATTGCAATAATTGAATACTTGATTAAGCTTAAATTATAATTTGTACTATAAATCTATAATAGATACCGAACTATGTAAATATTTGATGGTGTTCATATGCTTTTTGTTTTTACTCGTTAGATACAATAGTAGGAGTAATAACAAAGTAACCTCAACACTTTCAATTATAAAAAGGATTAATATTAGATTTAGTATTTGAACTTGACACTTTTTCCTAATTTGGTACTTAAACTTTTTTTTGACCCAACTTGATTCTTGAACTTGGTATTTTTTTTCTAATTTGGTACCTAAACTTTTTTTAGATTCAATTTGATACCTAAATTTATTAAATATTATAAAAATTACGGAAAACAATAATGGTGTTGAAATTTCTTTTATGCTACAAAAATATTGTCAATTTTAAAGAAAATTCATGTTTAAAATAGGTATTGAGTTACGCTTAACGAATTAATATTAAAAAATATTAGGTACAAAATTAGGAAAAATGTGTCAAGTTCAAGTACCAAAATGGACCCCAAAAAATTTAAGTACCAACTTAAGAAAAGTGTCATGTTTAGGTACCAAATTAGGAAAAAGTGTCAAGTTTGAATACCAAATTGGATAAAAAAAATTTATATACCAATTTAAAAAAATATCAAGTTCAAGTAATAAATATTATATAAAACCTTATAAAAATGTCTTCTTCAGTTGTCCTAGTAAAACCAACCATGGATGTTATAAAGATTCTTTAAATTAGTGTATTATATATTGCATTTTCTTTTGTGTACATATCCAAACCTTAATTTTTTTTTTGGTAAGTTAAGAGGCATTCAAAAGCCTAAAGTTCAATCATTCATACAATAGAAACAACGGTTAAATTATCTTGTAGAAGCTTCCTAATATGGACATTGGGTGTCTCCATAGTCCGTAAAGTATCCTCATTTGTTTCGTAAGATTTGGCTAAAAATCCGCAACCATATTTCTTTCTCTTTTGACTGCCTGGATCTTAAAGCCCTAAAAATATTGAACGACTTCTTTTATTTGACGAACTGTGGTATCTGATTGCGCTCCAACCAAACAATCCTTTACCATGCCAATTGCAACAGAACAATAACTTTCCACTATAACCATAGCATAACATCTAGCTCTTGAAAGCTGAACTCCATGGAGAATCACCCACAATTTTGAGTTTAGTGTTGATCCTCATCCCACAAATTTTGGAAGACGACAACCCACTATCCTCGTGAGTCTCTCACAACACCAGCAGGTGCAGACTAGCTTTCATCCAACCATGCCACGCCATCCGTATTTATCTTGAACTAGCCTAGGCTTGGTAGCACCATCTATTCGAAGTCTCATATGTGACATTCACAATCTATGTCGCCACACTAGCATCACAAAAACTAGCCACCATGCCACGTGTTGAGTTAATAATCACCTGCCCTTCCCAAATCTTCCTTTTGAAAACAAATTCATTCCTTTGCTTCCAAAGAAACCAACAAAGGACTGCAAACATATCAAACGCAACCTCTCCATTTGTGGACTCCCAAAATTGCCCTTTCAAATTTTCTAATAACTAATTCTCCAAATCAAGAGCAAAGAAGTTAGAAAGAAGATCAGACCAAACTTGTTTCTTCCAAATTTCAGCTACAGGCCTACAGTCCCGCAATACATGAAGGATTGATTCTTGTGTTACTCCACATCGTGCACCGTCAGCTTCATCTGCCATCTTACAGTGCACCCTCTCACAATTTGTAAGAATGCATCTACATCAAACTAACCAAAGAAAGTATTTTACTCGTGGAGGCCACCAATTATTCCAGATAAGCTTCCAATTGCTATCTTCATTCAAACTATCATCAGCAATAATACTGCCATAACCAGTTTTGACAATAAAATTAACTTTGACATTCATCTTCCATAGGCAAAGATCTTCTCCAAGGTCTTCATTCGGAGGGTGACATGTAGCTATACGCTCCAAAATATCTTTTGGAAAATAACCACTTAACTTTACCCAACCCCAAGTATTGTTAATACCCACAAAATTAACCACTTTGGCAGGAGGCGATAAAAATGTACCAGGAAAAAGATGAGCCAAAAGAGGTCCCAGATTCGACACCCAAGTATCACACACAAAACTCACCGTTTTTCCATTACCAATACTCTATTTGATTCTGTCCCTAGCTTTACTCCAAACTTGGGATAAAGATCACCAAATAAACGAACAACTAGCTCGAACTATTTTGACTGGGCAGATTTCACATACCTTATACTTCGATTTGAGTACACGCACCCAAAGTGCATCAAGCTTGGTCATGAAAAAGAAAGCTAATTTCATCAAGTAAGCAGCGTTTTGAGGAATTAATCTTTGCAAGCCAATACCACCTTTTGACACCTTTTGACAATAAGAATCCGAATTTACAAAAGATACTTTCGGTTTGTTGGCAGCTGATCCTCAAATGAAACGTCCTAAAATTTGTTTAATTTTTTTGCATATTCTAGCAGGGATCATAACAAATTGCATGAAGTAGCCAAGAATAGTGAGCAGCACAGACTTCACTAAAGTTATTCTACCAGCCAAGGAAAATAATCTCGCATCATAAACATTTAATTTCCTCTAAACCTTGTCAACAACGAATTGAAAGTTACATTTTTTAACCATCCCATGAAACAAAGGAACTCACAAGTAAGTGCCCAAATCATGAGTTTGCTGAAATCCCAAAATCCTCACAATGCTTCCTTGAAGAACATCCTCTGTATTATTAGAAAAAGAAGATGTGAGACCTATTCAAATTTACCTTCTGTCCCGAGAACCGATAAAAATCAGCAAGAACCTCATGAATCACCTTAGTATTCTCAAGAGTTGCCTCACCAAATAACACCAAGTCATCGGTAAAAAATAAATGGCACAGAGGTGTTTCATCACTGCCCATGATTATAGGTCACCATTCGCCATTCGTAATAACCTTCTAGATCAAATGGCCGAGCCTTTCCATAGTCAAAATGAATAAATATGAGGAAATAGGATCACCTTGCCTCACTCCTTTAGGTGGGATGAATTCCTCAGTAAACCCACCATTCCATAGCACTTGCATAGTAGGAAAGGAAACACATTGCATACTTATCCTTACAAGATTGTTAGGGAGTTTCGCATCCTCCATCGTGTCTTTGATGAAATTCCACCTGAGCTGATCGTAAGCTTTCTCCATATCAATTTTAATTTTCATCCATCTTAGTCTACCTTTTCGGACTCTCATAGAATGAATTGCTTCTTGAGCTATAATTATGCTATCCATAATATATCGCCCCTTAACAAAACTCATCTGGTTCTCAATTATCAACATGGGCATAATAGGCTTCAATTTGTCCACGATGACCTTAATATGAACTTTATAAGGCACCATACATAAGCTAATTGGGCGAAACTATGTCAACTTCCAAACTAACCACTTTCGAAATAAGGGAAATAAAGGTCTTATTAAGAAAGGGCTCAATCACTCCTTCCTCAAAGCCTCTTCGTACCATAGATATCACTGAACCACCAATAACATCCCACTATGTCTGATAGAACTATGCATGGAGTCCATCTATTCCCAGAGCCTTTAAGGGAGCCATCTCAAAAAACACGTCATGCACCTCTTGGATAGATAGATCCTTCCCCAGATCGAAAATCCATCTCGAGTCAACAACTGGAAATGCATCTCGTATAGGAAATCTCCTAAGAACTGACCCATCATCAGTGTATAACTTTTAAAGAAAGAGACCACCTCAACCTTTATACGATCCTCATCATAGCACCACGACCCATCGTCTAGCTTTAGAAATTTAATATGATTAACTCGTCTCCTCATATTAACCTGACTGTGAAAATAACTTGTATTTTGGTCACCAAGTGTTAACCAGTCCTTACGCGATTTTTGCTTCCAAAGCATTTCCTCATCATCAAGCACTGTTTCCAACTCAGATCTAAGCTCATACTCTAAATCAACAATCTTCAGGGAATTATAAGGTTCGAGACACTATTGAATGCCTCTAAGCCTTGCCAAAAGAATTCACTTCTTGTTCAAAATATTCCCGAAAACATCCATATTCCATTATTTGGCAGCTTCCACAAATTTCATGATATTTCCTTCCATACACTCCCCATTGCTCCAATTATCAACAACTAATTGCCTAAACCCTTCATGAGAAAGCCTACTACTTAAAAATCAACAAGGACGAGGAATTTTCAATTTTTCAATAGTGTCGAAACTAATGGCTAAAGGGCGGAGATTTGACTTAAGCTTTGGTAAATGAATACAATCATTTGAGGAGCAAGAGACTCCTAATGATGATTACACAAAGTTCTATCCAGCCATTCGAAAACAAACCCTCTGTTCCATGTGAATTTCAACCACTAAAACCTAACATCTTTTAAACAAAAATCATCGAAAAAACCTTTGAACAACTTACAAGCACTGCTTCCATGACTCGTACCACCTTGCTTCTCATCGTAATTAAGAAGGGCGTTAAAGTTTCCTGCCAACAACCAAGGAGAACTTATATACGTAGCCACCATTCCTAAATCCTCCTAAAGGCCCTTCCTTACTGCGTACCATGGACTACCATAAATTCCTGTAAAAAAAACTTAGTCTTACAAGTTTGGAAATTTCACTTTCAAATGAACAAACTGACAATGATTAGTCTCGACCACAACATCCACATTGCTATTCCAAAGAACCCAAATATCTCTCGAGAAACCCCGAGCCTCCACTCTATGCGACTTGAGCATCCCAATCTTCTTAATGACATTATCGTAATACCACAAATTATAGTTTTCACCAACACCACAACATCGGGCTTAAAATCCCTCAAATATTCTTTTAAAACTCTATGAAAACAAGGTTTACTTGCCCCTTGGCAGTTTCAAACAAACACATCAACTTTCATAATAAAATAAAAGATGAAGAAAAGAACCTAACACACCCTTAAGTTTTGGTGGCATCCATTCCAACTGACTCTCCAGCATCCATTTTGCATCCCAAATGAGTTCGATGGTTCTGTTGTTCCTCATTTGATGGCTGCATAGTGGGTTGATTAAAATTACCCAACTGAACACCAAGCTGTTGACTCACCCCATCCAAAGAATTTAGGATGCTATCAACTTCATGCTCCAAAGGAACAGATCCTAGTGGGTCACCAGAAACTCCTCTACTAATACGCCCCAGACGGAGGACCGTCGACATTTTGTTCTTTAAAAAATTAGGAAACGAAGTAGGAGAAATCTGATTAGAGAACCCCATAAGGTTCTTTGAATTGTCACTGCCACTTGCTCCAATATTTGGATTTTTATTCTCCTTAATAATTACCACTGAATGGTTCTTACGATCTAGTATACAGGCCCCATTTTACTTCTTAATTGGATATATTTTACCTGCCCCAACATGTGGTCCATTTGAATTGGAGTCCACTTTAAAGCCTACCTTCCGTATCCCGGATTTTGAACAAGAAACTCTAACCGTAGCAACCTTTGATTTTTTTCCTTTTGACCCTAATTTACCTTTTTTACTCTCATCCATTTTACTCCCCCCAATTAACTCCATATCACAACTCTAGATTAACCTCATTATTATTCCCCATAAAATTCGCCACCTTATCACTGTCTTGATCTTTCTTTCAAAACTAAAAGATGTCAGCAGGATGTGTAGTCCCTATCCCTTCCTCATCTTCATTTATGAAAAGTGAAATAAAACAGGATCCCTTAAAATTATTTCCTTGGAAAGAACCAAACCTCGATTCCCTCTACCGTTACTGTCGTCGTTGCCGATGTTCTACTACCATTCAACCTCGTAATCTTCTTTTTCAACCCGATTCTAGACAGTACTTGATTCCAACTTTGCAGCCGAATCTAACTTGTTAGACTCCTTACTCACATCCTCTAGCACACTATCCCTTTGGAACCATTCGGGCAAGCTTCCTTCACATGCCCAAACCTCCCTCAATTGAAACAAATAGAAGGGGGAGCTTCATATTCAATCTGATGAAGCCTATTAACAATTCGTATTTTGGACACCAACGATTAGCTAAATTGACTTGGACCGCCAATCGTGCAAACTGACCACGAGTACCTTAACCAGTTTGTAAATCGATCTTCACCACCTTACCAATTAAACTACCAATCTCCTACAACAGGCTCCATTTGTAAAAGGCTCCAGATAGTTCGGAAATGCGAATCCAAGCCACAACATTTTGTGGAAACGCATCTGTCGATGAGAATTGTGTCGACCATGGTTGAACTGTAAGGTTATGACCATAGATGACCCAAGGTCCTTTGGAAATCACATTACTATAATCCAAATCTAACTCGAACTTCGCTAGATAATAATCATTGTCAATATCCATAAGATGAAACCGTCTGGAAGGTTTCCAAAGTGCACACACTTTATTCCATAACACGTTATATCCAATTTTCCTCCCTAAGAGTTTCACAACTAGAGTTTTGGCCATGCTATCGTCAATAAGACCATAAACCCTTTTCAAGAAATCTATCATGGGCACTCCATCAACCACAAACTTCTTCACATCATCCTTGTGGAGATCAGAATCATCAGTTTCCCATTCATCATCATGGCGAGGAATCTCCTATCCAAAGTTTAAAACAGTATCTTTAAACGAGAAAGGCATTGATCTCTCCCTTTCATTCATTTCATCATCACCACCTTTATTCGGGGTTCATTTTCATATCGTTTCACCTTTTTGGACACCCTTCCACGTACGAGGTTCGGCGATATTGTATTGCTTTCGTTCAACATTGAGAGGAGAACATATAACTTTTTTATGTAACTATCCAAACCTTAATTTGATATATCTTTGCAATAGAATGGCATAATTATTTTTTCCCTAAAATTTAATATACACTAAAATTTGGAATTTTGGATCATAAATCATTTTATTTGTTTACATGTTTTCATCCTTTAGTAATTTTTGGCCTAAGGTTTTTTAATTTACACTAAAATATCTTTGCACAAGTTTTTTTTTTTAATTTACACTTATCATTTAATTTTTTATAGTCAAATTTGTAATTATTTTTAAATTTAAATTCATATATTCATTTACCCAGGAAACAACATTACCATTAATCAAATAGATTATATTAAAACAACTAATAACAAAATGGCATAATGATTTTTTCCCTTCAACTTTACAAAAAAAAATGTTATTTTAGTCCTTCATTTATTTTTATTTTTTTAGCTTTTAAATTTGTATTTTTATCAAATCATTTCAAAATAAAAGGAAAAATTAACATCTAAACTTTGCTGATGTGGATGACATGTTAGCATTAAATTAATTTTTTATATTCATTTTTTTTATTTTTATACTTTTCAAATAATTTTAATGATTTTTAATTTTTAAAAATAATTTTTATATTTTTTTGAATTTTTTTATATTAAAAAAACATTAAATGCTGGTGTGTCATTCACATGACAATCCTCGTGTATTAGCAAGGTAAAAAAACTTGATTTTTTCATCTATTTTGAGATGATTTGACAAAAAAATATAAGTTTAAAGACTAAAAAACAAAAAATTAAATAAAGAGCTAAAATATTTTTTTATAAAATTAAAGAATCAAATAAATCATTATACCATATTTTATCTCCTTTCTACAAGTGCCACAATAATAACTAATTAATTTAAAAGTGTGCAATTATGGACTTTTAAATTAATCCATTATTTTAAGGTTATTTATATAACTAGAGTTGTTATCTATAAGGGTAGAAGGTTATGAATTTGAATTTGGAGACGCACATCTTCCAATAATAAAAATTTGAGGGATCAATGAATGCTTGACAGAGAACTTTTAAATTGAATCTCATGTGATGGCTTGATGGTTAAGGGTGTTCATTGTCCCAAGTGTGACCTGGGCTTAAGTCGTGCTAGTCGCGTTTGTTGTTTAAGATATATCCTGTTATTGTAATTCACCAAAAAAAAAGAACTTCTAAATTGAGAGTACGAAATGATTCGGTATGATTCAAAAAATAAAATAAAAGATGAATTGACCGCTCATGATATAAATTGTGTAACCATTTTTCATCCTAAACGCAAAAATAAATCATTGCAAATTGAAATAAAATTGAGGTAAGAATGATGAAAGTTAAATCTGTAATTTATAAGACTATGCATTTTAAAACATTTTCATTTTTCAAATAAAATATTTTTTTCCTTACATTTAACACACCAATGAATTTATCAATCTATTTTTCTCATCATTTTCCATATTTTTCAATTGAGTTTATTGCATCATGCATCTTCAAACTATGATCATTATTTTAAATTTGTTTTCAAACTTTAAATTATTCTCAAACTATTCTTGTTATATCAATTAAGTCGTTTCATTATTAAAATTGTTAATTTAATTGTTAAATGATACATTAGATCTTATATAATATAAAATCGAAAATGTTAAGAAAAGTGAATATTGTTAAAATGGATGTTATCAAGATGTTGGTTTTGATGTTTTGAGAGTTTTTACGGATGCTTATCGTCCACTCTTTCTTTTTTTAGTTTTACTTTGTTATTAATTTTTGTTGAAGTATGACTCATGTTTCAGTCAGATTTGAGAAATAATCTTTCAGTAAACTCTATTTATTTGTTTCAATTAAACTTTGATTAATCTAGATTATTTTATTATTATTTGACCTAGGAATTTAGCCTATAAATAAGCTCTTTTACAACCTTATAAAATACATTCATTAAAGATTAGAACCCATAACACTTTTGGAGAATTTTGTGTTTACGTTTTGAGGGTTCTTTGTTTTCGGGTTTCGGGATTTAGTTTTTATCCCCATCTTTTGTATTCTTTGTTCTTTTGTCATTATAAGTAAATAATCTTTGCCCGTGATTTTTTATCCTTTTAGAGAGGATTTTTCACGTTAAATTTGTGTGTTCAATTTCTCAATTTTTCGCTATTTTTACTTGTTCATTGCTTAATCGGATCGATCCCCAACAAGTGGTATCAGATCTAGTTCAATTTTTGTAGATCAGTCTGTTCAGATATGACAAAACAAGGTTCAACATTGAGAAGTTCGATGGTGTCACAAATTTCAATTTGTGGCAAGTTCGGATAATGACAATTCTAGTTCAAACCATGGAAAAGGTCGGTACTAGGAAAAAATCTAAGAATCTAGATCAATCAGAATGGGAAGAGCTTGATGAAAATGCCTTGTCGGCAATCCAATTGTATCTCGCGAATAGGGTATTGCAGGAGGTATTGATTGAGAAGATATCATCTGCCTTGTGAAAAGGCTAGAAACTCTTTATGCAACTAAGTCTTTGGCTAACCGTTTAGTGTTGAAACAACTTCTATTTACATTTCGCCTGAACGAAGTCAAGCTTCTTAGAGATCACATTTTTAACATCTTGATTTTTTAATGATAACGGAGACATTAAATTAGAGAGTTATCATTATGATCATTTAGCTCGTAATGACTAATTAGCTAGTAGTTGTTATATAGTTAATAACATACTAAAATAAAATGAGGAAAATTTTAAGGTATGAGTAGTTAATTTAGGTAAGAAGGACTCATTGGTAATGGAAGTAAAAGTGATAATTGTTAAAATTTAAGGATGTGAGTGTTGATTTATAAGATATGTAAGGGATGAAAGTAAGTAAACCATATTTATAAGTTTGAGGGTGATGTGGGGTTAGGTTTGAGTGAAAATAGATTAAATGAGCAAGGCTAAATAAGTAATATTAGAAATAAAGTTTAATGAAATGAAAAGAAAAACAAATGGAATTTTGGTTCATTTTCTTCTTTGACCGAAATTGAGAGAGAGGAAGCCATGGTTGACTGCTTACTTGAGCAAGGACTAGTCAAGCTTGCATGGTAGGTAATTTGAACTTATTTTTGCTTAAATTTTGTGTTTTTGAGTTCAATGTAAATGGGTTTAGCTAAATCATACCTTAATTGGTGCAACTTTTATGGTCTTGAAAGTTAGTTATGGATGAACTTATGCTTAATATTATGCTAAAGTTTTGTTTCCAAAGTCAATTAAAATTTTTGATGAAATTGTTGAGGATAAGGGAGTTGAAATTTACTTGGGAGAATAATAGTTTATATATTGGATTTTAACATGATATTTAATATATGGACGATTAAGTATTATGCCATGGAATTGGTTAAGCTTGGGTATTTAACAAATTTTGCTATTTTAAGACTAGAAAAAAATTATGAGTATGGAATATAGAAATTTAGGTACGGTGGAAAATGATTATATGATATCAAAGGTTATATGATTATATGATTATATGATCGGATCCAGAATGTCACTACTATAATTTTACCCTCATGCAAACTGATAATCCACATTCATTCACATACATACATACACACACACCCAAACACAATGAAGAGGTTCCAAAGAAAAACCAAAATCCCAAATTAAAACAATTTACAATCCCGATAAAATAATAAATAATAAAATATACTAAAATTCCCAAAATAGTTTATATGTAGTAATAGAAAATATTAGAATAAAATAAATAAATCGAAATAAGTGCCTCCAAGTATCATGTCTCTTAAGTCTCAAGTATTTGTAAGGAAAACTGTAGGGAAATGAGCTAAAAAGCTCAGTGTCTCTAAAGAACATACATCTTATTGCATTATCACAATAATATTACAACACATAATATAACCACAAAGTATCATACAATCACAAGCATAATGCAATGCACCCATACTCCAACACACTAACACAATGAAGAGGTTCCCGAGAACCCCTTCCCAACCAATCGTCACCAATCATAGTGTGATTTTACTATCATCCATTTGAAAGGGTGATAACCATGTCTTCCACCGTACAACCCAACCCATGAGCACACAATGGTATGATCACATGTATATCTCAGTCTCAATCTCAAACTCAAACTCAATCTCATGAAATTACACATATATCAGAGTTCTTAGAATAATGATCACATCACATTAGTTTAACCACATTCTGATGATCATGCATGACAATATCAACATGCTTTAACACAAGTCAAATGATAATTATGTCAAAATAACATCATACAAATATCAAACACAACTTATGAGTAATCATACCACAAAATGTAACATACAGCAGGATGTAATAAAGTTATAAACACACCTCTAGAAACTGAAGTTCTAATGCTAAGGAGGCCATCTACCACGCACTAATCAAGCACTTGGTCTAACGGGATTGAAACCTACAAACACAAATTCTACATCAGACACACTATTTTTAAGTCACCAACTAATATAACATTAAACCTATATAACTCATGTGTAACTCTTAGAGCTGGTGCGGGAGCAAGTTGCACAGGTGGAGGAGGAGGTAAGTCATCGGCCTTGGAGTCGTGATCACCTAAACACAAATATCTCATATTAGATTTCTCAAATAAAACCTCTAAATGTCTTTAAGTACAAATAAGAGTAAAACAACTAAAACAAGGCTTTCTGGTTTGAATTTGACAAAATGGACAGCGGAAACAGACTCAAAACATTGAAAAATAGTAGGGTAGGGTTCCTCGAAAAAGTCAACGATCGGTCAAAGTTAACGGTTCGGTTCGGTCAAAGTCAACGGTTCAAGTTGGTTCAAAGTCAACGATTTGGGTTAGGTCAATCGACAGGTCGGGTCGAGTTCGATTAATAGGTCGAGTCGAGTTCGGTCAATCCGAATTGGGCTAGGGTTTGGGTGTTGAGTTACACTTAATGGGTTAAAGGTTTAGGTCAAACATTGGGCTTTAGGGTTTAGGTCAAGGAGATAAGTTATTGGACTTTATTTTAGGGTTAGCTTTTGAGCCCAAATTTCTATCCTTAGCAACACATCCCCTAGGGATTTTCTAAGCCACTGACGACGCCGTCATAACCTATACCGAAATCACCACGGACGCCCCCATTCGGCTCTCACAACACTACAAACACAAGGCAACAACTTACCATGCTAACAAATCCAAAACACAACGGAGGGGCGATGAAGAGAAACCAAATCGATTCCCACACCGCTTCCCATGAACGACGACATAAGAAGAAGTTAAAGGGTGTGGGTAGGCTTGTAAGTTATAGATGAGCACATCGGTGGGGGTGATGCACACTATGGATGACAGTAAGGGTGTGGTCGGAGGGTGATTGAAACTTGAAGAGGGAGAGGGTTTTAGGAAGAAAGAAATCGATAGCAACACCCAAATGCAAAAAAAAAAAGAAGGTGAAGAGCCATCCATAGAGAAAAAAGGTGTTTATATACCCAAGAAAATGGAACATTTACTCGGAGGTCCCTAGTTAATATTAGGGTTTCCAAATTGCCCCAAGACTCAACCTGACATGAAATTTGATCCTCGAAACTCCCAAATTACCCCACAAGGTTTAAGCGCACAACAATTAAGTCCTCTAACTTACAAAATTTATGAATTAACCACTCAAATTTCTAAAATCTACTAATTTAATCCTTAAATAATTTAGGGTGTTACAATCCTTACCCTCTTAAAAGATATTTTGGCCTTGAAATTTACTTGGACCAAAAAGATACGGATACTGGGCCTTGATGACGGCTTTGGGCTCCCAAGTTGCCTCCTCATTACCATGGTTGCACCACAAGACCTTAACCATCTAAATGGTCTTCCTACGAAGAACCTTCTCATCCTCACCCTGAATTTTAATCGATTCCTCCTCAAAACTCAAGTCTGGACAAACCTCAATCTCCTCAATCGGAACAATATGAGATGGGTTCGATCAATAACGTCTAAGCATAGAGACATGGAAGATGTCATGAATCCGCTCAAGCTCAGGTGGTAATTCAAGCTGATAGGCAATTGGTCCCACTCAATAAAGGACTCGATAAGGACCGATAAAGCGAGGACTCAACTTGCCTTTTTAACCAAACCTTTACACCTTCTTTCACAAAGATACTTTCAAGGAAACTTCATCACCCACATTAAACTCAATATCTAGACGTTTAAGATCAGTATAAGACTTTTGCCTATCAAAAGCAGCCTTAAGTCTCTCTTGAATCAATGTAACAGTCTCCTCATACTCTTGAACAATATCAGGCCCCAACGAACGATTCTCAATTACACAACCCCTCAAAATGTATTCTAAAACCTCATACGGAGTCATCTTAATACTAGCCTGATAACTGTTATTATAGGCAAACTCTACAAGTGGTAGAAAGTCGTGCCAACTACCTTGATACTCAATTACACAACCTCTCAACATGTCTTCTAAAACATGAATCACAGGCTCGGATTGACCATCAGTCTGAGGATGGTAAGCAGTACTGAAGTTCAATCGAATACCCAAAGCACGGTGAAAAACTCCCAAAACCTTGAAGTAAACCTCGAATCCCTATAGGAAATGATAAACAGAGGCACCCCATGGAGATGAACTATCTCAAAAATGTAGATTCGAACTAACTTAATCAAAGGATAGTCGACCCTAACAGGAATGAAGTGTGCAGACTTAGTGAATCGATCCACAATCACCCAAACTAAATCTTTCTTAGATGGTGTTAAAGGAAGTTCACTCACAAAATCCATAGTTACACGCTCCCACTTCTACTATGGAATCTCAATCAGTTGAAGCAACCTAGAAGGACATTGATGCTCAACCTTGACTTTTTGACAAGTCAAACACTTTGAATCAAAGTCAAAAACATCTTTCTTTAAACCCTTCCACTAATACCTCTCACGAAGATTCTTATACATCTTATCTTCACTAGGATGCATGGAATAAGGGTTATCATGTGCCTCCCGAAAAATAGTCTATTTCAACCCAGAATCTTTTGAAACATAATACCGACCTCGAAAGCATAAAATACCATTATGGTCAACAGAGAAGTCCTCAGATGTACCTTCTTTAACCTCCCTCATACAATGCACTAAATATGCATCACTAGATTGCTCAGCCTTAATCTCAGAGATTAAAGTGGGAATAACTCGAAGTTTGACTAAGAGACTATCATTCTCAAACAAACTCATTATAGTAAAAAAGCCCTCAGCTCAATCACAACATTACGACTTGAGGCATCGGTAACTACATTAGCCTTACCAGGGTGATACTCAATTTCACAGTTGTAGTCTTTAAGAAGTTCCAACCAATGACGTTGCCTCAGATTAAGCTCTTTTTGGGTGAGCAAATACTTCAAACTTTTATGATTAGTGTAGATGTAACACTTCTCCCTATAGAGATAATGTCTGTAAATTTTAAGATCAAAGATAACTGCAGTAAGCTCAAAGTCATTAGTAGAATAGTTGTACTCATGCGGTTTCAACTGCCGAGATGCATAAGCCACAACTTTTCTCTCTTGCATAAGCACACATCCTAATCTCATGTGAGAAGCATCATTGTAAATAATATAAGCCTTCCTAGGCTCAAGTTGGACCAGAGCCGGTGCTTGAGTCAACACAACCTTCAACTTCTCAAAACTAGAGTCTTAAGCCTCGACCTATACAAAAAGAACATTCTTCCTTAAAAGCTTAGTCAACAAAGCTGTAATGATAGAGAAACCCTCCACAAACCTCCGATAATAGCTGGCTAAACTGAAGAAACTACAAATCTCAAGAACATTCTTAGGTTACTTCCAGCACATAATAGCCTCAATCTTTTTGGGATCCACACGAATACCCTCAATAGAAACTATATACCCCAAAAACACAACCTCTGGGAGCCAAAATTCACATTTACTAAACTTAGCATAAAGTTGCTTCTCTCTCAAAGTCTGTAAAATGATTCTAAGATGTTCCTCATGCTCAGCCTCATTCTTAGAATAAACCAAAATATCATCTATAAACACTATCACAAACTGATTCAAGTAGGGTTGAAACACCCTATTAATCATGTCCATAAATGCAGTAGGAGCACTAGTTAAATTGAATGGCATAATTAGAAATTCATAGTGTCCATAACGAGTTCAAAAAGCTATCTTGAACACATCAAAAACCTTAACCTTAAGGCTAATAGTACGTAAATCTCAAATCTATCTTAAAGAACACAGTAGCTCCTCGGAACTGATCGAAAAGGTCGTCAATACGAGGTAAGGGGTATTTGTTCTTAATCGTCAACTTATTCAGCTTTTAGTAATTTATGCACAATCGAAGTGTCCGATCTTTCTTCTTAACAAACAAAACTGAAGCTCCCCAAGGTGAAACACTAAGCCAAATAAAACCCCCATCTAACAACTCTTGCAACTATATCTTTAATTCCTTGAGTTCCTTAGGTGTCATTTGGTAAGGTGCCATAGACACAACCAGGATAGAATTTAATGCCAAACTCAACCTCATCATGCTTAGGTGGCACACCAAGCAACTCTTCTGAGAATACATCAAGAAAGTCTCTCACAACACGAATCTTTTCAATCCCAAAATCTAACTGTCTTAGATCTATAATGTAAGCCAGATAAGCCATGGAACCCTTTCTAATCATCTTTTCGGCTTTAAGGGCTGAGATCACATTAGACAGAAACCCTCTACGTTTACCAATTAGAGTTATCTCTCGATTATAAGAAGTTTTCAAAGTTTCCCTCTTTTTTCCCACAATCCAAATTAACTCGATGTTCAGAAAGCCAATCCATTCCAAGGATAAGATCGAATTCACTCAATGTTAACTCCAACAAATTAGCAAGAAAGATTTCCCTTTGGATCTCAAGAGGACAGTTATGGTATATCCCTTTACCTCTACAAAATTACCTACAGGACTCTGAATAATAATTGTTGATTCAACATTTTCCATAAAAATCTCAATACCCCCAAATATCGCACTCGTTACATAAGAATGTGTAGAACCATTATCAAGTAAAGCAAAGTAAGGGATAGAATGAATAGAAAAAGTACCCACTATGACGTCAAGCTCATCATGATCCTCATGCCTCCTAGTCGCATAAACCAACCCAGACTGTCTCACCTTAAATCTAGCTACTCCACTACTATAAACCGATCTACCCCTAGTAGTTGAACCCGAAGAAGTCGGTGCAATCTGTCCTCTACCCTCAATAAGAGCCTGAACTGAAGCCTGAGACTGGCTCTGTACAAATGAACCAATAGGAGGATGGAGACAATCTCTAAAGAAGTGCTCATGAGAACTGCACCTACAATACGTCCCAATCTTCCTCCAACACTCACCCCCATGTCTTTTATTGTAATACGAATATAGATGCAAAGGAAGAGGACCAGTAAAACTACCAACACTACCTAAATAAGTTACTGAAATTGTAGGCCTTACCCTCAAATAACTATGCTGAATAGCCTCCTCTCTAGGACTCTTAATATAATGACTAGTAGAAACAGGCTGAACTGATGAGTTTGTTTGCTTTTTATCACGCTCTCTATCTTGAGCCCTCTAAGCATTTTTACGAGCCTCCAAACTCTCAACAAACCTAGCTCAACTAACCAAATCATTGAACACCCTATCATGATGCATATTAACCTCATCCTAGAGTGAGAGTCGTAGTCCATTCCTAAATTAATCACACTTCTCCTTCTCATTATTGACTAACCCAAATGCATAACAAACAAACCTTAGGAACTCAATCTCGTAGTCATTAACAAACATGCCACCCTGCCCTAGATTCATGAAGTCATCCCTACACTTATTGAGGAACTCCTTGCCCACATAACGATCTTGGAAGATCTCTCTAAAATAATCCCAAGTCAACTGACTAACAAGAGTAGACTAATCCACTGTATCCCACCAATTTTGGGTCTCACCTCATAATAAAGAAATAGCAGCCCTAACCTTTTGTCTAGGAGGGTAGTTCATTTCCACAAACAATCTCTGAAGAACCTTCAACCAATACTCAGCAATAGAAGGATCCGTACTAATCTTACCCTCAAATACTTTCATCCCAGCAATTATAAAATCAAAAGATATGGGCCTCCTTGGAGCCTCAAACTGACCACCAGCAGATCCATGGAGTAATTTCAACAACTCCCGATTAATTGTAGCACTTCCTAACTCTATGGTCTCACTATCCCTGATATCAAGCACATACTAACCAGGTGTTTGCTCAGCAGGTAAGTCTCCTTAAACAGCTTGCTGACCTCAGGACTAATGGGTAACTCATCCTCATCAACATGTGACAACTCATCCACATTCACCTCATGCTCAATCACAAACGTAGGATCACTAACGGCCTTAACAATACGACCTCGACCTCGACCTTAACCTTAGCTGCAACCAATCATAAGTCTAGAACTCTTACGTGGTGGCATAATATCTATTTACATAGGCAAAGATCACCAAAGTAAGAATTGGTACTAGAGTTTAAAATAAATCTCAACTTTAATATATCATATACAAAAATAAACTATAACATGTTAATTTATTTAAAAATCCCCATTTACCCCAAACTTTTAAAAACCTTTTTAAAGCATGTTTGGAGAGCCTCACAGTCCAAGGGTTAACTCGACTTTGATACTACTAAATGTAATACCTTTTACTCGGCTTAAGAGATATGACCGGATCCAAAAGGTCACTACTGTAATTTTACCCTCACGTAAACTGATAATCCACATCCATTCACATACATACACTTTTATATATATAGTTTATAATTAAAACTAAATAATCAATTAATTCTGAAACAAAAACCAAAATCTCAAATTAAAACAATTTACAATCCCAATAAAATAATAAATAATAAAATATACTAAAATACCCAAAATAGCTTATACGTAGTAATATAAAATACTAGAATAAAATAAAGAAATCAAAATAAGTGCCTCTAGGTACTATATGTCCTAAGTCTCAAGTATCTGTAAGAAAACTGTAGGGAAATGAGCTAAAAAGCCCAATGTGTCTCTAAAGAACAGACATCTTATTGCATTATCACAGTAATATTACAACACATAATATAACCACAAAGCATAATGCAATGCACCCATACTCCAACACATCAACACAATGAAGTGGTTCCCTAGAACCCCTTCCCAACCAATCGTCATCAATAGCAGTGTGGTTTTACTATTAACCGTTTGAAGGGGGTGATAACCACATCTTTCACCGTATAACCCAAACATGAGCACACAATGGTATGATCACATGTATATCTCAGTCTTAATCTCATGATATTACACATATATTATAGTTCTCAATATAATTGTCACATCACATTAATTTAACCACATTCTGATGATCATGCATGGCACTATCAACATGCTTTAACCCAAGTTAAATCATAATCATACCATTTTTCTAAACACAAAATAACATCATACAAATATCAAACGTAACTTATGAATCATACTACAAAACGTAACATACAATAAGATGTAATATAGTCATAAACACACCTTTAGAAACTAGAGCTCTAATGACGAGGAGGTCGTCTACCACGCACTGATCGAGCACCCAATCTAACGGGATTAGAACCAACAAACATAAATTCTACATCAGATACTATTCCTAAGCCACCAACTAATATAACACTAAACTAAAATAACTCACGTGTAACTCTCGGAGTTGGTGTAGGAGCAGGTTACATAAGTGGAGGAGGAGGTAAGTCATTGGCCTCGAAGTCGTGATTACCTAAACACAAATATCTCACATTAAATTTCCCAAATAAAACCTCTAAATATCTCTAAGTAAAAAATTAAGAGTAAAATAGATAAAACGAGGCTTTCGAGTTTAAATTTGATGAAACGGATAATAGAAACGGACTCAAAACATCAAAAAATGGCAGGGTAAAATTTCCCAAAAAATTTAACAGTTAACAGAAAAAGTCAACGGTCAATCAAACTCAACAGTTCGATTCGATCAAAGTCAATGGTTTAGTTCGATCAGAGTTAATGATTCGGGTTGGGTCATAGTTAATAATTCGAGTTGGGTTGGTCAACGGGTTAGGTTTGATCAATGGGTCGGGTTGGGTTCGATCAATAGGTCGGGCCAGGTTCGATCAATCTGGATTGGGCTAAGGTTTGGGTGTTGGGTTACACTTAATGGGTTAAAGGTTTGGGTCAAACATTGGGCTTTGGGGTTTTGGTCAATGAGATAAGTTATTAGGCTTTGTATTAGGATTAGCTTCTAATCCTAAATTTCTTAGTAACACATCCCCTAAGGGTTTTCTAAACCACCGACAGTGCCATCACAACCCACACTAGAACCACTATGGCAGCCCCCCATTCAACTCTCACATCACAACAAACACAATGCAACAACTTACCACACCAACAAAGCTAAAACACGATGGAGAACACGACGGTAGGATGACAAAGAGAAACCAAATCAATTCCTACACTATTTCTCACAAACGACGATGGAAGAGAAAGTTAAAGGATGTGGGGAGGCTCGCAAGTCATAGATGAACTCAATGGTGGGGGGCGATACACACTACCAATGACGGTAAGGGTGTGGTCGAAAGGTGATCGAAACTTGAAGACGGAGAGGGTTTTGAGAAGAAAAAAATCGACAACAGCACCCAAATGCAAAAAAAGAAGATGAAGAGTCACCCAAAGAGAAAAAGAGTGTTTATATACCCAAGAAAATAGAACATTTACTCGGAGGTCCCTAGTTAATATTTGGGTTTTTGAATTGCCCTAATACTCAACTTGACTTGCAATTTGATCCTTGAAACTCCCAAATTGCCTCACAAGGTTTAAATGCACAACAATTAAGTCCTCTAACTTATAAAATTTACGAATTAACCCCTCATTACTTCCTGGGTGTTTGTTGCACCCCATCGTTACTTTCTAAGAATAAGAGTATAGTAATGAAACATCCCTCAATCACATAAAATAAAGAATAGAAAAGAAAAAGAAATATATTTATATTAAATACAATAAATGTTGTATTGGTAGTTAAAATTCAGGTTTTGAAACATGATGCTGGCTTTGATGAAGTTGCAATTTTAATTATTCATACCTATAAATTGTCAGCACAATATTCTGTCATTTGAATGTAATTCATCCATTAATATTTCAAAGGATTTAAGTTACTAGAATGATTATCGCTTGACATCTTTGTTGTAACCTTGTTAGCTTTTGTTTACTTGAGGACAAGTAAAAACTCAAGTTTGGGGGTGTGATAGCATTAGAAAAGACCATTAATTCCTCATTGTTTAAAGTATAATTTGTTCTCATTATATCATGTTTAGCATATATTTTTAGCATTTTATATTTAGTAACTGCATTTTCAAAGTCAGTGATGTTTGGTTTAATTTTCTTTAATTTTGTCCAACTTTTACTACTAATGTCACCACATTTAGTGTGCAATTTTGCGTCTAAAGATGTCAATGCAGGAATCTGTCTCAAAAGATCAACGCAGGAAGGTGTCCAAGGTTGTCACCGCAATTTAGAATCCAGAATTGCGTCCAAACCTATCGCCACATGAATATATCCAGAAGTACTAGTGCTTGAGAATATCGAGGTTGTCGCAACGAATTAAAGTCTAAATTTGCATCCAGAAATATCGCAACAACCTTTAACTGCTTACTGGATGCACCAGATCTGCATGAATATACAGTTGGATTAACTAACTTGTACAGTTGTAAGGAAGTTAGATCTGAAGAACAAGGACACCTGTAATTGGCATTGAAGATAAATACTGATAGAGAAAAGAAGAGATCAGGAGGATTGAAAAGATGGTGACCAAAAATTAATTCGGGTTTTCATCTTTTCTCTAAGTTTGCTTCCACGACAGCTTAGGTTCTTGGAGGGTCAACTGACTGTGACGAAAAGGTAATTCCTGCTCCTGACGAGGAGTATTCCTAACTACAACACAAGAGGAGCATTAGGGAAGAGTTCTAGTAGGCTAAGAATAGAATGCTTTAACTTGTTCTTTATTTCCTCTTAAACGCTGATAAATTCTGATGAAGTTAAATGTGTATGGAAGTACCTTTTAATTTTAGATCTAATATGATTTATGTTCAATCTTCTCTTATCTGTTTATCTTAGGATTTAATTGTTTGAACACGGAAGTGCTATTGCAATTACTGACACTGGAAAATGCAGTGACAAATTAAATTAACAAGCAAGATAACGGAAGTTGTTTGGGGAATGAAAGAATTCTGACCACTTGTTCTTGAATGCAAAGCATTGTCAACATTGGAAGGTGTGGTTAATGTGAGTATTTGGGTCTTTGATAAACGGTGAAGTCGAAATTGGTAAGATCTCATTAAGCTAAATTGTGGCGACAATTTATTTATTATTCACCTTATGTTCACATTTAGAAGTTGTCGATTTGTCAAGTCATGGATCCTCCATTCTATTTTCATTGTCCTTACTTCTTCATTTCACTTAAATTGCATCGAAAAATTACCTTTAACTTTCTCTAGATTTCTTATCAATTTGCTTCAACATATTTTATTACAGTTTGGCAATACTGACAGTTTAGTTCATTCATTTCTGCACTCTTTATTTTAATTGTGCTAACATTATTCGCATAGTTCTCTTAGTTAAATTGTAATTTAATCAACAATTATAGACACAAACAACCATCTCTATGGGATCGATATCGGATAGTTTTAAAACTATCAACTATACTTACATCGACAAGTGTTCGCTTGCACAATTGCTGTGACGTTCATAGTGCGATCAAGTTTTGGCGTCGTTGTTAAGGATGGCATTTGTTTGATGTTTATTTTTGCAGTTGTAATTATTATTCATTTCTTCACTTTTATTTGTTACTGATTTGTTTTAATTTTTATTGACTCTTTTTCAATTTTATTTTAGGTATTTTATGACCACTAGGAGTAATCTTGATAATAATGTTAGCTTAGATCTGAAAATCGAAAGAACTATTCGAAGGAGAAGACAAGAACAAAGGAATATGACTTTGCTTGGAAATGATGTCATACCGTCATTTTCGCCACAAAATTCTATTCCTCCAATATAGCCACATAATTTAAACAACTCATTGCTGCCACAAGAAGAACAAATACAAAACAGAACAATTAGAGACTTTGTTGTTCCTATGTTAGATGATTTGCAGCTAGGGGTTGTTAGACCAGTTATCCAAGCCGAAAATTTTGAGTTAAAACCGGTTATGCTTCAAATGTTAAATTCAAATGGACACAAACAATCATCTCTATGGGATCGATATCTAATAGTTTTAAACCTATCAACTATACTTACATCGACAAGTGTTCGCTTGCATAATTGGTGTGACGTTCATAGCGCGATCAACATGTATATAAGACTCATTAGGGATTTGGTCATTTCTTTTTGTTAGCTTAAGATGGATTGTATGGGATGTGGTCAATATTTTGGGTTGAACAAAAATCAATGTTAAGAATGTACATGGTTTGATGTTATGGAACTTGTCTTTAACTTTCATGTTTGGGTTATGGTTGGATGGTAGAAAAAGTATGTGGTAACTTTGAAAATGATTCATTAGTTGGTTAGAACTTTCATGCTAATGATTTAAGAACTTGAAAGTTATTTAAATATGTAGGTTAAATAGGTGGGATCATTTTGGTTAATAGGGATGTTTGACATAGAAATGTTGAATGAATTTTAGGGTAAATGCTAAGGAAGTTTTTCTAGACTAGTGTGACTTAATGGAGAAGATATTAAAGTGAAATACCTTCAAGTAGAAGTAATTTTGTGCCATACACGGGCTGTCACACGACCGTTTGAGTGTTTGATGGTGCAGTGCAATCTATTTAAACAAACACACGGGTTGGGGCATGGTCCAAAGCACGAACGTGTGTTGTAAGTTAGTAAAGTCTTTTCGAGCTTGAACACAGGCGGGCACATGCACTGTTACACAATCGTGTGACCTTATTTCGAAGGAATACACAGGTTGGCACAAGGTCGTGTGCCCCTGTTTCATATGATTTTCTAACTTTTTCTCGGACTTTCTGATTATTTGCAAATTAGTTCCAGTCGTATTTAATCTAGTCTTAAGTGAGTAAATGTATGTTTTAAGAATTGATTGTATGAGAATTAGTTGCTACGATTGATTTGCTTGTTCTTTTGTTTCATTATGATTTAAAAAGTGAAGTTTGAATGGTAATACTACTTGACCCTAATCCGACAATGAATACAGATTAGGGGTGTTACAACATTAGTCAATTCATTACTCTTATGAATGATTTAAAGAATGTTGAGGTTAAAATTTATGATGAAGATCAGGCTATGCTATTATTGTGTTCTTTACCTCCTTCATACAAGTCTTTTAGGGAAACCATGATTTATGAGAGGGATAATATCTCATTTGAAGATGTGAAGGGTAATTTGTTGAGAAAAGGCAAACTCGATAATGAGTTTGGTTTGGATAGCAAGGCAAATAGGCAAGCTTCCGTTTTGGTAACATCAAAGCAAAGAAGCGAGACAAAAGGTGTCACTATTGTAAGAAGTTAAGTCACGTCAAAGCAGATTGTTATAAACTACGAAATAAAAGGGCTGGTGAGAGCAACAAGAAAGATGTAGCTGGTGCTAATTTGACCAACGAAAGTGGTGATGATTTCTTGTTAGTGTCACCGAGCTAAAGCTTTGAGTTTACGTCCGAGTGAATCCTAGATTTGGGATGTTCTTTTGACATGTGTTCGAACAGAGAATGGTTCTCCATAAACAGTTCGGTTGAAAGTAGAGTTGTGCGCATGGGAAACGATTCATCTAGTAAGGTAAATAGTATTAATACTGTTAAAATTAGGATGTACGATGTGACAATTAAGACACTCTCAGATGTTAGGTATGTACCTGATTTACGAAAGAATCTCATCTCCTTGAGTATTTTAGACTCGAAAGGTTATAAGATCAACATTGAGTCTAGCAGCATTAAGGTGTCTCGTGGGGCTCTCATTTTGTTAAAAGGTAAAATGACTGACAATCTTTATATTCTAGAAGGTTTTATAATGATAGGTGAAACCGAATGTCTCTTGTCCATTACGGAGTTGAAGTCAACTAATTTGGAGCGGAGGCAACTTGGTAATAGGAGGGAAAAATGTATGACCGTTTCGTTGAAGAGAGGTTCACTTTTAGATGTAGGTCTTGAAAAGTTAGGGCACTGTGTTCGTGAAAATCAGACCCGGGTTAGTTTTGATTTGGCAGTGCACAAGTCGAAGGCAAAAGTCTTCCAGGTTCTAAGCACAAATCCAACTCAGTTAATTTCCTATATAATTCCAGGGTTTTTTTGTCATTATAAGTAAAATTATCTTTACTCGTGGTTTTTTATCCTCTTCGTAGGAGTTTTTTCACGTTAAATTTGTATGTTCAATTTTCTCAATTTTTTTTGCTATTTTTATTTGTTCATTACTTAATCGGTTAATCCCCCACAGTTTTTACTTTTAAAAGTTATGTTGCAATATTTTTTTAAATCATTTTAAATTTAACTATATTAAATTTGACATGTTATTTAACAGTTTTAATAATGAAAAAAATTTAATTCATATAACTTTAATATAATTAAAATATTTTAAAATTTGATAACTAATTCATATCGAATATCGTAGTTTGAAAATGACTAGAATAATAAACTCCATTCATTTTTTTTTTTTCAGTCTTAGAAGCAAAACCGAAGAGCTTCTTCCTTGCTGTGGAGAGAAAAGGGTGATGGGTGAAATGCATGTAGCTCCAAATTTAGATTGGATCCAACATTAATGATGCATGCGAAAGTGGGTCCTAAACTGCTAAGTAGATGTCATGACTGACTGTTGCTTGCACCCGATCCACTAATGACTCACTCTTGCATTGGATGCTAAGGACATTACTTAATTTCTTAATTAATCCCCTGCGTCTTTCTTTCAGCTATGGTTGTTATTCACGCAACTTCTGTCTCGTCTTTCCTCTCTTTTATATCTCTCTTTTTATAAATTTTTATATTTTTCATAATTTTAGAATTTAATTTTTATTCTTTTATTTTTAAAAAATTAATATTTTAAAATTTAATTTAAATATATTAAATTTATTTATATGATATTTTGAAATAAAAAAATACTCACAAAATATAATATAATATATATATATATAGTAATGAGTAATGAATTTAAAATTAACGAAATAATTTTAACAATATTAATAATTAAGACTTAAATTTTAAAATTTGATAAATAAAAAGATTAATTAAATTTTAACTTTACGAAGAATACATAAAGTTATGATTCTCTTACATAATAAATTTCATTTTTCTTTGAAACCAGAATTTTTTAAATACTTTGATATTGACAAGTTAGAGATCCCAATTAAATCTGGAATTAAACTGGATTGAATTATAATATAATTTTGTTCATCTATAAAACTTAATTTAAAAGATATCGAATTATTTATCACTACTAACAAACATACGTTAATGTGAAGTTGAATTTATAAAATTAAATGTAGATATTTTATAAAAGGGATTGGAGTGGATGAAAAATATAAAATGTGGATACTAAATTTTATTGTGGAAGCTTATTAAAGGTATGTTTAGTATTGTTTTTAAAAAATATTTTTGAGATAAAAATATTTATAAATAAATTATTTTTCGAGATAAAAAGGGTTTTTTCTAAGCTAAAAATTGACTCAAAAAATGTTTTTCTTTTAAAGCTGAAAATTTTAATTTATCCCGAACAAAAATATTTTTAAAAAATATTTTTAAATTAAACTTAAATACCATCTTCAAACAACAATTTATTTTCTTCGTAAAATTTATACCGATCCTCGTGAGATGATTTCCCTGTGGTAATACTTAAATTGAACACTTCAGCTTATTCTTACTTGCAAAGAAAATGTTTGAAATGTGTGATTTATTTAGGAAAAAAACAATTTAACCAACCCTAAGAAGAAAATGCAGGAGTGTTTGTTAAAAAACAAAGCAATCCCAATATTTAGGAAATGGATTAATGTAGATATAAATAAACACCAAAATCCAGAAAGGGCAATGGGATTGGGGGATTAAATATTTAATGTTTTACGCCTTGAGATAATCCGTCCAATATCACTTTCGAAACACCCCCCCCAATGTTTTGTATATCAGTTTTTACCTCAGTTTCACGAGTATAAGAAGGAAGCAAGAAATGGACCCTTCTCCTTACTCAAGATCCAGTGGATAAGAACAAACCACATATTTCACTGTTTTGCACTCATTTTCCAACACATTTCTTTTTAATCCCTTCCCATTATTTTCTTTTTCTATATAAACACCCTTGCTTCTTGTTTGTTACGCTCTTCTCCTTGTCATTTCTAAAATAATTCATTTGTTTTCCCCCCCCCCCCACCCACCCACCCACCCACCCACCCCAGACTTCATTTGGATTAGGATCACAATGGAAGTTTTGCATTTCATTTTTGGTGTTTTTGGTGGGTTTTCTTTCTTTTTTTTTCTTTTAAAAAACTTTCTTATTAATATGTATTCTCTGGTTTATGTTAATGGGTTTTTTTTTTGTTATAGGGAATGCCACTGCTTTGTTCCTCTTCTTGGCTCCAACGTATGTAAAACAAAGCCACTGCTCTCACCTTCTCTGAAAACGAAAAATAACAAAGCATAAGAATAAAGATTAATCTTTTCTGGGTTTTTTATTCTTGCAACTTTAGATATAAAAACTACATTCAAAGAGGCTCTTCTTCATCAATGGAAGAACAAGTTTTCCTTTCTTTTGTTTTCTTTCTCTCTGTATCTTATGTAACAAACAAAGTCAAAACTTTCCAGGTTTTGGTTTTCATAAATACGGTGGAAACTGCAAAAATCTTCTTGTTTCTTTCCCAAAGAAAGAAGAAAGCTTTGGTTTTTCTTAATGTAATTCTCTTGAATTTCTTCTCTTTTCTTTCTCAGCAAAAATGGCTACAATTTTTTTTTCCTTCTCTATACATTTTGGGAATGACGTATTAGTTTCACCTCTTTATTAATATTTTTGTCCAAAAAGGGAAATTAGGAGCAAAAACTATGAAAAAAGAAAAAAAAATGTGAGCTACCATTCAAAGATTATAATTATGAAAATTTGTGTTGTGTTTTAACATTTTGAAGGATAACATTTACGAGGATCATTAGAAGTAAGTCTACAGAGCAATTCTCGGGAATACCCTATATCATGACCTTGCTCAACTGTCTCCTCTCTGCTTGGTGAGCCTTTCTCTTTCATTTTAAAGTTTCAACTACCCTAATTACCTTTTTACCCTTTTAATTAACTGCTCAAGATATACACAAATTTTAAGTTCAATTATAAAAAAAAAAAAAAAAAAAAACTTTTATGTTGGCACAAATTAAAATGTTTGTCTTTATTTTTCATGGCTTGACATGAGCTCCATGGGATGGTCCGGTTCTAGACATAATGGTCCAAAATTTCTTTAGCTTATTCCTACTATACTCTGCCTTGATTTTATCAAATGTTTAATTTTTCAAGAATTTATTGGATATTAGCCTTTGAGGTTTCCCTTTTTTTATTTCTTTCTTCCTCCTATTTCTAGATCATGTCAAATGGTTTCGCACATGTAATTCTCAAGGAGGCAAAAACAATGTCTAAAACAACAAATGCATGGACAACCAAACCTTGTTCAACTTGTTTTTTTTTTTTTTTAAATTTTTATAGCAAAATCTTGATTTTTAACATATTCTGTAATTTGTTTTTGGCAATTCCTTAGGTATGGGCTTCCCTTTGTATCAAAAAACAACCTTCTGGTTTCAACAATCAATGGCACTGGTGCAGGCATCGAGACCATTTATGTGCTCATCTTCATCTTCTACGCTCCAAAAACGGAGAAAGCTAGGATCCTTGGGCTCTTCGCTTTTGTACTCACCGTTTTCTCTGCTGTTGCCCTCATCTCCTTCTTTGCCCTCCATGGTAATGGCAGAAAACTCTTTTGTGGCCTTGCTGCTACCATTTTCTCCATTATCATGTATGCTTCACCTCTTTCAATCATGGTAAGCTTAACTTCTTCCTCGCTTTTTTTTTTTTTAAAGAAAAAACAGAACCCCTTTTTTGGGTTCTAATTTTTTTTTGTTTTTAATGTAATATAGAGGCTGGTGATCAAGACGAAGAGTGTGGAGTTCATGCCATTTTTCTTGTCACTGTTTGTGTTCCTGTGTGGTACTTCATGGTTTGTCTATGGCCTTCTTGGTCGTGATGCTTTTGTTGCTGTAAGTTCTTTCATCATCTTATTTTGCTTTTACTACAGTAAAAAAGGCAGTGTCTCCAATGTGAGTGTCTGTTGTGAAATAGCTGATATGGTTTTGTGCAGATCCCCAATGGATTTGGGTGTGGGCTGGGGTTCATGCAGCTCATCCTTTACAGCATCTATCGCAACAACAAGGGCTCTGGTGAAGCAAAGAAGCCGACCGCCAATGGAAACGTCGAGATGGGAGCTGAGAAACCCTACCAAGAGAAGCCAACGAATGCCAAACTTCCTCATCTTGAACATGTTTAATCGGTCACTTTCTGGTGCTCTCTCCGACAATGTTAAAATGTCCTTTAATTTTGCATTTATCCCTTTGTAATGAAAAAAGCTTTAGCTTAGATGAATGAGTTGCATAAGAACAAACAAGAAACTTGGTAAAAGAGGAGTCTTTTATGATGTATTTCGTCGGCTGGTTGTGCCCCACTGGACTGTAAAAATTTTGACAATTTCCTTGTTTGAATATGCCAACAAAATATATATCAACTAGTTTTTTATCGCACGGACTTAATTGCATATCTCAATTAACATTTAGGGTAAATTATACTAAATGCTTTAGTTAACTCAACTTTAAAAGGTTATAAGATCATTAAATTATTCAAAAATTTTCATTCAAGTCATTAGTTGTTAAAATCATTGTTGTATATTTTTTTTCAATTTACGCCGTCTGTACTAATCAAAAGCTTTTACTCTCTTTCCCTTCTACAGTTTGAGTTTTTTTTTTCTCTAATCTCCGATATTGCCTGTCAAATTGACTTAGATCTGAGGTTTTTTTACTCGTTGATGGATATTGATCCATCGTACCGATTATTAAATTGTTCTTTGGAGCTCGTTAGCCAAATTTTGTTTCTTTTTTAAGAAAATTTAACAACCTAATGTCTTAATAAATACTTTCAAATTGTTCAGTAACTTAAATAAAAACTTTTAAATAGTTTAGTGACTATTTTGTAATTTTTTGAAGTTGAGTGATTAAAACATAAACTTATTAATAATTGAGTGACCTTGATTGCAATTTATCCTATATTTAGTTTTCAAATATTTATTACAAAATTTGTAACAATTTTAAAAAAATTGTGACTGAGAAAATAAAAATAATATAATATAAATATTTAACTTTTAGAAACTTTTTAGTTCACATTATACTCAATATAAGTTAAGAATGAAAAATTAATATTTTAAATAAACTTGAATTTACAATATATTCAAAGTAAAACAATCATATACTTTTAAACAATTTTAAAGAAAAAAGTTTATTTGTTAAAATATTAAATAAAAGTATAATATTAATTTAAAATTAATAAAATTTTATATTATTTTTTTAAAATGAGCTTTAGATATACTAATGTTGTTCATTTATTAATTATAAAACATTATATAATAATATTTAATTTATTTTCGTGTGATTATGAATGTACAATTTTAAATAAGGTTTTGTACAAATTAAACTTTAATACAACAATGTTAAAATAATATTAATATTTATCATTTGTTCTAATTAACGTTACGAATTAAAAAACAACTTAATTAATTTATTAAAATAAAAAAATATATTTTTAATATGTATTACTTAAATTTTAATTTAATTTACACGTGATATAAAGTGAATGTTGTTTTTATATATATTAGTTAAAATTACAAAATATAGTTTTTTAATATTTATTTGTTAAACATTTAAATATAATAATAGAATTTTATCAATCAATTAATTTAGTACTTAAAGTCTTTATTTTAATTTCATAAAAGTAAAATTTTATAAGAGAAATTATTTAATATATTTTCAATAAAAATTTTAAACTCTACAAATAGAATTACAAAATAAACTAATGTTCTATAGAAATATAATAAAATATTAATAATTAAATAATTAAAAAATACATATAAATTTTTTAAAATTATTTACCGAATAAAAAAAACTACATTACCCATATATCAAACACTAACACATTTTATAAATAAAATAAGAGGAGAAGATATTTAAATATCTTCTTTCCTTAAAACTATGCTCATCTTTCTTAATTATCTTTTACTCAAATTTTATAAATTTGGAAATTCTAATTCAAATTTCCTTTTTAACTCTAGCCACTTGACTTTCTCGTTGTTCCTAAATATTAGAATATGAAACAAAAATTAATCTTAAGCAATTGAATATGTTTCAATTTTGAATATAATAAAAATATCAAATCATGATAAGGATCAAGATAACAAAATTCTTCTCCCCTAAAATGGATGCCTTTTCAGCAGGGAACGAATTTATGGGTGGGCTGCATGTTGACTCTTTAAAATGAAATTTATTTTATTTAAATCTTTTAAAATTTTTAATAATTTAAATTAGTAAAAATAAAATTATACTTTAATCCTATTAAAAATATAAAATTTTTATTTAATCCTTTATAAATTACAATTTTATTATCATAAAAATTATATTTTAATTTCGACCTCTAAATTTTTTTTCTTGAATTTAACCCTCTTTTTAGTATTAAAATTGAAACCTTTTGGTGTTGTTATTCGTTTTACTTGTCTTTGGCTTATGTAATCGGTGAGAAACCAACTAATTAAAACAATGCACTGTGCATTTTGCATGGTATTCAGTTAGCGAAACTGAGCAAGTTAGGGCTGTTATTGAAAGTAATTGCAAGGTAGTAGTTGACTTGATTAATGTTCATTTGGATGGAACACACTCCATTACAATTATTAGATAAAATAAAATGATTTCTCGCAATTCCGAGTAAATAAAATTCAAGTTTACACATTGAGAAAACAATTTAATTACGGATTTATTAGCAAAAACGTGTGCAAATGGGGATGTAGATATTCACATCATCGACATTTCAAGTTTACATGTTAGGAATTTGCTTAAAAACGACTTATCTAGTTCTTAATTTACAAAAAAAAAAAAAATGCACTGTGATTTGTCTAGAGCAACTGTTAAAGTTTTTGGTGCTCAAATGAAACGGGTTCATTTTGTCAAATCCTTTCTCCATCAATATGATAATGATAAAAAAAAATATTAAACAGTTTCATTAATCACTTTAAAGAGGGAGTTGTTTTTGTTTTGGTTACTAGTGTTCTTTTTGTTAATTTAGTCACTCAAAAAAAAAAAGATTAAATTTGTAATATCTCTTATCTAATCCGATAATAGATTCAAACAAAAAACATTACATAAAATTTCAAAACTTTTCATAATATTCAAACACTTATTTTATAATTATTAGACTAAATTTCAACCTTTGAAATTCAATTTCGTATTTTATATTAAAATTTATATATATATATATATACCATTCGAGCTTATTTCATAACCTTAAAATCTCATCATAAATTTATATAAATGATTTAAACAAAAAATTTAAATCACATATAAATCACAACCATTTTTATTTAATTTCATACATAATTATTTATCAAATATTTCATGGAATCAAGTATATAATTATTATTTAAAAAAAAAGAGTATATAATTATTAGACTTGATGGTTTAAAAGGCTCTCGAACTTTTTTGAAAAATCAAATAAACCTTTGCGATCATTTTACATTTAATTGAACCTTTAAACTAATAAAACTAGCTAAATAAGCCCTTTAACCAACATTGATCATTACAACTTTGACATGACCATTGATGGCATTGATGTGGCGCTCTATGCCACTCCAACTACCATATTAGCAAAAATTTGTAAAATATTATTAAAATTTATAAATAATTACATAAAGTTTAAAAAAGTTAAAAATTAATAAAAATCATTTAAAAGTTAAGTCTAAAATGAATCTAGACATATGATTGTCCAAACTGAACAATCATATGTCCAGATTCATTCAAGATGGTTTTTTTAAATTATATAAAATTAAAAAATATCAAAAATTAATTTTCCTTAAAAAATTGATGTGTATCAATGTTTTAATTCTATTGTTTCCTTTTAAATGGTTTTTTATTAATTTTTAATTTTTTTTAATTTTATTTAATATTTTTATAAAATTTAGTAATGTTTCACAAATTTATAATTTTTTAAAATATATATTTTTAAATTTTTTAGAAGAAATTAAGTGTTCAACGAACGAACCCAAACACTCTTGAATTAGAGTTGGATGTGATATCTCAAGTAAAACAAATTAAATATTCTTTTTAATTTTTTTTATTTTTTGAAAACTGGATGTTTTTTATTTTACTGACGTTACCACTGATGTGGCAATGTCACATAAACAACAATTGCTAACATGAAGCACCACGTCAGTGTCGTTAATGGTCATGTCAGCTCTATAACAGTCAACGTTAGTTAAAGTCTATTTGGCTAGTTTGTTAGTTCAAGGGCTCAGTTGAGTGCAAAAAGGTCGTAAGGACTTAATTGATTTTTTCAAAAAAGTTTGAGGGTTTTTTAAACCATTAAACCTAATTTCTATGCCCAAATTTATAATTAAATGTTTCATAATTGACAAAAAAGTCCCTATTAATTAGAATTTACAATTTTGCTTACAAAAAACAATCCCTAAAATTCAATTTTTTGTAGTTTTTAAGATTTAGTCCATGAATTCCTAAATTTATATAATTTTACAGTTCACTCTCCGAAAATCAGTTTTTTTTACAGGTCAGTCATAGATCCCATTTTGCAAAACAAATCCTTTTTTTCCCAAAATATCCAAATTTCAAAATATTTACAATTTGGTCCCTATTAACTCAAATCTTATCGCATAAAGTCTCCTTTCTAAGTTTTCAAATCAAAAGTCATACTTAATAATTAAAACACTAAAATTTCATATTTTCACATTTCAATACTTAAATTTTGAATTTTTAAAAATATCTCAATTTAGTCCTTTTAATTAAAACATGCTACTTTAAATACATTTTCCAACACTTTAAATATCATATTCTGATAGTCATATAATAAAAATCCAAAATTTAATTTCTCTATTTAATTCCTTGATTTTAATATTTTAATAATTTTTAATTTAGTCTTTATTTTAATTTTTATCAAATTAATTGCTTAAAATCATCCATCAAATTGTTCATAAAATCATTTCACCATTCACAACATGCATGAACATACACGTTCATCACTTAGAACATAAATAAATAATTTTACACACTTAATTCTTACAATTTCACATCAAATTGTATATTCAAATAAGCATAACATAATAATTGGAACAACTTACCAAGCTTTCTCCCACTTCCATTTTTTATCTTCAAGCCTCCGTGGTTCGTTTCATATTGGAAGGACACTCTTGAATTATAGTTGGGTGTGATATTTCACGTTAATTTCAAAGAATTTTATGTTGGAAATATGCTTGACAAAAAAAAGACCAAATTGAATTAAATGCAAAACCTTTTTTCCTCTCCTCTCCTTTTTTTTCATGATAGAAAAGTTCTCTTCATATTTCTAGAATTTTCTTTACTCTTCTTTATTTTACATTTAATTATTTAATTATTTTTTTTATCAAGGTTCATATTTAATCACATGATTTTAATCCAATAATTATAATTTCTCTCATCAAAATATCATGCCTTTTATAATTTAAATTCAAAACAATATTTAACGAAAAAATAATCAAATTGACCTTTAAAATATCTTTTGTCATATTTAATACATAAGGGTAAAATAATCATTTCACACTTTTTCATCGCTCATTTGTTTGGCACATGGCACACTTATGTGTCCTAATTAATTATTACTTACACCTTACACTCGACCAAATTGTTGAATCCAATTGTGTGACATCACATTATGTTGTCGAAGCAACTCATCAAACAAACACAATGTTCCATATAATTAAATATCATAAATATATTTCATACATAATCTAATCAATTAGGGT
Source organism: Kokia cookei (assembly GCA_039519145.1). NCBI lineage: Eukaryota > Viridiplantae > Streptophyta > Magnoliopsida > Malvales > Malvaceae > Kokia > Kokia cookei. The sequence goes on along the minus strand of CM076903.1, from coordinate 26,491,702 downwards.
AAAAGTGGGGTATAATATAAGCTTAGGATTCAAATCCAAACTCTTTTATTCAATTTTCAACATGATGTCTCATGACATACAACATTTTATTTTAGTATTTTTACTTTTGGGTGAATCTTACTTTACTAAGCATACTTCTTTACTTCTAAGCGATAGACCTTGTAGTCATAGACTTCGGGGTGTCACAGGCGTGCTCAAAGAGTTCTTATACATAGTCTAGTTCTAATACTATACACACTTATACTAAAAACTTATCTTACTCATCTTACTTCCTTAAATAGTATCCAAACACTAAAGCTTCACCGGGCAGGGTGTTACAGGCGTATTGGGCTATTATGCATACAGAGCAAGCTTGTTGACGGATCGAGTCTAAGTTGATATAAGTAGAATCCTTTTAAAGTGGGATAAATATATTAGACCAGGATGTTAATTCAATCATAGTTGTAATTAAATTCTCTATGTATAACAATTGAAGTCTCTCACTATTTATATTTATGTAATTGATGAAGTTTTGTAATTAAGAAATCACAAATTGCATGAAATTTGTATAAACAAAATTGAGTCACATATATTTAAGAAAGGCAATACCTAAGATTCGGATACGGTTTATCGGATTGGGTTTAGGGTGTTACAAGTTTGGTATTAGAGCCTTGTTTAGCCAGTTCTCGAATCGCATAGGTGAAGAAACCTTGTATGCATGGCACGTTGAAGTTGGTTTAGTCTTTCAAGTGCGTTAAACTCTTACTTGTATGGATTTTGTTTAGTTATGTTTAAAGACATCAAGATGAGGATGGTAAGACAAAATGAAGATTCATTCATGAAAAGGGTAAGATGTTACATGAATTATATAAAAAGAAAGGTATAAGGAAAAGTAAAAAGAAATGCTTAATTATTACCTTTAGCGGGTTGATCTACAAGCTTAGTAGGAACCTCATTTGTTTGAGGACCACCTTTAGGGTTTTGGTCCACATCTTCCAAGTTCTCCTCATTATCTTCAACTCATGGCGTAGTGGGAAGGGAAAATGTGACTAACTGTTTCCATTCCCCTTGAAAGGCTTCCCACTCTTCGCCTTTAAGATGATAGACATCAAAGTTAAGTGACTCTCTGGTGATTTCCTTCATATAATCGAAGTCTACCTTGCTAAGATCATGAGGACCTACAACCACTTAGGCGTGCAAGATCAACTTCGATTTCCATTCTGGAAAAGCCTCAGTGAGATTCTTCTAAGTGTCCTCTTGATACTTTCTGAAGGTCTCATCATGGGATTGGTGTAGCCTCTCTAACTTTGTCTTCTGTCTCTCCTCTTAAGCTTTGGACCTGTCATCGAAGACAAATTTTTCATCCCTTAAGTGGTTAATCTCATCTTTCAGCTAATTATTTTTGGTTTGAACATACCTGACTTGCCACAAATCGATGTGGCAAATTAGTCTTTTTTGACACACTTAAAGAGCTTTTTCTCAAGAAATATAGAGTTTGTAGTATAGTTTTTCATTATTTTCATATTTTCAGTTAATACGTGAAAATGTCTTGTTCTTGTCTATTTTTTTTACCCAAATTGGTCGATAGTGCCATTGGGAGACCTAACGTGTGTTTGAGTGATGTAAGGACATGTCAAGGCTGAAAACAAGTGAGATCAACACCTAGGGAAAGAGTATTGCAATATCCAACCCTTGGAGTCGCAATACCTCCGGCAATATAAAAGACCAAAAATCTCGTTTAGTGGTATCACGATATCCTCTTTGGGTATCGCGATATCCACCTCCCAAAGAAGACCTCAAGTTTCAATACTACCGAGATATCTCAATATCCTCTTCGAGGTATCGTGATATCACTTTCGTTAGGGAGATCAACTTGGAAAAAAGGGCAATCTTTGTCTACTCGGCCCACCAATCTCACAACGCCCTTATAGGGACATTTTTGGTAGAAAAGTCATTAGAATACACTTCAAAACAACCAAAAATACCGAGGAAAGAGACACACATTAACTTAGTTTTAGGTTTAGTATTCTATAGGTTTCCTTTATTTTTTTTTACACTCTTCTAAAGTTTTTATTTTTCTCTTATGCTACCTTAAATTTGAGTTTATTTACATTTCTAGTCTCTGTACCTTACTTTCAAGACTATGTTTTAGTTTAATGCATTTCAATTTATTTTACTTTAAATATGTTAAAGCTTGTTGTTTTATGTTTCTTGCTTTAGAATTTCTTGTTAAATTCTTTTGGTTTCATGCCATTTAGGTTTTCTTGCATAAAAATATCAACTTTTATATTTTTCTTAAACTTTACTTCCATGGTTGCCTTGTTTTCCATGTTTATATTTATTTATTTTACTTTGAGCATGTGTACCTAAACCTTTAAGGAGGTTGGTTGATGGAGATGTAACCTCCCCAACCCGGCCTAAACGTTATGGCCGAATCATGGAAGCCACATGGGACACCTAAGTGTTGACCCTACTCATTTGATGCTTAAAAACCTTTAAGTACTCTCTTTTGTAAAATTGTAGTTTTTGTTGTTTAACTTTGGAAAACGTCCATTTAATTAATCCAATCATACTTAAGTCAGTTTAGCAATTTAGGTGGAGTTTTTATAAAAACCCGACAATCGACATTACCTAAATAAAACACTTTAATAGGTTTCTTTGCAACGAAAATCATTGTTATCCCTCAACTTACTATACTTAGTCATATAACATGCATAGTCCAATTTCAATATGTCAATATATAACTATCATGTAAAATTCGACCTAAGTACGAGTGTCATGCATGCGTGAAAACCCAAAACGAAATAGTCCCAAACCACAGTCTAAATAATTTTATAGTCTAAAACCAATTAATAATAATAATCGAATGATAAAAATTAAAAATAAATGTCAAAGTAGTACCCAAAGTCCGCTGTACGTTTGCATGACAATTTCGATCCTAAGTTTGTTCATTACCTAAAAAGTTGAGATAATGGGGTGAGCTTAACAAGCTTAGGCCTCGTTCACCAATGCTTCTAAAAAGAACTTTTCCCTAAAAAAGTGCTTTTTTCCTTAAAACACTGCTAAACAAATTGCAGTGTATTCTTTTTTCCTCCTTTTCTAATGTGATTTTTTGCTGTTCAAAAAGCTAAAATTCTTAGCTTTTTCAAAGCCAAAAGTCCTTTTGGCTGATAATCTCCCTTTTTTCCTTCTCTCTGCTTTCACTCTCACGATTCTGCTTCCTAAAATAAAATTGATTTCTCAATCAAAACAACATTCTCTCTTGCTAAAGCAGGGGCTTTGGATTTCCATAAGTTTATTGTGAGATTCCAACAAATTTGGTGAAGCCACTTCCCAATCCCTAAAGGCTCAAAAAAATCTTGTAGAAATTCTAAGATTTGTTTTCCTAATCTAGGAAAGAAGAGGAAAACTCGAGCTTGTTTTTCTTTCAGGTATTCTTTTTTTTTTCTCTTATGAATATGATTTTGAAATGTGTTTTAATTCAATTTTTAGGATTTTTTTAGTTTTCTTATCTTTGAATCTGCTGATTTGATTTATTGGAAACACTTTCACTAATTTTGGGTAATTAGAATTGGATTTATTGGATTCAATGTATGGTATTTGTGGCTTGTGAAGGTATTGATTCAAGAACAAAGCAATCAACCTAGCTTGTTTTAGTTTTTTTTTTTGGTTTAAAATAGTGTAAATTAATTGTCTAAGATTGAAAATCTATGAGTAATTGAAACCATGTAATCCTTGTTCTAGCCAAAAATTCATAAAATTCTCCCCTGGTGGATTGTAAATTGAGTTTGAATTGGGTTTATTAATCCTTATTTTGTTTATTTTTATTGCATTTCTTTAAGCAAAAGGGCACTGATACAATGTGATTTGTTTCATAAATGGGTATAATTATGAGTTTTTTTGGTTGATAAAGGGTTTCTTTGGCGGGTGTTAAGGCTTACTCTTTCTTGTGTTTATTTTCTATTTTGCTAGTTTTTCTTAAGGTCTGAAATGCAAATTGATCACTACTTATATGTATAGAGGGTCATTTGATATATCTATATCTAAATATGAATCAGGAAAGGATTTCAAACATTGGTACTTCATATAGAATGAAAATGTTGGAGCAATATTATGGAGCAATGTATGGTTGTTAGGTGTTGCTGGATTTTGTGGCTAATTTAAAAGGATAAAGTGCACAACAATTTTATGGTATTCTTTGTTGTCTTTTTTGGCTAACTTTTTGTGGGTGCAAGATTACATCCATTGAGTGGGTAGACAGCTTGTGCTGGAAGATCTGGTGTTGCTATCTCACTAGTCAATCAGTATGAGCTGGAGTAGTATCTTTAGATAGAAAAGCTTATTGGTATGCCACAACTGCTAAACTTGTTGCTAGGATGTTAGTTGATGAGTAATTTGTCCAACAGATTAAATTTTTTTTTTCTTTATTCCAAGCAAAAAGTTACCTGAGTTTCTTGCTTAAGAAGAGGAAGTCTTGCAATACTTAAAAAGTGTCACAGAAGAGACTATCACAGATGGTAACCCAGGTTTCTTTTAGCTGTCTATATTTTCATGTTTGATTTGAAAGTAAAATGTGATTTGTATTATATTCCATACTTAATAATGTTCCATCCTTAATTTTATTTCATCCCGAAGAGTTACTTAATCTCATGTATAATGTCTTCCTTGTAATGGATTCATCTATTTGCTTGTATTTCTTGTTCTATAGTATTTTGATTTTGCTATTTATTTGAAGTTTCAAAACATTTTTGTGAACTCTTTCTTGGATGACAATTTTCTTTTTTCCAACTTTGCAGAAACTTAAAGGAATTGGAGGCTTAAAATAGAGGGGGTAAAGATGATGAGGATGAGGATATAGAGAGATATCTAGGCGTGAAAGGCAAGTCCTCCAAGAAAGTTAAGAGAAACTGAGATTACCTGCTTGTTATGTTATCTTTTTGTCTCCATTACCTACTTGTATCACATTTCTAACTAATTTGTTAGGTTCAGGGTAATTTAAATTTTAATCCGAATAATTAGCTTTATTAAAGAAAGAGAATGAGGGAAGAACTCTTTTTTACGAGGAAGTGATTGTACAAAACTCGGATGGAGGAAAAGAAATACATTTGTGTTTGTTATTGTTATAAAGTTTAATTTTTAGCAGTCTCATTCCCTATCCTCAGTTTTAATAATAATAAAAGAAATATGTTTTACTTGCAAACCGCAGTACATATCATCTCTATCAAATGGACAAAGAAATTATGAGATGCATGATGATGTACATTAATCTTGCTTGGAATTGTAATAATAAAAGGCTGGTTTGGTTGTCTGAGCTTAGATCTTATTTTGTTTGTGTTTCGATTCAAGCCTGATGAGCAATTTAAAGTTGCGGTTTCCTAGTAAATATTTCATGCATGAATTCTTTAATCCTTTTACTTCAATTCTACCTAAAATTACATTATTTGAATTTTGCAGTGAAAATACCTGAATATGATATTGGGAAGGTGAATTTGTCATAAGAACATTGTATATTAAATATTAATTTTTTAAAAAAATCCCAATTCAATTATTTTTGTTGATAAAAGAATTTTTTAAAAGAATTATTATATTTTAAAAATAAATTGAAATTATCTAAATACAAATATTTAATGATTATATTTAATGATTATATTTAAATATTTAAAATATAATTTATATATTCTAATTAAATTTAATAAATAAATAATATTAATTACTTAGAAATATTTAAAATTAATATTTCATATATTAAAATATTAATAATAAGTTATAATATATTTTTTGTGAATAATAAATTATTTTTTATATTCTTACTAAAATATCATAATATTAACTAATTTGAACATTATTTAAATACATATTTGTTACTTTATAATACCATGTCTAAAATGAACATTTTACTTCTCAAAAACACTTTTTGACAGCAATGCTAAATACTCAAATCTTAAACCAAACTTTTCAAAAGAACTTTTCCACCACACTTTTCAAAAGCAATGCTAAACTAGCCCTTAGTGTAAGACTAAATGATTTGCCATAATTTGACTTAGTAGATTAAACTGGTTTTCATACTTTAAAAGCTTTAGATTAGGCATTTTAGTTAGAATTACTTAGGATTTACTTGCATTTTCATAGATTGAATAAAAGTGTAAAAAGGTGTTCTTTATTGACTTTAAGGTCGAGTGAGGCCTAAAGGTTGGCTAACAGACTTTGTGAATGTACAGGAGACCTTTAGAAGACGATCTACATCGACATTGGTCATTATGTCACGACATAGGCCAAGCGATATCACAACAAAGAGATTAGAATCAAAGAATCTTGAAGCTATCTTCTATGTCGCAGCACAGACATATTGTGTTGTGACAACGCCTAGATAATACACCAAGGAGTAGATTGCCTGCCATGTCGCGACATGGATCCTGTGTGTCTCGACATTGACTCCTGAACGCGGGATTACATCGAGCAAGGGGCGTTTTAGTCTTCACAGCACAACTTAAACCCGAAGAATTACAGCTAACCTAGGGTTACAAAAAAATGACCATCCAAATGCTATAAATAGGCCCCTTTGGCACTTAGTTTTACACACCTCTTTTTTTAGTTTAATTTCTCTCTTGTAATTTAGGTTTAGTCATTTTATTCTTTAAGTTATTTTTATTTTCGTTTTTAACGAAATGAAATTTGTAACTTTCGTATAAACGATTGTGGATTCGTCCTAACAGATTGCAATACAAATCCTAAGTTTCTTCAATTATATTTTCAATCTTGATTATTATGTTCTACCTTTCTATTGAATTTATAATGTTCCAAGAAACCATGAGGAATTAATCCATTTGTGGGGGATTAGGGAGTAGAGGTATGATTATTTGATTATTGTATAGGGATCTTCAATGAATCAATTGTTTAGAAAAGGAAGAACATGAAACAAACCCTAGGCTTGACAACCCAAGGAAGTCATTTAGGTGAGAATTAACCCAAAATTGGTATTGCCCATTCGTGAACACCTTTACCCCAAATCAATCTAAACTGTTAGGTCGGAAGATAAGTAGTTCTAGTTGACTTGTTATGTTATTGGAAGATCGAAAGATCTTTTTAAGGTAGCGACTAGTTAATTGGTGAAAACCCTAAAAGCAACAGTTGAAGAAATCATGCCGAAAAGAGCTAATCCCCCATGAATTCATTTATCAAATTTCCTTATCTCATCTTATTTATTTTATTTTATTTTTATTATTAATATAAAGTCCAAAACTTTTATTATACTTTCGTACTATAATTCTAGTGATAGTACTAATTAGATATTTTCTGTGGAGGGATTGAAATTACTACTGATTCGGCTTCATTAGGTACAATCCTCAGAGTACTCATTACTTCATTGTAACTATATTACAACTCACCCATATAGTTGCGGAAAACCCAAAATTACACGCCAAGCGAGAGTATGTTCGGAGGCGATCAAGTTATTAACGCCATTGTCGAGGAGGCAACGTCTGTAGTTATTTTAATTTTGCATTGCCGATAAAAGAATTGTTAGGAATTTGTTAGATTATAGTTATGTGATAATTTTAAAAAAATTAATTTTTTATATTTATAGTAACTTAACATGATGAGGAATGCAATAGGGATGCTCTTTGATTTAGATTGGTTACAATCCGATATTATTCGACCACCAATTTATAATTCCCATTTTGAATTAAAACCATCTCTAATAACTTGGATTACTGATAATGTTAAATTCTTTTATCCTCAGACAAAAGATCCTGTTACATTCTTAAGGAGATTCGAGACTATTTGCAGCACAATCGCTTATATGAGAGTCTCTATAGATGTTATTAAACTGCTCTTGATTCCTTTTGCCTTTGATGGAAAAGTGAAGTTATAGTTGGAGTAATTATCACCCAACACTATTACTATATGGAGAGAATTCGTGCCAATATTTCTACAGCGTATGATCCCTATGCCTAAAATTATGCAAGGTTAAGTACAATTGTTTCATTTCAGGTAAACTATTACTGAAACTTTAGGGCAAGTTTGGGAAAGGTTTAAGACAATACTTCGATCCATATTAGGGGGAGGTATTCATATCACTATCTAAATTTAGCATTTTTACGACGAATTAAACGCAAAAAATAAGAGAAAAGTGGATATCATGACGGGAGGTATCATTTGGACAAATACATGGAAAGATGTCATGGACATACTTCTAGTGCGAATGAAATGCTCAGGGAAGCAAAGTGTTAATCCTAAGGTAATCATAAGGAACAAAATTGTAACTTGATAAAGATGGTAGAACCTGAGGAATAGGATTCTAAAGGGGAAGAACAGGCTGAAGATGAAAGTGCTAAAGATGTGACAACCTAGTTAGATTGGTGGCAACAGAGAAAAGGGTTATTAGAACAGTCTATACCTAGTACTCCGAAAATGATACCATCTACAGTATAACCACTAGAGCTGGAGTTAAAATCATTACCAGAACATTTGAAATATAGGTATTTAGGAGAAGAAAATGCTTTACCCATAATAATCACCTCAAGATTGAGTGGCCTTCAGGAATAAGCTTTGTTAGTCGTGTTGAAATGACATAAGAAAGCCATTGGGTGGACGATTGTAAATATAAAGGGCATAAATCCTGCATTTTGTCAACACAAAATCCGATTAGAGGAAGGAAAGAAACTTGTAGTAGATGTGCAAAGAAGACTTAACCCAACCATGAAAGAGGTAGTGAAAAAAGAGTTGTTAAAATGGTTGGATGCATGTATTGTTTATGCGATATGAGACAGTGAATGGGTTAGTCCTACACAGTGTGTACCAAAAAAAGGCGGATTGACTGTAGTAGAGAATGACAATAATGAATTGATTCCCACACAAACAATTACTAGATGGAGAGTATGCATAAATTATAGGAAGTTGAATGATGCAATGAAAAAAGATCATTTCCTGCTACCTTTCATTGATCAAATGCTGGATCGGTTAGAAGGAAAAGAATATTATTGAATTTTTAGATGGATATTCAGGGTATCATCAAATTCCAATACATCTTGATGACTAAGAAAAAACAACATTCACATGTCCTTTTGGTACTTATGCATTTAAAAGAACGCCCTTTAGGCTTTGTAATGCTCCAGCTACATTTATGAGATGTATGACAATTATTTTTGCAGATATGCTGGAAGAATGACTAGATGTATTTATGAATGATTTTTCGGTATATGGAGACTCATTTTAGGAATGTTTGCAGAATCTAGAAAAGGTGTTTAAAAGGTGTGAAGAAACTAACTTAGTACCCAATTGGGAAAAATGCCATTTTATGGTAAAAGAAGAGTAAGTTTTGGGAAACAGATTTCTCAAAAAGGGTTAGAGATGGATAAAGCTAAAATTGTGGCAATTAAAAACTTGCCACATCCCACAAATATCAAAGGTATTCGGAATTTTTTGGGACATGCAATGTTTTATAGAAGGTTTATTAAATATTTTTCTCATATGTCAAAATCCTTAAATTTGTTGTTACAAAAAGATGTTCCTTTTGTGTTTGATAAAAACTGTGTGGAAGCCTTTGAAAAAATTAAGGAAAAATTAATATCGGCTCTTATAATTATCACACCGAACTAGTCAAAAGTTTTTATTATTATGTGTGATGCAAGTGACTATGCTGTAGGTGTTGTTTTAGGTCAAAAGAAGGATTATCTGTTCAGAACAATTCATTACGCAAGCAAAACTTTGAACCTTAGGGAATGCAATTACACCACCACTAAAAAGGAGATGCTAGCAGTAGTTTTTACTTGTGAAAAGTTTCATCCATATTTAATGGCTAATCGTGTTTATGTTTATACATATAATTCTGCATTGAAATATGTGATGAATTAGAAAGAGACAAAAACGCGATTAATGCTATAGGTGCTACTACTCAAAGAGTTTGATTTATGGATTCTATATCGAAAATGAACTGAAAATCAGGTTCTTGATCATTTATCATGACCTGAGACTAATAATACATCTAAATCTTTCGAGGAAATTAAGGAGACTTTTGTAGAAGATCAGTTATTCCAAGTGGATACCCAATAGTTGAAAACAAGGACACCATGATATGCAAATTATGTGAGCTACCTAGCAAAAGGAGTATTTCAACCAAAAGTGTCATGGCAGCAGAAAAAATGAATCATTCATGAGGCAAAAAATTAAAAATAGGAAGACCCTTACATATTTCGACGATGTGCTGATCAATTAGTTCGACGATGTGTAGTAGAAGAAAAACTAAATGATATTCTTAAGGGATGTCATGCCTCTGCCTGCGATGGGCATTTTGGTGGAAAACAAACGGCATAAAAGGTATTACAATCAGGGTTTTATTGGCCAACCAAACAGGGAATATCTTGAAAAGGGATGAAATGCCACAAACAAGAATTATTGAGGTGGAAATATTTAATGTTTGAGAATTTGATTTTATGAGACTTTTTCTTAGTTTGTTTGGAAATCAGTACATTCTTTTGGGAATAAATTATGTCTTTAAATGGGTAGAAGTTGTGGCATTACCTACCAATGATATAAAGTCAATAGTTAGGTTTTTGTGGAAGAATATCTTTGCGAGATTACACCACGTGTATTAGTTAGTGATTAAGGGTCACATTTCTGCAGTAAACAATTTGAAGCAACCCTTGCAAAATACAACATAAGACATAAGATGACGAAAACATATCACCCATAAGCTAACGGACAAGCTGAGGTTTCCAATTGAGAAATTAAGCACATCCTCAAAAAGATTTTGAATCCTAATCAAAAGGATTGGGCAGTAAAACTGGACGATGCTTTATGGGCTTATCGGACAACATACTAAACATCGTTGGGAATGTCCCTGTATAAACTCGTTTATGGTAAGAATTATCATTTACTTATTGAGTTGGAGAAGAAAGCGTATTGGGCCATTAAAGAGTTGAACTTGGATCCAAAATTGGCAAAAAAAGAAAGTTTGTTTCAATTGCAAGAATTGGAGGAGTTTCGTTTCATGGCCTATGAGAACATGAAGTTATATAAGGAAAGAAGTAGGTTACGACATGATGCCTAAATTCGAAAACAAACCTTCAAGCCAGGCCAAAAGGTATTATTGTTTAACTCAAGATTAAAATTTTTTCCAGGAAAATTAAATCGAGGTGGATAGGACTGTATACAATAAACCAAGTAACACCATATGGTGCAATTGAGTTGATAGGAAAGAGTGGCCAACTCTTCCTAGTAAATGGGAAAAGGGTAAAGTACTATTACGGGGGAACAACTGACATACTTGTCGGCGAGCAGGCATTTTAGTGTAATAGTAAATGGGAAAAGGGTAAAGTACTATTACGGGGGAACAACTGACATACTTGTCGGCGAGCAGGCATTTTAGTGTAATACTCTATGGAGTACGAAAAATGTGTTAGCATCAGAAAAGAAAAACAGTAACGGAGACACTCAGGGGAGGACTAATGATTTAGTGGCAGGTTCTGATGAAGGCTAGCCTCGACGTCACAACCTTTCTCCTTTAGGTCGCGGTAACCTCCTACAAAAGGAACAAGGAAACTGGCCCCATGTTATGACACTACCTCTCTATGTCATGACAAATCTCTTCACACGGAAAGAGTCTGGCTTCGATGTTGCAACACGATGCCTGGGTGTCACGACACACCTGCGTAAAATCAATGATCCGGGAAAACACTAACTCTTGACATTTAAATAGTTTAGTTTTAGTTAAACTTCTTAATTTGTGTTTAATAATAATTGCAATTAGGTTAGACTTCTTTATATTAACATTATGTGAGTTTTGTATAAATATCCTCAATCTCCTTTTCTATTTTCAATAAAATTTAGAAAGAGAAAACTCTGAAATTAAGAAGAAAAACTTTGATCACATGGCTAGTTCAAGTGCAAGTGGTTCTAAGCCCTTTGTTGCGTTTCCAGAGAGTGACATGGATAGGTACCTCCAACAATTGCAGTTGTATACGTTCTTTAAAGAACAAGGGTTCGATCCCTTAATGAGAAATTATAGAGGAATTTGGGAAAATGCAGTCGACCACAAGTGGAATCAATTTTGTTTACCATGTAAAGGTCCGTTAAATATCCCAATGGTGAAGGAGTTTTATTTGGCAATGAAGAAAAGGGAAGCCGGTCGACCCTTCAGTTAGGTATAGTGTACACTAAAAATTTGAGGGGTAGAGGTGTCAATAAATGAGGTAAAAATCTGTAGGTTTTACAACGCACCGTATTATTATCAAAATTATTTATATCAGACTGATTTAAAAGAATTCAAGAATATAGACACAAAAGAAATTCTGCAATTCTTGATAGCTAGAAAAGAATTATGGATGTATTAGGAAGATACGACCATCCCAGAAACTTTTAATCAGGAGTTAATGAACCTAAAGCCAAAATGTGGATGAAGTTTGTTTTCTCCAGAATATTTCCCACTACATATATGTCTAAGATTAGCCCAATCCATGCTGTTATCACTTATAGGATTCTCACAAGGAAAAAGATCTATATTGGTAAATTAATTTACCGAAACATGGTGGAATGTGCAAAGAATTTGAGGAAAGGTGTATTTTTCTCTCATTTAGTAACAACCATTTGTAAGAAAGTAGGGGTACCTAAAAAGCAGTGGTATGTACCAAACAACTAGATCGAACAATGAATCCTCCTAGCAAGTTATTACGTGACGACGTGTTTGCTCAGTTTACTCTATTGTAACAAAGGCAAAGTGAAGAACAAAGGAGGGGAGGGTTAAATGATGATGATGAGTAAGTTGTAGGGAATTATGTTTTAGCTTTTCCTTAGGAGTAGGCTTTAGTTTTATTTATTTAGAAATAGGGGTATGTACTTTTTTGATTTACTAGTTATTTATATTATGAATATTATTTTTTTACATATGTAGTATATTAAAAAAAATTACAAGCCATGTAGGAACCCCATACAAAGAAGACACGAAATTTTGAGCTATTCACGCCAAAAGGAGAATGAACCCATCATGAGAAGAAGAGCCATTCATGATCAATCGGGTAACTTCGTTCTTACTTTTTAAGGGTTACACATTGAGGACAATGTATTTTCTAAAGTGTGGGGGGTAGCATAGAGTTTTTTTTTTTGTTTTGTTTTAATTTTGTTTTTTTCATGTGCTTGAGCTTATAGAAATACAAGTAATTGGTTAAGAGCATGTGCATAGGTCTATTTTGGAATAAATTTGATATGATGATCAGTAATTTTTAAATTCTTGAGCATGAAACTACTAAGTTCTATAAGTTACATTAAATATAGATCATAAGATATTATTTGTACCAAATGACATGAGTAATATGAGGAAACAAGCATGCTAGTATACATGATAAATGGTACTTTTGGGATTGTATGATTAGATTCAAGTTTATGCATATTGAGATATTTGGGGATGACCTAAGTCATTATTTGGAAACACTTAGAGCAAAAAAGCAAACCTATTCTGATTTTTGTCTTTTAGCACCAATCTTTGAGCCTAGTGACCTTTATTGATGAACCACATTGCAAACCATAAAGCCTAAAAAGTAAATTTGTGTTTACAGTTTTCTTTGGTCCTAAATTGCACAATTATAGATGTATGACCATATGTATTGAGGGTAAGTAGACACACCAAGGTGGAGTTTGTAAAACAAGAGCGAAATAGGAAAATCAATATGGAATATGAACTTTAGAATAGCTAGAATTGCGAAATAGGAAAAAATCCAAAAGAAGAAAAAGGTGAGTAGAAATAAATGAGAAAAAATGAAAAATAATCTTGAGTGAGAAAAAAAACATGAAAGGTCACAAAGTTGTAAATTCAAAAGAAAATCTTGTTCAAGAATGTAAAATACTCGTAGGATGGCTAAAGGGATTAGACCATATTGAGATTTCCTAATTTGTGAGAAAAGAAAGGTGAGAGAAGGAGAAATACTGCGGTTAGCGGGAACCAGGATGTTAAAGGGAAAGAATAGTGAACAATGCAATGTGCCAAACTATTTTTGTGTTTGTAACCTTTTGTGCTTACTATTCCTTTGAAATCCATACCTATGCTAAGACTTAGAACGTTAAAAACCGAAAGACCAATGTGACCTAAATAGATCTATCCATGAATGAATATGGCATTATACAATTCCACCACAGCTATTTGTATTATACTAGGATAATTAAAGTACTTGTATTAGTCATGGATGAAGCTATATAAATAAAATCTTTATATTTGTATCTTTCGTAACTTGTTGAACTTAGTTTTTTTAATCAAAAGTGGTAAGATTACTTGTTCATCATGCTGAATTTATTAAAAGATAAAAAAATCCCTATGGTAGATGTTGCGGATCTAATCCTTGTATGATATGTGCTCAAGCCTTTATGTTTTTTCTTTTCATAATGTTTATTATTTGCTTGAAGAAAACCAAAGACTTAAGTGTGAGAGAGTTTGAGCTGCCGTAATTTGACTTAGCATATTAAACTGGTTTTCGTACTTTAGGAGCTTCAAATTAGGCACTTTAGTTAGAATTACTTAGGATTTACTTGCATTTTCATAGATTGAATAAAATGTGTAAAAAGTGCAAAAATGTGTCTTTTATTAACTTTAGAGCCGAGTGAGGCCTAAATGTTAACTAATAGACTTTATGGGTGTGTAAGAGACCTTTAGAAGATGAACTACATTGAAACTGGTCATTATGTCATAACACGGGCAAAGGGATGTAGCAATAAAGGGACCAGAATTAAAGAATCCTAATGCTGTCTTTTATGTCGTGACAAAGGCATAATGTGTCGTGACAATGCTTGGAAAATACACCAAGGAGTAGACTGCGTACCATGTCGTGACACAAACCTTGTGTGTCACAATATCGACTCTTGAACACGAGATTACATTAAATAAGGGGAGTTTGATCTTCACAACACAACTTAAACCCGAAGAACGATAGTTGACCTAGGGTTAAGGAAAAACGACAGTCTAAATGCTATAAATAGGCCTCTTTGACACTTCGTTTTACACACCTCTTTCTTTAGTTTAATTTCTCTCTTGTACTTTAAGTTTAGTCATTTTATTCTTTAAGTTATTTTTATTTTCATTTTTAGAGAAACAAGATTTGTAACTTTCAAATAAACTGTTGTGGATTCCTCCCAATAGATTGCAATACAAATCCTAAGTTTCTTCAATTTTATTGTCGATCTTGATTATTATGTTCTATCTTTTTATTGAATTTATTATGTGTCGAGAAACCATGAGGAACTAATTCCTTTGTGGGGATTAGGGAGAAAAGGAAGAACGTTAAACAAACCCTAAACCTAACAACCCAAGAGAGTCATTTAGGTGGGAATTAACCCAAAATTAGTATTGTCCATTCATGAACACCTTTACCCCAAACTAATATGAATTGTAAGGTTAGAGGATAAGTAATTCTTGTTGACTCATTATGTTAGTGGAAGATCGGAAGATCTTACTAGGGTAGCGACTAGTTGTTTGACGAAAACCCCTAACAGCAACAGTTGAAGAAATCATGCCGAAGCAAGCTAATCCCCCATGAATTCGTTTATTGAATTCTCTCATCTCATTTATTTTATTTTTATGATTTTTATTATTAATATAAAACCCAAAAATTTTAATTTACTTTCGAAATATATTTCTGGAGATTGTAACACCCAAAACCCATTATTGTCACCGGTTAGGGTCTCGAGGTCTTCCGATCATCTGTTGTAATTTATCTTCAAATCCTTAAATACTTTTAATCATATTCAATAAAATATTACATCATGCATGACTAAAAATCATTAAATGAATATAAATATTATGCAAAAGGGAAAAAAAGTCAATTCCACGATTTTTGGAGACTTCTATCGTACCTGTTGGACAAGTATCGGTAGTTGTCAAGTCAGTAAGCAATTCAAGAAACAATGCAGACTTCTACCGATACTTATGACAGTTCTACCGATACAAGTGAGACATTTACCGATACAAGTCATGCTTCTACCAATACTAAAAACTCCAAAGAGCTACCCTACATCTTTTATCGATACAAGTACATAGACTACCGATACTTCAATAGACAGAACTACCGATACATGTTATACAACTACCGATACAACTCAAGTTAGTGAACAACCTCTCTCCTACCATGTACTTCTACTGATACATGCAAGAGTTCTACCGAAACAAGTATGCAAAATTCAATGAACCGTGCATAAACTCAAGTTTATCAACCATTCATCATTTCATAACTTCAAATACACCATGCTAATATATAGTACTTAGTTTCACGACATTTCATACATCTCACAAGATATGTATATCATATTGAACTAGCATACAAAGTTATGTTCAACATTTAACTGACATTCACAATAAGGAATTCAATAATCCCATACAAGTAGTACAGAAAAAAGTACTTCATCCTAGTACATGCCATATAACCAAGTGATGTAAATACTACCGAATGAGCTCTCAAGATAGTGTGATCTCTTCAAGATGGTCCAACTTTAAGCAGCAAAAATAGAATCTACAAAACAACAACAAATTCACAAGTAAGCTTTCATAGCTTAATAAGTCCGCAAGGTTTATCAATTTACCGAGTAGCATATATTGTGAAAATCTGTAAATCAGTCGAGATAGAACAGAATTGTACTTCGATGATCGATATCAATTTTACTCTCTATTGATCCTAAGGTCATGCCTGTTACCAGTATACAATGCCGCTTGCACTATGCTGACAAGGACTCGTATCACATGCTGTACCTCAGTAATCGATACGGTATAACTGTTCCCTACGATGCTGCTTACACTAAGCTGATGAGAATTTGAAAATTAGCATAAATCTCAGGCATTGTAGGGCCTGTAATCTAATGTTGGATTCTATTCACTTTACAGTGACTCACAATGCGGTAAAGAATCCGTAACAAATGTAGGATCTTAGCCATCAGACCATTTTTTATCTTTGGTACAAGGCATGGAAAATTCTGATCTCGTTATTTCTTTCTTTTGTGTTACAATCGTCGTTGCTCATTTTCCACAATCATAAGAAAGACAGTTGTAAGAAGTTATTATTAATAATTTAACGTTACGAACTTACCGGACTGGATTACAATTGTGGATGAGTTCTAAGGACTATTTTGCTAGTTTCCTTTTCTCGCGATTTGAGGCACGATCGTAGTCTACATCCACAATCATCCAATTTCTCACATTAAATCACTCAACCAAATCATTTAACACAATTTGGTCCTTTTTGGAAAAATTACGATTTTACCCCTAACATTTTACTTTTATTTAATTTAATCCTTAAACACAAAACATGCAAAATAACCATTTTATTTTCAAACCTACACCAACCAAACATCAATGAGGATATGTTCACACTCTATAAGCAATTATTTCATACCAAATACGTGTAATTTCATCATTTTAGCATTTTTGTCCTTAAACCCTAATAAAAAATCACTTTACAAAAGGGTCCAACCCAATCATCAAACATTCAAATCTTTCAAAATATTTCAAGAACAAGGATATTCAATAATGGTAAGATTTATAACATTTGAAAAAGTTACAAATTAGTCCTTAGGTTAGCTAGATTAAGCTAATACGAACTCAAAAACATAAAAATTACTACAAACGGTCAGGATATGCTTACCCAAATCAAAGCTTAAATATTGACAATGAAAAACCCTAGTTTTTCCTCTTTAGCCAAGAAGAAGAAGATGGGAATAGGAAAAATGTGATGAAAATTCTTATTTCTTTTGTTTTAATTTCATTTCTATAGTAATGACAATTTTGTAATTTTTGTAACTTTCATGATTAAGCTTTTCTTAATAACTTTTAGTTTTAATTAACCACCCCATCAACACTTAGTGCCATGACAATCCACAATCTCAACCTTTACTGGCTAATTACCTATTTGATCCCTTTTAATTAAGTAAATTCTACTTTTTCATCTTTTTTAATTTAATCATTTCTACTCAATTAACCATCTAAAAGCTAAAATCACATAACCAAACTTTAATATGATGCTAATGAAGTCATAAATATCTAAATAAATAAATTTACGATTCGACTCGTCAGAATTGTGATCATGAAATTACTGTGTCTAACATCATTAAAAATCGAGCTGTTACAGCTCTCCCCCCTTAGGGGAATTTCGTCTCGAAATTTCTTACCAGTAAATAAGTTGGGGTATTGTGATCTCATAGAAACCTCTGTCTCCCAAGTTTCTTCTTCCAAACCATGCCGATTCCATAAAACTTTTACCAAAGGTACCATTTTATTCCACAATTCCTTTACGTCACAAGCCAAGATTTTGACTGGTTCTTTTGGATACGACAGATTCAACTGTATCTCAACCTCATAGGGAGTAATCACGTGAGAATGATCTGATCTATATCGTCTCAACATCGAAACATGAAACACGTTGTGAAACTTCTCAAGTTTCGATGGTAAAACTAGCTTATAAGCTATGGGACCAACCCTCTCAAGGATCTTATACGGCCCAATAAACTGCGGACTCAGCTTGCTCTTTCTACCAAACCGTAACACCTTCTTCCAAGGTGAAACTCTTAGGAAAACTTGATACCGGCGACAAACTCTATATCTTTCCTCTTTAGATCTGCGCAAGACTTTTGTCGATCAGACGCTGCTTTTATACAATCATGGATTCTCAAACTTTGTCTTCGGTCTCATGTATCAAGTCGATCCCAACCAACTTAGGTTCTCTCAACTCTGACCAAAACAAAGGTGTTTTGAATTTTTTACCATATAATGCCTCAAACGGTGTCGTTTTAATACTGGACTAATAGTTGTTATTATAGGAAAACTTTACCATCAATAGGTATTCTCCCAGCTACCGTCAAAGTCAAGTATACAACATTGCAACACATCCTCCAAAGTCTGTATCACCCGCTCTAACTGACCATTTGTCTGCGGATGATATGCAGTACTAAAATTCAACTTGGTTCCTAAAGCTTCATGTAGCTTAGCCCAGAACCTCGTGGTAAAATATGGATCATTGTTAGAGATAATAGATAATAGTACCCCATTCAGTCGTACGATCTTAGATACATATAAGTCAACCAACTTCTCAAGTGGATAATAAATTAAGATAGGGATAAAGTGGGCACACTTTGTCAATCTGTCAATAATTACCCAAGTCGAATCTTTCTTCCTCGGTGTCACCAGTAATCTCGTAACAAAGTTTATAGTGACTCACTCCTATTTCCACTCAGGGATGGTAAGAGGCTGCAATAATCCTGACGGTACCTGATGCTCAACTTTTACTTGCTAACATACCAGACATCTAGTCACGAACTTAGAGATTTCTCGTTTCATACCTAGCCACCAATACATATTCTTCAGGTCATTATACATTTTCACACTTCTTGGATGTACGGAATAAGTACTAATGTGAGCTTCAGTCAGAATGTCCCGTCTCAAATCTGAATCATTAGGAACACACACACTGCTTCTAAAATATAACATACCATCAGTGTCAACTATAAATCCTACGACGTCGTCACTCTGAATCTGCTCTTCCGTAACTACAAGCTTTGAATCATTTTTCTGTAACTCTCGAATCTACTGCACAAATAACGGTCTTGTCCTGTGTTCAGCGGTAATAGAACCATCACTCTCAATTGCCAAATGGGCATTCATAACTCATCAATACGAGGCAACGAGTACTTTTTCTTTATTGTCACCATGTTCAACTATCTGTAATCTATGCACATCCTTATCGAGTCATCTTTCTTCTTCACAAACAACACAAGCGCACCCCAAGGTGACACACTCGGTCATATGAAACCTCTCTCTAACAATTCTTGCAACTGAGCCTTCAATTCTTTCAACTCTATCGGTGCCATTCTGCATGGTGGAATTGAGATCGGTATGGTGCATCGTAACAAATCAATGCCAAATTCTGCTTCTCTGATTGGTGGAAAACCCGGTAATTCCTTCGGAAGCACATCTATAAACTCATTAATAATTGGTACCTGTTTCAACTCTATTCTTGAATCCCGAGTGTCGAGTATGTATGCCAGGAATGCTTCACGACCCTTACAAACCATTTTCTGCGTTGAGATAGCTGAAATTACTTTGGTTTTGTTGTTCAATCTACCAGACTCAACTGTGATCACTCCACCTGTCGGGCATTTCAAATCAATCTTTCTTCGCTTGTAGTTCAGTACTGCATCATGCTAAAATAACTAGTCCATACCTTGTAACACCCAAAACTCGAAAACTATCACCGATTAAGGTCTCAATGTCTGTTCGATTTTATATTGCATTTTAGCTTGCGTTACTGTTATATTTAATCTTCTTTTAATAGAGTAATGCAAAGTACACATCATTAATCATAATTTGAATGTCAATATAACTCGAAAAGGGTAAAAATGTCATTTCCATAAATTTTGGAGACTTCTACCGATACTTATCCAACAAGTATCGGTAGTAGTCAAGTTAGTGAATAATTCAAGAACATTGCAGACTTCTATCGATACAAGTGATAGTTTTATCGATACAAGAGACTCTTCTACTGAAACAAGTCATACATATACCGATACTAAAAACTTTAGAGAGCTAAGAAGTTTAACACTATAACTTTTACTGATACAAGTATCCAAACTATCGATACCTTAATATATAGAACTATCGATACTTCAATTGTTACTACCGATACAATGTAAGTCATAATGTAACCTCTCTCTTACCCTGAACTTCTACAGATACAAGCATGAGTTCTATCGAAACAAGTACATAGAGTTCAATAAATCATGCATAAACTATAAGTTTATCTAACATTCATCACTTTATAACTTCAAATGGATTATACTAATACATTGTGCATAGTTTCAAGACATTTCATACATCTCATATAGTGTATATGTCACATTTAACTAACATACCAACTTGTTCAACATTTATCTAGACTTCACAACAAAAGATTCATTCATCCATACAAGTAGTATAAGTCATTCATCCTAGTACATGCCATATAACCGAGTGATGTAAAATACTACCGAAAGAGATCCAGAGATAGTGTGATGTCTTCATGATGGTACGATCTTCAAGTCACAAAATGGAATCTGCAAAATAACAACAATTTTACAAGTAAGCTTCATAGCTTAATAAGTTCGCAAGGTTTTTCAAATTACTGAATAACATGAGGTAAACAAATCCATAAATCCGTCGAGCCAAAATTATACTTTAGTGATCGTTATTCATTTTATTCATTATTGACCCTGAGGTCATGATGCTTATTTTACTCTCTATTGACCCTGAGATCATGATGCTTATTTTACTCCTTATTGACCTGAAGATCATGATGCTCATTTTACTCCTTGTTGACCCGAAGGTCATGCCTGTAACCAGTATACGATGCTGCTCTCAGCCATTATTATGGTATAACTATTCCCTACGATGCTGCTCACACTAAGCTGACAACAATATGCAATCAGGCATAAATCTCAGTCATCGTACGGCCTGTAATCCATTCTTGGGTTCTTTTCACTTTACAGTGACTCATGATGTCATAGGGAATCCACAACAAATGCAAGATCTTAGTCATCGGACCATTTAACTTTGGCACAAGGTCGAGTAATTTTTCTTCTATAATTTCTATCCTTCACATCATCATTTTTTCGTTCAAATCATTAAAAACCATAAAGAAGGCAGCTATGAATAGTTACAAGTAAGAATTTAACATTACGAACTTGGACTGGATTGCAATTGTGGTTAGACTCTAGGGACTATTACGGTAATTTCTCTTTTTCACAATCTATGGCACGATTGTAGTCTACATCCACAAATCATCCAATTCTTATATTAAATCACACAATGAAATCATTTAACACAATTTGATCTTTTTTGGAAAATTACAATTTGACCCCTAACCTTTTATTTTTATTCAATTTGGTCCTTAAGGTCTAAACATGCAAAATAAACATTTTTCATTGATCGGTCTGTAACGTCATAATAGTTGTACAAGCAGACACACATCGAAGCAAGTATAGTTGATTGAATAATTCTATCGAATATCAATCCCACAGGGAATGAGTTATTGATGTTTATATGTCGAGGTAATTAAAACTAAGATTATAGATAATGTGAGTAAAGATGTCAGCACAATTAAATCTGATCTGCACACTAAAATAGTTAAAATTGTCTATGTAATTATAAAACTTAAATGTCAGAGCAACTGAAAGTAAATCAAATTGTTGAAGTTTTGAGAATTTAAATGCAGAAAAGTAAAAAGTGTGATCAAGTGCAAAGGGTTGGAGTGGATCACTGATATCACTAAGTAGCAATACTGGATGCGTCGACAAGGTATTGCATAGACAAATTGTCGTAACAATAAGACTCTAATGAAATCTTACCAATAACAACTCTCTGTTTAATTGAGACTCAAGTACCCACAATTACCCCATCTCTCGATGTTAGTAACTCTGTGCACTTAAGAACAAGTGATAGAATCTCTTCTAATCTCAACTATCTCTCGCTGACTTGCTTGTTAATCTAACTTGTCTCCACATCTCTCAATGTTGGTACTGCAATTCCACTCTCATGTTTAAAGCAATTAAATCCAAGAATAACTAGATGAGAAGGATTAAGTAACAATCAAAGTAATCTAACATTAAAATATATTCTCATATTCATTCAATTGTTAAGAGCAATTCATCATCATAAAAGAGGGGTTAACAAATACATTGAAGCTTACTATCTTTAGACTACTAGGATTATTCCTTAACCGCTCCTCTTGTGTTGCATCAAACACTTCTCGTCAGAAGTGGTTGCTCCTCCGATCAATTAACTCACCGTTCTCCAGCTTAAATCTCCAAGAACACAAAGTATTTGCAAAATTTCATTCCTTTACCTCTTGATATTTTTCTTCATCTTTTCTCCTCAATTTGTAGGCTTCAAGAATGGTAAACCTTCTCTCTCCTCAGATCTAGAACCAATTGTAGCTGTAAAAGTTTGTTACAGTCTAGTTGTGCACTCATGCAGATCTGGTGTGAACTTCTTGGATTTGCAGATTGTCACCTCATTTCTGGTCGCGATCTAAAATCTTTAATTGTGGCGACAACATGTGAAATTCTTGTGTTGGTGCTTCTAGGTGTAATTGCAGCTTGAATTCATTCATTCCAAAGAAAAGATTCCTATGCGGTGACATCACTGGTCACAATTCAAGTTGAATTTGTGGTTGTATTATGGATTCTTTCTAGCCTTGATCTACTGAGATGTGTCCTTGAGCTGACAATTTTAAAATGCAATATAAATATGTTGCATGTGGCAACATTAGTGCATAAAAAATTGATAGAATAGAAAGAATTTAAACCAAATAACAATGAGTTAGAAAACATACAAACTAAGTATGAAATGCCTAATATGCATACTAAAGACACAAAGGAGACAATTAATATACAAATTTAGGAAGAAAATATGTGTCATTTCTATTGCTATCACACCTCCAAACTTGAGTTTTTACTTGTCCTCAAGTAAACAAAAATTAGCTAAATCACAATCAAATATGTTACCACAATTATTATTCTCACAACTCAAATTTTTTGGGATCCTAATGTACAAATTGAACTCACATGATAAAATAATGCACCGACAGTTTAGAGACATGAACAATTAAACTGCAACTTCACTTATGTTAGTAACATGCTTTGAATCTTATCATTTCTTAAATCAATACAACATTTATAGCAATTTTTCTTTTTCTTTTCTTTTTCTCATTCACAATTTTTATAAGTGACTGAGAGAAGTCATTGCATTACTCTACCTTGGTTCCTAGGCAGTAACGATGGGGTGCAACAAACCCCTAGGAGGTATGTAATTGCACCGACACACACTCTTGTAGTGATAGCTTTTGGCTAGATGATTTTTCTAACACATGCAGCAGAGTGTTCTCCCTTATAAGTCACAATGCACTCACATTAGAGTGTTCTTAATACAATGTCGCTGCAATTGGCAAGTTAGCTCAAGATTCAAAAACTACTACTTTCCATTCATTAATGAAGCAACTTCAATCATTCATCCAAAAATAGACGATCAATATTCATTCATATTCACCTAATTCACACATCAACATTCCAAACAATTCAAGATTTACGCATCAAATAAAAAATTATGGTCACATTTTTGCTGAAATTCTGCATACTTTCATTGACTAAAGAAACAAGTAAAATTAAAATATGTGGGTGCAATCACTCTAATGTCTGCATTGTCCCCAGTGCATTGACAATAATATATAGATAAGAATGAAAATACAACTACAATACAACTAAATTAATAAAAGGAATGCAATGAAAAAATAAAATGCTATAATAATAAAAATGTATACAATCTACCTAAAGAAGAGTAAACTAACTCATTCTTGCACAGTCGATGTAGAGGCTGCTTTGGTTTTCATTTGTTTCTTCTTTGGGCGCTCATCTTCCTCTTTGTGTTTTCTTTTCTTGTCCTTACGCCGCTTCTTCTTGTCTTTTGAACTAATCGAATCGGCAGATTTTTCTTCTTCAACCAATTAGGTAACAGCCTCATCGATAGTCACATCGGATGGATGGACTTTAGCAAGCAGTGCCACATAGGGCACGATAGATAACAGATTGAATTCCTCCACATTACTGGTGACTAACTTAGCCAAGCTCGCATCAGGTGGAGCCTCGTCGTCACTAGATGCCCCCACACTTACGGGTGTGCCGACAATATCCTCAGCGATAATTGTCGGGGCATCTTTCTTCTTTTCTTCCTGCTCTTCAACAGGGTCCTTCTTCTCATGCTCTTCTTTTTCATTTTCCTTCTCCTTCTCTTAACCTTCTTCTTGTTCCTCACCTGTATCCCCATGCTTCTCTTGTTCAGTTACGGCAATATCAACATCATCCTCTGTGTCCATACCCATGGGGGGTATGCAACTCCTCAATGACAATCCCTCTGCATGTCATGGTCGCCCCAAGGCTATTCGAAAATTCCTCTATGAATAGACTAACAATTGTTCTGTAGCAGTCTTCCATGGCATTAGAATGTCCCTCGCTCTCCTCGTCGTCGAAAATATGAATTCTTGTTGGGGTTGGAACATTCTGAGGCCTACCATCAGGAGTAGGTTGGTCAGAGGATGATGCCATTGGGCGAAAAATAGAGGGGAAGATTGGGAAATCAGGCATCAGATTTGGGGTTATGCTACGCAATGCGACGACAATTGCCTCATTCCATGCTTTTGTATACGCATAGAAGATATGTTATATGTAGTCCATATCCTCTAATACACAGACAGTACGAATAGTGCGCATGTTGATGCGGTCAATATTGACTTCCATAACAGCCAGTTTCTTTCCCAACAGAGGATTTGTGGGTGTATCAGCCTATTTTTCCTTCTTTTTCCCTTTCCCCTTGTCCTTCTTCTTTGATGCTTCCCTTACCACCATCGTCTCTTGGCCTCGAGTCATTCTTTCAACTGATATATCATTGATAGGGCTTTTGTTCTCCAATAATTCCTCGCCATCCTGGGGCATAATCTTGCTCTATTTACGCAGTAAACTTATCAGGGATGGGAAAGATAGTATACCTGTTTCCTTTGCAACTGCTTTAGCAATTTGATTGTGGAGGATCTCACTGATGTCAATGTGACCACCCTTAAAAATTGAGTGCAAAATGCACATACAGTCCAATGTCGTCGTAGTGCTGTGCGTAGAAGGTAGGATGCGACTATTCACGAAATTGAACTAGACTTTGCTGAATGTCGTCAGATATTGATAGTGCATGGTGTAATTGTCTGGATCATTGCCTGTCCAAATCGTACCCTCAACGCAAGGGTCCTTCATCACTTGGTCAGTTCCTTCATCATCCAGCTCATGTACAAAAGGTGTGTGGTCATTTACCTTCTCAGGAATTCGAAGCAGAACATTTATATTTGTGACACTCCACGGAATTAAACCTTCCCTCACAAAGATAAATTCTTGTTCAGTGTCAACAAGATTGACATAGAATTCCCTTACCATTGTAAGGGAGTAACTAGCAGGGTATTCACAGAAGAACTCCCATCCCAAATGATTGATGGTCCTAGCAACTTGCTTCCCCAATGGTTGTTGTAGGGACAACTGTAATCCTTGCTCCGGATGGTAGTTTCTTTTCAGCATCATGTTTTGATATCGGTCTTTGCCAGATTTTGACAAAAATAAGATCGACTCTCTTGGTGGAGGTTGGTCTATGGACCTAACCATAGTGGTGGAAGATACAGGAGTGGTTTTAGAGGGGTTTTTCGTTCCTCTTGTTCTGGCCATAGTAACTCAAGAAAAAGGGGTGAAAAGAGATTTGTAGAGAAAATAGTAAAATAGTGAGATTTAAGAGTAAAAGCAATAAGGAAGATAAGTTGCAGCAACAATGACTATTGTGAGTGGAAAAAGAAAACAATAGTGGAGGGTTTATAACCTTGAAAATTAAGGAGACGTGATGATTGCAAAAATTATGGGAAAACATTATGTCTGCAACCAATAAATTCTAGGCTGTAGATCGTACCCCTTTGTTTTGATCCAACGGCTGGGGAGAAAAGAAAATCAACCGATGCGATCATTACTGAAAAAGCATTGCTGAGTCATCACAAAATGCGTCGATAATTTGTGCTCGTGATGCATCGATAAAAAGATGATTTTTATTCCTGCATAAAATTTAAAAATGAAACAAGTAAAAGTGAAACAAATAAAAGAAAATGTAAAAATGCGTTGACATTATTTAAATGTAACCAGATCGATGGCCTCGTTTGGTTCTTTGTCTTTTGGGCTCAAATAATGCTTAAGATGTTGGCCATTCACCTTGAACTGTTGCCTATCTTTCAGATTCTTAATTGTCACCTTACCATTTTGGAATGCATCGAAAATCTTGAGAGGGCTCGACCATCTTGAACGTAATTTACCTGGGTGCAGTTTTAGACGTGAGTTAAACAAAAGTACTAATTGACAAGGGCTAAATTGTCGATGCAAGATGATATTGTTGTGCCATCTCTTAGTCTTTTCTTTGTATTTTACGGCATTCTCATAGGCATTGTAGCGAATTTCTTCTAGTTCTGTAATGTCCAACAATCTTTTCCTACCAATAGCATCATAATCCATATTTACCTGCTTGATTTCCCACATGGCTTTATGCTCAAGCTCAATTGGCAGGTTGCAAGACTTACCAAACACTAGTTGATACGACGACATCGACGACATCGCTAGCGAGGTTTTATATGTGGTGCGAAGTGCCCACAATGCGTCACGTAGCCGTGAGGACCAATCTCTCCTAGATGGATTAACCACATTTTCAAGGATGCTCTTAATCTACCGACTGGACGCCTCCGCTTGACCATTTATTTGTGTATGGTATGTTGTGGCCATACGATGCTTCACACCATATCTCTTCAATGCTGTCACAACTTGATTATTGTGAAAGTGAGTACCTTGATCTCTTATTAATGCTCCAGGTGTTCCAAATCTCGTAAGGATGTAAGTGTGGAAAAACTTTAACACCGTTCGAGTATCATATTTTGGCACCGCGACTACTTCAATCCACTTCAAGACATAGTAAATCGTAACTAGAATGTACATATTCCCAAAAGAGTTAAGGAATGGCCCTATACAGTCTATACCCTAAACATCGAATAGCTCTACCTCTGTAATAAGCTGTTGGAGCATCTCGTTACATCGAGATATTGTGCCAGTGCATTGACATTGATCACATTGTTATACAAAGTTATGGGCCTCTCGAAACAATATGGGCTAATAAAATCCTGACTGGAGGACTTTTGCAGCAGTCCTTACACCACCAACATGACCTCAATAGGGAGCATCATGGCAATGTCGCAAGATAGAAAATCATCTCCTCTTTAAGAACACAGTGACGAATAATATTGTTGGCACATACCTTGAATAAGTATGGTTCGTTCTAATGATACTGTGCAGTGTCGCTAAAAAATCTGACTTTCTTGTGACCAATAGCACACAAAGGTAGCTTCCCACACACAAGGTAATTGACAACATCAGCATACTAGGGCGATGCGTCGACAAAGAACAACTAATCGTCTGGAAATATGTCAACAATCTGGGCTTTACTCCCATCTTTACTTCCAACTATCAATCGAGACAAGTGGTTAGCTACTTGATTTTCAGATCCTTTTCTATCTTTAATTTCAACATCAAATTCTTATAGCAACAGGATCCAACTAATCAACCTCGGTTTGGCGTCTTTCTTCGTAAAAAGGTACCTCACGTATAGTGATCTGTGTACACTGTAATTTTTGTGCCAACAAGGTATGAACGAAACTTGTCGAATGCAAAAACTGCTACTAGCGATTCCTTCTCAGTAGTCGTATAATTGACCTGTGCTTCAGTCAAAGTTTTGCTAGCATAATAAATAGAATGAAATACCTTTTCTTTGCGTTGACCTAGCACAGCTCCAACAGCAAAGTCGCTTGCGTCACACATTAATTCAAACGGTTGCGTCCAGTCCGGAGCGATGACAATTGGAGCTTGTTGCAGCTACTTCTTAATTGTGATGAATGCGTTCAGACAGGTGTCATCAAACACAAACTTTTTACTTTGCTCTAGCAATGAGCATAACGGTTTAGCAATCTTGGAAAGGTCACGGATAAATCTGCTATAGAAGCCAGCATGTCCAAGAAAGCTTCTTATTCCCTTAACATTTTTTAGCGGTGGCAATTTCTTGATGATTTCAACTTTTACTTTATCTACCTCAATGCCCTGACATAACATATGATGGCCGAGGATAATTCTTTCAGTTTCCATGAAGTGACATTTCTCCCTATTCAAAAGTAAATTTCTGTCCTCGTACCTCTTCAAAACTTTTGCCAGATTGTCAGCACATTGGTCAAAAGTTTGCCCATATACCCAAAAATTGTCTATGAATACCTCTAAAGAATCCTCGATCATGTCTGAAAATATAGCCACCATACTCCTCTAAAATGTGGTTGGTGCATTGTACAATCCAAAAGGCATACGTTGAAAGGCAAAGGTTTCAAATGGGCCTATAAACGTAGTCTTTGCTTGGTCTTCCGGCGCAATGGCAATTCGGTTGTATCCAAAGTAGCCATCCAAGAAGTAATAATAGGCTTTACTAGCTAGCCTATCCTACATTTGGTCAATGAATGGTAGTGTGGAAAGTGGTCGTTCTTGGTGGCCACATTTAGTCGACGATAATCCATGCATACTCTCCAGCCAGTCACAATGCGAGTAGGGATCAACTCATTCTTGTCATTGCTTATTACTATGAAACCACTCTTCTTAGGCACACATTAGATAGGGCTCACCCAATTGCTATAAAAAATAGGGTAGATGATGCCCGTGTCTAGCCAGTTGATAATCTCCTTCTTCACTATTCTTTCTTCTTCTCATTGAGTCATCACTATTACTTAATGGATTTCTTCCCTTCATCTTCCAACCTGATCTTATGCATGCAAAAAGAGGGACTAATGCCTCTGATATCTGTAATGCTCCAGGCTAGGGCTATTTTGTATTCCTTTAAAATCGTGACAAGCTTTTCTTCTTGAATTGCGTCGAGGGTTGCGCTGACAATAAAAGGTAACGTTTCATTGTCACCCAGAAAGACTTATTTCAAATGCGTTGGCAATGACTTCAACTCCAAGGTAAGAGCTTATTCAATCAATGGTTTAAACACAAGGATCGTCCTATTAGACAAATCCAAGATTTCAATTGCCAATTCTGCCTCAGCTCATAACTATTAGCCTCAGCATTATGGTCACATTCAACTAGGATTTCATCAATGGATGTCACTGCATCTTCATCTAGGACTGCTGAACTCCGTTCATTGAACTCTTCCATAATTATTTCATCCAGCACGTTAATATGGTGACATTGCTCTTTACTTTTGGATGGAGATGCCTCAAATATACTAAAGGTCACATGCTCATTGTTATGACGCATGACAAGCTTACCCTTGAAAACATCGATAAGAGTGTGTCCCGTTGCCAAGAATGGTTGCCCCAGAATGATGGGCACTTCCTTGTCTGCCTCGCAGTCAAGGATTATGAACTCGGTAAGGAACACGAGCTTCTAAACCTAGACAAGAACGTCTTTGATCTAGCTTCAGGTTGTGCTAAGGATCTGTCTGTAAGTTGTAATGTCACCATAGTGGGCTTCATTGATCCAATTCCTAATTTCCTGAATGTAGATAAAGGCATGAGATTAATACTAGCTCCCAAATCACATAAAAGCTTTACCTAAATAATGATTCCAAATGGATCATGGGATTGTAAAGCTACCAAGGTCTTTTATTTTTTGTGGCAACTTGTTAATTAGTACAGTGCTACACCCCTCTATGAGCGCAATCGTCTCTATTTCGAAAAATTTATTTTTCTTTGATAATAGCTCCTTCATGAATTTCCCATAACTTGTGCACTCAAAGCAGAAATAGCATCTAATTCAAGAATACTAGGATTAGTTTTTACCTAAGCAGAACGAGAGATTGGATATTGATAATAATGTGCAATTCTCTCTAGAATTCGTACAACTTCATTGTAGATGCAATCCAACAGAGGATCATTAGTAGACGCGTCGACAAGATTTCTTGTCTGAGCATTCAATCCATTATAAAAGATCTCTATCTGAGTCTTTTGCTAAATTTCATGCATTGGGCAATGTCTAAGTAGAGTCTTATAACGCTCCCATGTTGTATGTAAGTTCTCATCATCCAGTTGATGATATGCTGTAATGTCATTTTACAACCTTGCGTTCATTTTCGGCGGATTAAAACGCAAAACAAACTGCATTGCTAGTGCATTCCAAGATGTAACGGATTCAGTCGACAATCCCAAGAACCATGTTCTCGCTTTACCCTACAACGAATAAGGAAATAATTGCATTTTCAAGGCACCATCAAGGACACCATGTTGACTAAAGGAAGCACAAATAAGCAAAAATAATTTTAAATGTTCTCTTGCGTCTTTATGAGGCAAACCAGAATATTGCCTATTTGAATTAAGCATCTGAAACATCACTAGTTTCAACTCAAAATTTCTAGCTTGAATAGCTGGTCTCACAACCCCTGACTGTAAATAATCAAGAGTAAGAACAACGAAATCTCGGATTATTCTATTTTACACTTGTTCAACTTGTGGTGGCGGTGGTGGTAGATTATTAGCAACTTGTGGTTGTATTGGAAGAACTACATCTTGTGGCAGAAATGGTGGTAAGTTGTTGTTATTGTTGTTGCCAACCATTTTCTTTTGTTCTTGTTTTCTCCTCCTAAGTGTTCTCTCAAGTTTCGAATCAAAGTTCACAATATCCTTCGGATTTCTACTTGTGGACATGCAACTTCTAAGGAATTCTGAAAGAAGTTAACAACAAGAAAATAAACAAATTAGTAAAAATTAGAAGTTAAGTAAGAAGAATTAATTGCATCTACAAACATAAATATCAAACAAACGCCAAATTCCTCGGCAACGGCACCACAACTTGATCGACCTTTAACGTCACAACAGTTGTGGAAGTGGACACACGTTGAAGTAAGTATAGTTGACAGAATACAAGACACTCTAATGTGGGTGCATTATGACTTATCAAGGGGGAACACTCCAATGCAAGTGTTAGAATAAAATATCTAGCCAAAGGCTGTCACTACAAGAGTGTATGTCAGCGCAATTACATACTTCCTGGGGGTTTGTTGTACCCCATCGTTATTGCCTAGGAATAAGGGTTTAGTAATGCAATGACATCCCTTAGTCGCATAAAAGAAAAGAATTAAAGAAAAATAGATAATATATGTATAGGATAATAAATGCTGTATTGGTCAAGAGGATTTAAGATTTAAAGCATTATGCTAGCATTAGTGAAGTTGCAGTTTTGATTATTCATACATTTAAATTGTCTGCATAATTTTCTATCATAAAATGTAATTTATACACTAGGATCCCAGAGAATTCAAGTTGCTAGAATGATCATTGCTTTGACAAAAATTTTTGCTATGACCTTGTTAGCTTTTGTTTACTTGAGGACAAGTAAAAACTCAAGTTTGGGGGGTGTGATAGCATTAGAAAAGACCATTACTTTCTCCATGGTTGTTGTCATATATATCACAGTAAAATGTCGAGACCTCCATTTGTTGGACTACTTGAATAGGGGCAACATCACTCATCCCCTTCATGTTCTTGATCATGTTTGCCAGTGAGGATGCTTGTGCACTTAAAGCTGATATTGCATGTAGCTCAACAACTCTAGGATTTGCTTTCACTTGAGCAAATCGAGAAATTGGATACTGATAATCATTTTGTGCAATTCTCTCTAAGATTCGCACGACTTCATCGTAAGTATAATCCAACAAAGGACCATTTGCAAATGCGTCGACAAGATTTCTTGTTTGTACATTTAATCCATTGGAAAAGATTTTAATCTGTGTCTCCTATTGGATTTCGTGCATTGGACAATATCGAAGTAGAGTTTTGTAACGCTCCCAAGTAGTATACAGGTTTTCATCATCCAACTAATGGTAAACAGTAATATCATTTCGCAGTCTAGTATTCAATGTGGGTGGATTAAATCGAAAAACAAATTGAGTTGCTAACGCATTCCACGACGTAAGAGTTCCAGTCAGTAAACCAAGGAACCATGAACATGCCCTTCCTTGCAAAGAATAAGGAAATAGCTGCATGTTCAAGGCGTCATTAAGAACACCATGTTGACTGAAAGAAGCACATATTAACAGAGAAGATTTGAGATGCTCCCTAGCATCTTCATGAGGCAAACCATCATATTGCCCATTTGAATTTAACATTTGAAACATCACCAGTTTTAATTCAAAATTCCCAGCTTGTATTGCTAGTCTAGCAACCCCTGGTTGCAGATCATCAAGCACAGGAACAACAAAGTCTCTAATTATCCTATTTTGAATTTGCTCTTCTTGTGGCAATGATCTATTGTTGACATGTTGTGGCTGCAATAGAGGAACAAGGTTTTATCGTGGCAACTACGGTACATCGTTATTATTTCCAGGCATATTTCTTTGCTCTTGTCTCCTCCTCCGAATAGTTCTTTCAATTTCTGGATTGAAATGGACAATATTGTTAGGATTTCTCCTTATGGACATAAAACACCTATAAAGAATTAAGAAAAATAAAGCAGATTAGTAACAAATAAAAGTTAAAAAATAAGGAATAATTGCAACTACAAAAATAAACATCAAACAAATGTCATCCTCGGTAACGGTGCCAAAACTTGATCGCGCTATAAACGTCACAGAAATAATGTGCAAGCAGAAAATGTCGATGCAAGTATAATAGACAGATGTGAGTTTGTCAAATATCGATCCCATGAGGATAGTGTTCCTGTTCCTTAAATTTTTCGAGGCAAAAATAGCTAAAAAAAGAAGAATTGTTAGGAGTAATGTCAGTGTAATTAAGTCAAGACTGCACAAATAAAAGAGTTAAAACTGTCAATGCAATTATTGTACGACTGTAATACAAATTGTCAGAGCATTTTAATGGAAGATAAAATGAATGTGAAGATGTTTTGTGAATGTAAATCAAGAAAATTAAAGAAGTAAAAAAATTATAAAGGAATGGGGGGATCCTTGATTTGGCAAGTTGGCAAACACTAAATGTGACTACAACGTAACTGATAGATAAATTGTTGCCGGAATTAAGTTCTATGAAATATCACTGTTTTCAACTTCTCTATTTAGCAAAGACCCAAACACTCATATTAGCCACACCTTCCAGTGCTGCCAATGCTTTGCATTTGAGAACAAGTGACCAGAATTCCTTCTTACCTCAAGCAACTTTCATTGTCTTGCTTGTTGATCTAACTTTGTCACTACACCTTCTAGTGATAGTGATTGCAATCGCACTTTGGTGGTTAAAACAGTTAAATCCAAAGATAAACAAATAAGAAGAATTGAGCAAAAATCAGAGTAGATCTAACATTAATAGGTACTTCCATAGACAATTAAGGTCAACAAAATTTATCAACATTCAAGAGGAATTAAAAAAGAAATTGGAGCATTCTATTTCTAGCCTACTAGAATCCTTCCGTAATTGCTCCTCTTACGTCACACTTAGACACTTCTCGTCATATTAGATCACCCTCCTCGAAAGTTAAGCTTACATGACAGCTTACTAAAGAAAGAATTAGAAAAATATTAAATTAATTTCTTCACGAGCCTTCTCATCTTCTCTCTCTCCCATCTATTTATCTTTATTCACCAGTACAGATATCCTCCTTTCTCATCTCTAACTTCCTTGCAGCTATACAAGTTAGTTACTCCAGCTGTAAACAGACTTAGATCTAGTTTATGTATTAGTAAGTTGCAAGTTGTCGCGACAATACTGGACGCATATTTATATTTTTATTCGCTGTGACAACTTGACATTTTCATGCGCTGGTGCTTCTGGATATATTAGCTGCGTAAAATCCCTGTTACCATCTGTAAGTATTCATGCGGTGACATATTTGGACGCAGTTCTATATCAAACTTGTAGCTACAACTCTAAACGCTTTCCTGCTTCGATCTTCTAAGATGGATTCCTACACTGACATGTTTAGATGCAAAAACTGATACTAAATGCATAAACATTAGTAGCACAAATGGGATAAAACGAAACAAAATAAGATCATACAACACTGACTTAAAAAAGGTAATTACTAAGTATAAAATGTTGAAAATGTATGCCAAATATGATACAAATGGAACAAATTATACTCTAATTAGGGAGAATTCAATGGTCTTTTCTAATGCTATCAAGTGTCAAAGTTAGAAGAGTTAATCATTGAAGAGGAATTCAACTCTATTGAATATACTTTAGAAAAGATTTTGCTGACAGACCCTCTAAGTGATGAATAGGGGGGAGGAAACCTTACCTTTATTGGGAGCTAATTCGAGGGGATTTAATCCACAACCTCGTTTTTAATCTTTGGAATTGGAAAATAGATATTATGTTCAACCAAAAGCGTCAATTAAAGAGCCACCTAAATTAGAACTTAAGGTATTACCCTCACATTTAAAATATGTTTATTTTGGTGACGCTTCTACTTTGTTTGTGATTATTTTAGGACAACTAACTAAGGAGAAGGAAGAGAAACTTACTAAAGTGTTAAAACAATTCAAAAAGGCTATTGGATGGACCATAGCCGATGTTCGTGGAATAAGTCTATCCGTATGCATGCATAAGATCATTCTTGAAGATGACAAGAATGGGACGATTAATGGACAATAGAGACTGAATTCCATTATGAAGGATGTAGTCATGAAAGAAATCATCAAATGGTTAGATGTGGGTATAATTTATCCCATCTCAGACAGTTCATGGGTTAATCCAGTTCAGTGCATGCCAAAGAAAGGAAGTATTATAATCGTAAAGAATGAAAACAGTGAGTTGATACCGACTAGAACGGTTACGAGATGACATTTTTGCATCGACTACCGAAAATTGAACGAGGCTACTCGGGAAGATCACTTTCCTTTGCCATTCTTGGATCAGATGCTGGATAGACTCGAAGGGCGAGACTTTTACAATTTTTTAGACGGGTACTCGGAGTACAATCAAATTACAATCACACCGAAAGATCAACACAAAATGACATTCATATGCCCGTTGGTACATTCGCATTTAGACGCATGCCATTTGGTTTATGTAATGTACCTGCTATGTTTCAAAGATGTATGATGGCCATATTCACTGACATGGTTGAGAAGTATTTGGAAGTATTCATGGATAACTTCTTAGTGTTCAGGGGCACTTATGATGATTGCTTAGCCAATCTAGCTAAGGCACTAAGATAGGTATTGTCATTTTATGGTACGAGAAGGTATTGTTTTGGGGCGTTGAATAACAAGATAATGAATTTAGGTTGATAAAGATAAGTAGATGTTATCGAGAAGCTTCCACCTCCAACATCTGTAAAGGGTGTTAAGAGCTTTTTGGGACATTCCAGATTGTATCGAAGATTCATAAAGGATTTCTCTAAGATTGCTAAAACTTTGAGCAAGTTGTTAGAGAAGGAATTGACATTCAACTTTGATGAAGAATGCTTGATAGTATTTAATGATTTGAAGAGTCGACTAGTTACAGCACCAATTATCGTCACACCAAATTGGGAACTACCATTTGAGTTAATGTGTGACATAAGTGACTTTGCGGTCGGAGTTATGATGGGCCAATAAAGGAACAAAGTTTTTCATCCCATCTACTACACATGTCAAACTCTATTAGTAGCTCAACTGAATTATACGGTAGCCAAGAAAGAGTTATTTGCAATGGCGTTCGCTTTTGACAAGTTTAGATCTTATCTTATAGGTACGAAAGTGACGATCTTTACGGATCATTGGGTAATTAAATACTTACTTACCAAGAAACATGCTAAACTGAGATAGATTTGTTGGGTGCTATTACTTAAAGTATTTGGCTAAAAAATTCAAGATCAAAGAGGTGTAGAAAACCCAATAGTCAATTACTTGTCTAATTGGAGCCACGAGAAGAAAATTCAACTCTTATACCCATACAAGAGATGTTCCCTGATAAACATATACTCAAGGTAAGTCATAACACCCCTTGGTTTGCTGATTTTGCTAACTACTTAGCTTGTGTTTTGATTCCCTATGATAAGATGTATCAGCAAAGGAAGAAGTTCTTTCACGATGCTAAGTACTACTTCTCGAAATAGCTGTATTTGTTTAAGAAGTGCGCAAATCATATGATCAGAAGATGTGTGGAAGAAAATGATGTACAAGTAATATTAATCAGTGTCACACAGCTTCAAGTGCAGGACACTTCGGAGGACTACGTACTGCAGCCAAAGTATTGCAAGCTGGTTTCTTTATACCAAAATTGTTCAAGGATGCGTACG
This sequence comes from Kokia cookei, assembly GCA_039519145.1. NCBI lineage: Eukaryota > Viridiplantae > Streptophyta > Magnoliopsida > Malvales > Malvaceae > Kokia > Kokia cookei. The sequence continues at coordinate 26,454,916 of CM076903.1, read as the reverse complement.
CCTATGTTAGAAGTTGTGATCGATGTCAAAAGGTTAGAAATGTCATTGATCATGCTATGAACGTCACAGCAAATGGTGCAAGCATACACTATCGATACAAGTATAGTAGACAGAAGTGAATCTGTTGGATATCAATCCCAAGAGGATGGGTGACCGTTGCCTAAATTGTCGGTGCAAAAGAAATTAAGATAAGAAAAATTGTCAAAAATAATGTCAGCGTAATTAAGTCAAAATCTACACAAATAAAGAGTTAAAACTGCCAACGCAATTTTTGTAAAACTGCAATACAAATGTCAGAGTGATTTACTAAAAAATGAAATGAATGTTGAAGATATTTTTTCAATGTAAATTACGAATATTAAAGAAGTAAAACAATTATAAAGGAGTGGGGGGATCCCTAATTTGGCAAGTTAGAAAACACTAAATGTGACTACAAGGTAACTGGTAGATAAATTGTAGCCGCAATTAAGTTCTATGAGATCTCACTACTTTCGACTTCTTTGCTTAGCAAAGACCCAAACACTCACATTAGCCACACCTTTTTAGTGCTGACAATGCTTTGCATTTGAGAACAAGTGGCCAGAATTCCTTCTTACCTCAAGCAACTTCCGTTGTCTTGCTTGTTGATCTAACTTTGTCACTGCACCTTCTAGTGCTTGTAACTGCAATCACACTTCCGTGGTCAAAACAGTTAAATCCAAAGATAAATAATTAAGAAGATTTAAGGGAAAATCAAAGTAGATCTAACATTAAGAGGTATTTCCATACACAATTAAAGTCATCAGAATTTATCAACGTTTAAGAGGAAATAAAGAACAAGTTGAAGCATTCTATTCTTAGCCTACTTGAACTCTTTCGTAAATGCTCCTCTTGCGCTGCACTTAGAACACTCATTGTCAGGAGTAAATGTTGCCTTCTCGTCGCATTAGTTCACCATCCATGCGTCTCAAGCCTCCATAGCCGAAAGCTCAAAAGCTAGGTTGAAGAAGATAATATTGCAAAATGGGAGACTAAAGGAAGAAGAGACAACTTTCTCTTTCCTTGTGAATTTTTATATTTAGCCTAAATTGTACAGGTGTCTACTCTGCAAAATTAAGCTGTACAAGTTGGTTATACCAGATTGGACAACTCACACATTTCTGTTCTTATCAGACAGTTATCAGATGCGGTGATAGTTTTAGGCACGATTTTGGACACATACATGCAGCGACAATTATGTACATGTTCATGCAACAACATTCTTGGGTGCAATTGAAGGATACTTATGCAGCAATAGTTTTGGATGCAATTTGAAGAATATTTATGTAGCAACAGTCTAGGCTGCATTCCGAAAATATTCTTACGGTGACAGTTTTGGTGTAATCTGGAAGTGCCAATGCGGTGATAGATTTGGGTACAATTCTTGATTAAAATTACGACTACTACTCTATACACCATCATGCATTGATCCTTCTGGATAGGTTCTTGTAGTGACATCTCAAGATGCAATACTAAACACTAAATGTGGTGACATTAGTAGAAAACGTAGAATAAAATGAAAGAAAATTAAACAAAAAATGATTAACTTAGAAAATTCAATTGCTAAATATAAAATGCTAAAAATGCATGCTAAATCCTGATATAATGGGAACGAATTATACAATAAATAGGGAGAAAACATATTTTCTTTTTTGTACCATCACACCCCCAAACTTGAGTTTTTACTTCTCCTCAAGTAAAACAAAAACTGGCAAGGCTACAAAAGAATTTTTTTTTGTCAAGGCAATAATCATTCTAGCAACTTGAAGCATCTGAAATCCTAATGCATGAATTAATTTCAAATGACAGAATATTGACAGCATATTGCGCCGACAATTTCTAGGTATGAAATACTAAAATTGCAATTTCATAAATGCTAGCACTATACTTTAAATCTTAAATTCATTCTACCAAAACAACATTTATTGTAAAATAATATACACATATATATTTTTTCTTTTTTTCCTTTTCTTTATGTGACTAAGGGATGTTGTTGCATTACTGTGCCCTTGTTCCTAGGAAGTAACGATGGGGTACAACAAACCCCCAGGGAGTATGTTATTATGTCGACACACACTCTTGCAGAGATAGCCTTTGGCTAGATTACTTTTTCTAACACTTGCATTGGAGTGTTCCCCCTTGATAGTTCACAACACACCCACATTGGAGTGTCTTTTATTCATAACTATACTTATATACAAGTAGCTGTAAATGGAAGATTTATTCAAGATCTAAATAATGATACTATTCATTCATTACTAATGCAATCTAAATCATTCATCCAAAAATTAAAGATACAACATTCAATCAAATTCATCCAATTCATTCATTAACAGTTCACATGATTCAAGAATTAACCATCAAATGAAAAAAAAAAAACATATTCAAGCACATTTTCAATAACCATGCATGCTTCATTAAACTCAAAAGGGCAAATTTTTGAAATGTGAGTGTAATTGCATTTCTAGCCTATATACATTCCCCCAACCTTAAAGTTTGCATTGTCCCCAATGCACTGACATTAATAAATATAAATGGAAATGCAATGGCAATGTAGATGCTGCGACAATAAAAATGCAGGGATAATTATACTATAGCTACATGATATGCATGAAAACTAAACTAAGTGCTAAAAATAAAAACTAACTCAGTGTGCTACAGTCGAAGATGTGATTACATTGGTCTTCTTCTTGCGCTTCTGCTCCTCCTTGTGACTCTTATTGTCTTTGGCATGCTTCCTCTTTTGTTCCCTTGGCTTGGCTGAATCTGTGGATTGCTCCTCAACATCAGGTTGTGCCCCAGCACCATCGATGTCATAGCCTTCGCTGGCTCGCTTTAGGTGGCACCAAATCAAAAAATGATGCACTCACAAGTTCAGGTGTGGTGACAAATTCCTCAGCTAAATTTTTCGCGACATCAGGTCCTTCTCTTCTTTCTTCTTTTTCTTTTGTTTGAGCTTCGCATAGTTTGTGGACTACTCCTCAATTTCCATCTTTACTCTGGCATCATCAGTTGCTTCATTCGTTGGTCCAATATAGACCACTATCTCCCAAGGATTGTGGTCCTCATTAATTTCATCCACAGCTTCTGCCTGACTTTCTCCATCTTACGTCAACACCTCAGAAGTTGCACCCATAACTTCAGGTGCGGAGACAAATTTCTCAGCTAAATTTGTCTCGACATCTAATTCTTCATCTTTTTCTTCCTCCACATGAACTTCTTCTGTTTTCAGCATTAAGTTAGTAGGTGCAGTACAGCTGTACAAAATTGCGCTGATAATGGAATCCGAATGCATCGATAATGGTGTTTACTTATTCCTTAATCGGTACAGACACAATAATTATTCTATCTTCTTCCAATGTTTCGTACTCTTTTATTCTCCACACGGTCCCAAAAAATTTCCACTCTTTCTTGTGTTTTTTCCAATTCCATAACTTCTTAATTACGAATATAGGCATCAAAATTATGCTTTCATTGAAATCACATGATGCCTTTCCAATATACCGATCACCAATGGAATAGGGTATTGAGAAACTCCTAGGATCCTTAAATTCTTGGAGCAATTTAATTGTCATGGCAATGCCCCCTTCAGTAAGTGCGATTGCTTCGACTTCTCCTAATCTTTCCTTCTTTGACCATGCATCTTCAAGTTTCTGAGGTTGCTTTGCTGTAGCATTTGTTGCGACAAAATGATCCGATTCTATCTTCGCAATATTTTATTTAACCTCTTCAGCTGCAGTTTGCTTTTCAGATTGTTTTGACATTTTTCCATTGTCAAGAGCTAAATTATCTTCTTTTGCTGTAGCATCTTCAACAACTTCATTCAGCTGAGTCTCACTTCTAAGAATAATTTCCTCACAATGATTTTGTCCTTATGATATCGAATTTTCAATATCAATCAGCAAAGATTCTTGTGGTCGCAAATTTATTGTACTCACAATCTGGCCAACTTCGTATTCTATAGCTCATATGGATTTAGCTTGACTCTGAAGCATAACTACAGTCTTGGCAAAATATTGTATTAGCAAATTTTTCATTGATGAAAATTTTGATGCTTCGTCTTGCTGGGTATTTTACCTTGACAAGAGTTGATCATAATTTGGTATTTTCCACTTGGATCTAACGTCGTTGTTTATACTTCCAGGGTCTTGATTGTTCCAACAAAAATTTGGATGTTGCTCCCACTCTGGCGTATAGGTGTTGGAATACGAATTTTCATTTCGATCGAAATTCCCCATGTGGTACACATTTGCTGGATTTGATGGGCATTGTTCAAACTCATGGTTGCTTCCATAGTAATTACAAATTGTCACAGCAAATTTTCATTCTGTAGTTGTTGTAGCATTCTGCATTGAATTACTCATATTAGTTAAAGAAGATACCTGGGCGGTGATGGCATCGAGCTCCATTTCTATAGCATCACTTATGCTAGTCCAACATCTTGAGGTTTCTATACACCTTGTTTCTAGTCATATTTCGATAAAAGAAAAATGTAAAAGGAAACAAGTTAGTGATGAATAAAATTTATATAATAAAAATAAATGCAAAGACAAAAATAGACAACAAACAAACGCCATCCCTGGCAATGACGTCAAAACTTGATCTCACTATGAACGTCACAGCAAATGTGCAAGCGTACACTTTGATGCAAATATAGTAGACAGAAGTGAATCTTTCGGATATCGATCCCATGAGGATGGGTGTCTATTGTCTAAAATTGTCAGTGCAACAGAAATTAAGATAAGAAAAATTGTCAAAAATAATGTTAGCCCAATTAAGTCAAAATCGGCACAAATAAAGAGTTAAAACTATCAATGCAATTTTTGTAAACTGCAATACAAATGTCAAAGTGATTTACTAGAAAATGAAATGAATGTTGAAGATATTTTGTTAATGAAAATTACAAAAATTAAAGAAGTAAAACAATTATAAAGGAGTGGAGGGATCCCTGATTTTGCAAGTTGGCAAACACTAAATGTGACTACATGGTAACTGGTAGATAAATTGTCGCTACAATTAAGTTCTATGAGATCTCACTACTTTCGACATCTCTGTTTAGGAAAGACCCACACATTCACATTAGCCACACCTTTCAGTGCTGGCAATGCTTTACATTTGAGAACAAGTGGCCAGAATTCCTTCTTGCCTCAAGCAACTTTTGTTGTCTATCTTGTTGATCTAACTTTTTCACTGCACCTTCTAGTGACTGTGACTGCAATCGCACTTCCGTGGTCAAAAATAGTTAAATCCAATGATAAACAGTTAAGAAGATTTGAGCAAAAATCAAAGTAGATCTAACATTAAGAGGTACTTCCATACACAATTAAAGTCATCAGAATTTATCAATGTTTAAGAGGGAATAAAGAACAAGTTGAAGCATTCTATTCCTAGCCTACTTTAACTCTTCCATAAATGCTCCTCTTGCGTCACACTTAGAACACTCCTCATCAGGAGTAGATGTTGCCTTCTCGTCGCTTCAGTTCACCCTCCTTGGGTCTCAAGCCTCCATAGCTGAAAAGCTTAAAATATACATTGAAGAAGATAATATTGCAAAATGGGAGACTAAAGGAAGAAGAGACACCTTTCTCTTTCCTTGTGAGTGTTTATATTTATCTTAAATTGTACAACTATCTATTTTGCAAAATTGAGTTGTACAAGTTGGCTATACTAGATTGGACAACTCACACATTTCTGTTCTTATCAGACAACTGTCAATTACAGTGACAATTCTGGGCGTAATTCTAGACACGTTCATGCAACGACAATTCTGTACATGTTCATGCAGCGACATCATTGGGTGCAATTGAAGAATGCTTATGCAGCGATAGTTCTGGATGTAGTTTGAAGAATATTTATGCAATGATAGTCTTGGGTGCATTCCAAAAATATTATTGCGGCGTCAGTTTTGGTGCAATCTGGAAGTGCTAATGCGGTGACAAATTTGGGTGCAATTCTGGATTAATGTTGCAGCAATAACTCTGTACACCTTCATGCATTGATCCTTTTGGATAGGTTCATGCAATGACATCTCAAGATGCAATACTGAACACTAAATGTGGTAACATTAGTAGAAAAAGTAAGATAAAATGAAAGAAAATTAAACCAAACATCACTGACTTAGAAAATTCAATTACTAAATATAAAATGCTAAAAAGACATGTTAAACATGATATAATGGGAACAAATTATACAATAAATGGGAAGAAAACATATGTTCTTTTTAGTACCATCAGTCACTAACAAAAATGAAATGCCTCAAACAAACATCACAGAAGTAGAATTATTCTATGTTTGAGGTATTAACTTTCTTGGTCCATTCCCTCTATCATTCAGTAACATGTATATTCTGGTAGCAGTTGACTACCTATATTCTGGTAGTGAAGAAATTTTTACAGAAGCATGTGTTCACAAGGTTTGGAACTCCTAGATCCATCATCAGTGATGAAGGGTCCCATTTTGTGAATAAGTGGTTGAAGTGGTTACTCGATAAACTCGGAGTAAGGCATAAGATTGCCACAGCTGACCATCAGTACATGAATGGGCAAGCTGAGCTGGCGATAAAGAAACAAAAGGCATACTCGAGAAGGTAGTATGTCTAAACCGACGAGATTGGTCCAAGAGATTGGATTATGCTTTATGGGCATACAAAATAGCAAACAAGACACCTTTAGGGATTTCTCCCTTAAGGTTAGTATTTGGAAAAGCATGCCATTTGCCCTCGAAGTTAGAACACAAAGCTTACTTGGCTTTTCAACAGCTCAATTTGGATCCCAAACTTGATAAAGAGAAACGAATGCTTCAGCTTAATGAATGAGAAGAATTTCGAACATTCTCTTATGAAAATGCCAAGTTATGCAAAGGAAGATTAAAAAGATGGCATGACAAGCACATTCAAGTTAGAGAGTTTGAAATAGGACAGCAAGTCTTACTATTCATTTCTATATTAAAGTTTTTCCCAGGTAAGTTGAAATCTCGTTAGTCTGGTCCATTTACTATCCATCAAGTCTTCCCATACAGAGTTGTGGAACTCTACAATAAGAAAGGTAATTTTCGAGTCAATGCTCAACGATTAAAACATTATTAGGGATATGAAATTTATCAAGATAAATCATCGCTCATTTTATCTGATGTTTAATTTTTCTTGTTTATATTTTAATAAAAAACTTAGGTTATAATTTCTAGACTAGTATGTTGAAATGAATTCTGTCTTGGAGTTTGGAACTTAAGAGGGACCGATTGTGACGTCTCTAATCTTTCTTATGAATTAATTTTAACATAATCTTTCAAGAAAATTATTTCCTAAGTCAGAGAATAATTTTTTTATTTTGAAGTTTGCAAATAAAAGGGTCAATTTTTTATCCAAGTTTTAATTGCAACCCGATTTTCAAATTATTTTAAGTTATGGACTTAATTGAATTCTTTGTAAAATTTGGTTGTTAGTTTTGTAAAAATTAAAATTAGTTGTCTTTTTCTTTAAATATTTTAAAATAGCTAAAAAATATAATAAAAGTTTTTACTTATTTATTTATATTTTAAAATTGATAATACTTAATATAAAATTATAAATTTATTTTTATGATTTATATTATTTATTATCAATGTTTAATTAGGATTTATTTTAGAGTTTAAATTTAAATAAATTAAGTAATAACAACTAATATATTTTTATGTTAACTATTATTAACTTAAAGTAGGACTTAGGTATTTTAGAATTTAACTTATGTGAGAGTCTGAATGAAATTTTCATTCCATGCATTATAAATACTACCCCTGACCATTAGTCCATCATTCAAACCATCCCACACTCAGTAGCAAGTACCGACAGCAGCCACCATCAGAGATCGTCAAACCTCATTGTTGCCTCCAATGGTAAGCCTCCACAAGAGCCCGTACACGTCGCCCCTTGCTCCAGTAAGCTTTCACGCACCCAGGCCTGCTTTGCGTTGTTGTTGTTGCTCGAGCCAGACACCCAGTTGTTGTTGTCAAGCCACGCTACTACTACTGCAACCCAAGCTTGTTGCTGCTGCAGCCCATGCTTGTTGCTACCCTTGTGCACACTAACATGCCCTCAAGCCTAGGCCGTGTGTCCCATTATTTTATACACCTAAGTTACCCTCCAACCAACCCTACACTAAAACCTTTTTCTTTTTAACTACCTTATTTATTTTATTTGGTTTTATTCATAAAAAAGCTGGTAAGAAATTTATTTTCTAATTTTTAATTTATTTAATTTATTAACTTTTAATTTATTTTTATCAGGTTAAGATCATGCCTCGCAAGAGAACTCGTGCCGCAATCAAAGAACCACAAAATAAATTACACAGTGCAGAAGCTAAGATAAGATACAATACTGTGCTAAAAAATCAGCAAATGCTGCCAAAGAAAGGGTTTACATGGAAAGAAACAAATTTTATGGACTTCATGGCAAGCATTCGACAAGTTGTTGAAGCTCTGAACTGAGGAGTATTTTGAGAAAAGCGACCGAGTGCAAATGAGGAATTGGTCTGAGAGTTTTACACAAATTTTACCTCGAGTGAACTTACAAAAGTTCACATCCGAGGAATCATGGTACTGTTAAAGTCAAGCACCATCAATGACTACTTTGACCTACCAAATTTTGAAGAATATGAGTACTAGATCTTGATGAAAAACTTAAAGGATGAAAAATTGCAAGAGATTCTTCGAGAACTTACAATTCCTGGTTTTGAATGGACGGTGTCAAAGAGTGAGTTCGTACGTATCGCAGAGAATATTTGACACTGTTAGTGAAAGTGTGGTTCTACTTTATTTGATTCAGTCTCATGCCTATCCCACAAGGAACTACTGTTTCAGTAGAATGAATGGTGTTGCTTTATTCGATTCTAAAGGCAAAGACCATCTACGTGGGAAAGATCATCATTAGAAAAATTTGAAACTGTACGGTAAGACGTTTTGTTCAAGCCGTTTTCCCATTTACGATCATAGTTCTGTGCCTAAAAGCTGAAATTATTAGAAGCATGAAGAAAATGAGATATAGCCAAGGATCAAACAATAATTGGGACCTTATTTGAGTAGTAGGAAATTCCATTCTTCAATAGCAAGCTGAAGAAGAAGAAGATCCTGAAGAAGATCTTGAAAAAGATGAGGAAGATCTTTCGGTGACAGAACCAGTTGGAATTCATGATGAAGCAGAGTCTACTGAACGAATATCTGAGCTTGACATATCCATACCGAGACTGAGGTCACCTTAATCAGAACTTCGAAATGAGCTGTCAAAGATGATGGATTGCATGCAACATATGCAATGGTAGCAACAATCTTATTGGAGATTGATCAGTGTTTTTACGACACAATGATTGTGCAAGCGTACACACGTCGATGCAAGTATAGTTGATAAACAAATCTATCAGATATCGATCCCTCGAAGAATGGGTTCTTGATGTCTAAATTTTGAAGCAATTAATATTGAAACTAAGTGCAATGTGAGTACTGATGTCAGTGTAATATGTCAGATTTGTACACTAAAATTATATATCAATGTCAACGCAATCAGCGTCAAATGTCAAGTGTTAAATGTCAATATATTGAAAGTAAATCAAATGTGTTGAATATTGAATGTTGAATATTTAAATTGCATAAAATGTAAAAGTGATCAAGTCTAAAGGGTAGAAATGGTTCATTGGTTCTGCTAAGTTGCAACGCTGGATGCGTGGACAAGGTAGAGCATAGATGAATTATCGTTGCAATAAGGTCCCTTTGAGTTCTTAGCAACAATAGTTCCCTACTTAATCTTGACTTAAATACCTACAATCACTCCACCTCTTGGTGAGAGCAATGATATGTATCCAAGAAGAAGTAACTAGTTCTTATCACAGTCTTGAGCAGCTCTCGCCTAACCAACTTGTTAACCTAACCTATCATCGCATCTCTCGATGTTGGCGCATTACAATTTCACTCTCGTTCTTAAAGCGGTTAAATCCAAGAATAAATATATAAGCAGTGTAAAATAAGAATCAAAATGATATAATATTAAAAGACACTCTCATATTCATTTAATATCATCAAAATCCATCATCGTTTAAGAAGAATTAAAGAGTACAACGAAGCTTACTATCTCTAGACTACTAGGCCTACTCCCTAATTGTTCCTCTTGCCTTGCATCAAACACCTTCTCATCAGAAGTAACTGCAGACTTGCTTCATCAGCTTCCCAATTCCCAGCTCAAATCTCGAAAATCACATAGAAATTGTAGAATTTAATCCTTTAGCTCTTGATGATTTTGTCTGTCTATTTATAACCTCCAAAATGTTGCAAGTTTTAGCCTTCATTCCAAATCCAGATCTAGATATTTACAGTTGTCAAAATTAGTTATAGTATAGCTATGCACTCACGCAGTTCTAGTATGTTCTTCAGAGATCTGCAGATTGTCGCTGTATCACTGGACACATTTTGAAATCATAATTACAGCGACATCTGTGAAATTCCTACGTTGGTGCTCAAGTTGTTGATTCAGCTTGATTCTAATCATTCAAGGTTTAGTTGCAATGTGACGACATCTTCTGGTCGTAATTACCAACTGATCTTATGGCTTCATTCGTCCAGTATTAAGCTTCTAGACTTAGTTCCTCCACTGACAATATTAAGACACAGTCTATCGACTGCTTCCGTTGACATTAGTACAAAAAATGGATAAAAATAACAAGAATTTAAACTAACTAACAATGAGTTGGAAAAAATGAAAATTAAATATAAAATGCTAATGATGCGTGCTATATGAAATATAAAAGAGACAAGTAAGACACTAAATTAGGTAGAAAATCTATGTCATTTGTAATACCATCACACCCCCAAACTTGAATTTTTACTTCTCCTCAAGTAAACAAAAATAAACAAGGTCCCAATTAGAAATGTTGTCGCAATCATTATTCATACAACTTGAATTATCTAAATTCCTAATGTGTAAATTGCATTCATATAATAGAATGATGCGTTGACAAATTATAGCTATGAACAACTTAAAACCGCAACTTCATCAATGTTAGTATCATGCATTGAATCTTAACCTTTCTTGAACCATTTCAACAAATTATTCTTTTTCTTTTTCTTTCTTCTTTTTCTCATTTTTTTTTTCAAGTGACTGGGTGCAACAAACCCCTAGGAGGCATATAATTACCCCGATACACACTCTTATAGTTACAGCCTTTGGCTAAATGAATTTTCTTTTCTAAGTCTGTAGTGGAGTGTTCTCCCTTAAAAGTCACAATGCACTCATATTGGAGTGTCTTTTATTAATAAAATGTCACTGCATTGGTCAGTTAGTTCAAGATTCAATACCAATACTATTCAACCATTACTGAAGCAATTTCAATTATTCATTCAAAAATAGCAAATTCATCATTCATTCATATTCATCCTATTTCCACATCAGCATTCAAACAATTCCAGAATTACGCATCAAAATAAAATTGTGGGCACATTTCTGTTGAAATTTTGTAGATTTTCATTAACTAAAGAAACAAAATAAAAGTCAAACATGAAGGTGTAATTGCATTTCCAATTCACATTAGCTTCTCCCCAAACTTAATGTATGCATTGTCCCCAATGCATTGACGAAAGTTATACATATATAATGGAAATGCAGCTACAATGTACTAAACTAAAATGAACGCAACGACTATAAAAATGTATGAAAACTAACTAAAAAAAAGAGATGTACCAAATTATTCAGCAGCAGCCGATGTAGAGGCTGCTTTGGTTCTCTTCTTCTTTTGTTTTGGGCGCACTCCCTTGTCATGGTGTTTCTTATTTTATTGTCCTTGCGCCCCTTCCGTTTCTTATCCTTTGAACCAACTGGCTCGGCGGATTGCTCCTCCACAGCGGGTTGGGTGATGGCCTCATCAGTTGTCACTTTTGATGGGTAGATCTCGGTAAGTGGTGCTATGTAAGGCACAATAGCCAGAGGATTCAGTTCCTCTATCTCACCAATGACAACCTCAGCCTGGCTCGCAATCAGTAGAGCCTCCTCTGAGTTGGATGCTCCCACAATATCCACAACGATCATTATTGAGGCATCAGTTTTCTTCTCCACCTGCACCTCGGTTGGTTCTTCTTCTTTCTCTTCCTCATCTTGATCCTTCTCCTGATTACCTTCCTGATTTACCTCTTCTTCTACACTCGACTCATTTTCAACTGGACCAGTATCAGCGTAATCGATTACATTGACATCTTCTTCCAGAATAGCTTCCCTCTCTGCCATATTTGCATCCAGACTTTTTGAGAATTCATGCTCGAATAAGTAGGCGATGTTGCGATGAAAATCGTCATCAGCCTGTGACTGCCCTTCATCCTTCTCATTATAAAAAATATTGATTCAGATTGGTGCAGGGGGCCTACCATTACTGATAGGTTGATCAGAAGATGAATACTTCATCGTGCAGTAAATGGATGGGAAAGTTAGGAAATATGGCAGTGGGGTCTGGCTGACCTGCCTCAATGCAGCGACAAAAGCTTCATTCCATGTTTTGGTATATGCATAAAACTTGTGGATTCAAAAATCCATGTCATCCAAAATGCTGTCGATGTGAATAGAACGCATGTCGAGGCAGTCTAAATGAACTTCTATCAGTTCCAGCTTCTTTGCTATTTGGCTTTTTGTCGGCGCATCAGTTTTGTCAGCTTTCTTCTTAGCCTTTCCTATGTCCCTCTTCATGGAGATCTATTTGGCCACTGAGGTGTCTTGGCCCCGTTTCATCCTCTCAACAGAAATATCATTGATTGGTGCTTTTTTGTCTAGGACCTCCTTATCATCTTTGGGCACAATGCCCTTGTGTTGACAAAGTAGCATAATAAGAAAGGGAAAAGGAAGAATACCAGTTTTCTTTCTTGTAACTTCTGCGATATGGGCATGTATAAGCTCCCCAATATCGATGTGTTGGTGGTGTAGAATGGAATGCAGTATACACATACGATCCAATGTGGCCGTAGTATTGTGGGTAGAAGGCATAACCCGACTGTTGATGAAATGAAACCATACCTTGCAAAAGATTGTAAGGTACCACCTATGCATTGTATAATTGTGAAACCCATTGCCCGTCCATGTAGTGCCATTGATGTAGAGGTCGTTCATCATTTGGGCCAAATAATCATAATCCAAATGGTGCATAAAGGGTGTATGGTTGTCTACTCGTTCCGAAATTCTCAACAGTACGTTGATCTGCGCAGCACTTCATGAAACTAGCCCTTCTCAGAGAAAGATAAATTGTTGCTCCTGTTCCACAAAATTCGCATAAAACTCCCTCACCATTGTGGGAGAGTAGCCAGAAGGATGGTCACAGAAATATTCCCATCCAAGGCGGTTGATGGTTCGGTGAATTTGTTTCCCCAGGTTTGATATGGAGATAGTTGGAGACTCTGTTCGGAGTGAATAATGCATTTTAGCATAACATTATGGTACCGATCTTTGACCATAGTCGTTAAAAACAAAATCGAGCCTGTGGATGAAGGCAGTGGTGTTGTGGATGGAGCCATAGTAGGAGTAGTTGGAGTGTTCTTGGAGGGTTTAGGAGTGTTTTTTTGGAAGCATGGGTTTTTGCCATGGTGAGAAGAAAAGAACGTAAATAAGATTTGCAGAAGAATATTACATCGAAATAAGAAAAGGAAATATGAAGACAATGAAGGATATGAGTTGCAGTAGCAATGGCAGATGTGAAGAGAAAGATAACTTTAGTGAGAGGCTTTATAACCTAGGTGTGGAAAAACACGGGGAAACATTGCATCTGCAACCATTAATTGTCAGGCTGCAGATCGTACCGGTTTGTTTTGATCCAATGGCTGGGAGAGAAAGAAATCAACTAGAGCAATTCTTACTGAAAAAGTAATGTTGACTCATCGCAGAATGTGTTTTAATGCTTCAACAAAAATATGATTTTATTTCTGTAAGGAATTTAAAACAACACAAAAAAAAGTGAAACAATTAAAAGTAAATAAAGAAATGCATCGACATTATTTAAATGTCACCAGGTTGACGACTTCGTCTAGTTCTCGAACATCTAGGCTCGAATAATGTTTAAGACGTTGGCCATTTACTTTAAATTATTATCCATCCTTTAAGTTTTCAACTGTCACCGCATCGCTTTGGAATTTTTTCAACAACTTTAAATGGGCCTGACCATCTCGATCTCAATTTTCTTGGATGCAATTTTAAATGTGAGTTAAATAAAAGTACCAACTAACCAGGATGAAATTGTCGATGCAAGATGATGTTGTCATGCCATCTCTTTGTCTTTTCCATGTATATTGTCGCATTCTCATAAGCATGGTCGAATTTATTCTAATTCCATGATGTCCAATAGTCCACTTGCTTAATTGCCCACATGGCCTTATGTTAAAGTTTGACAGGCAGGTGACAAGACTTTCTAAACACTAGTTGGTATGGCGACATCCCCAAAGAGGTTTGTAAGCGGTGCGAAGCGCCCACAATGCGTCATGTAGCCATGCAGACCAATCCTTCCTAGATGGATTAACCACCTTCTCAAGTATATTTTTAATTTGACGATTGGATACTTCGGCTTGACCATTAGTTTGTGGGTGATATGTGGTGGCCGTACGATGCTTCACACCATATCGCTTAAATGAGGTTGTCACTTGGTTATTATAGAAATGAGTGTCTTGGTCGCTTATCAATGCTCTCGATGTTCTAAACCTTGTGAGGATGTATGTGTGAAAGAACTTCAACACTGTTCGAGCGTCGTCTTTTGGCACTACAATAGCTTCAATCCACTTTGAAACGTAATCAATAGCCACTAAGATATACACATTTCTAATGTAGTTTGGAAATGGCCCCATAAAATCTATACCCCAAACATCAAAGAGCTCTACCTCCATGATGGGTTGTTGGAGCATCTTGTTGCTTCGAGATATGTATCCAGTGCGTTGTCAATGATCACATTGTTGTGTAAAATTGTGGGTGTCTTGAAACAAATTAGGCTAATAAAATCCTGATTGTAGGACCTTTGTAGCAGTCCTTGTTCCACCAAAATAACCTCCACAAGGGGCATCATGGCAGTGTCGTAGGATTGACATCATTTCTTCTTCAGGTACATAGCGATGGATGATATCGTTCCAATGGTATTTGGCAGCATCATGTATGAACTTGATCTTCCTGTGACCAATCGCACTCATAGTTAGCTTTCCACACACAAGGTAATTGACGACATTAGCATACCATGCTGTTGCATCGTCAAAGAGTAATTGCTTGTCAGGAAATGCCTCGGTAATCTAGTTTGTTCGCGTGTTCTCACTCCCAGTTTCCAATCGAGACAAGTGATCAACTACTTGATTTTCAAATCCTTTCCTATCTGTGATTTTTATATCAAATTCTTAGAGGAGTAAGATCGATCTTATGAGTCTAGGTTTGGCGTCTTTTTTGTTGAAAAGGAATCTTAATGCTGAGTGGTCCATGTAAACTATAGTCTTTGCACCGACAAGATAGGAACAAAACTTGTCAAGTACAAAGACTATTGCTAGCAACTCCTTCTCCATAGTAGTATAATTAACTTGCACTTCAATTAGAGTTTTACTAGCATAGTAAATAGAATGAAATACCTTTTCTTTTTTTGGCCTTGGACAGCTCCTACAGCATAGTTACTAGCGTCGCACATTAATTCGAATGGTTACATCCGGTTTGGTGTGACGATAATTAGAGCTTGTACCAACTGTTTCTTTATTGTTTTGAATGCATCTAGACAGGCATCATCGAGCACAAACTTTTTATTTTGCTCTAGTAATGAGCATAAGGGTTTAGCTATCTTGGAAAAATCTCTGATGAATCTTCTATAAAAGCCAACGTGTCCAAGAAAGCTTCTTATTACTTTGACAGTGGTGGGCGGTGGTAATTTTTCGAGGATTTCTACTTTAGCTTTATCAACCTCAATGCCCTGACAAGATATACGATGACCAAGGACAATGCCTTTAGTAGCCATGAAGTGGCATTTCTCCCAATTCAGAACGAGATTTGTGTCCTCGCATCTTTTCAAAACTCTTGCCAAATTGTCAGCGCATTGGTCAAAACTATCCATAGACCGAGAAATCATACATGAATACCTTGAGCGAGTCCTCAATCATATCTGAGAAGATCGCCATCATATACCTTTGAAATGTTGTTAGCGTATTACACAACCCAAATGACATTCATCGGAAAGAAAATGTTCCAAAAGGACATGTGAACATTATCTTTGCTTGATCTTTTGGCGTAATGGCTATTTGGTTATATCTAGAGTAACCATCCTGGAATAAATAATAGGCTTTACCAGATAGCCTATCTAGCATCTGATCGATGAAAGGTAATGGAAAATGGTCTTTCTTTGTGACTGTATTCAGTCGTCGGTAATCCATGCATACTCACCATCTAGTTGCGATGCAAGTAGGGATTAACTCGTTCTTGTCGTTGATCATGACTATGAAACCACTCTTTTTAGGCACACATTGAACGAGACTTACCCAATTGCTATCAGAAATAGGGTATATAATGCCCGCATCTAACCATTTAATGATTTCCTTCTTTACCACTTCTTTCATTTTCTAATTAAGTCATCTTTGTTGCTCAATTGATTGCTTCCCTTCATCTTCTAGTCGTAACTTATGCATGCAAAAAGAGAGACTGATGCCTTTAATATTTGCGATGCTCTAAGCTATGACTCTATTGTGTTCTTTTAGAATTGTGAAGAGCTTATCTTCTTGCATTGCATCGAGGGATGCGTTAACAATAACAGGCAGCATCTCATTGTCACCAAGGCTGACATATTTCAAATGTGTTGACAATGGTTTTAACTCCAAGATAGAAGCTTGCTTGACAGATGGTTTAAACACTAGGATTATCCTATTAGACAAACCCAAAGACTCCATTTTCCAATTCTAATGCAACTCACAATTGTTAACCTCCTCTTTGTCGATACAGTCATCATCGGTAGATGTCACCGCATCATCATCAGAAAGTTCTGAACTTCTTGTAATAAATTCTTATAGAATAATATCGTCTAACACATCAATATGGTGACATTATTCATTGGATCTGAACAGTGATGCTTCAAACTCACTGAAGGTTACCTCGTTATTATTATGACGCATAATAAGTTCTCCTTTGAACACGTCGATAAGTGTTCATCCCGTTGCTAGAAATGGCCTCCCAAGAATTATGGGCACCTCCGTATCTACTTCGCAATCTAAGATGATAAAATCAGCAGGGAACACCAACTTATCAACTTGAACAATAACATCTTTGATTTGTCCTTTCGATTGTGCTAAAGATCTATCCACCAGTTGCAATGTCACCGTTCTTAAAAGTGGACAAAGGCATCAGGTTAATACTTGCTCTTAAATCACATAAAACCTTACCTAAATAATGATTCCCAATGAAGCATGAGATAGTGAAGATGTCAAGATCTTTCATCTTGGTTGACAACTTGTTTGTAAGCACAACACTACACCCCTTTATGAGCGTAATCATCCTGATGTCAGACAGTTTCTTTTTGTTTGATAACAACTCCTTCATGTATTTCTTATAACTGGGTATCTACACAATAGCATCTATTAGAGGTATATTAATGTGCAATTGTTTCAAAGTAGAAATAAACTTTTGATATTCATTATCATGGATTTTCTCTTTGAATCGTTGCGAAAACGACAGAGGTATGGTCGCAGTGGGTTGTTGTGGATAACTAGGTAGTATCGACACTAGTTGTTTCATCGATAACTATGTTGGGCAGATTGCAGGCATGGATGGCCCTATAGTTGGTTCCTCAGCATTAATTTCTACTTGACATCCTTCAGCTGCATCTTCCTCTTATTGCTGTGGTTCAGATGAGTCGACATGGTCTTTATCAGAAACGCTTGGTCCCACCATCTGTTTTCAACTTCTTAGCGTGATTGTGCTCCTTTCCCTTTTGTGTTGGATTCTTAGTATCACTAAGTAGAGATCCTAGTGTGCTGGTGCTAAGATTAGAAGCCAACTGTCCGAGCTAGGCTTCCAACGCTCGTATAGAGGAACAATTGCCTTGCACTACCACTTCAGTTCTTATGATATGCTCACACATCATTGCTTCAAGAGCAGCCATAGGAAAACTGCTATTGTTGATGCTGATGATGTTGTCCTTGCATTTGTGGCAATACGGACTATTGTGGTTGTAATCGTGATTGTGGTTGCATTAAATTATGTGACTACATTTGTTCAGAACGAGAATTTATCTGTGAATTCTGAAGATAATTCTGTTGTAGATTGGCATTGTAACCTCCTTGTCTATAACCCCCTTGATTTGAGGAATTTTCATATCTATATGTGGAAGTATTTTAATTCCCTCAAGGTTGTTGAGAATGATTGTTATATGAGTTACCAAATGAACCCCCTCGAATGTTGTTGACATAAACGTATGTTTTGCATGTTGTTGGCAGTCTTCATAGCTATAATTGTCGTCGTAAATCTCACAAGAAAATATCGACGCATCCAATTGCTGGGCTATTTGTATAGGAGCAACTTCATTTGTTCCTTTCATATTCTTTATGATGTTCCAGTAAAGATACCTAAGCAGATAATGTAGAAATAACATCTAATTCAAAAACTCTAGGGTTAGTTTTCACCTGTGCAGAACGAGAGATCGGATATTGGTAGTCATTCTGAGCAATCCTCTCTAGAATTCGAACAGCTTTATTGTAAGTACAATCCAACAATGGACCATTAACCGATGCGTCGACAAGATTTTTTGTCTTAGCATTTAAACCATTGTAGAAAATTTCTATTTGGGTCTCTTACTGAATTCCATGCATTGGGCAGCATCGAAGTAACATTTTGAAACACTCCTATGTTGTGTGTAAATTCTCATCATCGAGTTGATGATATGCAGTGATGTCATTACGCAACCTTACGTTCATTGTCGGCGGGTTGAAACGTAAAATAAACTGCATTGCTAACGCATTCTAAGATGTGATAGATGCTGCCTACAATCCTAAGAACCATGTTCTTGATTTATCCTGTAACGAATAAGGAAATAATTGCATTTTCAAGGCATCATCAGGCGCACCATGTTTACTAAAGGATGAACAACTAAGCAAAAATGATTTCAAATGTTCTCATGCATCTTCATGCAGAAAACCAGAATATTGCCCATTTAAGTTGAGCGTCTGAAATATCACAGTTTTTAGTTCGAAATTACTAGCCTGGATAGCTGGTCGTACAACCTTGGTTGTAAATCATCGAGTATAGACACAATAAAATCTCTTATTGTCCTATTCTAAACTTGTTGTTCTTGTGGATGTGGTGGTGGTATATCATTAACAATTTGTTGAAGCACTGGAGGAATTCCATCTTCTGGTAGCAATGGTGGCAAATTATTGTTATTATTACCAGCCATTTTCCATTGTTCTTTCCTTCTCCACCTAAGTGTCCTCTCAAGCTCTAAATCAAAGTTTACAATGTCCTTAGGATTTCTCCTTATGGACATGCAACAATTAAAAATCTGAAAAAGAAAAGAATTAAAGAAATAACAATAGATTAGTAAAGATTAAAAGTTAAGTAAGTAAAATTAATTGCAACTACAAAAGTAAACATCAAACAAACGTCAGTCCCCGACAATGGTTGCAAAACTTGATCGGTGTTTTTATGACACAATGATTGTGCAAGCATACACACATCGATGCAAGTATAGTTGATAGAAAAATCTATCGGATATCGATCCCTCGAGGAATGGGTTTTTGATGTGTAAATGTCAAAGCAAATAATATTGAAATTAAGTGTAATGTGAGTACTAATGTTAGTGCAATATGTCAAATTTGCACACTAAAATTAGATATCAATGTCAATGTAATCATAGTCAAATGTCAGATGTTAAATGTCAATGTATTGAAAGTAAATCAAATATGTTAAGTATTGAATGCTGAATATTTAAATTGCGTAAAATGTAAAAGTGTTCAAGTGTAAAGGGTAGAAATGGTTCACTGATTTTGCTAAGTTGCAACGCTGGGTGCATCGACAAGGTAAAATATAGATGAATTGTCGCTGCAATGAAGTTCCTTTAAGTTCTTACCAACAATAGCTCCCTACTTAATCCCGACTTAAATACCCACAATCACTCCACCTCTCGGTGTGAGTAATGATGTGTATCCAAGAACAAGTAACTGGTTCTTATTCTTGTCCTGTCAGCGCATCTCTTGATGTCGATGCATTGCAATTTCACTCTCATGCTTGAAGCGGTTAAATCCAATAATAAACAGATAAGCAGTGTAAAATAAGAATCAAAATGATATAACATTAAATGACACTCTCGTATTCATTTAATATCATCAAAATCCATCATCGTTTAAGAAGAATTAAAGAGTACAACCAAACTTACTATCTCTAGACTACTAGGCCTACTCCCTAATTGTTCCTCTTGCCTTGAATTAAACACCTTCTCGTCAGAAGTGACTGTAGACTTGCTTTATCAGCTTCCCAATTCTCAGCTCAAATCTCCAAAATTACACAAAAATTGTAGAATTTAATCCCTTAGCTCTTGATGATCTCTTCATTCTTTGTTCATCTATTTATAACCTCCAAAATGTTGCAAGTTTCAGCCTTTATTCCCAGATCCAGATCTAGATTTTTACAGTAGTCAAAATTAGTTAGCGTACAGCTGTGCACTCACACATTTCTAGTATATTCTTTCAAGATCTATAGATTGTCGCTGTATCACTAGGCACATTCTAAAATCATAATTGCAGCGACATTTGTGAAATTCTTACGTTGATGCTTCAAGCTATGGATTCAACTTGATTCTACTCATTCAAGGTTTAGTTGCAATGTGACAACATCTTCTGGTTGCAATTACCAATTGATATTGTGGCTGCATTCATCCAGTATTAAGCTTCTAGACTTAATTCCTGTTCTGACAATAGTAAGATGCAACATATCAACTGCTTGAGTCGATATTAGTACAAAAAATGGATAAAAATAACAAGAATTTAAACTAAAAATGCGTTGGAAAATATGAAAATCAAATATAAAATGCTAATGATGCAGCTAAATGAAATACAGAAAAGACAATTAAGACACTAAATTAGCGAGAAAATCTATGTCATTTGTAATACCATCAGAGATACACAAAGATATGACATGACGCATTTCAATGTGCACTTGAAAATGTGTTTCGTGATCCATTTATCTTTGTCCCTAAATTTCCAGATTAAATATTTGAACCATTGACTCCAACGGCGAAGAAGGATCAAGGTGACTCGAGCAACAATAAGGACTACGAAGCAATAGAAGAGTCAATGTCTAGGGGGTCTAACATAAATAAAAGGGGGGAACTTATCTTTCTTTAATTTCTGTTATTTTATTTTTAGTCTTTAATTATTGAATGAATTTAGGATTAGGTCATTTGGTTATTTTTTAATTCCTACATAACAAATGAAGAGGTTGAAGAGGATAATTGAACAAAATAATAGTGTAGTAATAGATATGTACATGTCTAGAGGATTGGACATTGAAAGAGCTTGGTACTTAAGCAGTCAAATTGACTCACCTCCTCTTTCATGGTCTTACCTAGTGTATAATATTTATTTACTTTTATTTTTATTCTTTATTGTTTTTAGCAATGGGGACATTGTTCAATTTAAGTAGGGGGATCAAAAAATTGAAAGCTTTTTAATAAGTATTATTCCTTCTTATTTTACAAATTTAGTTATAATTTTACGAATTTAGTTATAATTTTACTTGAAAATTTGAATTTATGTTAATTATGTTAAAGCTTTAGTATAAATAAAATTCAATTATCTAAATGATTATGATGTTAAGCTGAACCATGATATGAATGCTACTCTTAATAAAGTTTGTGAATCATATCATAAAATTTTTAATTCCTTATAGAAGCTAGATATCCATGAAAGTTTAAGTCTCTATAATTGACTTAGTAATTTCTTGAGGTGAAATCCTAGGAAGCATAAAATTTTGAAAATGATTTGGGCAACATTTGTTTGGACCGTTTGAGCCTTTCAAGCTAACATTGATAAATGTTATCCCTTAAAGTCAACTTTGAGACTATATGGCCTGATTTTCTTTATACCTTACAATTATAAGCCATCATATCTCGTATTTATCTCTAACTTGTCCCAACTACTAAACTTAGTCTATCAAGAATGTGTTCCAAAAATAAGTTTGGGGGAGTCGAGAAGAAGTACCAAGATGCTCAAACAAAATGTAGTATATACAAAAATGATGCTAAAAAAATGAATGAAAAAGAAAAAGAAAAGTAGAACATATGTACTTAAAGGAAAAGAGCATGAGCATTCAAAGTTCGAAAGAGTTGGTGAAACTGAAGCTCTGCTGCAACCTGAGTCTAGGGTTTTAGCTTAAATTTATCTATATTTTACTTACCCCTAGCCTAGCCCCATTACAACCTATGCAAAAGACCTATTTGATTCAATATTTCAATGCTACCTACATTAGTTGAGAGAAATTGTTATGATCAACATATGAAGGCATAAGTTAGACTTAACGATTGTAGTTTGGTCTTAACTGAGGAATAAAAAATGAGTGGTAAGATCTTGACATGTCTTTATTGAGATAAGCATGGTGATAATTGAAGATAATTTGAATAAAATTAATACTTGAGTTACATAATTCCTGAATTCTTATTTTTATGCTTAATTATTTTAAATTCATGAGGAGAAATGAACAACTATTTTGTGATTTTTGCATTACTCGGGATGAGCAATGAATTAAGTTTGGGGGTGTGGAACGATGAAAATATATAGACTTTTTCATGCTCTTTTTAACTCAAATTCATGCAAATTCTTAGTAATTAATGTCGAAAATACAATTTAACTGTAAAATAATTAATTTGTGCTAAAATTTCCAACATATTGCTTTTTAATTTTTTTTATAAATATTAAGCATGAAGTTGATGATTTTTTGACAATTTTGCATAATCGGTGAAAATCGACTTGGTAGACATTATAAAAGGCCTAAGTCGTTGAGGGAATTTTTACACTGAGTAACTTAAGAGCTAAAAAGATTATATTTCCAGCCAAGGTCGGTCTAATATGAAGCATAATCATACTTTATAATTATATTTTTAATTCAATTAATTTAGGTTAAAAATAAATTATAAAGACTGAAGCAAAGTGGTTCGATGTGCATGCAACCGAGGACCAAACCACCCTGACTTGGACAAGCCCAAGTGTCATCCAAATGCTGACCCAAATCAGCTAATTAAGTTGACTTTTAAGGTTTGTAAATCAGCCCCCAAAGTCTCCCTAAATCCCATTCTAACACCTCCACTTTTGGTGGTTTTGTAGATATGCCCCAAGCCAAATTAAGCAAAGTTTGAATTTGTCAAACTTTGCTCCATGCATGGCCGGCCAAGGTAGTCTAGTGTCTGATATTTATTTACTAAATATAGCCCTCAACTCTCACGTATTAAAGTCCCCTCCCACCTCTCATTTCAACACACCTTTCACCAAACAATTCTCTTCTTTCTCTAGTTTTCTCTCTAGCTTTCCCTTCCAATTTCCCCTCTTCCTTTGACAGTTTTCCCTCTTGAGAAAGAGTGTTCTTCAGCCTTAGAAATAACCTCATTGAGTGTTCATTAGATACCTCGACCTAAGAACAATCGAGCAAGAACGACGAAGAACGCGATAGTTGTTCTTGAGAAATTATTGGATTTGATTCTTAATCCCTTTTCTCTCTTTTAAATTCTTGTTTGTATTATGATGAATACTATTATTATGGATATTGTTTATTTAATTGAGATGGCTTTATTTTATAAAGTGTTAGGTTGATTGTGTTGATTGCTTAATTTTATTCTTTATTATGTTTATGTTGTTATAAGCCTTGATTATTCTGTTTAATTAAATAATATATTGTTATGTTATATTTGCATTACCATTTTGATTTAGGCAATGAATTAATTAAGTGGATTGAAATTGTGATTAATGGACACACTATTTAATTTGTGCATGTTTAATCTTCTAAGGGAGCTGAAGGTTAAATTTAGCGACGAAATTAAACAATGCATTAGCATTGCATAACTTGCAGGATTTTTGTGATTAAATTGTTTCAATATAGATATATGTTGTTACTTCACTTGATCCTTACTTGCTTATGATTGTTAATTAGTTAGTTGAATTGGCATAGACATAGGTAGAAGAGATTATTTGACTTCCATAAAGCTTGTATGTGCATTAACACATTTACTTATGAAAATTGGTTGAGTCGGTTGAATTGGCATAAATATATATTGAAGAGATAAATGAATTTTAGTAAGTGATGTTGTTCATAAGTTAGCAGAGTATCGGGTTTCTATGAATTTATTTTGTAACAAGCATGAACATGATTATGATTTAATTAAGTTATTAAAGCAATTAACCTGACACATATATGTCATATTGATAAAAGTTTTGAAATCATGCATTGGAATCATTTTTATATTTTTATTTTTATTTTCTAACTTAGATTAATTTTAGTTTAGTTCGATACTCTTCCAAATTATTAATTAAATAAATCATAAATACTTTTCTTATCACAATTCTTGTGGGTACGATACTCGACATAGTTGTCACTTTATTACTTGAATACAATTGTGTACAATTGCACATTTTCATCGTTTAACATATTCACCAATTTGTCCATATGTTCCTCTAGCTTTGTCAGTGATCTAGCAGAACTAGTGCACTCAGAGTCCAATTGCTTCACATCCACCCGCATGGATTGTATTTCTCCCTCGATCCTATCTAACCTTTGGCCACATACAGTATGGTCATTCTGAACTACTCTTTTTGGTTGCCTCTGCAAGAATGGAGGTTAGTAACTTGGGTTTCTTGATTGGTTGTTGTTGTTACCAGTTCCCCCTTAACTTCATCCCCATCTAAAATTAGGATGGTCCTTTCATCCTGGATTGTAAGTGTTTGAATAGGGATTCCCACCCCTATTATCAACATAGTTAACATCCTTAGTTTTTGTAAGATAGTGGTATAGAGGATTACCCTCTCCTTGCGATGATGATTGTGCCCTTACAACAGATTCAATTCGGTTTAATCTTTCCAATAGCTGTTGGTATTTGTCATCTTCTTGGCTTATTTTAACCGAAGCGAGTTTCTATCCATATGTGAACCTCTTAGTAGGCCATTAGCAAGAGGTCATTGCCATATTTTTGATCAACCCATAAGCATCATTATAGGTTCTTTTCATTAGGGCTCCTCCTACCGCACCATCTAATCCTGATCTAATAGACGCATGCAGCCCATTATAGAATGTCTATAGTTAATCCACTCCGACATACCATGATTTGAGCATTTTTGTAGCAACGTTTTAAACTGTTCTCATGTTTCATGGAAACCTTCGCCTTCAAATTGTCGGAATGTTGACAGTTCTCTCCGAAGTTGGGTTGTTTTCCTGATAGGGAAGAACTTTTGTAGGAATTTCATAGTAAGTTCATCCCATGTGAGAATGGATCCTAATGTCTGCGCGTATAACCAGGAAAAGGCATTATCAATTAAGTAGAATAGGAATAATCTAAGATGAATGACATCATCAATAACATCATTGTAACGGAAAGTATCGCATAATTGTAAAAACTACTTTAAAAGTAAACTGGGATCTTGATAGCATTAGAAAGAACCATTGATTTCTCCCTGCTTATTGTATAATTTGTTCCCATTTGGTCATCTTTAGCATACATTTTTAGTATTTTTAATTTAGTTATTGCATTTTCTAACTTAATGATGCTCCACCTAATTTCCTTTAAATTTATGATATTTTTACTACTGATGTCGCTACATTAGTCTATTTAGCATTGCACCCAGAGATGTCATTATAGGAACTTGTCTAGACGTATCAATGCATGACTGTGTCTAGAGTTTTCACTGAATAAAAGGATCCAAAATTGCACCAAAAACTGTCGCAGCACTTGACAGTTGCCTGGTTAACACACCAAAAATGTGTGAGTTGTACAGTTGGTATAACCAGCTAGTACGGCTAGAGAATGCTAGATCTGAAAGGAAGGACACTTGTACTGTGAAGTGGCTATTAAATACTGAAGAGAATGAGAGAGAAGGGATCTTTTTTCTCGGCCAGATTTGATTTTCTTCTTCAATAAATATTTTTTAAAACTTGCATCCATGGCAGCTTAACTTCCTAAGGGCAACTTGACGTAGAAGAGAAGGCTGAACTGCTCCTAACGAGGAGCATTCTAAGTGCACTACAAGAGGAGAGTAAGAAAGCAAATTGAGTAGACTAGAAATAGAATGCCCTAATTGTTCCATTATTTCTCTTTCTAAGCACAGGTGATTTTTGTTATTTCAAGTTGTATGGAAGTACATTTGAAATTTAGAACTGAATGATATCTATTTCAATCTTGCCTTTACTATTAATCTTTGGATTTAATTGTTTGACCACGAAAGTGTGATTGCAGTCACTGTCACTGGAAGGTGCAGCGACAAATTAAGTTAACATGCAAGACAACAAAAGTTGCTTGGGTGAACTTCATATGTCAATACTTTTGGACAGGTTCCTGCAGTGACATATCTGGGCGTGGTACTAAGCAAACTAATGCATCGACATCAGTAGTAAAAACATGATAAATTTAAAGGAAATTAGGGTGAACTTCATTAAGTTAGAAACTGCAATAACTGAATTAAAAATACTAAAAATATATGCTAAAGATGAACAAATGGGAACAAATTATACCATATGTAAGGAGAAATCAATGGTTCTTTCTCATGCTATCATCTTTCTTTTAATCTAGATAGGAATGGGACTTCTGTAAATTTAGTATCTTTAGGTGTCTCTTTTCCCATCCCAGTCGCTGGAGCATTCTCCTCCTTGAGTTCAGGTCTGCTTTCTACTTCTAGGGAGTTATCTTGATGTTCATCAGTATAATTCGTAGATACCTCTGAGGTAGGTATTTTGGGTTACTTAATACTCTGCCCGATCATAGTGTTATAGCTTTCACATGCTCTTTACCTTCCCTCCATGGATTATTCTCTATATTGTTAAGAATACCCATGCCAATTTATCTTTTGATGTCGCCTATCATACTCATTAGTTGGCCCATTTGCTCCTCTAATTTGGTTAACGTCTTTGTGGAGTTGATGCACTTAGACTGCATCTACTTTACCTATGTTTGCATTGATTGCATCCCTCCTTTGATTTCATCCAATCTGTGACCACATATAGTAGGCCATTTGGGTTGGTTCTTTCTAGAGGTTTTTGCAAATAAGGAGGTTGGTAGTTTGTATTTTTAATTGGATTTGTTCTACAACTTCCTCCCTGATTTCCTCCCCATCTCAACTTCGGATGATCCCTGATAGCATTAGAAAAGACACCTATTTTCTCCCTAAATTTGTATATTAATTGTCTCTTTTATGACATATTTAGCATGCATGATAGACATTTCATACTTAGTTTTTATGTTTTCTAACTCATTATTGTTTGGTTTAAATTCTTGTTATTTTATCTCTTTTTGTGCACTAATGTCGCCACATGCAGCATATATATTGCATCTAAAAATTGTCAGCACAAGGACGCATCTCAGTAGATCAAGGCCAAAAAGAATTCAAAATGCAGCCACAAATTTATCTTGACATTGCGACCATATATGTCGTAGCATATGAATCTTTACATTGGAATGAGTGAATTCAATCTACAAGTATATTTGGAAGCACCAACGTAGGAATTTCACACTTCGCTGTAATTAAAGATTTCAGATCGCGATCGGATCTGCGTGAGTGTACAGTTGGACTATAACAAACTCGACCAACTGTAAATAGAATTGGATATGAGAAAAGATGAGATCTATCATTCTTGAAGCCATTCAAAGTTGCGGCCACAAGTTGGTCCAGAAATGCGGCAAATTGTCACTGCAAATTATAATTTGCATCAACATTCTGCAACAATCCAGTAAATAAATCAGGTCTGTGTAGCTATCACTAACAAACTTTTATAGCTGTACAAATAGAGGAAATTTGCAATTTCTTGAGCCTATAAATAAAGGAAAGAAGATGAAGAAAAATATCAAGAGTTGAAGGAATAAATAGAGGAGCAACCACTTTTGACGAGGAGTACTTGGTGCAGGCATAAGAGGAGCGATTAAGGAATAGTCCTAGTGGTCTAGAGATAGTAAGCTTCGATTGTATTTGTTGACCCCTCTCTTTATGTTGATGAATTACTCTTGACAATTGAATGAATATGAGAATATCTTTCAGTGTTGATTACTTTGAATCTCACTTAATCTTTCTCATCTATTTATTCTTGAATTCAATTGCATTAAACACGAGAGAGGAAGTGCAATCTACTGACATCGAGAGGTGCAGTAACAAGTTAAGTTAACAAGCAAGTTAGTGGGAACAATATCCAAATTTTTGTTGGAACAATCAAGACCCTGGAAATATAGGCAATAATGTTAGATCGGAGTAGACATTGCCCAATTATGATCAACCTTTGTCAAGGCAAAATATCCAGCAAGACGAAGCATCAGAGTTTTCATCAATTGAAAATTTGCTGAGACAATATATTTCCAAGACTGATGTTGTGCTTCAGAATCAAGCTGCATCCATATGAGCTCTAGAATATCAATTTGGCCAGATTGTGGGCATAATAAATTTGCGACCACAAGAAACTTTATCGGCTGATATTGAGAATTTGATATCACAAGGGCAAGAGCATGATGAGGAAATCATTCCCAGAAGTGAAACTCAACTAAATGAAGTTGTTAGAGATGCTACAGCAAAAAAGATAATTCGAATCTCAACAATGGAAAGATTTCAGCGCAATTTGAAAAGCAAACTATAGCTGAAGAGGTTAAACAAAATATTACAGCGATAGAATCAGATCACTTTGTCACCATAAATGTTACATCAAAACAACCTCAGAAACTTGAAGACACATTGTCAAAGAAGACAAGATTAGGAGATGTCGAAGCAATTGCACTTACTGAAGGGTGCGCTGTCATGACAATTAAATTGCTCTAAGAACTTAAGGATCCCAATAGCTTCTCAATACCCTATTCCATTGGTGATCGGTATATTGGAAAGACATTATGTGATTTCAATGAAAGCATAATTTTGATGCCTATATCCATTATTATGCATTTGATGTTTGTTTTTGTTTTTGCACTCTATTTTTATTATTCACTGTTTAGTTGCTACAACTTGTTTCCATTATGTTGCTATTTTCACATTTTATTTTAGGTGTTTTACGACCCGGAGCAATTTGGGGTTTGTTGCTAATTTTAACCCAAAAATTGAAAGAACCATTCGGAGGAGACTTCAAGAACAAAGAAATATGGCTTTACCAAAAACAATGCAGCCATACCCCTGATACCGCCACAAAATGCTGAAGACCTACCGTTACCGGAAGATGATCAAATACAAAACAGGACAATACGAGATTTTGTAGTACCTGTCTTGGATGATTTACAACCGGGAGTTGTTAGGCCAGCAATCGAAGTTGGGAACTTCGAACTCATGCTAGTAATGTTTCAAATGTTGAATTTTAATGGGTAATATGTTGGACTACCACATGAAGATACACGAGAACATCTTAAATCATTTTTATTGATTTGTGCTTCCTTTAGTCAACAAGGTGTTCCTAATGATGCTTTGAAAATGCAGTTATTTCCTTATTCCTTGCAGCGAAGAGCTTGTACTTGGTTCCTTGGGTTACCTGCAGTCTCAATTACTTTGTGGAATGCACTAGCAACACAATTTGTTTTGCGCTTTCACTCGTCGACAATGAATGCTAGTCTCCAAAATGATCTTACAACTTATCATTAGCTTGATGATGAGAATCTTCACACAACATGGGAACGTTATAAATTTTTTCTTCGATGTTGCACCATGCACGACATTCAACAAAAAACACATACTGAGATTTTCTATAATGGGCTGAACTAAAAAACTAGGAATCTTGTCGACGTATCAGCTAATGGTCCTCTACTGGATTGTACTTATGATGAAGTTATTCAAATTCTTTAAAGAATTGCTCAGAATGATTATCAATATCCTATTTCTAGAGTTGCATAAGCAAAAGCTACTCTAGGAGTTATTGAATTGGACACAATATCTGCACTTAGTGCTCAAGTTTCGTCTCTCGCGAATATGATAAAAAATATGAAGGGCACTAGTGATGTTGCACCTATAGAAGTCGCTCAACAAGTTGATGTTCATTTTGTTGTGAGATTTGCGGTGACAACCATAGCTATGAAGATTGTCTGCAACATGCAAACAATGCTTTATATGTTAATAATATCCGTAGCAATTCTTATGGTAATTGTCCACAACATGCAAAATACTTTATATGTTAATAATATCCGTAGCAATTCTTATGGTAACTCTTACAATAATTCTACATGTAACCAACAATCTTGGGGAACTCAAAATGTTAGACAAAATGTTGCGACATTCCGATATGGGAATTCATCTAATCAAGGCAATTATAACCCAAGACAAGGGAATTACAATCAACAGTAGTAGAATTACAATCAACATGCTTAGATGCATCCACAATAAAGCCAGATGTAACCACACTAGAATTAGATGCAACCACAACAGTCTTCAATGCAAACAGAATGTTCAAGGACATCGGCAAAAACAATACACGCAAGCTTCACCATTTGATCCATTAGTAGCACTTGAAGCTTTAATGTGGGAGCATATCACTCATACGGAAGCTATTGTGCAAGGGAATTCATCTTCTATTTGGGCGTTGGAGGGACAATTGGGACAAATCGCTTCGAATTTGAATACTCGACCACCAAGCACACTACCTAGTGACACGAAAAATCCCAATTTAAAAGGGAAAGAGCACTACAAGGCTATCACTCTTAGGAGTAGTAAACAAACTGGCGAACCGACTACCAAATCTAGTGTAGCACCTCAAGACACTAGTGAAGTGATCCATGGTGAAAAAGTTAAATCTGAAGGATTTATTGACGCACCAGACAAAAAAATTCCACAAATTATCACTTATAAACCTACTTTCCGAGCCTCGAAACTATCGACGCAATCGAATATGTTGGCACAATCCGATGTATCTCCACCTTTACCTTTTCCGCAAAGACTCAGAGAGAATGAGCATGATAAATAGTATTAGTAATTCCTTAACACACTAAAGCAACTTCATGTCAATATTCCTTTAGTGGATGCTCTTGTGCAAATTCTTAATTATGAGAGATTTATGAAGGAGCTCTTGTCCAAGAAGAAGAAACTCAACGACATTGAAACTATTACACTAATAGAAGGCTGTAGTTCTATTTTGATAAATAAGTTGCCACCCATAATGAAAGATCCTTGGAGCTCTACTATCCTATGTTCAATTGGCAACCATTATTTAGGCAAGGCTTTATGCAACTTGGGAGCTAGCATCAACCTAATGACACTATCTACTTTCAAAAAGTTGGGAATTGGTCACATAAAACCTATTGCAATGACATTGCAACTAGCGGATCAATCCTTGGCTCAACTTGAAGGGCAGATGAAACATATCTTAGTTCGTGTGGATAAATTTATTTTTCTGACTGATTTTATTTTACTAGACTAAGAGGTAGACAAGGAGGTTTCCATAATCTTGAGACGACCATTTTTAGCCACCGGACGAACTCTCATTGATATTTATAAAGGTGAACTGACCATGCGACTTAATGATGAGCATGTTACCTTCAGTGTTTTCGAATCTATTCCATGCAAGGATAAAGAAGAGTGCACGCTATTGATTTGCTAGATGATTTAATTGAGAAAGAATTCAATGACCAAAGCACATTACTTTCTGAAGAGTTTGTAGTGACATCTGATGTTGAATTCTTAGCTGATTGTGATAGCTGGTTGAAGCTAATAATATTGAACTCAGGCATGGATGGCAGATAAAATCTTTAGACTTAGCCAACAGAATAGATCCAATTTTTAAGCCATCTATTGAAGAAGCTCCTACTCTGGAATTGAAACCACTACCTACTCATCTGAAATATGTCTTTCTTGGTGACAACAATATTCTCCTAGTTATTTTCTCTACAACACTGGATGTGACTCAAGAAGAGAAATTGGTTCATATTCATAAGCAACATAAATGAGCTATTGCTTAGAATATTATCGATATTAGAGGCATTAGTCCATCTTTTTGCATGCATAAAATCAAGTTGGAAGACGAAGGCAAGCAATCGATTGAGCAACAAAGAAGTTTGAATGAGAAGATGAAGGAAGTTGTTAAGAAGGAAATTTATAAAGTGGCTTGACGTTGAAATTATTTACCTTATTTCTAATAGCAATTGGGTGAGTCGAGCGCAATGCATACCTAAAAAGAGTGGCATCACTGTGGTGAGCAACGACAAGGATGAGTTAATATCTACATGAATTCCTACGGGATGATGAGTATGTATGGATTATCGCAAACTTAGTACAACCATAAGGAAGGACCACTTCTCACTTCCTTTCATTGACCAGATGTTGGATAGGCTTGCTGGAAGATCCTACTATTTCTTTTTAGATGATTATTCTGGCTACAATCAAATTGCTATAGCACCAGAGGATCAAGCGAAAACAACTTTCACCTGCCTCTTTGGTACTTTTTCTTTTTTTCGTATGTCTATTGGTCTTTGCAATGCACCAGCCTCATTTCAAAGGTGCATGATGGTGATATTATAAGATATGATTGAAGATTCTTTAGATGTTTTTATGGATAATTTCTCAGTCTATGGGAATAATTTTGATCAATGCGCTGAAAATTTGGATAAAATATTAAAGCGATGTGAAGACACACATCTTGTTCTAAATTAGGAAAAATGCCACTTCATGGCAACTGAAGGTATTGTGCTAGACCATCGCATCTCTAGTCAAGGTATCAAATAGACAACGCTAAGGTGGAAATCATTTAGAAATTACCTCCACCGACAAATGTGAAAGGCATTAGCAGTTTAATTGGGCATGTAATGTTTTATCGAAGATTTATTCGAGATTTTTCAAAAATTGGAAAGCTCTTATGCTCATTGCTGGAACAAAATAAAAAATTCTTCTTTGATGATGCATGTTTGGATACATTTATTCAAATAAAGAAGCAACTAGTAAATGCACCCATTGTCCTTGAACCAGATTGGTCTCAACCTTTTGAAGTTATGTGCAATGCAAGCGACATTGCTGTGGGTGTTCTTCTAGGACAACGCAAGGAAAAAATATTTCACGCTATCTATTATGCCAACAAAACTCTTACAAAGGTTCAAATTAATTATACTACCACAGAGAAAGAATTGTTGGCTGTAGTCTTTGCTTTTGACAAATTTCGTTCATACCTTATCGGCGTAAAGGTTACCCATATTTACTAATCACTCGGCGTTGAGATAACTTTTTACGAAGAAGGATGCAAAACCACGACTAATACGCTAGATCCTTTTGTTGCAAGAATTTGACATAGAGATAAAAGACCGTAAGGGTTCAAAGAATCAAGTTGCAGACCATCTGTCTCAACTAGAAGTTCGCAATGAAGATGGAAACATACTTCAAATTGTCAACGTATTCCCAGATGAGAAGTTATTTACTGTAGATGCAATCTGTCTCGACTGGAAGTTAGTAGTGAAGATGGAAACACACTTCAAACTGTCGACGCATTCCCAAATGAAAAGTTATTTGCTCTAGATGCAACTACATGGTACACCGATTTGGTTAATTACCTAGTGTGTGGAAAACTCCCGATGCAATAAAATGTTACAGCTACCAAATTTAAAGATTGAATTGTTTGATGTTTGGGATATGGATTTTATGGGACAATTTCCAAGTTCGTTTGGAAATCATTATATACTAGTAGCTGTTGACTATGTCTCAGAGTGGGTTGAAGCTGTTGCAGTCCCAAAGGATGATTCAAAGACAATGCTTAAATTTTTCCACAAGCATATACTCACCTGCTTTGACTCACTAAAAGCATTGATAAGTGATCAGGGTACACACTTTCATTGCAACCAAGTGGCAGTCGTACTGAACAGATAGGAAGTTAATCATAAAATGGCTACTACTTATCATTCACAAACCAATGGAAAGGCCGAAGTGTCTAATCGAAAAATTAAGAACATTCTTGAGAAGGTTGTGAACCCTTCGAGGAATTATTGGTCTTCCAGACTTGATGATACTTTATAGGAAGTACGGACAACATACAAAACTCCATTAGAGATGTCACCATATCAGCTAGTTTTTGGGAAAGCATGTCACTTGCCAGTTGAACTGGAGCACAAGGCACAGTGGGCAATTAAGCTAGTGAACATGGATTACGCAATTGCTGGAAAGAAAAGGCTGTTGGATATCATTGCACTAGAGGAAATTAGGTGAAATGCCTATGAAAATGATGTAATTTACAAGGAAAGGACCGAACAATGGCATGACAGAATTACTTTGCAGTGACAATTTATCGTAGGTTAACAAGTTTTATTATTCAATTCTAGGTTAAAATTTCATCCAAGTAAATTGCGCTCACGTTGGTTTGGACCTTTCAAAGTTGTAGAAGCATTTCCTCATGGTGTAGTCACTATTAAGGATTTACATGATGGACACTAGTTCAAAGTGAATGGACAAGGACTGAAGCATTACTTTGGGCATAGTGATCAAAAGTAGGAAGAGACCATTAAAGTAGTCGAAATTTTTTAATTTTTATTGAATTTATTATTACATAATTTTATTTTTACTTTTATTTACTTTCGTTTTATTTCTTTTTTTTTACAGAATAATTAAATCTCATTGTCGACACATTTGACTTCACTATCAATGTAATTCGTACAACTGTACTTGAACTATTGACTCATGAAAAATCAGAGGATATCAAGGATCCAGATCCCACCGTTTCATCAATAGTCACCTAGCCGTTGGATCTGTTTAAGCGTGTAAAATTCTCGTTGGACGCATTTATTCTCTCCAAACTTTATGTCCTTTTGCTTAATCACAAAAAAATCACAACTTTCCATCATCCCCTTTCACTCGCTATAATGCCCTTCTCTGTGCCGACTGTAACAACCACAAAGCAACCATTTTTATTCACCAAGCTTGCACCTTTACACCTTAAAACCTTCTTTAATCACAAAAACATGGCAAGAACTTGAGGAGCAGTCAAGAAAGCAACCAAATCTGTCGAAGAACACTTATCCACTGCCACAACAATTCATGAAGCAGAGCCCTACAGGTTAAGAGATTCGGTGACATTTTTAACGAAAGCGGTGAAATACCGATTTCAAGACAACATGCTGAAATGAAATTGTCACCCAGAATAAGGCTTTCTCTTGTCGCGACAGCAAGACTTGGGGAAGCAAGTCTACATGAATATCTCAAGGCTGAAATGGGAAACCTTCTGCACTCACCCTGGCAGTTACTTTACGTCTCTAGTACGTGAGTTTTATGCTGACCTTATTGACTAGGAGTTAGAGTTTGTCTTTGTTCGCGAAGGATTAATCTCGTGGAATGCTGAATGAATCAATGAGCTGTGTAACACCAAAGTGGATAGGGATGAACACTCTACATTCATTGAAGAGATCACTGATGATAAGACAGACCTCTTAGTGAAGGATCTTTTTGTTGACGGAGCAATGTGGATGGGTTCAAATCACAATAACAAATTTTTTCTACACGAATTATACCTGCATTAAAGGTCTCTAATGTTAATTCTTTATGAGATTTATTACTTTATGGAATTTTGCAGCGTAAACAGATTTGTGTAGGTTGTTGGATTTTTTAGGAAATGAAACGGTGCACCTAAGGCTAAAAGAGTAGCCTTTTCTTCTCGTATTTGG
This sequence comes from Kokia cookei, assembly GCA_039519145.1. Lineage (NCBI taxonomy): Eukaryota > Viridiplantae > Streptophyta > Magnoliopsida > Malvales > Malvaceae > Kokia > Kokia cookei. The sequence goes on along the minus strand of CM076903.1, from coordinate 26,419,148 downwards.
TAATGATCTGATGGAAAAAGGCAGATGTATAAACAATATGTCGAGCTTTAGAGAAAATAAATCAAGAAGTGGAATTAGAGGAGGAAGGAAAAGATGGATGTACCGGCCTCATTAAAAAGAAAAGATAGTTCAAGGACGGGGGCAAAAACCAAAGGAAGCATCGACATGAAGATTGATGGCATGATACCGTGGATGCAGGAAACAACACCTATGCTAAAAGAATTTACAATAATACATGGGTTACCAACCCGAAATTTTATACCAGGCATGTTCGAAGAAGAAAAAGACAATGAAGAGTTGGGGGAACCAATGAAGAGCAAGGGCATCGTGACACGGAGGACTAGTACGAGAATATGTTTCAACCACAATACTCCTCTCCTAAAGGGCCGATGATTCAGAGTCTGGCAAGATAACAAGTTAGGAGCTCTCACCAAAAGTACTTCGACAAAGGCAAACCTCCCATGGATCCTCAATCCGATGTTGAGGATGATTGAAGTGTTTAGGATTTATTTACTTTAAAGACTTGTAATAATTAGGATGATTTTTGGGTTTTTGTTTTTAAACTTATATAATTTGTAAGAGTAGGATTTATTTTTGCATGTATATGCTTTAATTCTTTTTGTAGGAACCCCACACTATGGAGACACAACATTTTGAGCATTCACACCAAAGGGAGACGGACAACCACCATGAGAAGAAGAGGACCTTCACGTTCAATCGGGTCACTTCTTTCCTTATTATTTAAAAAGGGATACACATTGAGGACAATGAATTTTCTAAAGTGTGAGGGGTAACGTAGTAATTTTGACATATAGTTTTAATTTTCAGTTTTTATGTTTTTCTATTGATGTGTGCTTGAGCTTGTAAAAAACAAGTGATTCGTTAGAAGCATGTATAATTGGTTGATTGTATTTATTGATAAATTTGGCATGATGATGAAAACTTTTTAAAATTTTTAGCGTGAAATTTCTGAGTTTTATAGGTTATATTAAGTATAGATAGAAAGGGAGTATTGATACCAAAGAATATGCATAATATGAGGAAATGAGCATGCCAGTATATATGATAGATAGTAATTTTGAGATTGTACAACTAAATTGATATTTGTGCATATTGAGGTGTTTAGGGATGACCTAAGACACTGTTTGGTTATATCTAGAGCTAAAAGGCCAACCCCTATTCTAACTTTTCAATTAGTACACATCTTTGAGCCTTTTGACCCTTTTTGATGAACCATACTACAAGCCTCTAAAGCCTCAAATGATAATTTGTGTATACTCTCTTCTTTGGTCTTGTTTTGCATGGAAATAGACGTATGACCATATGTATTGAGAGTCAGTAGACATGTTATGGTGGTGGTTATAAAATAAAAAGCGGAATAGGAAAATCAATATAATGTATGAACTTTAGTTTAGCCAAAAAAGAGAGAAATAGGGAAAATCAAAAGGAAAAGAAAATGAGTAAGAAAACAAATGAAGAGTCACAAAACCATAAAGCCACCAAAAAGAAAAAGAAAAATTTACTCGAGAAACAAAAGAAAAAGAATACTCATAGGTTAGCTAAAGGAATTGCTTTATATTGAGATTTCCTAAAATAGAGAGACAAGGAATGTGAGAGGAGAAATAAGGGGGTGAGATTGAATGGGACATTAAGGGGAAGAATAAGGAACAATACAATGTGCCAAACTATTTTCGTGTTTGTAACCCTTTTGTGCTTGACTAAGCCTCAGCATATTACAAGCCGAAAAGCCCTATGTGACTTTATAACATAATCTCATTATAACTATTTGTATTGTACTACGATAATCAAAATACTTATTTTAGGCATTGATGGATTTATATCAATAAAACTTTGATATTTGTATCTCTTGTAACCTACTAAACTTCAACTGTTTCTAATAAAAAATGGTAAAATTGCTTAATCATCATGTTAGAATAATTAAGAAATACATAAATGCCTAGAGAAGATGTTGAGAACCTAATCTTTGTATAATACAGATTCAAGCTCCTTTGCTTTTATTTTGTTATTTCCATCTTTGTTACTTTATTTTTATTGTTTGCTTGATGACAAGCAAAGACTTAATGTGGGGGAGTTTGATCTGTCGGTTTTATACCTAGCAGATTGAACTAGTTTTTGCACTTGAAGAGCTTGAATCTAAGAATTTGCTTTAAGTTTTTATAGATTTTTTCTTAGACTTGATATTTTGAATAAATTGTGTTAAAAGGTTATTTTATTGTCTTTAAGGCCAAATGAGGCCTAAAAATTAGCTAACCTACTTCGTTAGTGTGCAGGAGATCATTAGCAGTTGAACAAAAGTGAAACTGACAACTTCGTCATGACATGGGATGCTTTATATTGCAACAAAGGGACCAGCAGCGAAGGTGAATGAGACTGCCTGCTTCGTCGTAACACAGCCTGGTGTGTCATGTCATCGACCCTAGAAAGCAACTCTGTATTGAATGAAAGGCATTTCTATCTTTACAATGTGACTTAAACACAAAGGATGGCAGCTAACCTAGGGTTGATGAAAATGGTCGATGATTGTGCTATGAATGTCACAGCAATTGGTGCAAGCGAACACTGTCAATGCAAGTATAGTTGATAGGTATTAGCTATCAGATATCGATCCCACAGAGATGGTTGTTGATGCTATAATTGTCGAAGCAATTAGATTTAGAATAAAAGGAATTGTAATGAATAATGTCAACGCAATTAAATCAACTATGGAATTAAAATGAATCAAAACTGTCAAAACAATTGTTGCGAGTCTGTGATACAATATGTCAAGACAATTTAGTAAGAAATGTAGTGAAATTTGAAGAAATTTTGTCGATGCAAAGTAAGGAAATTAAAGAAACAAAACAATGATAATAAAATGGGGGGATCCCTGACTTGATAAGTCAACAATCACTAAATGTGACCACAAGGTAAATGATAGATAAATCGTCGCTGCAATTAAGTTAATGAGATCTTACTCACTTCGACTTCTCTGTTTATCCAAGACTCAAATACTCACATTAACCACACCTTCTAGTGCTGGCACTGCTTTGCATTCGAGAATAAGTGACAATAATTCCTTTGTGTCTCAAGCAACTTTCGTTGTCTTGCTTGTTATTTTAACTTGTCACTACACCTTCCAGTGTTAGCAACTACAATAAAACTTCCGTGATCAAACAATTAAATCCAAAGATAAACAAATATGAGGAATTGAACAAAAATTAATTTAGATCTAAATTTAAGAGGTACTTTCATACATAATTAAGTTTATCAGAGTTTATCAGAATTTATCAATGTTTAAGAGGAAATAAAGAACAAGTTGAAGCATTCTATTCCTAGACTACTAGAACTCTTTCCTAATACTCTTCTTATGTCGCACTTAGAACAGTCCTCATCAGGAGCAGATGTTGCCCTCTTCTCACAGTCAGTTCACCCTCCAAGATAATTAAGCTGCCATTGAAGCAAGCTTAAGAAAAATGAGAAAATTGAATTGATTTGTCACGAGCTAGATGATCTCTTTTCTTATTCTCTCTCCTTAGTATTTATCTTTACTGCCAAGTACAAGTGTCCTCTTAGATCTAATTTCCTTGCAACTGTACAAGTTAGTTAATATAGCTGTACACTCACGCAGATATGGTATATGTAGTAAGCAGTTGCAGGTTGTCGTGACATTTTTGGACTTAAATTTTAATTTTAATTTGCTATGACAACTTTGATATCCTCATACATTAGTACTTCTGGATATGTTCAAATAGTAAAATCTCCAGTGCAATCTGGAAGTTCTCATGTGGTGACATGTTTGGGGCGACAGCTTTAAACACTATCCTGCTTTGATCTTTTAAGATAGATCCTTGTACTGACATCTCAAGACGCCATAATGACACTAAATGTAGTGAGATTAGTAGCATAAGTATAATAAAATGAAATAAAATTAAACCAAACATCACTGACTTAGAAACTACAATTACTAATTATAAGATGCTAAAAATGCATGCTAAACATGGTACAAAGGGAACAAATTATACTCTAAATAAGGAGAAATTAATGGTCTTTTCTAATGCTATCAGTCAACCAAGGCTATAAATAGGGCCTTTAGCATTAGGTTTGGGGACACAATTTACATAGCTTTTAATTTTACTTTGTATTTTCATTCAGAAACAAGATTGTAAAACTCACATAAAAGTTGAAGGAATTTTTCTCGATAATTTGTCAATACAATTAAAGTTTCTTTTTTATTTGAGTTATTCAATTATATGTTTATATATATCATTGTTTCGATTACGATTAAGAAAACAATGAGGAACTAATTTCATTTTGGTGAATTAGGGAGTTGAAGTATGATTATTTAATTTTTGTTTAACATGTATTTTTCATTTATGATCAGCTGTTTGGGGAAGGAAGAACATCAAACAAAAACTAGGCTTGACATGAACCCAAAATTGTTATTGCCCATTCATGAAAACCTTTTCCCCAAACTGATTTAGGCGGTAACATCTAGCGATAAGTAGTCTCCATCGACTTGTTATGCTAGTGGAAGATCGAGTGATCCAACTAGGGTAGTGACTAATTGATTGAAGGAAAATCCTCAAAACCCAACAATTGAAGAACTCATACTGAAGCGACCTAAGATCCCCAAAGTCATTTATCAATTTTACATTTCAACTCTTTTCTCTCTATTTTCTTATCTTTTTATGCTCTTTACAACCAACCCATTTATTTTATTTTATACTATAATCCCTAAAGTGATTACTAATTACTTCAATTCTTTGTACGGATCTAATTCACTATTGCCACACGCCTCCTTTGGGTACGATCCTCAAAATACTACCAAGTGTTTTGTTGTAACACAGTATATTTATAACCTGACCCATATACTTGCGAAAGTCTAAAACCTATACCGAACAAAAGTACATTCGGAGGTGATCAAACACTAATTTCCTTCAGGTTTGCTTTAACCTATACAACTTCCTCAGTGGAAGTGGGAGTGGGCTAGCATTAACGCCATCTATGAAATATTCTAATTGGGTGATTAAGGATCGGTTGAAGAAAGCTGCTCATTTCTACCTGTGCGCATCGATCATTTGTTGCAATAGTTTACACGGTTATACATTGCTGAGATTGTGAGATTGCATGGAATCCAAATGTCCATTATTTCTGATCAAGATCCTAGCTTTACGTCACGTTTTTGGAAAATTCTGCATGAGGCACTTGGTACGAGATTGAACTTTAGTATCATTTATCATCCACAATTAGATGGACAGTTGAGAGGGTTATACAAATTCTCGAGGACATGTTACGAGGTTGTGTGATCGAACTCTGAAGTAATTGGGAGGAACATCTACCGCTTGTAGAGTTTGCGTATAATAATAGTTTTCAGTTGAGCATTTAGATAGCTCCATATGAGGCACTTTATGGGCACGACTATAGAACACCTTTGTGTTTGACAGATTTGGTAGAGAACAAAGTGTTAAGACCCGATTTGGTTCAAGAGACTGACAACAATGTGAAAATTGTTTGAGATCGATTGAAAGCTGCATCTGATTGATAAAAATCCTACTTTGATTTAAAAAGGAATGATATCAAATATAATGTGAGGGATGAAGTCTTCCTTAAGGTTTCACCTTGTAAGAAGGTATTAAGATTTGGTCATAAGGGAAAGTTAAGTCCGCGGTTCATTGGACTCTACCGTGTTATTAAGAGGGTTGGACTAGTGGCTTATCAGATGGAGTTATCTTAAGAATTAGATCATATTCATGATGCGTTCCATGTGTCTATGTTGTGATGTTATAAATTCGATCCATCTCATGTGATTTCAGTAGAGGATATTGAGGTTCATTTTGATTTGACATTTGAGGAGGAACCAGTACAAATTATCGATCGTGATGTGAAAGTGTTGAGAAGGAAACAAGTTTTGCTTGTGAAAGTGTTGAGGAGGAATCGTGGTTTGAGTGAGACAACTTGGGAACCTAAAGATGCGATGTGGCAACAATACCGTCACCTATTTCCATAAAGTAATTGCAAGGATGAATTTTTTTTTAAGGAGGGTAGAGTTGTAATAACTTTCGAAAAGAGTTATCATTTATGCATTTCTAGCTTCAGGAAAGTGCTTGGACTTAGGTGAAATTGGCATTCAAGGATAGATTTTTATATTTTTCATCTCTTCATGCATTAAAGCTTGGTTGTACATTTTATTGCATTTTTACTTTAAGTTTGGAAGGAAGGTGCAGGTGCAGGTTCAAACGCAGGAGCAGATGAAGGTGAAAGAGAAGCAAGAAGGATTATGTCGTGACATAATTTTTATGTCATGGCAATCTTGGTGTTGAAGTATGACTTCTATTTCAGTCAAATTTGAGAAATAGTCTTTCAGTTAAATTCTATTTATTTATTTCAATCAAACTATGATTAATCTAGATTATTTAATTATTATTTGACTAAGAAATTTATCATATAAATAGGCTTTTTTACAATCTTATACTAAACCCATTAGAGATTAGAACTCCTAACACTTTTGGAGAATTTTGTGTTTACGTTTTGAGGGTTCTTTGTTTTTAAGTTTTTGGGGTTTAGTTTTATCTCCATCTTTTGTACTCTTCATTCTTTTTTTCTTACGTTTTGAGGGGTTTTTTCATGCTAAATTTGTGTGTTAAATTTCTCAATTTATTCCATTATTTTTATTTGTTCGTTGCTTAATCGAGTCGATCCCAAATGAGTGGTATAAAAGTTAATTCAATTTTTACAGATTAGTCAGTCCTGGGATGGAAACAACAAGGTTCGACATTGAGAAGTTCGATGGTGTCACCAATTTTAATTCGTGGCAAGTTCGTATGATGACAATTCTAGTTCAGACCAGCTTGAAAAGGTCATTGCCGGGAAAAAGCTCTAGAATCTAGATCAGTCAAAATGGGAAGAGCTTGAGGAAAAGGCCTTATCTACAATCCATTTATGCCTCACGAATAAGGTATTGTAGGAGGTATTGATGGAGAAGACCTTATCCGCCTTGTCAAAAAGGCTAAAAACTCTTTATACGACTAAGTCTCTAGCTAACCATTTAGTGTTGAAACAATGTCTATTTACGTTTCACATGAACGAAGGTGAGCTCCTTAAAAATCACATGAGTCAATTCATTACTTTTTAAATGATTTAAATAACGTTGAGTTTAGATTGACGATGAAGATCAAGCTATGCTATTATTGTGTTCTTTACCCCTTCATACAAGTTGTTTAGGGAGACCTTGATTTATGAGAGAGATAAACTCTCGTTCGAGGATGTGAAGGATCATTTGTTGAGTAAATACAAACTCGACAATGAGTTTGGTTCGGATAGCAAGGCAGATAAGCAGGCTTCCATTTTGATAGTATCAAAGAAGCAAGACAAAAGTTGTCGCTATTGTAAGAAGTTAGATCACGACAAAGCAGATTATTACAAATTGCGAAATAATGGGCTGCATAGAGCAATGAGAAAGATGTAGTTGGTTCTAATTGGGTCTACAAAAGGAGTGATGATTTCTTATTAGTGTCAATGAGCGTAAGCTTCGAGCTTATGTTTGAGTGGATCCTTGATTCGGGATGTTCTTTCTACATGTGTCCCAACTGAGAATGGTTCACATACAATTCAGTTGAAGGTGGAGTACTACGCATGGGAAATGGTTCATCCAGTAAGGTAATCAATATTGGTACGATTAAAATCAAGATGTGTGATGAGATGATTAGGACACTGTCAGATGTTAGGTATGTACTTAATTTATGAAAGAGTTTCATCTCCTTGAGTATTTTAGACTCAAAAGGTTACAGGATCAACATCGAGCTAGTGGCATTAAGGTATCTTGTGAGACTCTCATTTTGTTATAAGGTAAAAGGACAATAAATCTTTATATTCTGGAAGGTTCTGTAGTGATTGGTGAAATTGGACGTCCCTCGTCCGTTACAGAGTTGAAGTCAACTTGTTTGGAGCAAAGTCAACTTGGTCATAGCAAAGAAAATGGTATGACCGTTTCACTGAAGAGAGGCTCTCTTTTGGATGCAAGTTGTGTTCTTTGAAATCAGACCCGAGTTAGTTTTGATTTGGCAGTGCACAAGTTGAAGGCTAGAAGTTTTCCAGCTTCTAAGCATAGGTTCGACCTAGTTAATTCCCTGCATATTTCAAGATAGGCTCCTAGCAGGTTTTGACAAAGATGGCATTGTGAAAATACAAGTCAAGGTGGAGATTTGTTGAAGTATGACTCTTATTCCAGTTAAATTTGAGAAATAATCTTTTAGTTAAACTCTGCTTATTTGTTTTAATCAGACTCTGATTAGTCTAGATTATTTTATTATTATTTGACTTAGGAATTTAGCTTATAAATAGACTCTTTTACAACCTTAGAAAATACACCCATTAGAGATTAGAACTCCTAACACTTTTGGTGAATTTTGTTCTTACGTTTTGAGGGTTCTTTGTTTTCAGGGTTTAGTTTTATCTCTATCTTTTGTACTCATCATTCTTTTTTCATTATAGTTAAAGTATCTTTGCTCGTGATTTTTTATCCTTTTCGAAGGGGTTTTTCCATGTTAAATTTGTGTGTTCAATTTCTCAATTTATTCCGCTATTTTTACTTATTTGTTGCTTAATTAGGTCGATCCTCGACACCTAGGAGTGCTGTTAGCCATGACAATTGAATGGAGTGATGACTCAACACCTTCTAAAAGGGGACATCTAGAGGCTACTGAGCTGGGAGAATACACTAGAACACACACTGAAGGTGTGGGTTTACTAGTAGCCTTCCAGAAGCCGTACAAATGCTGAGCTGTCCAAGGAAAATCAACCTACCTCTCTTATATAAATTATTGCAAAAATGATGATGAAAGGTGTGACCAGTAAAGGGGAAAATTTTGAGTGAATTGAGGCACATCATGCGCGACCAATGCGCAAATCACGAGTTGATTTTCGAGGCAAGCAGGGTGATCTGCCAATTTTATACCTAGTAAATTTAACTAGTTTTCACACTTGAAGAGCTTGATATTAAGCATTTTATTTATATTTCTATAGGATTCTACTTAGTTTTTACCTTTGAATAAATTGTGCAAACCAAGTGCTAAAACGATACTTTATTGTCTTTAAGGCCGATTGAGGCCTAAAGATTAGCTAACATACTTCGTGAGTGTGCAGGAGACCATGACAAGTTGAACACATATGAAACTGATCACTTCATCAAGACATAGGACGTTTTATGTCATAACAAAGGGACCAGGCTTGAAAATTAAGGGGAATGATTTCTTTGTCGTGATATACATAGGCTATGTCGTGACAACGCCTGCACAATTACACTAAGTAGGGGACTGACTTCTTCATCGTGACCCAGGTACTGGTGTGTCGCGACATTGACCCACGTGGTTTTTGCACCGAGTGAAGGGCATTTTGGTCTTTACAATACCACTTAAACACAAAGGACGATAGCTAAGCTAGGGTTGATGAAAACAATCGGCCAAGGCTATAAATAGGGCCTTTAGCACTAGGGATAAACACATCTTTTCTTAGCTTTTAGCTTTTACTTTGTTATTTTCGTTTACAAACGAGATTGTAACTTTCGCATAAACGTTCGAGGAATTATTTCCTTACAGATTGCCAATACAGTTGAAGTTTCTTCTATTTCATTAAATCAATTTTATGCTTAGTTATTTATGGTATTACAAATGACATATATTTTTTCCCTAATTTAGTGTTTTAATTGTCTCTTTTGTATCTCATTTAGCATGCATCTTGAGCATTTCATACTTAGTTTTCACATTTTCTAATTAATTACTAGTTAGTTTAAATTCTTGTTATTTTCATCTTGAGCATTAAATCACATTTTCGCATAACTTTTGTACTAATGTCAATGCAAGCAGTTTGATATATTGCTTCTTAGAATTGTTAGTGTAGGAGCTCAGCCCAGAAGAACAATATTGGTAGGATGCAGCTATAATATCAGCTTGGGATTGAGACCAAGAAATGTCGCCGCATTGAATTTAAACCTCAAATGAGTAGACTCAAGTTGAATTTACATCTGGAAGCAACAGCATAGGAATATCACAGGTGCCATCACAATTACAGTTTCAGATTGCGTCCAGCAATGCAGCGACAATCTGCAGATCTTTGAAGAAAACATTAAAACTACGTGAGTGTACAGCTATACTCTAACCAACTTTGACAGCTTCAAAATCTAGATCTAGATCTAAGAATGGGAGGATGAAATCTACAATTTCTTGAGCCTATAAATAGAAGAATGAAGAATGAAGAAATCATCAAGAATTAAGGGATTGAATTCTACAAATTCTGTGTATTTTGGATAATTAACTGGAAATTGGGAAGCTGATGAAGCAAGTTTACAACCACTTTTGACAATAGGTGCTTGATGCAAGGTAAGAATTCTAGAGAGGATTGCTCAGAACGATTATAAATATCCGATCTCTCATTCTACAAAGGTAAAAAATAATATTGGAGTTCTTGAATTAGATGCTATTTCTGCTTTGTCAGCGTAGGTATCCTCATTGGCCAATATCATAAAGAATATGAAGGGAACAAATGATGTTGCTCCTATTCAAGTGGTACAACAATTGGATGCGCTGATATTTTCTTTTGAAATTTGCGGCAACAATCATAGTTATAAGGACTGCCCATAACATGCAAAAAATGCTTTTTATGTCAATAACATCAGAGGGGGTTCATTTGGTAACTCATACAATAATCGATCTCAACAACCTTGGGGGAATCAAAATGCTTCCACATTCAGATATGAAAATTCCTCAAATCAAGGGGGTTACAATAGCAACACACAGTAAAATTATAATCAGAATTCGTAAATAAATTCTCGATTTGAACAGATGCAGTCACATAGTCAGATGCAACCACAATCTCGATTACAGCCACAACAATTTGTGCTACCACATATGCAAAGACAACATCATCAACATCAACAGCAGCAATTTTCTCAACCTAAGTTAGATCCTATGGCTACTCTTGACGCGTTGATGCGCGAGCATATCACGAGAACTTAAGCTATAGTGCAAGACAACTCTTCTTCCATCTAAGCATTGGAAGCCCATCTAGGGCAGTTGGGTTCTAATCTCAACATAATACCACCAGGCACTCTGCCTAGTGATACTGAGAATCCCACGCAAAGGGGGAAGGAGCATTGCAAAGCAATCACGTTGAGTGGAAAGTAGATGGATAAACCAAGCAGTTCTAATCAAGACCATGTCGATACATTGGAGCCATAACAATAGGAAGAGGATGTAGCTGAGGAAAGTCAAGCAAAAGCAAATGAAGAGGAACCAACTGTAGTGCCATCGATACTTGTAGTTTTCCCAAATAAGTTGTCGACACAACTACCAATGTCAACACCACCGAGTTTTTTCACAACAACCCAATGTTACAATACCTTTGCCATTTTCGCAATGATTTAAAGAAAAAGTCCGTGATAAAGTCTATCAAAGGTTTGTTTCTACTTTGAAATAATTTCATATTAATATACCTCTTATAGATGCTCTTATGTAGATACCCAGCTATGAAAAATTTCTAAAAGAGCTACTTTCAAAGAAGAAGAAATTTTTCGAAATCAAGGCTTATAAATAAGTTGCCAACCAATATGAAAGACCCTAGCAGGTTCACAATCCCATGCTCTATTGGGAATCATTATTTAGGTAAGGCTTTATATGATTTAGGAGTAAGTATTAATCTTATGCCTTTGTCTTCTTTCAAGAAATTAGGAATAGGTTCGGTGAAGCCCACTGCAGTGACACTGTAACTTGTAGATAGATTCTTAGCACAACTGGAAGGCCAAATCAAAGATGTCCTTGTCCAAGTTTATAAGTTTGTATTCCCTACTGATTTCATTATCCTAGACTACGAAGTAGATAAGGAGGTGCCCATTATCTTGGGGCGACCATTTTTAGCAATGGGATACACACTTATCGACGTATTCGAAGGAGAACTTATCATGCGTCATAATGATGAGCATGAGACCTTTAGTGTGTTTGAGGCATCTCCGTCCAGGAGTAAAGAGTAATATAACCACATCAACATGCTGGATGAAATCATTTCGGAAGAATTCAATGCAAGAAGTTTAGCAGCGTCAGATGAAGATGTGACGACATTTACTAAGGAAATCCTAGATGACTGTGGCGACAAAGAGAATGTTAACAATTGTGAGCTGAGATATAATTGGCAATTGGAGTCTTTGCATTTGTCTAACAGGATAATCTTGATGTTTAAACCATCTATTAAGCAAGCTCCTACCTTGCAGATGAAGCCATTGCCAACGCATTTAAAATATGTCTTCCTTGTGACAACGAGACATTACCTGTTATTGTCAACGCATCCCTCGATGCAACGTAGGAAGATAAACTCATTACCATTTTGAAAGAACATAAAAGAGCCATAACCTAGAACATTGCTGATATCAGTGGCATCAGTCCCTCTTTTTGCATGCACGAAATTAGGTTAGAAGATGAAAAGAAGCAATCAATTGAGCAACAAAGACGACTTAATGAAAAGATGAAAGAAGTAATGAAGAAGGAAATTATCAACTGGTTAGATGCGGGCATTATATAACCTATTTTCGATTGTGATTGGGTGAGCCTTGTCCATTGTGTGCCTAAGAAGAGTGGTTTCCCGTTGTGACAAATGACAAGAATGAGTTAATCCCTACTCGCATTGCGACTGGCTGGCGAGTATGCATGGATTATCGTCGACTGAATGGGGCCACAAAGAAGGACCATTTCTCATTGCCTTTCATTGACTAGATGCTAGATAGGCTATCTAGTAAAGCCTATTATTGTTTCTTAGACGGCTCCTCTGGATACAACCAAATTGCCATTGCACCATTGCGCCGAAGGATCAAGTAAACATAACGTTCACATGCCGTTTTGGAACCTTTGCTTTCCGATGTATGTCATTTAGGTAGTGCAATACACCAGCAACATTTCGGAGATGTATGATGGTAATTTTCTCAGACATGATCGACGATTCCTTAGAGGTATTCATGGATGATTTCTCTGTCTATGGACAAAATTTCGACCAATGCGCTGACAATTTGGCGAGAGTTTTGAAGAGATGCGAGGACACAAATCTAGTTCTGAATTTGGAGAAATGCCACTTCATGGAAACTGAAGGCATCATCCTCGAACAACGGATATCTTGTCAGGGCATTGAGGTTGATAAAGAAAATGTAGAAATCATCGAGAAACTACCACCACCTACAAATGTCAAAGCAATAAGAAGCTTTCTTGGACATGCTGGCTTTTATACAAGATTCATTCTAGATTTTTCCAAGATAGCTAAAGCATTATGCTCATTACTGAAGCAAAATAAAAAGTTTGTGCTCGATGAAAACTGTCTGAACGTATTTATAACAATAAAGAAGTAGCTGATACAAGGCCCGATTGTCATTGCACTGGACTGGACGCAACCGTTTGAACTAATGTGCGATGCAAGTGACTTTTCTGTGGGAGCTATACTTGGCCAATGAAAATAGAAGGTATTCCATTCTATTCACTATGTTAATAAAACTCTAACTGAAGCGCAAGTTAACTACAGTACCACTGAGAAGGAGTTGCTAGTAGTAGTCTTTGCATTCAACAAGTTTCGTTCATATCTTGTTGGCGAAAAAATTATAGTATACACAGACCACTCCGTATTGAAATATATTATTACAAAGAAAGACGTCAAGCGTAGATTGATACGATGGATCCTACTCCTTCAAGAATTTGATGTTGAAATCAAGGATAGGAAAGGATCTAAAAATTAAGTAGCTGACCACTTGTCTCGATTGGAAGTTGGAAGTGAAGATAGGCAAACGTCTCAAATTATCGAAGCATTTCAGAACGAGTAGTTATTCTTTGTCGACACATTGCCTTCATATGCCAATGTTGTCAGTTACCTTGACTGTGGGAAGCTACCAATGAGTATTATTTATCACAAGAAGATTAGGTTTATATGCGATGCTGAAAAATATCATTGGAACGAGCCATACCTATTCAAGGTATGCATTGACAATATTATTCATCGCTGTGTACCTGAAGAAGAAATGAATTCAATCCTGCGACATTGCCATGATGCCTCTTATGAAGGACATTTTGGTGGACCAAGGATTACTACTAAGGTCCTACAATCAGGATGTTATTGGGCCACGTTGTTTTGAGAAGCCCACAACTTTGCACAACAATGTGATCGTTGTCAATGCGCTGGTTCAATATCTGGATGCAATGAGATGCTCCAACAACCTATAATGGAGGTAGAGCTCTTTGACGTATGGGATATAGACTTTATGGGACCATTTCAAAATTCTTTTGGAAATGTGCATATCTTAGTGGCTATTGACTTTGTCTCAAAGTGGACCGAGGCAATTGCAGTGCCGAAGGATGACGCTTGGACAGTGTTGAAGTTCTTTCACACATACATCCTTACAACATTTGGAACACCGAGAGCATTAATAAGTGACCAAGGGGCTCATTTTTATAATAACCAAGTAGTGACTGCATTAAAAAGACATGGTGTGAAGCATCGTATGGCTACTACGTATCACCCACAAATCATTGGTCAAGCCGATGTAACCAATCGACAAATCAAAAACATACTTGAAAAGGTGGTTAATCAATCTAAGAAGGATTGGTCTTCGTGACTACATGACACATTGTAGGCGCTTCGCACTGCTTACAAAACCCCGCTAGGAATGTCGCCATATCAGTTAGTATTTGGTAAGTCTTGTCACCTGCCAATTGAGCTTAAACATAGGGTCATGTGGGCAATAAAATAGGTGAATATGGATTATGATGCTGCCGGAAGAAAAAGATTGTTGGACATCACTGAACTGGAAGAAATATGTCGACATGCTTATGAGAATTTCGTAATATACAAGAAAAGACAAAGAGATTGCATGACAGTATCATCTTGCGTCGACAATTTAGCCCTGGTTTGTTAGTGCTTTTATTTAACTCACGTTTAAAATTACATCCAGGTAAATTGAGATCAAGATGGTCAGGCCCTTTCAAAGTTGTCAAGGCATTCCAAAGCGGTGCAATGACAATTGAGAATCTAAAGGATGGATAACAATTCAAACTGATTGGCTAACATCTAAAACACTATGTAAGCCCAGATGTCAAAGAACCAAACGAGGCCATCAATCTGGTCACATTTCAATAATGTCAACGCATTTTTGTTATTTACTTTTATTTGTTTCACTTTTACTTTTATTGTTTCAAATTCCTCGGAGAAATAAAATTCAAATTTTCATCGAAGCAACGAAGCACATATTATCGGTGCATTCTGTGATGAGTTAGCATTGCTTTTTCGCTAAGAATCGCACCGATTGATTTCTTTCTCTCTAGCCATTGGATAAAACAAAATCGTACTATCTATAGCCTAGTAATTAATAGCTGCAGACGCAATGCTTCCCTATAATTTTTCAAATCATCACGCCTAGGTTATAAAACCTCCCTTCTGTAGCTTCTTTTTCTCCTCACATCCTCCATTGTTGCTACAACTCATTTTCTTCATTGCTTTCATCCTTTCTTTTTTGTTCACAAAGCACTCATTCTGCAAAACTTCTTTAACTTTTTCTTTGACAATGACAAAAACTCGTGCCTTGAGAAACACTTCCAAA
Source organism: Kokia cookei (assembly GCA_039519145.1). NCBI lineage: Eukaryota > Viridiplantae > Streptophyta > Magnoliopsida > Malvales > Malvaceae > Kokia > Kokia cookei. Next base: position 26,403,535 of record CM076903.1, on the reverse strand, counting down.
ACCCCTTCCAAGAACACTCCAACCAGTTCTATTGTGCCTTTGCCCACACCACCACCCTCATCTACAGGCCCAGTCTTGTTTCTAATGACTACGGCCAAAGGCCGCTACCAAAATACCATGTTAAAACGCAACCTCCAACCCGTACAAGGCCTATGACTTTCTCCACAACAGGCTCTAGGAAAGAATATTCATCGTACCATAAGCTGCCTTAGGTGGGAATTCTTTTGTGAGCACCCTTTTGGTTACTCCCCTACATTGGCCAGGGAATTTTATGCCAACTTGATGGATCTGGATTGAGAATTTGTTTTTGTACGAAAGAGGCTCATTCCATGGAGCGTTACATAGGTAAACGTGCTGCTAAGGATTTCGGAGTGAGTGAACGACCATGAACCATTTATGCATCATTTGGACGATGATGATATGGCACAGATGATGGACCTATGCATCGATGGAGCCACTTGGATTGGTAATAGCTTCCACAACTACACAATGCACAGAAGGTACCTTACATCCTTTTGCAAAGTCTGGTTCCATTTTATCAACAATTGTATCATGCCTTCAACCCATAGCACTACAGCGACATTTGACCGTATGTGTCTACTACATTCTATCTTGCACTACAGACACATTGAAATTGGTAAGCTCATACACACCCAAATTGTAGAAGTAGCTGCCAAAGAAATTGAAATACTTCCTTTTCCCTCTCCTATTATGTTGTTTTGTAAACAAAAGGGCATTGTGCCCAAAGATGGTGAGGTCATAGACAACAAAGGTCCGATCAATGATATCTCATTTGAACGGATGACACGTAGCCAAGATACATTAGTGGCCAAGGAAGCATCCAAGAAAAGGGATAAAGGAAAGGGTAAAAAGAAGGCTGATCAACCTAATGCACTAATAGAGTCCTAAGGGGCGAAGAAGTTGGCCTTAATGGAAGTACACTTGGATCGCATCGACATGCGATCAATCCACATTAATACCATAGTGGATGACATGGATTTTGGGCTGCACAAATTTTAAGATTATACAAAGGTTTGGAACGAGGCCATTATCGCCACATTGAGCCAGATTAGCCTTACTCCATTACCAGACTTCCTAGCCTTCCCATCCATCTATCGACCGATGTAGTACTCGTCTTCTGAGCAACCTACCACTGATGGTAGACCTACCCTTGCACCAACTCGGATTCACATTTTCGATGATAAGAACGATGCCGGGCACTCGCAGGCTGATGAAGATTATTATTGCAACATCACCCACTTATTCGAGGATGAGTTCTCCAACAGTCTAGGCACGGATATGGCTAAATGAGAGGTTGTTGTGGAGGAGGAAGTCGATGCAATGGAATGCACTAACACTAGCCCAATTGAGACTGAGCAGCATGTGCATGAGGATGTGAATCAAGGAGATGATTAGTTGAAGGATCAAGAAGAAAAAGGGATGGAAAGAGAAAATCAAGAGAAAGAACCTGTCGAGGTGTAGGAAAAGAAGGAAACAGATGCCCTGACAATGCTTATTGAGGATGTCATGTGGGCATCCAGCTCAGACGAGGCTCGACCTGCTGCGAGCCAAGCTGAGGTTGTCACCAGTGAGGTAGAGGAGCTGCCCTCTGTGGCACTACTCGTAGAAATCCACCCATCAGAGGTGACAATCGATGAGGCCACCACCCAACCTATTCAAGAGGAGCAACTTGCCGAACTAGTTGGCACAAAGGATAATAAGAGAAAAAGGCACAAGGACAAGAAGAAGAAGAAACACCATGACGAGGGTGAGCGCCCAAAGAAGAATAAAAGGAAAACAAAGGCAGCCTTTGCATCGGCTACTCAAAAGTAAGTTAGTATATTTTTTTAATTAGTTTTCATGCATTGGTACTGCCACTGCATTCCTTTTGTTAGTTTAATTGCATTGTAGTTGCATTTCCATTATTTCTTTATACATATTGTCAGTGTAATGGGGACAATGCAGACATTAAGTTTGGGGGAGATAATGTGAAATGAAAATACAATTACACCCACATATTTGAATTTTACTTATCTCTTTGGTTAATGAGAATTGACAAAATTTCAACAGAAATGTGCCCATAATTTTTATTTTTATGCGTAATTCTTGAATTGTTTGGATGCTGATGTGGAAATTGGATGAATATGAATGAATGATGAGTCTGCTATTTTTGAATGAATGGTTAGAATTGCTTCAATATTAAAATGATAGTGTTGATGTTAAATTTTGAGCTAACTGAACAGTTGTAGCGATATTATATGAATAAAAGACACTCTAATGTGAGTGTATTATGACTATCCAGGGGAACACTCCGCAGCAGGTTTAGAAAAATTGTATAGCCAAAGGTTGTCAGTGCAAGAGTGTGTGTCGGTGCAATTACATACCTCTTGGGGGTTTGTTACACCCCATCGTTACTACACAGGAACAAATGTAAACTAATGCAATGACATATCTCAGTCATTTGAAAAAGAAACAAAATGAGAAAAAGAAAGAAAAAGAAAAAAAAATCTTGATAAATGATGTATTGGTTCAAGAAAGATTTGGATTCAATGCATGTCACTAACATTTATGAAGTTGCAATTTTTAATTATTCATGCCTATAAATTTTCGGCGCATTATTCTATCATATTAATACAATTTGTACATTAGGACTTCAGAGAATTCAAGTTGTATGAATAATGATTGTAGTGACATTTCTACTTGTGACATTGTTAATTTGTGTTTCCTTGAGGACAAGTAAAAACTCAAGTTTGGGAGTGTGATGGTATTACAAATGACATATATTTTGTCCCTAATTTAGTGTTTTAATTGTCTCTTTTGTATCTCAGTTAGCATGCATCTTGACATTTCATACTTAGTTTTGACATTTTTTAATTCATTACTAGTTAGTTTAAATTCTTGTTATTTTCATCTGTTTTTGTACTAATGTCAACGCAAGCAGTTCGATACATTGCATCGTAGAATTGTCAGGGTAGGAGTTCAGCCTAGAAAATCAATATTGGTAGGATGCAGCCGCAATATTAGCTTGGGATTGCGACCAATAAAAGTCGCCGCATTGAATTTGAACCTAAAATGAGTAAACTCAAGCTGAATTTACATCTGGAAGCATCAGTGCAGGAATATCACAAGTGTTGCCGCAATTGCAATTTCAGATTGTGTTCAACAATGCAGCGACAATCTGCAGATCTTTGAAGAAAACATTAAAACTACGTGAGTGCACAGCTATACTCTAACTAACTCTGACAACTACAAAATCTAGATCTGGATAGTAGAATGGGAGGATAAAATCTATAATTTCTTGAGCCTATAAATAGAAGAATGAAGATTGAAGAAATCATCAAGAATTAAGGGGTTGAATTCTACAAATTCTATGTGATTTTGGAGATTTAACTAGAATTTAGGAAGCTGATAAAGTAAGTCTGCAGCCACTTCTGAAGAGAGGTGCTTGATGCAAGGCAAGTGGAACAATTAGGGAGTAGTCCTAGTAGTCTAGAGATAGTAAGCTTCGATTGTACTCTTTAATTCTTCTTTAACGATGATGGCTTTTGATAACATAAATGAATACGAGAGTGTCTTATAATGCCAGATCATTTTGATTCTTATTTTATGCTGCTTAATTATTTATTCTTGGATCTAATTGCTTTAAGCACGAGAGTGAAATTGTAGTCTACCGACATCAAGAGATGTGATGCCAAGTTGAGTTAACAAGTAAGTTAGGCAAAAGCTGCTTAAGATTGGACTCCAATCACTTGTTCTTGAATGCAAAACATTGCTCACATCGAGAGGTGGAGTGATTATGAGTATTTATGTCTGGATTAAATAGAGAGATGTTATTGTTAAGAACTCAAAAGAACTTTATTGCTGTGACAATTCATCTATACTTTACCTTGTCGACGCATCCAGCGTCGAAACTTAGCATAATCAGTGAACCATTTCTACCCTTTTACACTTGATCATTTTTACATTTCATGCATTTAAATATTCAACACTCAACACTCAACACATTTGATTTACTTTAAGTACATTAACAGTTAACCTCTGACGTTAAACTTTGATTGCATTAACAATATTAACTATTTTAGTGTGCAGATCTGACGTAATCGAACTAACATCCTTACTCACATTTTACCCATTTTCAGTATTAATTGCTTCGACAATTAACATCAAGAACCCATTTCCTTGTGGGATCGATATCCGATATAATTTTCTATCAACTATACTTGCATCGACGTGTGTACGCTTGCACAATCACTATGATGTTTCAGACGCGATCAGTTATATTATTGCTTTTTATGATTTTAAGAAAGCCATGAGGAACTAATTCCATTTTGGAGAATTAGGAAGTGGAAGTATGAATATTTAGTTGTTGTATAAATAGGGATTTTCAATCCGATCAGCTGTTTGGGAAAGGAAAAGCATGAAACAAACCCTAGGCCTAGCAACCCTAGAAAGTCATTTAGGTGAGAAGGAACCCAAAATTGGTATTACCTATCCATGAAAACCTTTTCCCCAAACTGGTTTAGACTGTTACAGTGATAAGTAGCCTCTACCAACTTGTTATGCTGACGGAAGATCGAAAGATCCAACTGAGGTACTAACTAGTTGATTGAAGAAAAATCCCCAAAACCTAATAATTGAAGAAATCATATTGAAGTGACCTAATCTTCCCAAAGTCGTTTATCGAATCTATACATCTCGTCCTTTACTTTACTTCATTTGTTTTTATGTTTTTTACAAAAACTCTTTTATTTTACTTTCATCCTATAATCTCTAAAAGTAGTACAAATTAATTTTTTACTTTGTAGGGATTTAATTCACTATTGTCTTAAGCCTCCTTTGGGTACGATCCTCAAAATACTGATAAGTATTTCATTGTACAAATCTATATTACAACCTGACTTGTATAATTGCAGAAGCCAAAAACCTATACCTAATAGGAGTACGTTCGGAGGCGGTCACGGGGTATGAAGCTGACGACTCCATTGAAGGGCTAAGCACGAGGAAGAAGACGTTTTACCCTTTAGATCTAGCCCGAGCGTCGAAGAAGGAGGAGGCTGGTGACAGCAGATCTTGGGTTCTCCCTTGTTTCCTTAGTTTTATTTAAATGGGTTTGTTGAGATGATTTTCGAATGATTTAATTTCTAGATTTATTTGGATGATTTTTATTGTATTTTAATTAATTGTTAATCTGATATTTTACTATTTATTCAAGTGGATTTTTCACAATTGATCTGTCGATTTCATGCCTAGCAGATTGAACTATTTTTCACACTTGAAGAGCTTGAAATAAAGTATTTTCGTTTTGTTTCCTTAGGATTTAGTTTTGTTTTCTTTTATTAAATAAATTGTGTACAAATTGCAAAAAGGTGCTAATTGTTGTCTTTGAGGCTGCTTGAGAACTAAGGGTTAGCTATCAAACTCTGTGAGTGTGCAAGAAACCTTTAAAAGATGAACAAATATGAAGCTGATCACTACGTCACGACACAAACTGATCTGTGTCGCAACAAAGGGACCAAAACTGCAGAATGTCAAAACTGCCTCTTATGTCGCAACAATTAATTTTTCCCGATAGATTGCTAATACAATTTTAGTTTCTTTTTAATTCCCTTCTTCAATTATATGTTTTCATATATTATTTTATTGATGATCAAAGAAACCATGAGGAACTAATTCCATTTTAGGGAACTAGGGAGTGGATATATGAATAATTAATTATTGTTTTATAGGGATTTTATCTTTTGGATCAGTTGTTTGGGAAAGGAAGAACATTGAACAAACACTAGGCCTGACAACCCTAGAAAGCATCTAGGTGGGAATGAACCCAAAATTGGTATTGTCCATCCGTGAACACCTTTTCCCCAAATCAGTTTAGATTGTGACATCTAGCGATAAGTAATCTCTATCGACTTGCTATGCCGATGGAAGATCGAGAGATCCAATTAGGGTAGTGACTAGTTCATTGGAGGAAAATCCTCACAACCTAACAATTGAAGAACCCATATGGAAACGACCTAAAATCCCCAAAGTCGTTTATAAGAATCTCTACATCTCAACTTTTCCTTTTATTTTCTATCTTATTTTATCTTTTATTCTATGCTCTAAAAATTCTACTCTTTATTTCTTCGTCCTATAATACCTAAAATGAGTATTAATTAATTTTATTCTTTGTGTACGATCCTTGAAATACTACCAAGTGTTCCGTTGTAACACATTATAGTTACAACCTGACCCGTATACTTGCGAAAAGCCTAAATCTACACCGAACGAGAGTACGTTCAAGGGTGGTCAAGTTGTTGGCGCCGTTGTCGGGGAGGCAACGCTTTAGTAAATTTTATTCTTTCATTGCTAATAAAATAATTAGAAAAATGTTAGGCTATAAATATGATTTTACTTTATTTATTTGCTTTTCGTATTTCATTTTCTTTACTTTTTATTTGATTTTGGTTTATGACTCGAAGCCAAGGAAACTTGGTTGATCCTATTTCTAATCCCCAATCATTAATTAGATGTAATCGTAAAAACTAACAAGTAATACAAAACCCCACATTAGAGGAGAGCGAAGAGCAAGCCAGTTGATAGCATTAGAAATGACACTTAATTTATCCTTAAATTAGTGTATAATATGTTTCTTGTGTATCATATTTAGCATACATTTTTAGCATTTCATACTTAGTATTTGCATTTTCTAACTCAGTGTTGTTGGATCTTATTTTCTTTCATTTTATCTCTTTTGTACTACTAATGTCGTTGTAATTAGTACTAGTTTTGCATCTAAAGTTGTCGGCACAGAAATCCACTTGGGAAGATCAAAGTAGGAAAGCATTCTGAATTGTGGTCACAAGTTTGATCAAAAATTACGGTCAACTATGTCATCACATAAATGCCTCTACATTTTATCAAGTATTCTACTCTGCTAACACATCTAGAAGCATTGACGCAGGAGAAGGAGAAGCTGTCAGCAAATTAAAATCATAATTTGTGCCCAACAATGTCGCGAAAATCTGCAACTTCCTAAAGAACAAATCATATCTGCGTGATTGCATAGCTGGCAATAACAAACTTTTAAAGCTACAAAAAGGAGTTAGATCTGGAAAGGAGGGAGATATGCAATTACAAGCGATTATAAATAGAAGGATGAAAGAGAAGATGGGTCATCAATGTGTGAAGAATTGAACTCTAAAATTTCTCTTATTCATTCACAAAGTCAGTTGCCATGGAAGCTTGATTCTAGAGGAAGGTGACCTGATGCAACAAGGAAGCAACTGCTTCTAACGAGAAGTGCTAGGTGTGATGCAAGAGGAGTGATTAAGGGAGAATTCTAGTAGACTAGGAATAGCATGCTTCAATGTCATTCTTTAATCCCTCTTAAATGTTGATGAATACTATTGACAATTGATTGAATATGGAAGTATCTTTTAATTTTAGAATTACTCTGATTTCTACTCAATTCTTCTCATTTGTTTTATATTTGGATTTAACTTTTTTGACCACGGAAGTGCAATTGCAGTCACGGTCACTGAAAGGTTCGGTGACAAGTTAGATTAACAAGCAAGACAACGGAAGTTGCTTGAGGCAAGTTAGGTTAACAAGCAAGATAACGGAAGTGCAATTGATGTTTATTTTTGTAGTTGCATTTACTATTCTTTTCCTAACTTTTATTGATTAACTAATTTTTTTGTTGATTTTCTTTTAAATTATTTTTAGGTGTTTATGTCCACAAGGATAAATCCTAACAACATTGTTAATTTTGATCAGAAAATTGAAAGTACAATTTGGAGGAAAAGACAAGAGCAAAGAAAAATGGCTGGTGATGGTATTACAAATGACATATATTTTCTCCCTAATTTAGTATCTTAATTGTCTCTTTTGTATTTCATTTAGCATGCATCATTTGCATTTTATATTTAATTTTCATATTGTCCAACTCATTGTTAGTCAATTTAAATTCTTATTATTTTTATCCATTTTTTACTAATGTCGACACAAGCAGCCGAGATATTGCGTCTTAATATTGTCAGCACAGGAACTTAGTCTAAAAGATTAATACTGGATGAATGCAGCCACAAGATTAGCTAGTAATTGCGACCAAGAGATGTCGCTGAATCCACAACTGGAAGCACCAACACAGGAATTTCACAAATGTCGCTGTAATTATGATTTCAGAATGCGTCTAGTGATACAATGACATTTTGTAGATCTCTGAAGAACATACTAGAACTACGTGAGTGCACAGTTGTACTCTAACTAATTTTGATAGCTACAAAAATCTAGATCTAGATCTGGGAATGAGGGCTGAAACTTGCAACATTTTGGAGGATATAAATAGATGAACAAAAAATGAAGAAATCATCAAGAGCTAAGGGATTAAATTTTACAATTTCTGTGTGATTTTAAAAATTTGAGCTGGGAATTGGGAAGCTGATGAAGCAAGTCTACAATCACTTCAGACGAGAAGGTGTTTGATGCAAGGCAAGAGGAACAATTAGGGAGTAGGCCTAGTAGTCTAGAGATAGTAAGCTTCGTTGTACTCTTTAATCTTCTTAAACAATGATGGATTCTGATGATATTAAATGAATACGAGAGTGTCTTTTAATGTTATATCATTTTGATTCTTATTTTACATTGCTAATTTGTTTATTCTTAGATTTAACCGCTTTAAGCACGAGAGTGAAATTGCAATGCACCGACATTGAGAGATGCAATGACAAGTTAGGCTAACAAGTGGGTTAGGCGGGAGCTACTCAGGATTGGGATAAGAACCAGTTACTTGTTCTTGGATACACATCATTGCTCGCACCGAGAGGTGGAGTGATTGTGGGTATTTAAGTCGGGATAAAGTAGGGAGCTATTGTTGGTACGAATTCAAAGGGACTTCATTGCAGTGATAATTCATCTATACGTTACCTTGTCGACACATCCAGCATTGTAACTTAGTAGAATCAATGAACCATTTCTTCCCTTTACACTTGATCACTTTTACATTCTATGCAATTTATATCTTCAGTACTCAACACTCAACATATTTCATTTACTTTCAATACAATGACATTTAACACCTGACATTTGACTTTGATTGCGTTGGCATTGATATCTTATGTTAGTGTGTAGATTTGACATATTGCACTGACATCAGTACTCACATTACACTTAATTTCAACATTGATTGCTTCGACATTTAGACATTAAGAACCCATTCCTCGAGGGATTGATATCTGATAGATCTGTCTATCAACTATACTTGCAACGACGTGTGTATGGTTGCACAATCATTATAAAAACAACAATAAAGTTTTACCGTCGTTGTTGGGGAATGGTGTTTGTTTCATGTTTACTTTTGTAGTTGCAATTAATTTTACTTAACTTTTAATCTTCACTATTTTGTTGTTATTTTTCATTAATTATTTTCTTTTTCAGATGTTTCATTGTTGCATGTCCACAAGGATAAATCCTAAGGACATTGTAAACTTTGATCCGGAGCTTGAGCAGACACTTAGGAGGAGAAGGCAAGAATAACAAAAAATGGCTGGTAACAACAACAACAATAATTTTCCACTATTGATGCCACAAAAAGGAATTCTTCCAATGCTTCCACAAATTGCTAACGATATACCATCACCACATCCATAAAAAGAACAAGTTCAGAATAGGACAATAAGAGATTTTGTTGTGCCTATACTCGATGATTTACAACTAGGGGTTGTATGACCGACTATCCAGCCTGGTAATTTTGAAGTGAAACTTGTGATGTTTCAGATGCTCAACTCAAATGGGCAATATTCTGGTTTTCCGCATAAAGACACGTGAGAACATTTGAAATCACCTTTGCTTATTTGTGCAACCTTTAGTCAACATGGTGTCTCTGATGATGCCTTGAAAATACAATTATTTCCTTATTCGTTGCATGGTAAAGCAAGAACATGGTTCTTAGGATTGCCGACAGGATCTATCATATCTTGGAATGTGTTAGCAACACAGTTTGTTTTACGTTTCAACTCACCGACAATGAACACAAGGTTGCATAGTGACATCACTGCATATCGTCAGCTCGATGATGAGAATTTACATACAACATGGGAGTATTTCAACACTTTGCTTCGATGCTGCCCAATGCATGGAATTTAGCAAGAGACCCAAATAAAGATCTTCTACAATGGTATGAATGATCAGATAAGAAATCATGTCAATGCATCGACTAATGGTCCATTGTTGGACTGTACTTACACTGAAGCTATTCAAATTCTAGAGAGGATTGCCCAGAATGACTACCAATATCTAATTTCTCATTCTACACAGGTGAAAACTAACCCTGGAGTTCTTGAATTAGATGTTATTTCGTCATTATCAGCGTAGGTATCTTTATTGGCCAACATTATACAGAATATGAAAGGAACAACTGAAGTTACTCCTATACAAGTAGCCTAGCAATTGGATGCACCAATATTTTCCTATGAGATTTACGGCGACAATCATAGCTATGAAGACTGCCCACAACTTGCAGAAAATGCATATTATGTTAACAATATTCGAGGGGGTTCATTTAGTAACTCATACCACAATCGTTCTCAACAACCTTTGGGGAATCAAAATACTTCCATGTATAGATATGAAAATTCCTCAAATCGAAAGGGTTATAGACAAGGAGGTTACAATGCTAATTTGCAGTAGAATTATCATCAGAATTCACAGATAAATTCTCATTCTGAACAATTACAGTCACACAATCAGATGCAACCACAATCGAGATTACAACCACAACAGTTTGTATTACCACAAATGCAAGGACAACATCATTAGCATTAACATTAGCAATTTTCTCAACCTAAGTCGGATCCTATAGCTGCTTTTGAAGTAATGATGCATGAGCATATTACAAGAACTAAAGCAATAGTGCAAGGCAACTCTTCTTCCATACGAGCGTTGAAAGACCAGCTCGATCAGTTGGCTTCTAATCTCAGCACTAGATCACTAGGATCTTTACCTAGTGATACTGAGAATCGAACACAAAAGGGGAAGAAGCATAGCAAAGCAATCACACTAAGGAGTGGAAAACAGATGGTGGGACCAAGCGTTTCTGATAAAGACCATGTAGACGCATCTGAACCACAACAACAAGAGGAGGATGTAGTTGAAGGACGCCAAGCAGAAATTAATGCTAAGGAACCAACTGTAGAACCACCCATGCCTGTGGTTTGCCCAACAAAGTTGTTGACTTAACAACCAGTGTCGATACCACTGAGTTATCCACAACAACTCATTACGACCATACCTCTATTGTTTTTGCAACGATTCAAAGAGGAAGTCCATGATAAAGAATATCAAAAGTTTGTTTATACTTTGAAAGAATTGCACATTAATATACCTCAAATAGATTCTCTTGTGCAGATACCCAGTTATGGGAAATACATGAAGGTGCTGTTATAAAAGAAAAAGAAATTGTTCGACATCGAGGCGACTGCGCTCACAGAGGGGTGCAGCGCTGTGCTCACAAACAAGTTGCCAACCAAGATGAAAGATCCTAGCAGCTTCACTATCCCATGCTCTATCAGGAACCATTATTTAGGTAAGGTTTTATGTGATTTAGGAGCAAGTATTAACTTGATGCCTTTGTCCACATTTAAGAAATTAGGAATAGGTTCAATGAAGCCCACTTGGGTGACATTGTAACTGATGGATAGATCTTTAGCACAACCGGAAGGACAAATCAAAGATGTTATTGTTCAAGTTGATAAGTTGGTGTTCCTTATTGATTTATCATCCTAGACTGCGAAGCAGACAATGAGGTACCTATAATTCTTGGGAGGCCATTTCTAGCAACGGGATGAACACTTATCAATGTGTTCAAATGAGAACTTGTTATGCGTCATAATGATGACTAGGTAACCATCAATGTGTTTGAAGCATCACCATTCGAATCCAATGAACAATGTCACCACATTGATGTGTTAGAAGAGATTATTATTGAAGAATTTAATACAAGAAGTTCAGTATTGTTTGATGATGATGTGGCGGCATCTACCAATGTCATTCTAGATGACTGTGTCGACAAAGCTAAGGTTAACAATTGTGAGCTGCATTAAAATTGGCAAATGGAGTCTTTGGATTTGTCTAACAGGATAATCCCGGTGTTTAAACCATCAATCAAACAAGCTCCTATCTTGGAGTTAAAACCATTGCCAACACATTTGAAATACGTCTTCCTTGGTTACAATGAGATGCTACTTGTTATTGTCAACTCATCCCTCGATGCAATGCAAAAAGATAAGCTCATCACAGTTCTGAAAGAACACAAAAGAGCAATAGCTTGGAGCATCGTAGATATCAGAGGCATCAGTCCTTCTTTTTGCATGCATATGATACGACTAGAAAATGAAAGGAAGCAATCAATTGAGCAACAAAGATGACTCAATGAAAAAATTGAAGGAAGTGGTAAAAAAGGAAATCATTAAATGGTTAAATGAAGGAATTATATACCCTATTTATGATAGCAATTGGGTAAGTCCCATTCAATGTGCATCTAAATGGGTGGTTTCACAATTGTGACCAACGACAAGAATGAGTTAATCCCTACTCACATCTCAACTGGATGCCGAGTATGAATGGACTACCGATGACTGAATGAGGCCACAAAGAAAGACCATTTTCCACTACCTTTCATCTATAAAATGTTAGATAGGCTAGCTGGTCAAGCCTATTATTGCTTCTTGGATGGCTACTTTAGATACAACCAAATAGCCATTGCACTGGAAGATCAAGCTAAGATGCCCCTTATGGAGGTCATTTTGGTGGAACAAGAATTGCTGCAAAGGTCCTGCAATCAAGATTTTATTGTGCCAATTTATTTCGAGATGCGAACAATTTCGCACAACAATATGACCGTTGTCAACGCACTGGATCCATATCTCAACGCAACGAGATGCTCCAACAACCCATCATGGAGGTAGAGCTTTTTGATGTCTGGGGTATAGATTTTATAGGGGTATTTCCAAACTCTTTTAGAAATGTGTATATCTTAGTGGCTGTTGACTACGTCTCAAAGTAGAATGAAGCTATTGCAGTGCCGAAAGACGATGCTCGAACACTATTAAAGTTCTTTCACACCTACATCCTCACAAGGTTTGGAACACTGAGAGCGTTGATAAGCAACCAAGACACTCATTTCTATAATAACCAAGTGGCAAATGCATTAAAGCAATATGGTGTGAAGCATCGTATGGCCACCACATATCATCCACAAACTAATGGTCAAGCTGAAGTATCCAATCGTCAAATTAAAACATACTTGAGAAGGTGATTAATCCATCTAGGAAGGATTGGTCTGTGCGGCTACATGACACATTGTGGGCACTGCGCACCGCTTACAAAACCCCGTTAGTGAATTTAGACTATGATGCTGCTGGAAAGAAAAGACTATTGGACATCACGAAATTAGAAGAAATTTGACACCATGCTTATAAGAATGCGGCGATATACAAGGAAAAGACAAAGAGATGGCATGACAACATCATCTTACGTCGAAAATTTCAACCTAGTCAGTTGCTACTTTTATTTAACTCACGTTTAAAATTGCATCCAGGAAAATTGAGATCAAGATGGTCAGGGCCATTTAAAGTTGTCGAAGCATTCCAAAGCGGTGAGGTGACAATCGAAAACTTAAAGGATAGACAACAATTTAAAGTAAATGGCTAACATCTTAAACATTATGCGAGCCCAAATGTTCGAGAACTAGACGAAGTCATCAACCTGGTGACATTTAAATAATGTCGATGCATTTCTTTATTTATGTACTTTTAATTGTTTCACTTTTCTTTGTGTTTTTTTAAATTCCTTGCAGAAATAAAAATCATATTTTTATCGAAGCATTGAAACATGTATTGTCGATGCATTCAGCAAGAATCGTACCAGTTGATTTCTTTCCCTCCTAGCCGTTGGATCAAAACAAATCGATACGTTCTGCAGCCTGGCAATTAATGGATGCAGACACAAGTTTTCCCCATGTTTTTCCACTTATTACGCCTAGGTTATAAAGCCTCTCATTATAGTCTTTTCTCTTCACATTCACCATTGTTATTACAACTCTTCTCTTTCATTGTCTGCATATTTTCTTTTCTAATATCCGAAGCAATCTTTCTTTCTATGAAACTTCTAGAATGTCTTTTCTTCTCACCATGGCTAAATCTCGTGCTTCCAAAAACACTCCGGCTACACCTACTGTGGTTTCGTCCACAACATCACCACCTTTATCCACAGGCTCGGTTTTATTTTTAATTATTGTGGCTAAAGATCGGTACCATAATGTTATGCTAGAACGTAATATTCACTGCGAACAGGGTCTCCAACTATTTTCACATCAGACCTTGGGGAAACAAATCCATCGAACCATCAGCTGCCTCGGATGAGAGTATTTTTGCGACCATCCTTCTAGATACTCTCCCACAATGGTGAGGGAGTTTTATACAAATCTGGTAGACCAAGAGCAGGAATTCGTCTTTGTTCGAGAAGGGCTAGTTCCATGGAGTGCTGCACAGATTAACATACTATTGAGAATTCTAGAACAAGTAAACAACCATACACCCTTTACTCACCATTTAGATGATGAATGATTGGTCCAAATGATGAACGATATTTGCATCAATAGCGCTACATGGACGGGTAATGGGTTTCACAATTATACAATGCATAGGCAACACCTTACAATCTTTTACAAGGTATGGTTTCATTTCACCAACAGTTGTGTTATGCCTTCTACCCACAGCACTACGGCCACATTGGACCTTATGTGTATGTTTCATTCCATACTACACCATCGACACATCAACATTAGAGAACTTATACATGCCCAAATTACAAAAGCTGCAGGAAAGCAAACTGGTATCCTTCCTTTTCCCTCTCTTATTATGATACTCTGTCAACATAAGGGCATTATGCAAAAAGATGATGATGAGGTCCTAGACAACAAATGACCAATCAATGATATTTCTATTGAGAGGATGAAACGAGGCTAAGACACCCTAGTGGCTAAAGAGATCCCTAAGAAGAAGGATAAAGGAAAGGGTAAGAAGAAGGTTGACAAAACTGATGCACCGATAAAAGCCCGAATAGCAAAGAAGCTGACACTGATGGAGTTCATTTAGACTACCTCGACATACATTTTATCCAAACCGAAAGCATTGTAGACGACATGGATTTTCGACTCCACAAGTTTTATGCATACACCAAGGCGTGGAATGAAGCCCTTGCCACTGTATTGAGCTAAATTGGCCAGATCCCACCACTAGATTTCCCAACTTTCCTATCCATTTACCGCTCAATGAAGTATTCATCTTCCAAGCAACCTACCCTTGATGGTAGGCCTGCCCTTACACCAACCCTAATCCATATATCTGACGATGAGAAGGATGGCGAGCAGTCATAGGCTGATGACGATTTTTATCGCAACATCGCCCACTTATTCAAAGATGAATTCTCAAATAGTCTGGGCACAAATATAGCAGAGAGGGTAGTTGTTCTTTAAGAAGATGAGCCGAGTATAGAAGAAGAGGCAAATCAAGAAGGGAATTAGGAGAAGGATCAAGATAAAGAAGAGAAAGAAGAAGAAGAACCTGTCGAGGTGCAGGTGGAGAAAGAAACTGATGCCCCAACAATGATCATTAAGGATATTGTGGGAGCATCCCGCTCAGAGGAGGCTCTACCGATTGCAAGCTAGGATGAGGTTGTCATTAGCGAGATAGAAGAACTGAATCCTCTGGCTATTGTGCCCAACATAGCACCGCTCGTTGAGATCCACCCATTAAAGGTGACAACTAATGAGGCCATCACCCAACCTACTAAGGAGGAGCAGTCTACCGAGCCAATTGGTTCAAAGGATAAGATGCGAAAGAGGTACAAGGACAAGAAAAAGAAGAAACACCATGATGAGGAAGAGCACCTCAAAAAAAAAGAAGAAAACCAAAGCAGTATCGGCTTCTGCTGAATAATTTGGTACATCTCTTTTTAATTAGTTTTCCTGCATTCTTATTGTGCTTGCATTTTAATTATTGTTGTATTCATTTTAGTTTAGTACATTGTAGCTGCATTTTCATTACATATGTATAACTATTGTCAGCGCATTGGGGACAATGCGACATTAAATTTGAGGGGGAAGCTAATGTGAATTGGAAATGCAACTACACCTTTATGTTTGACTTTTATTTTGTTTCTTTAGTTAATGAAAATTTATAGAATTTCAACAGAAATGTGCCCATAATTTTATTTTGATGCGTAATTCTGGAATTGTTTGAATGTTGGTGTGGAAATTGGATGAATATGAATGAATGATGAGTTTGCTATTTTTTAATGAATAATTGAAATTGCTTCAATAATGAATGAATAGTATTGGTATTGAATCTTGAACTAATTGACTAATGAAGTAACATTTTATTAATAAAAGACACTCCGTTATGAGTGCATGATTTTTAAGGGAGAACACTCTGCTGCAGGCTTAGAAAAGAAAATTCATTTAGCCAAAGGTTGTAACTGCAAGAGTGTGTGTCGATGCAATTACATGCCTTTTGGGGGTTTATTGCACCCCATCATTACTACCCAAGAACAAAGGTAGAGTAATGAAATGACATCTTTTAGTCACTTGAAAAACAAAAAAAAAATATGAGAAAAAGAAGAAAGAAAAAGAAAAAGAATAAATTACTGAAATGGTACAAGAAAGGTTAAGATTTAATGCATGATACTAACATTGATGAAGTTGCAGTTTTAAGTTGTACATAGCTCTAAATTGTCAGCGCATCATTCTGTTATATGAATGCACTTTACACATTAGGAATTTAGATAATTCAAGTTGTATGAGTAATGATTGCGGTGACATTTCTAATTGGGACTTTGTTTATTTTTGTTTACTTCAGGACAAGTAAAAAATCAAGTTTGGGGGTGTGATGGTATTACAAATGACATATATTTTCTTCCTAATTTAGTATCTTAATTGTCTCTTTTGTATTTCATTTAGCTTGCATCATTAGCATTTTATATTTAATTTTCATATTTTCCAACTCATTGTTAGTTAGTTTAAATTATTGTTATTTTTATCCATTTTTGTACTAATGTCGACACAAGCAGCCGACATATTGCATCTTAGTACTGTTACCGCAGGAACTCAGTCTAAAAGATTAATACTGGACGAATGCAGCCACAAGATCAGCTGGTAATTATGACCAAGAGATGTCGTCACATTATAACTAAACATTGAATGAGTAGGATCAAGCTTAATCCATAGCTGGAAGCACCAATGCAGGAATTTTACAAATGTCGCTGTAACTATGATTTCAAAATGCGTCTAATGATACAGTGACAATTTGTAGATCTCTGAAGAACATACTAGAACTGCATGAGTGTACAGCTATACTCTAACTAATTTTACAGCTGAAAAAATCTAGATCTGGATCTGGGAATGAAGGCTGAAACTTGCAACATTTTGGAGGTTATAAATAAACGAACAAAGAATGAAGAAATCATCAATAGCTAAGGGATTAAATTCTACAACTTCTATGTGATTTTGGAAATTTGAGCTAGGAATTGGGAAGCTGATGAAGCAAGTCTGCAATCACTTCTGACGAGAAGGTGTTTGATGCAAGGCAAGAGGAACAATTAGGGAGTAGGCCTAGTAGTCTAGAGATAGTAAGCTTCGTTGTACTCTTTAGTTCTTCTTAAATGATGATGGATTCTAATGATATTAAATGAATACGAGAGTGTCTTTTAATGTTATATCATTTTGATTCTTATTTTACACTGCTTATCTGTTTACTCTTGGACTTAACCGGTTTAACCACAAGAGTGAAATTGTAGTGCACCGATATTGAGAGATGCGATGATAGGTTAGGTTAACAAGTGGGTTAGGCGAGAGCTACTCAGGAATGTGATAAAAACCAGTTACTTGTTGTTAGATACACATCATTGCTCGCACCAAGAGGTGGAGTGATTGTTGGTATTTAAGTCGGGATTAGTAGGTAGTTGTTGTTGGTAAGAATTCAAAGGGACTTCATTGTAGCGACAATTCATCTATACTTTACCTTGTAGACTTATTTAGTGTTGCAACTTAGCAGAATCAGTGAACCATTTCTACCCTTTACATTTGATCACTTTTGCATTTTATGCAATTTAAATATTCAGTACTCAACACTCAACACATTTGATTTACTTTAAGTATAATGATATTTAACACCTGACATTTGACTTTGATTGCGTTGGCATTCATATCTAATGTTAGTGTGCAGATCTGACATATTGCACTAATATCTGTACTCACATTACACTAATTTCAACATTGATTGCTCCGACATTTAGACATCAAGAACCTATTCCTCGAGGGATCGATATCTGATAGATCTGTCTATCAACTATACTTGCATCGACGTGTGTACGCTTGCACAATCATTGTAAAAACACCAATCAACTGGGAATAACAATGATCTACCACCATTGCTGCCACAAAATGTTGTTCCTTTAGTGGAGGCATAAATAGTCAACAATATACCGCTGCCACAAAGAGAGCAAATTCCTGACAGGATAATTAGAGACTTCGTTGTACCTGTGCTCGATGATTTACAACCAGAGGTTGTGAGACCAGCAATACAAGCTGGTAATTTTGAATTAAAATCGGTAATGTTCCAAATGTTTAACTTGAATGGACAATATGCAAGTTTACCTCACAAATATGCGAGGGAGCATCTTAAATCTTTTCTGCTTATATGTTCTTCTTTCAGTCGGCAAGGTGTTCCTGATGATGCCTTAATGTTGCAGCTGTTTCCTTACTCCTAACAAAGAAGGGCACGTACATGGTTTCTTGGTTTACCAGTTGAATCTATTACTTCATGGAATGCGCTAGCAACTTAGTTTGTTTCGCGATTCAATCCACCCACAATGAATGATAGATTACGAAATGATATCATAGCATACCATCAACTGGATGATGAGAATTTACATACTACATGAGAACGTTACAAGAGTCTACTTAGACGTTGCCCCATGCATGGAATCCAACAGGAAACACAAATTGAGATCTTCTACAATGGATTAAATGCGCAGATAAGAAATCTTATCGATGCATCTGGTAATTGTCCTTTGTTGGATTGAACTTACAATGAAGTTGTGTGAATCTTGGAAAGAATTGAGCAAAATGAGTATCAATATCTAATTTCTCATTTTTCTCAGGTGAAAATAAATCCTAGAGTTATTGAGTTAGATTCCATTTCAGCCCTAAGTGCACAGGTATCCTTACTGGCGAATATGATCAAAAACATGAAGGGAACGAGTGATGTTACCCCTATTCAAGTAGCCCAACAAATGGATGTCTTGACATTTTCCTGTGAAATTTGTGGCGACAACCATAGTTATAAGGATTGTCCACAGCATACTGAGAATGCATTCTATGTGAACAACATCCGTGGAATTTCATATGGTAACTCATATAACACTTTAAGTATAGCTTAACAACCTTGGGGGGGTTAGAATGTGTCCACATACAGATATGAAAATTCCTCAAATCTTGGTAATTTTAGACAAGGGAGTTACGATCAATAATAGCATAATTATAATCATAATTCGCAAGTGTATACGCAGCCTAATTAGATGCGATCACAGAACCAGATGCAGCCTTAGGTTCGAATGCAACCACAACAAACTGTGCTACCAAATATGCAAGGACACAAGATCAATAATAGCAACAATAGTATTCTCAATGAAGATCAAATCCATTAGCTACTCTTGAAGCTTTGATGCATGGGCATTTTACCAAGACAGAAGCAATTGTACAAGGAAATTCATCTTCCATCAGAGCGTTGGAAGCACAACTAGGAAAACTGGCTTCTAACATGAGCACATGACCACCAAGTTCTTTGCCAAGTGATACTGAAAATCCAAATCAAAAAGGAAAGGAGCATTGCAAGGCTATCACATTGTGAAGTGGAAAGTAATTTGCCGAACAAAGTAGCAGCTCTAACCAAGCACTTATCGATGAAAATGAACCAAAACAACAAGGAGAAGTTGCAGTTGAAGAAGACATAGCTGAAGTAGATAAGGAGGAATCACAAATAGTCACACCGATGCCAACCATTCATCCTAAGAAGTTGTAGATGCAACTGCCCATATCGACATAACCGGTTATAATAAAAAAACCTAATGTGAACATATCTTTTTCATTTTCATAGCGATTCAAGGAGAAAGAACAAGATAGAGATTATCAAAAGTTTGAATCTACCTTGAAATAGTTACATATTAATATACCTCTAGTTGATGCTCTTGTGTAGATTCCCAGTTATGGGAAATTTATAAAGGAGCTACTATCAAAGAAGAAGAAGCTATCCGATATTGAGACGATTACGCTCACAGAAGGGTGTAGAGCTGTACTGACAAATAAATTGCCACGAAAAATGAAAGATCATGGCAGTTTTACAATCCCATGCTCCATTGGAAATCATTTCCTAGGTAAAGTTTTATCTGATTTTGGAGCTAGCATTAACCTTATGCCATTTTCAACTTTCAGGAAACTAGGGATTGGTCATATGAAGCCCACTGCGGTGACATTGCAACTTACGAACAGATCTTTAGCACAACTTGAATGACAGATTAAAGACGTTCTCGTCCATGTTGATAAGTTTGTGTTCCCAGTGACTTTATCATACTTGATTGTGAAGTTGATAAGGAGGTAGCCATTATTCTAGGGCACCCATTTCTAGCAACGAGACGCATACTAATAGATGTTTTCAAGGGCGAGTTGATTATGCATCATAACGATGAACATGTCACCTTTAGTGTTTTTAAAGCACCTCCATCACGAAGTAAGGAACAATGTCACTACATTGATGTTCTGGATGAGTTAATTACAGAAAAATTTAATGAACAAAGTTCAACAATACTAGAGGAATATGCAGTGACAGCTGATGACAATATCCCACCTGAATGTGCCTACACAGTTAAGGCTAATATCTATGAGCTAAAACATGGCTGGCAATTGGAATCTTTGGATTTGACTAATTGGATAATCCCTATTTTTAAACCATCAATTGAAGAGGCTCTGACTCTGGAGTTATAGCCATTGCTAACACACTTGAAGTATGTGTTCCTAGGCGACAATGATACAATGCCTATAATTGTCAATGCAAGTCTCGACGCGAGCCAAGAAGAAAAATTAATCAGAATATTAAAGCACCACAAAAGAAGCCATTGCTTGGAGCATAACGAACATCAGAGGCATTAGTCCCTCTTTCTACATGCATAAAATTAGGTTGGAAGATGAAAGCAAACAGTCAATTGAGCAACAACGAAGACTGAATGAGAAAATGAAGGAAGTAGTGAAGAAGGAGATTATCAAATAGTTAGACGCGAGCATAATCTACCCTATTTCAGACAGCACATGGGTGAGCTCAGTCCAATGTGTGCCTAAGAAGAATGATATCACAGTAGTAAGTAACGATAAAAGTAGCTAATCCCTATTCGTACTGCTACAGGTTGACGAGTGTGTATGGACTACAGTCGTTTAAATGCAACCACAAAGAAGGATCACTTCCCACTTCCATTTATTTATCAAATGCTGGATAGGCTAGCTAGTAAGGCATATTACTATTTCCTTGATGGATACTTTAGATACAACTAGATTGTAATCGCACCGGAGGAACAAGCAAAGACGACTTTTACATGCCCATTTGGAACCATTGCTTTCCGATAAATGCCATTTGGTTTGTGTAATGTCCAAGCCACGTTCAAGAGGTGCATGATGGCCATCTTCTCTTATATGATCGAGGATTCATTAGAGGTATTTATGAATGATTTCTCTGTGTATGGGTAAAGTTTTGATATATGCGCTGACAACTTAGTAAAAGTGTTAAAAAGATGCAAGGACACCAACTTGGTTCTAAACTCGGAAAAATGCCACTTTATGGCAACCGAAAGAATTATCATTAGTCACGAATATCTTGTCAGGGCATTGAAGTGGATAATGTGAAGGTGGAAATCATTGAAAAGCTACCTTCACCGAATAATGTGAAGGGAATAAGGAGTTTTCTCGACCATGCCGAATGTTATAGAAGATTCCTCCGAGATTTCTCCAAAATAGGAAAACCACTCTGCTCCTTGTTGGAGCAAATAAAAAGTTTTTGTTCGATAAAGCACCCATTGTCGAATATGCGATGCGAGCGAATTTGCTTTAGGTGTTGTACTTGGACAAAGCAAAGATAAGGTATTTCATTCAGTCTATTATGCTAGTAAGACTCTAATTGATGCGTAGGTGAATTACACAATTATTGAGAAAGAGTCGCTGGCAGTAGTTTTTGTATTTGACAAGTTTCATTCATATCTTGTTGGCGTAAAAATTACAGTGTATCCTGATCATTCTGCTTTGAGATATCTTTTTGCTAAGAAGGATGCAAAACCCAAACTGATTAGATGGATCCTTTTACTGATCATCTCCATGGTATACAGATGTAGTAAATTACCTAGTCTGTGGAAAGCTGCCACTGAGTGCAAAAGGTCACAAGAAGGTCAGATTTCTTAAGGATGCTGTTAAGTATCATTGGAATGAGCCATACCTATTCAAGGTATGCGATGAAAACATCATTCATCACTGCATTCCTGAGGTGGATATGTTATCTATCCTGAAGCATTGCCATAATGCGCCTTATAGAGGCCATTTTGGTGATGTTAGGATTACTGCAAAGGTCCTACAATTAAGATTTTACTGGCCGACATTGTCTCGAGACACCCACAATTTTGCTTAATAGTGCGACAAATGTCAACGTGTCGGTTCTATATCTCGATGCAATGAGATGATTCAACAGCCTATCATGGAGGTTGAGTTATTTGATTTTGGGGGATAAATTTTATGAGATCATTTCCAAATTCCTTTGGGAATGTGTATATTCTAGTAGCTATTAACTATGTCTCCAAGTGGATCGAGGCAATTGCTATTACAAAGGATGATGCTCGAATGGTGTTAAAGTTCTTTCACACATATCCTTACACGATTCGAAACACCTTGAGCATTAATAAGTGACCAAGGTACTCATTTCCATTGCAATCAGCTGGCGACAGCTTTGAAACGTTATGGTGTGAAACATCGCATGGCAACCATATATCATCCACAAACAAATGGAAAAACAGAAGTATCCAATTGGCAAATCAAGGGTATTCTTGAGAAGGTGGTTAATCCATCTCGACGAGATTGGTATTTGCAGTTGAATAATCCGTTGTGGGTGCTTCAGACTACTTACAAAACTCCGTTAGGGATGTCACCATATCAACTGGTGTTTGGAAAATCATGTCACTTGCTTATCGAACTTGAACATAAGGCCATGTAGACAATCAACGAAGTGAACATGGACTATGATGTTGCTAGATAGAAAAGATTGTTGGACATTTAAGAGTTGGAAGAAATTCGGCGTAATGATTATGAAAATGCTATCATTTACAAAGAAAAAAACTAAACAATGGCCTGTAAACATCATTTTGCGACGACAATTTTCTCCTGGTCAGTTAGTGCTTTTATTTAACTCACATTTAAAATTGCATCCCGGGAAATTGCGCTCAAAGTGGTAAGGACCTTCTGAAGTTGTCGAAGCATTTTCACATGGTGCAGTGACAATCAAAGAATTGAATGATAGGCACCAATTTAAAGTGAATGGCCAATGATTGAAGCATTACCACAGCCCAGGCATCAACGAACAAAAAGAGACCATTAACCTTGTCACATTTATTTAAGAATGTCATTACAATTTTTTATGTTTACTTTTGTCTTTTGTTTTCTTTTAATTCATTTTCTTTAGTTTTATGCAGGAATAAAAGATCTCCTTTTTTTTTTACATACACAAAAGCACAACTTGTCGATGCATTGTATTGATGACTCAGCGAAACGTTCCAGGCAAGAATCATGCCGATTGATTCACCTTAATTCCCAACCATTGGATCATTCTAAAAACGTACAATATGTGTCCTAGCATTTATTGACTACAGGCACAGTATACTCTCAGCAATCATCACGTCTCTTTGCCTCCATCGTCTATGAAACTCCATTTTTGTGCTAACTGTTCTCTCACACTCACAACCACCATTGTTGTTGTATTTTTTTACTTCAACCTTTTATCTTTTTGCAAAATATTCTCATTATTCTTATTTCAGTAATCATTGCAAGAACTCGTGGCGCAAAAACCCCATCCAAATTAGTGGTTAAATCTTCAGCTGCTATGGTCAGAAACACTGACCAACCATAACCTAAGGAGCCTTTTCTATTTCTATCAAAAGCGCCGAAGGACCGTTATCATGAAGTTATGTTGAAGAGGAACTGTTATCCTGAACAAGGATTTTAGTTGTCCCCGTATCTGACGTTGAGGAAACAAGTCAATTGATCAATTTCTTATTTGGGATGAGAGTAGTTTTGTGACCATTCGACCGAGTACTCTCCCTCTCTGATAAGGGAATTTTATGCTAACCTAGTTGATTCAAAACAGGAATTCATTTTTGTTCGTGAAGGTTTGGTGCCCTGGAGCGCTGACCACTTAAATGCTCTTTTTAATATTGTTGAGGGAGAAGATGAACATGTCGAGTTCTTAGAAAATTTGATAGAGGAATGTGTAGAGGTTTTACTGAATGATTTATGCGTCGTGGGCGTAGTTTGGACTGGCAACAATCCAAACAACTACATTATGCACTATCGCTACATCACTGTGCAAAGTAAGGTGTGGTTTCATTTCATCAATTGTTATCTCTTGCCATCCACCCACAGTACGACTACAACGCTTGATAGAATGTTCTTGCTGCATTCTATACTGAAGGGACGATGTATTGATGTCAGCACAATCCTACATCAAGAAATCACTGAAGGTACCACCAAACAAATAAGTATCCTGCCTTTCCCTTCTCTAATAATGATGTTCTGTAAACAATGAGGCATTTTGCCTTACGAAGAGAAGGAAACTTTGGGAAACAAAGGGCCAATCAATGATGTTTCAAGATGACAAGGGGGCAGGAAACCCCTATGGTGAAAGAGGTGTCGGAAAAGAAGAAAAAGGAAAAAGGAAAAAAGTAAGACACTCAGACCCATGCACCCACAGATCCTTAAATTTGGAGAAAGCTTGATAAGATTGAAAAGTTTGTTAATAGGATAAGCAGCACACAAATCATACTTGTCGGCACAGTGGAAGAAATGTGATAGCATTAGAAATGACACTAATTTTCTCCCTAAATTTGTGTATTAGTTGTCTCTTTTGCATCATATTTAGCAAGCATTTTTTTGCATTTTATATTTAGTAATTTCATTTTCTAACTCAGTGATGCTAGGTTTAATTTTCCTTAATTTTATAATGTTTTTACTGCTAATGTCGCCATAATTAGTTGTTCAGTATTACATCAGAAGATATCACTGCAGGAACCTATCCTAAAGGATCAATGCATGAAGGTGTCCAGAATTGTTGCAGCAAAATATGATCCAAATTTGTGCTCAAAACTGTCACCGCATGAGCACTTCCAAATTGCACCCAAAGTTATCGTCGCATTATTATTTTCGGAATGCAACCAAGACTACCGTTGCATAAGTATTCTTCAATTGAACCCAAGAATGTTGTTGTATTTAGTATCAATTTTGCACCTAAGATTGTCAGCGCAAAGATCCACCTTAAAATATCAAAGTAAGAAAGCATTCAAAGTTTTGGCCACAAGTTGGTCCAGAAATGCGGGGCATTCTACTGACAAATTGTTGTTGCAAATTAAAATTATAATTTGCGTCGACATTATGCAGCAGTCTAATAAACAAATCAGATCTGTGTACCTACCAATAACAAACTTTTACAGCTATACAAAGTAGTTGGATCTGAAAATGGAGAAAATCTATAATTTCTTAAGCTTATAAATAGAGGAGAAAATATGGAGAAAGATATCAAGAGGGAAGGAATTAAATCTGCAATTATTTTGTGTTTTTGAAGTTTTATTAGAGATTGGTAAGCAGACTAAGTAAACGAGCAACAACTCTTGACGAGGAGTGCTTGGTATAGGCACAAGAGGAACGATTAAGGAATAGTCCTAGTAGTCTAGAGATAGTAAGGTTCGATGTATTTGTTAAACCTTCTTTTATGCTAATGAATTACTCTTGACAATTGAATGAATATGAGAATATCTTTCATTGTTATATCACTTTGATTCTTAATTAATTCTTCTTATCTTTTTCTTCTTAGATTTAATTACTTTAAACACGAGAGTGGAATTGTAGTCTACCGACATCGAGAGGTGCGATGACAAGTTAGATTAACAAGCAAGTCAGTGAGAGTTGCTTGGGATTAGAAGAGATTCTATCACTTGTTCTTAAGTGCACAACATTACCTACATCGAGAGATGGGGTAATTGTGGGTACTTGAGTCTTGATTAAACATAGAGCTGTTATTAGTAAGATTTCATTGGAGCTTTATTGCTACGACAATTTATCTATATAGTACCTTGTCGACGCATCCAACGTTGCGACTTAGTGGAGCTAGTGATCCACTCCAGCTCTTCACACTTGATCGTCATTTTACTTTTCAACATTTAAATTCTCAAAACTTTCACAACTATTTGATTTACTTTCAATTGCACTGACATTTAACTTTTGTAATTACATTGACAATTTTAACTATCTTAGTGTGCAGATTAGATTTAATTGCGTTGACATCTTTACTCACATTGTCTCTAATCTTAGTTTTAATTGCCTCGACATATAGACATCAAGAACCTATTCCCTGTGGGATCAATATCCGATAGAATTAATCTATCAACTATACTTGCATCGACGTGTGTCCTCTTGCACAACTGCTGTGACATTACAAGCCGATCAAGTTTTGGCGCCGTTGTTAGGGAATGACATTTATTTGATGGTTATTTTTGTCATTGCATTTATTCTTTATTATCTAAATTTTATTCGTCACTAACTTGTTTCCTTTTTGTTGTTTACTTTTACATATATTTTTTTTGTGAAATATGGCTAGGAACGAAATATATAGAACCTCAAGATTTTGGACTGACATGAGTGATGCTGTAGAAATGGAGCTTGATGCCATAATAGCCCATGTATCTTCTTTGAGTAATATGCAGTATGCTACAGCAATTGCAGAATGGAAATTTGCAGTGACAATTTGTAATTACTGTGGGGGCAACCATGAGTTTGAAGAATGCCCATCTAATCCAACAAATGTGTACCACATGGGGAATTTCTATCGAAATGAAAATCCATATTCCAACACTTACACTCCAAGGTGGAAGCAACATCCAAATTTTTGTTGGAACAATCAAGACCCTGGAAGTATAGACAATGATCTTTTATCCAAGTGGACATTGCCCAATTATGATCAACCATTGTCAAGGCAAAATACTCAACAAGATGAAGCATCAAAGTTTTCATCAATTGAAAATTTGTTGAGACAATATATTGCCAAGATTGATGTTGTGCTTTAGAATCAAGCTGAATACATACAAGCTCTAGAATACCATTTTGGCCAATTTGTGGGCACAATAAATTTGTGACCACAAAAACTTTGTCGATTGATATTGAGAATTCGATATCACAAGGGCAAGAGCATTGTGAGGAAATCATTCCCAGAAGTGAAACTCAACTAAATGAAGTTGTTAGAGATGATACAGCAAAAAAAGATAACTCAATTCTCAACAATGGAAAGATGTCAGCGTAATCTGAAAAACAAACTACAGCTGAAGAGGTTAAACAAAATATTACGACGACAGAATTAGATCGCTTTGTCGCCACAAATGCTACAGCAAAATAGCCTTAGAAACTTGAAGACACATTGTCAAAGAAGAGAAGATTGGGAGATGTCAAAGCAATCGTACTTATTGAAGGGTGCACTGTCATGACAATTAAATTGCTATAAGAATTTAAGATCCCAAGAGCTTCTCAATACTCTATTCCATTGGTGATTGGTATATTAGAAAGGAATTATGAGATTTTAATGAAAGTATAATTTTGATGTCTATATCCGTAATTATGAAGTTATGAAATTGGAAAAAATGCCAGAAAGAGCGGAAATTTTTCAGAATCGTGTGGAGAATAAAAGAGTACGAAGAACTTGAAGAAGAAGAAACACATATTGTGTCTGTACCAATTGAGGAATAAGAAAACATTATTGTCGACTCATTAGGATTCCAATGCAATTTTGTACAGTTGTACTGCACCTACTAACTTAATGCTGAAAACGGATGAAGTTCATGTGAAGGAGGAAAAGATGAAAAAATAGATGTCGAGACAAATTTAGCTGAGAAATATGTCCCTGCACCTGAAGTTGTGGGTGCAATAACTGAAGGCTTGGCGCAAGATGGAGCGAGTTAGGTGGAAGCTACTGGTGAAAACCTTTGGGCAATAGTGGTCTATACTGGATCAACGAATAAAGCAGTTGATGATGCCAGAGTAGAGATACAAACTAAGGAGCAATCCACAGATCATGCGAAGCTCAAACAAAAGTATAAAAAGAAAGAAGAGAAGAACCTGATGTCGTGACAAATTTGGCTAAGGAATTTGTCACTGCACTTGAACTTGTGGATGCATCATCTGATGATTTGGCGCCTCCTGAAGCGAGGCAGGAAAAGGTTGTGATGCCTACTGTTGAGAAGCAAACCACAAGTTCGACCAAGCCAAAGGAACGAAATAAGAAGTGAACCAAAGACAAGAAGCAACGCAAGTAGGAACGGAAGCGTAAGAAGAAGAAGACCAATGCAGCAACATCTTCGACTGCAGCACACTGATTAGTTTTTAATTTTTTTAGCACTTAGTTTAGTTTTCAAGCATATCATGTAGCTATAGTATAATTGATCCTGCATTATTAATGTCATTACATTTTTTTTGTCACTGCATCTACATTGCCATTGCATTTCCATATATATATTTATTAATGTTAGTGCATTGGGGACAATGCACACTTTAGGTTTGGGGGAATTTGTGTGTAATGGAAATGCAATTGCACTCACTTTTTTGAGAATTTACTGGTTTCTTTAGTTCAATGAAAGTATGCAAAGTTATAAGAAAAAATGTGACCACAAATTTTTTTATTTTATACTTAAATCTTGAATTGTTTGGAATGCTGATGCGTGAATTGGATGAATGTGAATGAATACTAAGTCCTTCTATTTTTGGATGAATGATGGGATTGCACTAGTAATGAATGGGTAGTATCAATCTTTGAATCTTGAATTAACTTTCCAATTGCAGCGACACATATTAATAAAAAGACACTCTAATGTGAGTGCATTGTAACTTATCAAGGGAGAACACTCCGCTGCATATGTTAGAAAAATCATCTAGCCAAAGGTTGTCACTGCAAGAGTGTGTGTCAACGCAATTACATACTTCCTGGGGTTTGTTGCACCCCAACGTTACTGCCCAGGAACAAGGATATAGTAATGCAATGACATCTCTCAGTCACATAAAAAGAAAGAAAAAGGAAATAAATAGAGAAAAAAAATATTTATAATGCTATATTTCAATAAAAGATGTATTGGTTAATAAAAGTTAAGATTCAAATCATGATGCTAACATCAGTGAAGTTGCAATCTTAATTATTCATGTCTATAAATTGTCGCACATTATTTAATCTTATGAATGCAATTTATACATTAGATTCCATAGAGTTTAAGTTGCTAGAATGGAAATTGCGGTGACATGTTTTGATTGTGCCTTTGCTAACTTTTGTTTACTTGAGGAAAAGTAAAAACTCAAGTTTGAGAGTGTGATAGCATAGAAATGACACTGATTTTCTCCTTAAATTTTAGTATTAGTTGTCTCTTTTGTATCATATTTAGTATGCATTTTTAGCATTTTATATTTTGTAATTTCATTTTCTAACTCAGTGATGCTTGACTTAATTTTCCTTAATTTTATAATGTTTTTACTACTAATGTCGCCACAATTAGTTGTTCAATATTGTATCCAAAGATGTCACTACAGGAACCTGTCCTGAAGGATCAATGCATGAAGGTGTCCGGAATTGTCGTAGCAAAATATGATCCAAATTTGCGCCCAAAACTATCGTCGCATGAGTTGTCGCCGTATTATTATTTTTGAAATGCACCCAAGACTGTTGCTGCAAAAATATTCTTCAACTGCACCTAGGAATGTCGTATTTAGTATCAATTTTGCGCCTAAGGTTGTCAGCGTAAAGATCTACCTTAGAAGATCAGAGTAAGAAATAATTCAGAGTTGTGGCCACAAGTTGGTCCAGAAATGCGACGACATTCTATTGAAAAATTGTCGTCGCAAATTAAAATCATAATTTGCGCCGACATTCTGCAACAGTCTAGTAAACAAATCAGATCTACGTAACTGTCAATAACAAACTTTTACAGCTGTACAAAGTAGTTGGATCTGAGAATGGAGGAAATCTAAAATTTCTTGAGCCTATAAATAGAGGAAAAAGATGGAGAAAGATATCAAGAGGGAAGGAATTAAATCTGCAATTACTTTGTCTTTTTGAAGTTTTATTGGATATTGGTGAGTTAACTGAGCAGATGAGCAACAACTCCTCACGAGGAGTGCTTGGTGTTGGCAAGAGGAACGGTTAAGGAATACACCTAGTAGTCTAGAGATAATAAGGTTCGATGTATTTGTTAACCCTTCTTTTATGCTGATGAATTACTCTTGACAATTGAATGAGTATGAGAATATCTTTCATTATTATATCACTTTGATTCTTACTTAATTCTTCTTATCTGTTTCTTCTTGGATTTAATTGCTTTAAACATGAGAGTGGAATAGCAATCTACCGACATTAAGAGATTCAATAACAAGTTAAATTAACAAGTAAGTCAACGAGAGCTGCTTGGGATTAGAAGAGATTCTATCACTTGTTCTTAAGTGCACAAAATTACCTACATCGAGAGAGGGGTAATTGTGGGTACTTGAGTCTTTATTAAATAGAGAGCTGTTATTGGTAAGATTTCATTGGAGCTTTATTACTGCGACAATTCATCTATATAGTACCTTGTCAACGCATCCAGCATTGTGACTTAGTGAAGTTAGCGATCCACTCCAGTTCTTCACACTTGATCATCATTTTACTTTTCTACATTTAAATTCTCAAAACTTCCACAATTATTTGATTTACTTTCATTTGCACTGACATTTAACTTTTATAATTACATTGAAAATTTTAACTATCTTAGTGTGCAGATCAGATTTAATTGCCCTGACATCTTTACTCACATTATCTCTAATCTTAGTTTTAATTGCCTCAACATATAGACATTAAGAACATGTTCCTTGTAAGATTGATATATGATAGAGTTAATCTATCAACTATACTTCCATCGATGTGTGTTCGCTTACACAACTGTTGTGATGTTACAGGCCAATCAAGATGCAATTCGAACAAAATTTATTCTATACATATACTAGGGCATGGAATACAGCTATTGTCAGCACATTTCACGGCTTGAGCAGGAACCTGATGCCAGAATTCCCTATGTTTCCTCCTATTATCAATGAAGCCACTCCATCATCGGAGCAGCCTAGTTTAGAAGGCAGAACCTAGTTCGTCCAGTCCCTAAATAGAATCCACATCTTTGATGATGAGGATCAAGAGGCGCAATCCAAGGAAATGGAAGATTGCTTCCAAAATATAGCTAGCCTCTTTGAAGATGAATTGTCAAACAGTTTGGGGGCCACTATGGCGGAGAGAGAGGCCGCTATGGCGAAAGAGCCCCACACCAGTTGTCTGTGGGTATTGAGGTAGAAGAAGAAAGAAAAGAAGAAAAAAATGAAGAGAAGGAAGAAAAAGAAGAAGATGTTACCTTGACAAATTTATTAGAGGAATTTGTCGACGCACCCGCTAATGTGGATACATCTGTTGAAAACTTGGCGACATCAGGGGCGAGCTGGGCTAAGGCAGTCACATCCAACAATGAGGGTTCCAATCCTCTGACTATAGTGCCATACTTGGCACCACTTGTTGAAATCCATCCATCGGACGTGACTGTCGATGAAGCCAACTTTCAACCAGTAATGGAGGAGCAATCTACTCTACCGGTTGAACAAAAGGAGAAGAGATGCAAATGAAAGGCATACAAAAAGAGCAAAGAGGAGCACCCTAAGAAGAAAAAGAAATCCGAAGCAGCCACTTCCAAAGCTGTAACACACTGAGTTAGTTTACTATTCAATAGTTAGTTGCATGCATTTCTTTTAATTGTCATTGCAGTTTTTATTATCTTTGCATTTTATTTGTTCTAGCATTTGCAATATAGATGCATTTCCATTATTATTTGTATAGTATTGTTAGTTCATTAGGGACAATGCAGACATTAAGTTTTGGGGAAGTGTGACATGGAAATGTAATTACACCCACAAGTTTAAGAATATATTTGTCTTTTTAGTGAATGGAAGTATGCATATTTAAGAAAAACGCGACCACAATTTTTTCATTTGTTGCGTAAATTCTTGAATTATTTGGAATGCTAATGCGTGAATTGAATGAATGTGATTTAATGTTGAATCCTTCTATTTTTGGATGAATGATTTAGATTGCATTAGTAATAAATGAGTAGTATCATTCTTTAAATATTGAATTAACTTACCATCTTGCAGCTATGTTTATAATTATATTTACCAAATAAAAGACACTCCAATGTGGGTGCATTGTGACTCAACAAGGGGGAACACTCCATTGTTAGTGTTAGAAAAATTATCTAGCCAAAGACTGTCACTACAAGAGTGTGTGTCGGTGTAATTACATGCTTTATGGGGGTTTGTTGCACCCTATTGTTACTGTTGAGGAAAAAGAGTATAGTAATGCAATGACATCTCTCAGTCGCATAAAAGAAGATCTAATAATTCTCTTTTAATTTCCTTTATACCTAAATCCATGGATGCCTATGATATATATTGTTTAGATCTCATGTATGATGATGATTATGACGCCAAAATCTACGAAGACGACTACTATGAAGATTGTGAGATTCAGAAAAATCAGAAGTTATTAATGTTAGAATTAAGTCAACTTCGTGACAAAACCCAAATCCCCAATCCATGTGGTGGTCAATCTTTTTAGAGAAATGTGTTTTGAATCTGAACAAATAGAATGAGAATAAGAGCGATGGTTGGAAGAAGAACAGAATAAAGAATGTTGTGATTTCGATGATTGGGCCGCTCAGCAAAATGAGATCTCGCCTCTGGAAGGAGAAATGAATAATCACGTAGAAGTTGAGATTGAGTCCCAATCCAGTGATGAATCAATCCACCTAAAAGAATAAGACAGTTCCAATACTCTAGATCTAGAACTTCAACTAATTATTGTTACAACACTGTCAACAGAAGAAATATTAGTTGAAAACATCATTGATCAAACATTCAATTTTCATTGGAAATTAGCTATTATGTATAATATTTTCCTAGATCAGTAAATCCTTAAAGAAATTACTAATGTGAAATTTTTTCAATTGTTGCAGAAAACAGGAAACATTTATAAGCTAGAAACCTAACCATCAACTATCGCGATAATTTCATCCGGAGAACAAGAAAGTGTGGATTCGTGGGAAAGGCAATAACTGCAAGGGTACCACAAGCTCAGGAACTAGAGCAGCACAGTGATGGAAATTACAAGGGAAAGAAAAAACTGCTATAACATCAAAACATGAATCGATAGTAAATCCATTATTTTTTCTGAACGACGTGATTGAGCAACTATTAGGCCACCACACGAAGGTATATGTGTTTCTCGAGGCAAAACCGATAAAAGTAAGTATGCGAAAGTATGGTGGTATAAATTTATAGACGTCATCAACTGTTATGATAGGTGAAGGGGACTGACAGTGATCTACGCAGAAAGGAAAGGAAAATTTTGAGAAATAGATAAACTTCAGAGAGTGGTTGGCACAACGGCTGTAGGATGAACAACATTAAAATAGATCGACCACAGTGCACCCTAACACTCTTGTAAGACAATTATGACAAGATCTAACCCTTACTTTTATGTTTTAGCCACTAATATACTAACGTAATTACTTCTCATTGATTTTAGGTTATTTATTTCAAATCGGACAAGACACAGTTAGGTCACGTCACGACGAAGCAACCAAACTGCCCCAAAGACACTCAAGTAGGCTATGACGTGACATACCCGTAGCTACATTGCAACCAATGGGTCAAAATGCCAAAAAAACTAGAACTACTAAGTTTTTCACGACACAGACATGCCTACGTTGCGACATAGGGGTAGGATGTTGGAACATCAAGATTAAAGGGTTTGTTACAACAAACCAGTACTGAAACGTATGTTGCGACAAACTTTGGGCTATGTCTCGACATCGTCTGTAATTTTTATAGGGTTAACTTGACCCGAATGCACGAATCAGTATCCTAAAACCCTACTTACCCGATTTTGAACACTTAAAACCACTAATTTTTAACCAACCCTATATATACTAACATAACTAATCGCGCTATAAACGTCACAGCAATTGTGGAAGCGAACACTTGTAGATACAAGTATAGTTGATAGGTGTAAAGCTATCAAATATCGATCCCATAGAGATGGCTATCTATTTTTAAATTTGTTGATGCAAAAGAGGTCAAAACAAGAAGAAC
This sequence comes from Kokia cookei, assembly GCA_039519145.1. NCBI lineage: Eukaryota > Viridiplantae > Streptophyta > Magnoliopsida > Malvales > Malvaceae > Kokia > Kokia cookei. The sequence goes on along the minus strand of CM076903.1, from coordinate 26,368,962 downwards.
TGTTAGGAATAATGTCAACGCAAACTGGTTAAAACTACACAGGTTAAGAGTAAAAATTGTCAGTGCAAATGTAATATAAAATGTAAGATAAAATGAATTGATTGTTGAGATGTTGCAGTGTAAACTCAAAAATATAAAATAAATAGATCAAGTGTAAAGAAGTGCAGAGGATCAATGACTTCACAAGTTAGCAATGCTCAATGTGACTACAAGGTAACTCATAGATGAATTGTCTCACCGTAATTATGTTTTAATGAGATCGTACTAATATCAACTCTTTGTTTAACAAATACCTAAGTACCCACAACTGCCACACCTTTTAGTGCTAGTAATGTTGAGCACTCAAGAACAAGGGACCAACATTCCTCCTAGTCTCAAGCAACTTCTGCTGTCTTGCTTATTAATCTAACTTGTCACCACACCTTCTAGTGACTGTGACTACAATCGCACTTCCGTGGTCAAAACAGTTAAATCCAAAGATAAACAAATGAGAAGAATTAAATAGAACTCAAAGCAAATCTAATATTAAAAGATTCTCCGTATTCAATCAATTATCAGTAATATTCATCAACATTTTAAGAGGGATTAACAAATGAATTGAAGCATCCTATTACTAGTCTACTAGAATTCTCACTTAATCGCTCCTTTTACGTTGCACCAAGCACTTCTCGTCAGAAGCTGTTGCGTCCTTTTGGCATCAGATTACCTTCCTCCAGAATTTAAGCTTCCATGTCAACTATCTTCGAAAATGAATAAGAGAAATTATAGATTTGAAATCTTCACACCTTGATGATTCATCTTCTCTTTCATCCTTCTATTTATAATCACTAGTCATTCCAGATCTTTCTCCATTTTTAGATCTAACTCCTTGATGCAGCTGTAAAAGTTGTTATTGCTAGCTATGCACTCACGCAAATCTGGTCTGTTCATCGAGTAGTTGCAGATTGTCACAACATTCCTGGACACAAATTATGGTTTCTAATTTGTTGCGACAATTTGTTATTCTCCTATGTTGGTGCTTCTAGATATGTTAGCAGCGTGAAATTCTTGATAGAGATGTAGAAGCATTCATGTGATGACATATTCAGCCACAATTCCAAATCAACTTGTGACCGTAACTTTGAATGCTTTCCTACTCTGATCTTCCCAGGTGGATTTTTGTGCTGACAACTTTTGATGCAAAACTAGTACTAAATACAGCGACATTAGTAGCACAAAAGAGGTAAAGTGAAAGAAATTAAGATCAAACAACACTGAGTTAGAAAATGTAAATTCCAAGTATGAAATGCTAATAATGCATGCCAAATATGATACAAAATGAACAAATTATACACTAATTTAAGGAGAAATTGAGTGTCATTTCTAATGCTATCACACCCCCAAACTTGTGTTTTTACTTGTCCTCGAGTAAATAAAAGCTAGCAAAGTTATATCTAAATTCTTGTCACCATATTCATCATTCTAGAAACTTATATTATATAAAATCCTAATTTATAAATTGCATTAATATGCTGGAATATTGCGTCGACAAATTATAGGTATGAATAATTGAATTGCAACTTCGCTAATGCTATCATCATGCTTAAAATCTTAAATATTCTTAACCAACTCAACATTTATTGTATAATAATATACATATTTTTTTCTTTCTTTCTTTATTCCTTTCCATTTTCTTTTATGTGACTAAGAGATGTAATTGCATTACTACACTCTTGTTCCTGGGTAGTAACGATGGGGTGCAAGAAACCCTCAGGGAGTATGTATTTGCGCCGACACACTCTTGCAGTGACAGCTTTTGGCTAGATAATTTTTCCAACACTTGCAATGGAGTGTTCCCTCTTGTTGAGTCACAATACACCCACATTGGAGTGTCTTTTTATTTAGTAAATATAATTATAAATATAGCTGCAAGATGGAAAGTTAATTCAAAATTTAAAGAATGATGCTACTCATTTATTACTAATGTAATCTCAATCATTCATCCAAACGTGGAAGGATTCAATATCCAATAATATTCATCCAATTCATGCATTATCATTCCAAATAATTCAAGAATTTACGCATCAAATGAAGAAAATGTGGTCACAATTATTTTTCTTAACTTTGCGTACTTTCATTCAACTTAAAGAAACAAATAAATTCCTAAACTTGTAGGTGTAATTGCATTTCCATTTCACATTTCCCCCCAATCTTAATGTTTGCATTTTCCCAATGCACTGACAATACTATACAAATAATAATGGAAATGTAATGACAATGCAAATGCTAGAACAAAGAAAATGCAGAGACAATAAAAATGGAATGAAAAAAAATGCATACAACTAATTATGGAAAAGTAAACTAATTCATTGTGTTGCAGCCTCGGAAGTGACTGCTTATTTGTTTTCTTTTTTGGGTGCTCCTCTTTGCTTTTCTTCTTTGCCTTTATTTTGCACCCCCTCTCTTTTTATTCAACTGGTGGAGTAGACTGCTCCTCCATTGCTGGTTGAATATTGGCTTCATCAGCAGTCAACCCCAATGGATGAAGTTCAGCAAGTGGTGCCACATATGGCACAATAGCTAGAGAATTGGAATCCTCATTTTTGGATGTGATCACCTTCACCCAGCTCGCCCCAGTTGCGCTAGTTGTTCTAAAGATGCACCCACACTTATAGGTGTGTTGACAAATTTCTCAGATAAATTTATCTGGGCAACATCTTCTTCTTTTTCTTCCTTCTATTCTTCTTCTTCTTGTTTTCTTACTTCTTCCTCTACCTTTATAGCCACCGAGGCAACTAGTATGTGTACTTCCACCACAGCAGCCTCTCACTCCACCATAGTAGCCCTCAAGTTGTTTGACAATTCATCTTCAAAAAGGCTAGCTATGTTTTGGAAGCAATCTTTCATTTCCTTGGTTTGCGCCTCTTGATCTTCATCATCAGAGATGTGGATTCGATTTAGGGACTGGACGGATTGGGTTCTGCCTTTTGAACCAAGCTGCTCTAATGATGGAGTGGCTTCATTGATAATTGGAGGGAACACGGGGAATTCTGGCATTGGGTTCCTGCTCACGCCGCGTAATGTGGTGACAATTGCATTATTCCATGCCTTAGTATATGCATAGAATAAATTATGTCTGAGTTGCATCTCCTTTACTACGTCGACAAGTCTGATTTGTCTGGTACTCATTCGGTCGACAAACTTTTTAATCTCATTAAGCTTTCTTCATATTTGACGGTTTGTGGGCACATGGCTTTGAGCGACTTTCCTTTTTCCTTTTCCCTTTTCTTTCTTTTGTGTGACCTCCTTTACCATAGGGGTTTCTTGCCCCCTTGTCATCCTCTCTATCGAAACATTGTTGATTGGGCCTTTATTTTCCAAAGTTTCCTCCCTTTCACGAGGCACAATGCCTCTTTGTTTACATAACAACATTATCAGAGAAGGGAAGGGTAGGATACCTATTTGTTTGGTGTGACGGCCTCAACAATTTCTTGATAAAAGGTTGTGCTGACATCAATTCTGCGTCCCTTCAGTATAGAATGCAACAGGAACATTCTATCTAGCATTGCAGTGGTGCTATGGGTAGATGGCAGTAGACGACAGTTTATAAAATTGAACCATACCTTACTTTGAACGGTGAGAAAGCAATAATGCATGGTGTAGTTGTTTGGATTGTTGCCAGTCCAAACTGTGCCTTCGACGCATAAATCATTCTTTAAAAGCTCAGTACTGTCTTCAATCAAAATTTCCAAGAACTCAATGTGCTCATCCTCTCCCTCGACAATATGGAAGAGAGCGTTTATGTGGTCGGCGCTCCAAGGCACCAACCCTTCATGAACAAATATGAATTCATGTTTAGAGTCCACCAGGTTAGCGTAAATTTCCCTTACTAGAGAGGGAGAGTTCCCGGTCAGATGGTCATTGAAAATGGTCCAATGAAGTCTATACCTAACACATCAAAAAGCTCAACCTCCATGGTAGGTTGTTGAAGCATCTCGTTGCGTCGAGATATGGAATCGGTGCACTGATATTTATCGTACTATTGAGCAAAATTGTATACATCTCGAAACAATGTATGCTAGTAAAACCATGATTGAAAGACCTTTGCAACAGTCCTAACACCACCAAAATGGCCTCTATAAGAAGCATCATGGCAATGCTTCAGGATAGATAACATTTCCTCCTCGAATGATGTTGTCGGCGCATACCTTAAACATGTATAGCTCATTCCAATGATACTTAGCAGCATCCTTGAGAAATTTGTCCTTCCTATGACCTGTTGCACTTAATGGTAGCTTTCTACAGGCTAGGTAATTGACTACATCTGCATACCATGGAGATGAGTCGACAAAGAATAATTTCTCATCTGGAAATGTGTCGACAATTTGTGACTTATTTCCATCCTCGCTTCCAGCTTCCAGATGACATAAGTGGTCTGCTGCTTGGTTTTTCGATCCTTTCCTGTCTTTAAATTCAACATCAAATTCTTGAAGTAAAAGGATCCATCTAATCAACCTAGGCTTGACATCTATCTTAGCAAAAGGGTATCTCAAAACAGAGTGATCAGTGTATACTGTAGTTTTTGCACTGACAAAATATGAACGAAACTTGTCAAATGCAAAAACTACTGCCAGCAACTCTTTCTCAATGGTCGTATAATTCACCTACACTTCAATTAGAGTTTTACTAGCATAATATATTGAATGAAATACCTTATCTTTCCTTTGTCCCAGCACAACACCGACACTAAAGTCGCTCGCATCACACATTACCTCGAACGATTGCGTCCAATCTGGTGCGACGATAATGGGTGCTTGTACTAACTGCTTTTTAATCTTTAGAAATGCTTCCAAGCAAGCTTCATTAAACAAAAACTTTTTATTTTGCTCCAAAAAAGAATAGAGTGGTTTGCTATTTTGGAGAAGTCTCGGATGAATCTTCTACAAAATCCGGCATGGCCGAGAAAACTCCTTATTCCCTTCACATTATTTAGTGGAGGTAACTTTTCAATGATTTCCACCTTCACTTTATCCACTTCAATGCTCTGACAAGATATTCGATGACCAAGTACAATTCTTTCGGTTACCATGAAGTATCATTTTTCCCAGTTTAGAACCAAGTTGGTGTCCTCGCATGTTTTCAACATTTTTGCTAAATTGTCAGCGCATATATCAAAATTTTGCTCATACATAGAGAAATCATTCATAAATACCTCTAATGAATCCTTAATCATATCCGAGAAGATATCCATCATGCACCTCTGAAATGTGGCTGGGGCATTGCATAAACAAAATGACATTCATCAAAAAGCAAAGGTTCCAAATGGGCAAGTAAAAGTTGTCTTTGCTTGATCCTCTAGTGCGATTGTGATCTGGTTGTATCCTTAGTACCCATCAAGGAAACAGTAATAGGCCTTACCAAGTAACCTATCCAGCATTTGATCAATGAATAAAAATGGGAAGTGATCCTTCTTTGTGGCCACATTTAAACGATGGTAATCTATACACACTCACTAACCTAAAGCAATGCGAGTAGGGATTAGCTTATTTTTATCGTTACTTACTATCGTGATGTCGCTCTTCTTAGGCACACATTGGATCGAGCTCACCCATGTGTTATTTGAAATAGGTTAGATTATGCCTGCGTCCAACCACTTGATAATCTCCTTCTTTACTACTTCCTTCATCTTCTCATTCAGTCTTTGTTGCTACTCAATTGACTGTTTGCCTTCATCTTCCAGCCTAATTTTTTGCATGCAAAAAGAGGGACAAATACCTTTGATGTCCACTATGCTTCAGGCGATGACTCTTTTGTGTCGCCTCAATATTCCGATTAATTTTTCTTCTTGGCTCGCCTCTAGACTTGAGCTGACAATCATAGGCAATGTATCATTTTCACCTAGGAAAACATATTTCATGTGTGTTAGCAATTGCTTTAACTCCAGAGTCGAAGCTTCTTCAATTGATGGTTTAAAAACAGGGATCGTCCGATTAGTCAAATCCAAGGATTCCAAATTGTCAGCCATGTTTCAGCTCATAGACATTAGCCTCAACTGTGTGGTCACATTCGAGTGGGATATTGTCGTCAGATGTCATTGTATTTTCTTCTAACAATGCTGACCTTCATTCATTAAATTCCTGTGTAATTAGCTCATCCAAAACATCAAAGTGGTGACATTGTTCGTTACTACACGATGAAGATGCTTCGAAAATGCTGAAGGTTACATGCTCATCGTTATGACACAAAATCAGCTCGCCCTTGAAAACATTTATAAGAGTGCATCTTGTTGTGAGAAATGGGCTTTCGAAAATAATAGGTACCTCCTTATCAGCTTTGCAATAAAGTATGATAAAGTCGATTGGGAACACAAACTTGTTGACATGGACGAGAACATCTTTAATCTGTCTTTCAGGTTGTGCCAAAGATCTGTCCGAAAGTTGTAATGTCACCACAGTGGGCTTCAAATGACCAATCCTCAATTTTTTGAAAGTTGACAGTGGCATAAGATTAATGCTAGCTCCTAGGTCATATAGAGCTTTACCTAAATAATGATTTCCAATAAAGCATGGGATCGTAAAACTGCTAGGATCTTTCATCTTTGGTGGCAATTTATTTTTCAGCACAACACTACACCCTTCTATGAGGGCAATTGTCTCAATATCGGATAGCTTTTTCTTCTTCGATAATAGCTCCTTCATAAATTTTTCATAGCTGGGGATCTGCACAAGAGCATCAACTAGAGGTATATTAATATGTAATTGTTTCAAGGTAGATACAAACTATTGATAATCTTTGTCATGCTCTTTCTCATTGAACCTCTGTGGAAATGGAAAAGGTATGTTACAACGGGTTGTTTTGTTATAATTGATTGTGTCAACAAGGGCAGTTGCATCGACAACTTTTAAGGATGAATGGTCGGCATCAGTGTGACTACTGGTGGTTCATCCTCATATACTTCTGTTGTGTCTTCTTTAGCTACAAATTCTCTTTGTTGCTTTGGTTCGTTTGCATTGACAGGTGCTTGGCTGGAGCTGCTACTTTGCTCTGCAGTTTGCTTTCCACTTCGTAATGTGATAGCCCTGTAATGCTCCTTTCCTTTCTGATTTGGAATTTCAGTATCACTTGGCAAAACACCTGATGGTTGTGGCTACCTTGCTCGGATGGAAGATGAATTTCCTTGTACAATTGTTTTCGTTCTAGTAATATGCTCACGCATCAAAGCTTCAAGAGTAGCCAATGGATCTGCTCTTGATTGAGAATACTGTTGTTGCTATTATTGATACTATCCTTGCATATTTGGTAGCACAATTTGTTGTGGTTGCATTCGAACCTGTGGCTGCATTTGAGTATGCGATTGCTGGTCAGGCTGTGCATTCATTTACGGATGATTATAATTCTGCTACTATTAATTGTAATTCTTTTGTCTAAAATTACCTTGATTTGAGGAATTTTTATATCTGTATGTAGACGCATTTTGACTCCCCCAAGGTTATTGAGCTCTACTTGAACTATTATATGAATTATCATATGAATTTCCACGTATGTTGTTAACATAGAATGCATTTTCTACATGCTATGGACAATCCTCGTAACTATGGTTGTCGTCGTAAATTTCACAGGAAAATATCGGGACATCCATCTGTTGGGCTACTTGAGTAGAGGAAACATCACTCGTTCCCTTCTTGTTTTTTATCATATTCTCCAGTGAGGATACCTGTGCACTTAGGGCTGCAATGGCATCTAACTCCATAATTCCAGGATTCGTTTTCACATGAGCAGAACGAGAAATTGGATATTGATAATCATTTTGTGCAATCCTCTCTAATATTTGCACGACTTCAGTGTAAGTACAATCCAATAAAGGACCATTAGCAGATGTATCTACAAGATTTATTATCTGCTCATTTAGTCCATTTTAGAAGATCTTGATTTGTGTTTCTTGTTGGATTCCATGCATGGGGCAACATCTCAGTAGAGTTTTGTAATGTTCCCACGTAGTGTGTAAATTCTCATCATCTAGTTGATGATATGTCGTGATATCATTCCGTAATTTAGCATTCATTGTTAGTGGGTTGAATCGCAAAACAAACTAAGTTGCTAGCGCATTCCATGAAGTAATAGATCTAGCCGGTAAACCAAGGAACCATGTTCATGTCCTTCCTTGTATAGAGTAAGGAAACAGCTGCATTTTTAAGGCGTCATTAGGAACACCGTGTTGATTGAAAGAAGCACATATAAGCAGAAAAGATTTAAGATGCTCCCTCACATCTTCGTGAGGTAAACCTGTATATTGTCCATTCGAATTAAGCATTTGAAACATCACCGATTTTAATTTAAAATTACCAGCCTGTATTGTTGGTCTAACAACTCTTAGTTCTAAATCATCCAGCAAAGGAACAACAAAATCTCTAATTGTCCTGTCAGGAATTCGCTCTCTTTGTGGTAGCAGTGGTATATTATTAACTATTTATGGCTTCACCGGAGGAACAACATTTTGTGGCAGAAATGGTGGTAGATCGTTGTTATTTCCAGCCATTTTTCTTTGCACTTGTCTTCTCCTCCGAATTGTCTTTTCAAGTTCTGGATCAAAACCAACAATGTTGTTAGGATTTCTCCTTGTAAACATAAACACCTAACAAAGAAAATTGAAAACAATTAACAACAAACCAGTAATCAATAAAGGTTAGAAAAGAAACAAATAGATGCAACTACAAAAATAAACATCAAACAAACGTCATCCTCAACAATGGTACCAAAACTAGATCAAGCTATGAACGTCACAGTAATTTGCAAGCAATGACTTGTCGATGCAAGTATAGTTGATAGGTGTAAAGCTATCGGATATCGATCCCACAGAGATGGTTATCTATGCTTAAATTTTTCGATGCAAAAGAGGTCAAAATATGAAGAACTGTTAAGAATAATGTCAACACAAACTAGTTAAAACTACATAGGTTAAGAGTAAAAACTGTCAGTGCAAAAGTAATATAAAATGTTAGTGCAAATGTAACATAAAATGAATTGATTGTTGAGATGTTGTAATGTAAACTCAGAAATATAAAAGAAATAGATCAAGTGTTAAGAAGTGGAGAGTATCACAGACTTCACAAGTTAGCAACGCTTAATATGACTACAAGGTAACTCATAGATGAATTGTCGCCACAATTATGTTCCAAAGAGATCGTACTAACATAAAATCTTTGTTTAATAAAGACCTAAGTACCCACAACTACCACACCTTCCAGTGCTAGTATTGTTGAGTACTCAAGAACAAGTGACCAGAATTCCTCCTAGTCTCAAGCAACTTCCACTGTCTTGCTTGTTAATCTAACTTATCACCGCACCTTCCAGTGACTATGACTGCAATCGCACTTTCGTGATCAAAACAATTAAATCTAAAGATAAATAAATGAGAAGAATTGAATAGAACTCAAAGCAAATCTAGTATTAAAAGATACTTTCGTATTCAATTAATTATCAATTGTATTCATCATTTTAAGAGGGATTAACAAATGAATTGGAGCATCCTATTCCTAGTCTCCCTTAATCGCTTCTCTTGTTTCACACCAAGCACTTCTTATTAGAAGCTATTGTGTCCTTGTGCCATCAGATCACCTTCCTCTAGGATTTAAGCTTCCATGGTAGCTATCTTCGAAAATGAATAAGAGAAATTATAGATTTGAAATCTTCACACCTTGATGATTCATCTTCTCATTCATCCTTCTATTTATAATCACTGGTCATTCTAGATCTTTCTCCCTTTTCAGATCTAGCTCCTTGATGCAGCTATAAAAGTTGTTATTGCCAGCTATGCACTCACGCAGATCTGGTGTGTTCATTGAGTAGTTGCAGATTGTAGCGACATTCCTGGACACAAATTATGGTTTCTAATTTTCTACGACAATTTGTCATTCTCCTGCGCTGGTGCTTCTGGATAAGTTAGCAGCATGAAATTCCTGATAGATATGTAGAAGCATTCATATGACAATATATTCAGTCGCAACTTCAGATCAACTTTTGACTGCAACTTTGTATGCTTTCCTACTTTGATTTTCCTAGGTGGATTTCTATGCTGACAACTTTTGATGCAAAATTAGTACTAAATACAGCGACATTAGTAGCACAAAATAGGTAAAATGAAAGAAATTAAGATCTAACAACATTGAGTTAGAAAATGTAAATACTAAGTATGAAACGCTAATAATGCATGCTAAATATGATACAAAAGGAACAAATTCTACACTAATATAAGGAGAAATTGAGTGTCATTTCTAACGCTATCAATAACCTAAACATTTTCCCTCGCTTAAACACTCCCCAAACAAATCACAAATCCTCCAAATCCCTCAGCCTTCCCTCATCATTCAAAAAACCTAAAATCGAAACAAACCTCTTCATGTTTCAAAAAACTTTACTTCGTCAATCAAGGCTTCGATTAACATCCATTGGTAAGACGAAATCAAAGGAATTTCTCAAACATTCCACTATTCTATTCATTATTTTTTGTTTTTCTTTATGTAGATTAAAATGCCTCCACAAAAGAGAGCGATGATCCAAGAGAGTGATAGTGATTCAGATTTGGAATGATTTGCCAATACTCAAATAGAGAAATACTTCTTAGCTTCACAAGGGTAGACACTAATTTAAAATTAAGGTTTTAAGCCGTCAATGATTCTTTGCAAAGAGGTATGGCCATTGGTTCCATATCATAAGTGGTAGCAATTCTATGTTCTCCCAACAGGCAATGCAATAGTGCCAACAGTGCACGAATTCTACACATCCCTTAAGGATGATATTGTTAAGCAAAAATCGTTAGGCATATTGGTAGTTCGAGACTGTGAGGTTAGTATGACACCTAAAGATAAATGCAAATATTATGGCGTACCTTACTTTACAAAATATTATGTTTAGAAAATAGACCTTAATACATTCGAGAACATAGATATAAGGGAAATCATCCAATTTTTGACAGAAGGGAGGGGCACTTGGGATTTTAGGCCTGACACTGACACGATCTAATTTTAACCAAGCTATTATGTTTCCAGTAGCTAAAATATGGATGCAATTTCTAGCTACACGACTTATACCTACTTTAAATGTCTCTAATGTTAATTCTTTGCGAGCTTTGCTGTTATATGGTATTTTGCAGTGGAAGCAGGTGTGTGTAGGCTTCTGGATATACGAGGAGATGAAGCGATGCACCCAAAGCCAAAAGAGTGGTCTCTTTTTCCCACACTTGGTCACCGCTTTGTGTAAGAAGGCGAGAGGACCAATGAAAGATGACAAATAGTTTCTTAAACTGACACAAAGCATTATTGGAGACTCTCTATACAAGAAATACGTCGAGCTCCAAAGGAAGAAAATCAAAGAGTGGAGTCAGAGACGAAAAGAGAAGATGGATGTATTGGCCTCACTAAAAAGAAGAGAGAAGACCATAAAGAGCCAAGGAAGCATGGAGTCTAAGCTCAATGGAATGATAGCTTGGAAGAAAGAAATGACTCCGATGCTGATAAAGTTTGCGAGGATACATCGGCTACCAAATCTCGAACTACCCTCCAAACATGTTCGGGGAGGAAGGAGATGAGGAAGAACCAGAATTAGGTGGAGTGATCGGCAGTAAACATCACAGTAATAATGTGAAAGCCTACACTATCGATGTAAGTATAGTAAACAGATGTGAATCTATCGAATATCGATCCCACGAGGATAAATGTTTGTTGTCTATTAATGTCGATGCAATGAATAAGTAAATGTGATAAAATTGTGAGAGTGATTGTCGAAGCAATAATGTGAAATTAAAAATGAAATGTGATAATAATAAAATGGGGTCCCCAATGTGATTAGTCAGCAGAATACTAGGTGTGGCTCACAAGGTTTTAAAGAATAGGTGATTGTCGCTGTAATAAGGTACAATGAATGTCCCAAACTTGGTCTCTCTATTCGATCAAAGATTTAAACATGCACACTCACCATACCTTCTGATGATGGCAATGTAACACATTTAAAAACAAGTGGATCAAATTCCTCTAATCCCTATGCAACTTTCGTTATCTTGCTTGTTAGTCTAAACTATCGCTACACCATCCAGTGATAGTGACTGCAATAACACTTCTATGGTCAAAACATTCAAACCTAAAGATTAAATAGTAGAAGCAAGATTGAATAAGATATCATTTAGGTTAAAAATCAAGTGTACTTCCATACGAACATGAAATAAACAGTAATCACCAACATTTTAGAAAAGAAATGCAAAAGAGCAAATGGAGAATACTATTACTAAGATACTTGACTTGCTCTCTCTTACTTCCCTCTTGCATTGCACTTAGGGCTCCTCGTTAGGAGTAGATCTGCCTTCTTCTTCAGGTCAGTTCACCCTTTAGAGGTTTAAGCTTCTACAACCTTAAGCTTCAAAGATGGATTTAAGAAGAATAATCATAGAAAAAGATCCCCTTTTCTCTCTCCCCTCATGAGTATTTATATTTAGCTAAGTTGTACAAGTGTCTTTTCCTCCAAATCTAGTAGTCTATGGTCGTACCAGTTAGTTACACTAGACAAGATAGCTCATGCATTTTTGGTTTTAACCTGACAGCTGTCAGATGCGACGATAATTCTAGATACAATTTTGGACATGCTCATACAGCGATAATTCTAGACATGTTCATGCAGCGACAAATTTGGACATGCTCATACAGCAACATTAATAGTAAAATATGACACAATTAACGACAACTAGGCTAAAGTCTATTAAGCTAGAAAATGCAATAAACTAAACTAAAAAAATGCTAAAATATGTGCTAAGGATGACTAATTGGGAACAACTAAAACAATAAGTAGGGTGAAATCAATTAGTTCTTTCTAGTACTATCACACCCCAAAACTTTAGTTTTTACTTGTCCTCAAGTAAAATAGAAACCAACAAGGCTATACAAAAATTTATCAAGGCAAATGATCATTCTAGCAACTTGAATCATCTAAAATCCCAACAAATGAATCACATTCAAATGATAGAATATTGCATCGACAATACATAAGTATGAATAACCAAGATTTCAACTTCATCAGTGTCAATATCATGCTTCAAACCCTAAATTCTATCTACTAATACATCATTTATTTCATTGTAATATATACATATATCTTTTCTTCTTTTTTTCCTTTTTTTTATGTGACTGAAGGATTTCATTTGATCGGTCAGTAACGTCACAACAATTGTGCAAGTGGACACACATCGATGCAACTATAGTTGATAGATTAATTCTATTGAATATCGATCCCACGGGGAATAAGTTCTTGAAGTCTATATGTGAAGGCAATTAAAACTAAGATTAAAGACAATGTGAGTAAAGATGTCAGCGCAATTAAATCTGATCTACACCTAAGATAGTTAAAATTGTCAATGTAATTATAGAAGTTACATGTTAGTGCAACTAAAAGTAAATCAAATAGTTGTAGAAGTTTTGAGAATTTAAATGCAGAAAAGTAAAATGATGATCAAGTGTAAAGAATTGGAGTGGATTGTCGGTGTAATTGCATTTTCAAATCCCATATACATTAACCCAAACTTAAAGTCTGCATTGTCCCCAATATACTAACACTAAAGTACCATGACAAATGGAAATGCAATGACAGTTAAAATGTAATGACAATGGGAATGTGATGACAATTTTTACTAGAAGACTAAAAATTACAGCTACATGCTATGCATGAAAACTATAGCTAAAAACTAAAATAAAACTAACTCAATTTTCGTAGCTGTCGATGTGGCTGCATGGTGATTTTTCTTCCTTCTCTTCTTTTCTTCCTTTCGACGCTTCTTGTCCTTGGAATGCTTTCTCTTTCTTTCTTTGGGCTTTGCCTGATCCTCAGATTGCTCTTCAACATTTATCTATGCCCCAGCATCATAAACTGCATCTGGTGTTGGATGGATCAGCTCAAGTGGTTCAGTGTAGACTAGTATTACCAAAGGATTGCGGTGGTCCTCCTTAATTTTCTCTGCAGCTTTCACCTCACTCGCTCTATCTAGCTCCAAGTCCTCAATTGTTGCACCTACAACTTCGGGTGCGGTGACAGTTTCTTCAACTGATTCTTTGTTAGTTTCTTTCTCTTCATCCTTCTCTTTATCTTATTCAACATGAGTGCCCTTCCCTTAAGCAGGAATTTCTTCTTCAATAACATGCTCCTCCTGACCAATAGTGAAATCATCTTCGAAAAGGCTCTCAATTTTTCGTAAACATTCCTTGACATCCCTTGATTTCGCTTCCTTCTCGTTATCAGAGACGTGCACCAAGGGAGGGGAAGCCACCGATTGGTCTTTTTCCCCTAAGTCATCCTCCTCGGATGAGGACTCATACTCTCTGATGATTAGGAAAATACTGGGAATTCAGGGAGTAAGGCTTTGCTCAGCTGCCTTAATATGGTCACAACAGAACTGTTTCTAGCCCTGATGTCGGCATAGAATAAATTTTGTGCTCTGTCCACGTCCTTCACTATAATGACAAGCTTCATTTGCCTTCTACTTATGGAATCTGCTATCTTCTCGACCTCCTTCATTTTACGCCACAAATGAGTCTCTGTAGTCACATTTACTCCTTCGTTCTCTTCTTTTTCATTGCCCTTCCTTTTGCTTGCTTCTGCTTCTTTCACTATGGGTGTATCCTTTCCACAAGTCATTCTCTCAATCGATGCTTCATTGATTTGGCCTTTGTTCTCCAGAATTTCTTCTCCATCTTGGGGCATAATTCCCTTTTGCTGACACAATTGCAACACCAGTGATGGGAAAACCAAGATACCCATTTGCCTGGTAGCACATTCAGCAATTTCCTGGTGTAATATTGCCCCGACATCAATTTTCCTTCCCTTGATGATGGAATGTATTAGACACATACTGTTAAGGGTTACAGTGGTTCTGTGCGTAGAAGGCCTCAATTTGTAGTTTACAGAATGAATCCAGACTTTGCTTTGCTGCGTTAAAAAGCGTCACTGCATGGTGTAGTTGTTGGGATTCAAACCCTTCATGTGGCTCCTTCAACATAGAGATCCTTTACGAAAAGATCTATCATATCAACAGTGAGTTCTTCAATAAACGTAACGTGTTCGCCCGTGTCTACTTTGGAGCTGTAGAGCTTGTTCATGTGTTCAGCATCCCAGAGGGTTAATCTTTCGCGGACAAAAACAAATTCTAACTCATGGTTAGTAAGATTAGCATAGAACTCACGTACCAAAGATGGAGAATAGTTTTAAGGCTGTTGGCAAAAGGTTTCCCATTTAAGCTTTACGATGGTCTTGTAGTTTTGTTTTCCCAGTCTTGTTGTTACGACAAGAGAAAGCCCTATTCTGGGTGACAATTCGTTTTCAGCATGTTCTCCTAAAAATGGTCTTTGGCCCTTTTATGAGGAATATCACAGGATCTTTGGACATGGGAGGCTCTGTTTCACAAACAACTATTGCAGAGGATGCAAGTTCTGTAACAAATTTGGTTGCTTCCTTCACTGCTCCACGAGTTTTGGCCATGGTTTTTGTATAAAGAGGGTTGTAATGCGTTAAGGTGAAAGCTTTAAGAAAGGTTGTGAATAAAAATGACGTCTTTGTGAATATCACAGTCAGCACAGAGGAGGGTGTTTATAATGAGTGAAAAAAGAAGATGGAAAGGCGTGTTTTTTATGTAACAGAGGAATGGACATAAAGTTTGGCAGAAAAAATACATCCAATAGGAATTATGCCCGTTCAGACCGATCCAATGGTTGGGTATCTATTGATGAAACGGTGGGATCTATTTCCTCATATACTCTAATTTTCTGATGAGTCAGCAATTTCAGTATAGATCGATGAGTTGCATCGACAAGGAGATCCCAATGCATCGATAAAAGAATGGAATTATCCTACAAAAAATACGAAGTACAATAAAATTAGACAAAAACAAAAGAAAATAAAATTTCATGATAAAAATTTCAAGAAAGATTAGAAAAATTTGACCAATTTAATGGTCTTGTCCTGCTTTTGATCACTATGCCCAAAATAATGTTTTGACCGTTATCCATTCACTTTAAACTGTTGCCCATTATTTAGATCCTTAATTGTGACTGCACCATGAGGTAATGCTTCGACAACTTCAAAAGGTCCAGACTAACGTGAGCGCAATTTACTTGGGTGTGATTTTAGTCTAGAATTGAATAATAGCACTTGTTGACCTGCAGTAAATTATCGCTGCAAATAATTTTAACATGCCATCATTTGGTCTTTTCCTTCTAAATTGTTGTATTCTCATAGGCATTTTGCCCAATTTCCTCTAGTTTAGTGATGTCTAATAGCCTCTTCTTTCCAATAGTTTCATAATCCATGTTCACTTGCTTAATCATCCACATTGCATTTTCCTCCAATTCAACTAACAAGAACATGCTTTTCCGAAAACAAGATGATACGATGAAATCCAAAGTGGGGTTTTGTATGCTGTCGCAATGCCCATAAAGCATCATCAAGTCTAGAAGACCAATCTTTTCTTGAAAGGTTTACAAACTTCTCAAGAATGTTCTTAATTTTTCGATTGGACGCCTCAGCTTGTTCGTTGGTTTGGAGATGATAAGTGGTAGCTATTCGATGATTAACTCCATATTTCTTCAATGCGGCTACCACCCGATTGCAATGAAAGTAAGTACCTTGATCGCTAATCAATGCTTTTGGTGAGCCAAAGCGGGTAAGTATATGCTTGAGGGAAAATTTATGCATTGTCCTTACATCATCCTTTGGGACTACAATAGATTCAACCCACTTTGATTCGTAGTCAACAGCAACTAGAGTATAGACGTTTCCAAATGAGCTTGGGAATGGTCCAATAAAATCCATACCCTAAACATCAAAAAGTTAAACCTCCATAATTGGCTACTATAACATTTCATTACGTCGAGATATAGAACCAGTGCGCTGACATCGATCACATTGAGTCACAAAGTTGTGGGCATCCTTAAATAGTGAAGGCTAGTAGAATTCTGATTGAAGAACCTTAGCAGCAGTTCTCATGCTAGGAAAGTGACCTCCATAAGGAGCATCGTGACAATGCTTCAGGATTGAAAACATTTTTTTTTCCAGAACACAACATCGAATGATATCGTCATTGCATACATTGAATAACTAGGGCTCATTCCAATGATATTTACTACTTCAGGAAGAAAGCTTTCTTTCTCATGGCTTGTGACACCCAAGGGTAGTTTTTCACATACCAGATAATTAACTATATCCGTATACCAAGGGGTTGCGTCGACAGTGAACAACTTCTCATCCGAAAATGCATGACAATGTAAAGTATGTTTCCATCTTTACTACCAACTTCCAAACGAGACAGGTGGTCGACAACTTGGTTTTCTGAACCCTTGCGATCTTTGATCTCTATATCAAATTCTTACAACAATAGGATCCAGGGTATCAGTCGTGGTTTTGTATCCTTCTTCGCGAAAAGATATCTTAATGCCGAGTGATCAGTAAATACAATAACGTTTATGCCAACAAGGTATGAGTGAAATTTGTCGAAAGCAAATACTACAACCAACAATTCTTTCTCAATAGTTGTGTAATTAATTTGAGCCTTTGTAAGAGTCTTGCTGGAGTAATAGATGGCGTGAAATATTTTTCCCTTGTGTTGTCCTAGGACAGCACCTACAGCAAAGTCACTTGCATCACACATAATTTCAAACGGTTGAGACCAATCTTGTGGAATGACAATGGGTGCATTAACAAACTGCTTGTTTATTTGACTGAAAGCATCCAAAAATGCATTGTTAAAGAGGATTTTTTTATTCTGTTCTAGTAATGAGCATATGGGTTTTACAATTTTGGAAAAATCTCGAATAAATCGATGATAAAACCCCACATGCCCAAGAAAACTACAGATACCCTTCACATTTGTCGACGGAGGTAACTTCTCCATGATTTCCACCTTAGCTCTATCCACTTAATTTCTTTGACTGGAAATGCGATGACCTAAGACAATGCCTTTAGTTTCCATGAAGTGACATTTTCCCCAATTTAGCACCAAATGTGTGTCTTCACACCGCATCAAGACTTTATCCAAATTGTCAGCGTATTGATCAAAATTATTCCCATACATTGAGAAATCGTCCATGAAGACATCTAAAGAATCCTCGATCATATCTGAGAAATTGCCATCATGCACCTTTGAAATGTGGCTAGTGTCTTGTAAAGACCAAACGACATACGACGAAAAGCAAAAGTACCAAAAGGACAAGTAAAACTTATTTTCGCTTGATCTTCCGGCGCAATAGCAATTTGATTGTGCCTAGTGATCGAGTGTTTAGATTCGAAGCAATTTGTCCAAATTGTGCTTCTAATGCTCGAATGTAGGATGAGTTCCCTTGCACAATAGCTTCCGTGTGAGTGATATGCTCTTGCATTAAAGCTACAAGTGTTGCGAATGGATCAGACGGGGAAGCTTGTGTGTACTGTTGTTGCCTATGTCCTTGAACATTATGATTTTGCACTGCAGGTTGTTGTGGCTGCATTCGATTCTAATGTAGCTGCATCTGGCTTTGTTGTGGATGCATCTGAGTCTGCTGATTATAATTCTGCTGTTGTGGATTGTAATTCCCTTATCTTGGGTTATAATTACCTTGATTAGACGAATTATCATATCGGAATGTCGCAGCATTTTGTCCAACATTATGCGTTCCCCAAGACTACTGATTGCGTGCAGAATTATTATAAGAGTTACCATAAGAATTACTATGGATGTTACTAACATAGAAGGCCTTCTCTACATGTTGTGGACAATCTTCATAGTTGTGGTTGTCACCATAAATCTCACAACAAAATGTAGGCACATCAACTTGTTGAGCGACTTGTATAGGTGCAAATCTCACTTGTCCCCTTCATATTTTTTATCATAGTTGCGAGAGAAGAAACTTGAGTACTGAGTGTAGATATTGTATCCAATTCAATAACTCACGGATTAGCTTTTACTTGTATAGCTCTAGAGATAAGGTGCTGATAATCATTCTGAGCAATTCTCTCAAGAATTCAAACAGCTTCATCATAAGTGCAATCTAACAAAGGTCCATTGGCTGATGCGTCGACAAGATTTCTTGCTTGTGAATTCAACCCATTGTAAAAAATTTCAATCTGTGTTTCTTGTTGAATGTCGTGCATGGGGAAACGTTGAAGCAAATATTTATAACTCTCCCATGTAGTGTGTAGATTCTCATCATCCAATTGATGATAAGATGTAATATTATTTCGGAGATGAGCATTCATTGTCGGTAGATTAAAACACAAAACAAACTCTATTGTGAGTGCATTTCATGAAGTAATTGAGTCGGTAGGTAGCCCAAGGAACCAGGTACAAGCTCTTACTTGTAATGAATACGGAAACAATTATTTTCAAAGCGTCATCAGGAACGCCTTGTTGACTAACGAAAACACAAATCAATAGAAAAGATTTGAGATGTTCTCCCACATCTTCATGTGGCTATCCAGCATATTTCCCATTAGAATTCAACATCTGGAACATTACTAGCTTGAGTTTGAAATTTCAAACTTGGATTCTAGCTTAACAACTCCAGGTTGCAAATCATCCAGAACAGGTATGACAAAATCTCGAATCGTCCTATTTTGTATTTGATCATCTTGTGGCAGCAGTGGATTATTAATATTTTATGGTTGTATTAGAGGTATAGTAGGACTTGTTACTGCATCAATTTGCGGTAAAGCCATATTTCTTTGTTCTTGACGCCTTCTTCGAATAGTTCTTTCAATTTCTAGGTCCAAACCAACAATTAACTTCAAATTGCTTCGGGTCATAAAACACCTAAAAGAAAATGTGACAATAGCAACAAAAACAAAACAAGTTAGTAACAACTAAAGGTTAGATAATAAAAATAAAGTGCAAAAACAAAAATAAACATCAAATGAACGCCATCCCCGACAATGGTGCCAAAACTTGATCAGCTATAAACACCACAGCAATAATGTGCAAGCATACACTATCGATGCAAGTATAGTAGATAGATGTGAATATGTCGGATATCGATCCCACGAGGATGGATATTTGTTGTCTATTAATGTCAGAGCAATGAATAAGTAAATGTGATAAAATTGTGAGAGTGATTGTCGAAGCTATAATGTGAAATTAAAAATGAAATGCGATAATAATAAAATGGGGTCCCCAACATGAATAGTCTGCAGAATAGTAAGTATGGCTCATAAGCTTTTAAAGAATAGGTGATTATTGCTACAATAAGGTACAATGAATATCTGACCAAACTTGGTTTCTCTATTTGATCTAAGATTTAAACATGCACACTCACCCCACCTTCCAATGATGGCCATGTAACACATTTAAAAACAACTGGATCAAATTTCTCTAATCCCCAAGCAACTTCCGCTGTCTTGCTTGTTAGTCTAAATTGTCGCTACACCTTCCAGTGATAGTGACTGCAATAACACTTTGTGGTCAAAACATTCAAACCCAAAGATTAAATAGTAGAAGCAAGATTGAATAAGATATCATTTATTCTAGAAATCAAGTGTACTTCCATACAAAAATGAAATAAACAGTAATCACCAACGTTTTAGAAAAGTAATGCAAAAGAGAAAATGGAGAATTCTATTCCTAGGCTATGCGACTTGTTCTCTCTTATTTCCCTCTTGCATTGCACTTAGGGCTCCTCGTTAGGAGCAGATTGCCTCCTTCATGTTAGTTCACATTTTAGAGGTTTAAGCTTCCATAGTTGCATGCTTCAAAGATGGATTCAAGAAGAATAATCACCGAAAAAAGATTCTCTTTTCTCTCTCCCCTTATGAGTATTTATCTTTAGCTAAGTTGTATAGGTGTCCTTTACTCCAAATCTAGCAGTCTATGGTCATACCAGTTAGCTACACCAGACTAGACAACTGATGCATTTCTAGTTTTACCTTGATAGCTGGCAAATGCTGCGATAATTCTAGATGCAATTCTGGATGTGCTCATGCAGCGACAATTCTGGACATGTTCATGCAACGACAATTCTTGACATGTTCATGCAACGACAATTTTGGACATGCTCATACAACGACATTAGTAGTAAAATATGACACAATTAAGGGTAACTAGGCTAAAGTCTATTAAGTTAGAAAATGAAATAAACTAAACTAAAAAAATGTCAAAATATGTGCTAAGGATGATTAAATGGGAACAACTTAAACAATAAGTAGGGTGAAATAAATAATTTTTTCTAGTACTATCATGGAAATGAGGAGCAAGACGAGCTCGAAACTAATAACGAGTATGAGGAAATGTTTCATCCTCAATACTCAACTCCCAAAGGATCAGTGATTCAGAGCCCGGCATGAAAACAAGGTGAAAGCTCTTGGCAATAATACACCGGCAAGGGCAAGGCTCCTATGGATCCCTAACCCAATGAAGAGGAGGATGATTATTGAATTCTTATTTTTCTTAAGACTTTGTTTAATGACTTGTAATTGTTGGGATAATTTTCTCTTCATTTTTGAGGACTTGTATAAGTTGTAAGAGTAGGATTAGGAGTTATTGTTTTCATATATGCTTTAATCCCTTTGTAAGAACCCCACATCTTTGAGGCACAACAATTTTGAATGATCAAGCTAAAAGGAGGAAGGACAACCATCATGAAAAGAGAAGGACCTTCACAATCAATGGGGTAACTTCTTTCCTTAATACTTACAGGGGTACACATTGAGGGCAATGTGTTATCTAAAGTATGAGAGTAACATAGGAATTTTGGCATGTAATTTTTTCTATTTTGACTTTTTGATGTGTGCTTGAGCTTGTAGAAATACAAGTGATTGATTAGGAGCATGAATAATAGGTTAATTTTGTTTTCTTGATAAATTTGGCATGATAATTTTGTGCATAAGATTTTTGAAGTTCTATAGGTTACACTTTATATAGATAGAGAAAGTTTTGTTGATACCACATGATATGCATAATATGAGGAAATGAGCATTCTAGTATATATGATAAACGATAATCTTGAGATTAGGTAATTAAATTGACGTTTGTGCATATTGAGTTGTTTAAGGATAACCTAAGGCATTGTTTGACACAACTAGAGCTAAAAAGCCAAACCCTATTCTGAATTATCAATTAGTACCCAGTTTTGAGCCTAATGACACCTTCTTAATGAGCCACATTACAAGCCTTCTATGCTTCAAATAATGATTTGTCTATATCCATTTCTTTGGTCTTATTTTTGCATGAAAATGGACGTATGACCATATGTATTGAGGGCATGTAGACACATTATGGTGGAGGTTGTGGAATAAAAGAGGGAAATCATGATAAAGTATGACTTTTAGAGTTAGCCAAAGAAAAGAAAAACAAGTGAAAAGAACAAAATGAAACGAGTAGAAATACAAAAAGAAAAGAGTAAGAAAAAGTGTGAAAACTGACAAAAACAACAAAAGTCACTGATAGAAAAAGAGAAAGCTTACTCAGAAATGTGACTCATATACTCATAGGCTAGCTAGAAGCAGTACTTTGGATTGATTTCCTAAAGGGAGAAATAAGGAAGGTGAGAGAAGGAGAAATAAGGAGGTGAGATGTAGTGGGACATAAAGTGGAAGAATAGGGAACAATGTGATCGTGCTATGAACATCACAGCAATTGTGCAAGTGAACACTTGTCCATGCAAGTATAGTTGATAGGTGTAAAGCTATTAGAATCGATCCCACAGAGATGGTTGTTTATGCTTAAATTTTTCAATGCAAAAGAGGTCAAAATAAGAATAACTGTTAGGAATAATGTCAACGTAAACTAGTTAAAAACTACACAGGTTAAGAGCAAAAATTGTCAGTGCAAATGTAATACAAAATGTCAGAGCAAATTAATAAAATATGAATTGTTGGTTGGGATGTTGTAATGTAAATTTAGAAATATAAAAGAAATAGATCAAGTGTAAAGAAGTGGAGAGGATCACTAACTTCACAAGTTAGCAACGCTCAATATGGCTACAAGATAACTCATAGATGAATTGTTGCCGCAGTTATGTTCCAATAAGATCGTACTAATGTCAACCCTTTGTTTAACAAATACCTAAGTACCCATAAGTACCACACCTTCCAGTGCTGGTAATGCTGAGCACTCAAGAACAAGTGACCAAAATTCCTCCTAGTCTCAAGTAACTTCTGATGTCTTGCTTGTTAATCTAACTTATTACCGCACCTTCCAATGACTGTGACTGCAATCGTACTTCCATGGTCAAACAGTTAAATCCAAAGATAAACAAATGAGATTAATTAAATAGAACTCAAAGCAAATCTAATTAAAAGATACTTCCGTATTCAATCAATTATTAATAGTTTTCATTAACATTTTAAGAGGGATTAACAAATGAATTGAAGCATCCTATTACTAGTCTACTAGAATTCTCCCTTAATCGCTCCTCTTGCGTCGTACCAAGCACTTCTCGTCAGAAGGTGTTATGTCTTTGTGGCATCAGATCACCTTCCTCTAGAATTTAAGCTTCCATGGTATCTATCTTCGAAAATGAATAAGAGAAATTATAGATTTGAAATCTTCACACCTTGATGTCCATCTTCTCTTTCATCCTTCTATTTATAATCATTGGCCATTCCAGATCTTTCTCCCTTCTCAGATCTAACTCCTTGATGTAGCTGTAAAAGTTGTTATTGACAGCTATGAACTCACACAAATTTGGTTTGTTCATTCATTAATTGCAGATTGTCGCGATATTTCTAGACGCAAATTATGATTTTAATTTCCGGTGACAATTTGTCATTCTCTTGCATTGGTGCTTATGGATATAGTAGAAGCATGAACCTCCTGATAGAAGTGCAGAAGCATTCATGAGATGACATATTCAGCCACAATTTTGGATCAACTTGTGACCACAACTTTTAATACTTCCCTACTTTGTTCTTCCCAGGTTGATTTCTGCGTTGACAACTTTGGACGCAAAACTAGTACTAAATACAGCAACATTAGTAGCACAAAAGCGATAAAATGAAAGAAAATAAGATCCAACAACACTGAGTTAGAAAATGTAAATACTAATTATGAAATGCTAATAATGCATGCTAAATATGATACAAAAGGAACAAATTATACTTTAATTTAAGGAGAAATTAAGTGTCATTTCTAATGCTATCACAATGCAATGTGCCAAACTGTTTTCGTGCTTTGTAATCTTTTTGTGTGCTTAACTGTTCTTTAAAAATCACACCTGTCCTAAGCCTCAACACTTTACAAGTCAAAAATCCCTATGTGGCTTTATCAACTCTATACATGGATGAATATAGACATTGCATAATCTCATTATAATTGTTTGTATTGTACTAGGATAAACAAAGTATTCATGTTAGGCATTAATGGAATCATATTGATAGAACTTTGATATTTGTATCTTTTGTAACCTACTGAACTTCAATTGCCACTCCTCTAAAATATTGAAATTTCTCTATTATCATGCTAGGATAATCTAAAAAAACATGAAACCTAGAATAAGTGTTGTGAGCCTATCTTTGTACAATATTGTTTCGAGCTCACTTATCTTTTTCTTTTTCTTGTTAGCTTGAGGACAAGCAAAGACTTAAGTGTGGGGGAATTTGATCTGTCGGTTTCATACCTAGTAGATTGAACTTATTTCCATATTTGATGAGCTTAAAATCAAGTAATTTCCTTTATATTTTATGTATTTTTAGTATAGTTTTGTTTTCTAATAAAATATGCTAAGTGGGTTGTATTATTACTTTTAAGGCCAAACGAGGCCTAAAGGTCAGCTAACATACTTCGTGAGTGTACAGGAGACTAGTAGTAGAAAGCCATAGTGATACTGACTACTTCGTCACGACATAGACAGCTCTATGTCATAACGAAAGGATCAGCAGCGAAGAATTCCAAGATTTCTTGCTACGTCAGCCTCAAACTCCAACTCCACATCTTGCAAGGGGCATTTTAGTCTTCACAATGTAACTTAAACACAAAAGATGATAGTTGACTTAGATTTGAGGTAAAACAGCCATGTAAAAGCTATAAATAGGACTTTTACCACTAGGGTTTACACACAATTACTTAGCTTTTAATTTTTAGTTTTAGTTTCTTTGTTTTAGCCTTTGAAACGAGATTGTAGAAACTCGCATAAACGATCGAGGAATTTTTCTCGATAGATCGCTTAAAACAATTTAGCCTCTTCTTCATTCAATTCTTGATATACATGTTTTCATATAATATGTTAGTGATGAATAAAGAAACGATGAGGAACTAATTCCATTTTGGGAATTAGGGAGTGGACGTATGAATAATTGCTTGTTGTTTTACAAGGGTTTTACCTTTCGAATTAGTTGTTTGGGAAAGGAAAACCATCAAACAAACACTAGGCCTGACAACCCTAAAAAGTCATCTAGGTGGGAATGAACCCAAAATTGGTATTGCCCATCCATGAACACATTTTCCCCAAACAGGTTTATATTGTCACATCTATCGATAAGTAATCTCTATCGACTCACTACATCGACGGAAGATTAAGAGATCCAACTGGGTAGTGACTAGTTTACTGGAGAAAAATCCCTAAAACCTAACAATTGTAGAAATAATACGAAAATGACCAAATCTCCCCAAAGACACTTAAAAGAATTTCTACAACTCATCTTTATTTTATTTTATTTTGATCTTTTTATTTTTATGCCTTCAACAAACTCTTTTATTTTCCCTCGACTATAAACCATAAAACTAGTACTAATTAATTCCATTCTTTGTAGGAATTCTATTTACTATTACCTTAAGCCTCCTTTGGGTACAATCCTCGAAATACTTCCAAGTGCTCCATTATAAACACACTATATTTACAACGTGACCTGTATACTTGCAAAAGCCAAAGTCTACATCGAACAGAAGTATGTTCGAGGACGGTTAGTAGCACTTTCAATTGAATCAGCCATTTGGTTTTAAGAATGAAATTGTTTAATTATGGAATGGAAAAGTAATCATGAAAGGGATGCTTATTTATAGGGACTTATTAGTAGGAACTTTAGAAGTTAACTGTTATTCAAAAACTTACAGTATCTAATTCTAATTAAAGTTTTTTAGAAGTTAGAGTCTTTCTTACACTGCTGCTCTTATGTCGGTATGTTGCAACATACACTAGGTATGTCGCGACATCGGTCCCAAGATTACTGTTCCGCAAAGTAATGTTCGTCGTAATGTAACAGTGGCATTTCGCAACATCGAGGCTATTAATCATGTTGCTCCGATATGTGGTTGTCGCGACATCGAAACTAGCTTCTCTCTAATTCTGAATCAAAGCTATTTTCTATTCCTTAGGTATTCTGGATGTTTGAGTCTAGCTGTAGCTTTTTATACCATATCATTTTGCAGTGTAAGGGTTGCTCTTCAATAAGTATGTCTGTAGTTCCCCGTAATATGGTTTTATCCTTTGCCTATTAATTAGGAAAGTTTCACCACTCTTTCCTATTAACTCGATGACTTTATATGATTCCATCTGATTAATAATATACGGCCCAATTTCCTAGGAAATAGTTTGAGTCGGGAATTGAACAAGAGTACCTTTTGTCTTGGCTCGAAGTTTTGTTTCCGAATCTTGGCATCATGGCGTAACCTGCTTCTTTCTTTATAAAGTTTTATGTTCTCATAAGTCATAAATCGAAACTCCTCTAATTCCTGTAACTGGAACAATCTCTCTATTTTTGCTAATTCAGGATCTATATTCAATTATTCAATATCCCAATATGCTTTTCTCTCTAATTCAATTGACAGGTGATAATTTTTTCCATACACAAGTTTATACGGAGACATACCAAGGGGTGTTTTATATGTTGTTCGGTAAGCCCATAGAGCACTGTCCAATTTTGCTACCCAATCTTTGTGAGGAGGATTCATAGTTTTCTCTAAGATCTATTTAATTTCTCTATTAGAAATTTCAGCTTGCCCATTCGCCTGAGGGTGGTATGTATTTTCCATTTTATGCCTAATACTGTATTTTGCAAGAGTTGCCTTGAATTGTTTGCTGCAAAAATGTGAACCTTCATCATTGATCAATGCTCTAGGAGTCTCAAATCTTGAAAAAATGCTTTTCCTTAAGAATTTTACCACTGACTTAGTATCATTAGTAGGTAATGCCACATCTTCTACCTATTTAGAAACATAGTCTACAACCAACAGGATGTATTGATTCCCAAATGAACTAGGAAAAGGACCCATGAAATCCATTCCCTATACGCCAAAGATTTCTACCTCAATAATTCCTACTTGTGGTATTTCATCTCTTTTTTATATATTCCACATTCGCTAGCACCAATCACAGTTTTGCACGAACAAATGAGCGTCACGATTCATAGTAGGCCAATAGAATCCGGATTGCAAAATTTTTTGAGTTGTACGTTTTCCATCAAAATTGCTGCCACAAGGAGAGTCGTAACATCCTTTAAGGATATCATTGATTTCTTCCTCAGCTACACATCTTCGTACTAATTGGTCTACACATTGCCTAAACACATAAGGATATTCCCAAATGTAATTTTTTGCTTCATGCATGATTCGTTTCTTCTGCTGCCAGGAGGCTTTTGCTAGGAATAACCCTTTTGCCAAATAGTTCATATAATCTGCATACCATGGTGCTCCTACATCTATGAATCGAGTTTCTAGTTTAAAGAGTTGCTCATTTGTAAAAGTTTCCTTTATTTATTCTAAAGGTACAGGGATAGTAGAATTTTCCAAACATGATAAATGATCTGCTATTTGGTTCTCTGTACCTTTCCAATCTATGATCCATAAATTGAATTCTTGTAGTAGCAATACCCATCTCATCAATGGTGCTTTGGTTTCTTTTTTCTTCGTTACATACTTCAAAGCTGAATGATCTATATAAATGTACACGCGATTAGCCATTAAATATGGACGAAACTTATTGCAAGCAAAAATTACAACAAACATTTCTTTCTCAATAGTAGTATAATTGCATTCAGCTGGATTAAGAGTCCTGCTGGCATAATGAATCGCTCCAAATAGATTTTTTTCTTCTATCTTAAGGCGACACCTATAACATAATCACTAGCATCGCACATAATGATAAAAGGTTCATTCCAATTTGGTGTGACAATAATAGTGTAACACTTAAAACTCGAAACTGTCGCCGATTAGGGTCTAGGTGTCCTACTGTTCATCTATCATTGTTCATCTTTTATTTTCATTTCAATCAGTCTTATTTTAATAAATATGTGCACTTAGCATATCATAAATCATCAATCAATTAAAAATCACAACACAACAAGGGCAAAAAGGTCATTTCCATGATTTTTGAACACTTCTACCGGTACCTGATGAACATGTACGGGTAGTTGTCAAGTTAGAAAATAGTTCAGAAATATTGCAGAGTTCTACCGATACTCGAGATGATTCTACCGATACATATGACACAACTATCGAAACAATTCATGCAACTACTTATACCAAAAACTCCAGAGAGCAAAAATCTTTATCCTGCAACTTCTACCGATACAATCATTCTTACTACCGATACATCAATACCATAAACTAACGATACAACCAAAGTCAGAGAACAACCTCTCTCTTACCTTGTACTTCTACCAATACATGCATAAGTTCTACCGAAACAAGTATATAGGATCTCATGAGTAACGCCAAGATACAAGTTTAATATCTCATACACAACTAGTATAAGTTATGCATTAAAACTTCGCATAACATACATAACTTCTAAGTCTTATAAGCATTATAAGCTTGAGCATCAAAGTCATACTTCATGCAACTTACAAAATCAAAATAGAAGGATTTCAACATCTTTTAGTTCAATCTCAAGTTAATATCATCCTAGTACATGCCATAAGACCAAGTGATGTAAAATTTACCATACAAGCTCTACAATAGTGTGATTTCCTCGAGATGATCCGATCTTCAAACAGCAAAACGTATCTACAAAACAATAACAGATTCACGAGTAAGCTTATTAAGCTTATCATTTTCGCATAGAATAAACAAAATAGTTAAAAGATGATAACAAGTAAGTATTCATATCCATGTATATAATAACAAACTAAATCTCTTTAGTTCTCCAAACTTTAACTCATTACGAGCACAGATAACATTTAGCCTACACAAGCCCAGAATGATTAGCTTTTACGAGCCCAGAATGGTTAGCTATTACGATCCCAGATAGAGTTCAAATAGTGTACGATGCTGCTCACACAAGCTAATGAGAATCCACAACATATGCGAAGACTCAACCATCGATACGGTTCAAAATTTCTCACTCTCGATGCTGCTCACACAAGCTGATGAGAACCCGCAACATATGCGAAGACTCAACCTTCGGAGGAATCCATAATTCATTATTCATTCAAAATCTATTAACTTGCGATGCTGCTCACACAAGCTGTTACGATACTGCAACATATGCAGGATCCTAACCATCGCTTCAAAACAAATAATCGATCCGAAGTCTAACATTTCGTTTCTTTCTTTGCCTTTCCATTATCACGAATGTTTAGCCTTTCTCAATTTGCTGTGAAAATAGTGAAACACAAGAAAAAACCAATGTATAAAAACTATCACTACAAACTTACCAGATGAAATTGCAGTTTGGTTCAACTTCAAGGACTATTCTGCTAATTTTCCTTTTCTGCGATCCATGGCACAATTGTAATCTAAATCAACAATTCATCCAAATTTCAGATTAAAACACATAATTAAAAGAATTAACATAATTTGGTCCTTTTTGGAAAAATTACTATTTTACCCCTAATACTTTCCTTTTATTCAATCTAGTCCTTTCAACACAAACATGCAAAATACTCATTTCCTCCTCAATTCATAATAGCCAAATTTACCATGATTCCCATACAAGTCCCCACAATCCATTTATTTCACCAAAAGTACACTTAATTTCATCTTTTAGCATTTTAGTCCTTAAACCTTAATTTCATCAAAATCACTTTACAAAAATATCCAACCTAATCATCAAGCATCCAAAACCATCAAGAAGTTTCAAAGATAAGCATATTAAAAAATGGTAAGATCCAAAACATTTGACAGATTCACAAATTAGTCCCTAGATTAGCTAGATCAAGCTAACATGAACTCAA
The DNA here is from genome assembly GCA_039519145.1 of Kokia cookei. Taxonomy (NCBI): domain Eukaryota; kingdom Viridiplantae; phylum Streptophyta; class Magnoliopsida; order Malvales; family Malvaceae; genus Kokia; species Kokia cookei. The sequence continues at coordinate 26,338,887 of CM076903.1, read as the reverse complement.
AAACATGAAAATTACTAAAAACGGGTAGCTTACTCAAATCAAATATCAAAGCTTAAGAATGAAACCCTAGCTTTCTCCTTGTGCTTGACGAAGAAGATGAAGAAATTAAAAGAATAAAAATATGTTATTTCTTCTTAAATTCACTTTTATACTTAACGGTAAAATTGTAATTTTTATGACTCATAATTAGACGTAATTAATCCCTTTTTAAACCTTAAGTAATCCTAATTATAATAAATTTAACTCATAATAATCCACCCACTAAAATTTCATAGGTTAATTTACCTATTTGATCCTTCAATTATATTAAATTCCAATTAAACTCACTTATTTACAATTTAGCCTTAAACTAAAAAGGAGTAAATGAATAAATAACCCAAAAGTAAGTGGAAGATAATCATGTCACCACATCTTGGACTTTTTGACCATGGTTTAATTACCACTTTGGTCCTTTCTATTTTTAATCCATAACAATTAACTTACTTCTTTTACAATTTACTCCATTTTCCTTAATTAAACAATTAATTAACAAAATTACCCAACCGAACTTCAATTCACATATAATAGGATTCTGTAAATATTTAATAAAAATATTTACGGTACTAAATTTCAGAAACGAGGTCTCGCTACCTCATTTTCTAGAGCCACTTGACTTTTGAACCAAACCACTTATACTAAATTTTAATTCAATAATTAAAATCCTTCAATTCAAAATTTCACATAAAATTATTACTGACTAATTTAATTTAATCACTCATTTATAAAAAATTTCTCGTCAGGTTTGTGATCCCGTAATCACTGTTCCGACACCACTAAAGAACGGGTTATTACAAATAGGGGCAGTTATCAGTTTCTCTTTGATATTCTCAAAAGCTTCAATAAAACTATTATTTTTGCAATAACAAATTTAAGGGTTTAGAAATATGAGCTAAATCTTTTATAAACCTTCTATAAAACCCTGCTTGACCCAAAAAATTTCGAATACCTTTAACATTGGTGAGATATGGAAGACTTTTTATTACCTCAATTTTTGCTTAATCTATTTCTAACCCTCTTTATGATATTTGATGCCCCAAAAATAACCCCTCTCTTACCATGAAATGACATTTTTCCCAATTGAGCACTAAATAAGTTTCTTCACATCTCTACAAGACTTTTTCTAAATTCCGCAATCACTCCTTGAAAGAGTCTCCATATACCAAGAAATCATCCATGAAGACGTCTAGCCCTTCTTCTAGCATATCTGCAAAAATAACTGTCATACATCTCATAAAATTAGCTGGTGTGTAACAAAGTCCAAAAGGCATACGTTTAAAAGCATAGGTCCCAAAAGGGCATGTAAAAGTTTTTTTCTTGGTTATCGGGGTGTATTGGGATTTGATGGTACCCTGAATACCCATCTAGGAAACAGTAATATTTCTTACTTGCCAACCGATCCAACATTTGATCAATAAAAGGTAGTGGAAAGTGATTTTTTTTGTTGTATCATTTAATTTCCTATAATCAATACAAACTCTCAATCTAATAACTTTTCTTGTAGGGATTAGCTCATTGCGATCATTTTCTACAATTGTCAACCCACCTTTTTTTGGTACGCATTGTGTCGGCTCACCCATTAACTATCAGAGATGGCATAAATTATCCCTACATCTAACCATTTTACTAGTTCCTTTTTCACCACTTCTTTCATGGTTGGATTGAGTCATCTCTGTGCATCAACAACAGGTTTATTGCCTTCTTCCAATCGAATTTCGTATTAACAGAATGTTGGGTTTATCCCTTTTATATCTGCGATTTTCCAGCTAATAGACTTTTTATGATGCTTGAGTATTTTCAGCAAAGTTACTTCTTATGAGTTACTTAATCCTGTTGCTTGAGTTATTTTCAGCAAAGTATTTTTCTCACCCAAATATTCTTACTTCAAGTGTTCTGGTAATGGTTTTAGCTGCACTTCAGGTGGCCTTACAATTGACGGTATCATTTCAGTACTCATTGGCATCAATTGATCCACCACCCCCTTGCTTTGCTGCTACCACTCTAATTGAGCATTTAGAGATTTCTCAGTTATCTCTTCTTCCATAGTTTCCTCATCTTCAGAGTCTTCTTCTCTGTACTGATTGGTAACAAGTTGGTTGCAGAAAAGGTTGTTAATCTCTCCTGAAGGTTCCAATTATTCTTCCAAAAATATTTCATTCGCGCTTGCTACTGCCAATATACCTGTAACATCTTACCATGTCCTAGTCCAAATGCTTCCTCTAGTCATTTTATTTACTTTGCGTCTATTTTCTATACTCAACCCATCATAGAACTGCTGAAGTTGGATGGTAATATGAATTCCTCGCCCTAATATAGATCAAAGTATCGTTTTGAATCTCTCTCAGGCTAGTCCCAATGTCTTTGTCACCGTTTGCCAGAAATGAAATATTCGTATATATCCCTGTGTAATCTTGGGCATAGAAATCATTCGCTAAAAAAGCATATGTACAAATTCTTCCCAAGCAGTAATAGTATTTGGAGGTAAAGAATACAACCATTATTTTTCCTTTCCGTTCAATGCAAATGGGATCAACAACAATCTAATCACGCTTGGGGCGACTCTAGCATAAGAAATTGTGCTACAAATGGCCTCAAATTTCCATAAGAATACAGTAGGATCCACTACTGAAGGATCAAAAAACGTAACATTGTTAGTAATCCAAGATATTAAGGATGGATTTAATTCAAAATCGTTTTGATAAATTGATGGTCTAGCAATACTAGACTGTAACCATTCCAAATCAAAAAACATCCCCAATGTAATCTTCATCATTTTAAATATTTTTATAAATAAATTAAATGAAATAAACTAGGATCAAAGAAAATAAAATCGTATCTATTACCTCCTCGGCAATGGCGTCAACAATTTGACCAAACCCGAACGTACTCCCGTTCAGTGTAGATTTCGGCTTCCGCAAGTATACGGGTCAGATTGTAAATATAATATGTTTACAACGGAACACTTGGAAGTATTCCAAGGATCGTACCCAAAGGAAGCTTAAAGCGATAGTAAATGGAATCCCTATAAGAATAAAATTAATTAGTACTTATTTTAAGGTTTATAGTTCGAGGGAAAATAATAGAGTTATCTGCAAGCATAAAAATAAAAAGGTAAAAATAAAATAAAGTAAATAAAAGAAAAAGCTTGAGTTGTAGAAATCTTATAAACAACTTGGGGATATTAGGTCCGTTCCGTATGAGCTTCTCGATTGTTGGGTTTTAGGGATTTTCCTCCAATCAACTAGTCATTACCTCAGTTGGATCTCTCGATCTTTCGTCGGCATAGCAAGTCGATAAAGATCACTTATCCCTAGATGTCACAATCTAAACCGATTTGCGGAAAAGGTGTTCACGGATGGGCAATAAAAATTTTGGATTCATTCTCACCTAGATGACTTTCTAGGGTTGTCAGGCCTAGTGTTTGTTTGATGCTCGTCCTTTCCCAAATAGCTGATCCAAAAGGTAAAACCCCTGTAAAACAACAATCAATTATTCATGCGTCCACTCCCTAATTCCCCAAAATGAAATTTGTTCCTCATGGTTTCTTTATTCATCAATAACATAATATATGAAAAAATGTAAATCAAGAATTGAATGAAAAAGAAACTGAAATTGTATTAAGCGATCTGTCAGGAGAAAAGTATCATTTTGAATCTCGCTCAGGCTAGTCCCAATATTTGTATATATCCCTGTGTAATTTTGGGCATAGAAATCATTCGCTAAAAAAGCATATGTATAAATTCTTCCCAAGCAGTAATAATATTTGGAGGTAAAGAATACAACCATTATTTTTCCTTTTCGTTCAATGCAAATGGGATCAACAACAATCTAATCATGCCTGGGGCGACTCTGGCATAAGAAACTGTGCTACAAATGACCTCAAATTTCCATGAGAATACAGTAGGATCCACTATTGAAGGATTAGAAAACGTAACATTGTTAGTAATCCAAGAAATTAAGGATGAATTTAATTCAAAATGGTTTTGATAAATTGATGGTCTAGCAATATTAGACTGTAACCATTCCAAATCAAAAAACATCCCCAATGTATTCTTCATCATTTTAAATATTTTTATAAATAAATTAAAAGAAATAAACTACGAGTAATGAAAATAAAATCGTATCTATAACCTGAATTTTTCCTAATTATTCTATAAGCAATGAAAGAACAAAATTTACTAAGGCATTACCTCCTCGGTAATGGCACCAACAACTTGACGGCACCCGAACGTACTCTCGTTTGGTGTAGATTTCGGCTTTCGCAAGTATACGGGTCAGGTTGTAAATATAATATGTTTACAACGGAATGCTTGGAAGTATTCCGAGGATCGTACCCAAAGGAAGCTTAAAGCGATTGTAAATGGAATCCCTGCAATAATAAAATTATTTAGTACTTATTTTAAGGTTTATAGTATGAGGGAAAATAATAGAGTTGTGTGCAAGCATAAAAATAAAAAGGTAAAAATTAAATAAAGTAAGTAAAAGAAAAAGCTTGAGTTGTAGAAATCTCATAAACAACTTGGGGATATTAGGTTCGTTCCTTATAAGCTTCTCGATTGTTGGGTTTTGGGGATTTTCCTCCAATCAACTAATCATTACCTCAGTTGGATCTCTCGATCTTCCGCTGGCATAGCGAGTCGATAAAGATCACTTATCGCTAGATGTCACAATCTAAACCAGTTTGGGGAAAAGGTGTTCACGGATGGGCAATACAAATTTTGGATTCATTCTCACCTAGATGACTTTCTAGTGTTGTCAGGCCTAGTGTTTGTTTGATGCTCATCCTTTCCCAAACAGCTGATCCAAAAGGTTAAACCCCTGTAAAACAATAATCAATGATTCATACATCCACTCACTAATTCCCCAAAATGGAATTAGTTCCTCATGGTTTCTTTATTCATCAATAACATAATATATGAAAAAATTTAAATCAAGAATTGAATGAAAAAGAAACTGAAATTATATTAAGCGATCTGTCAAGAGAAATTCCTCGATCATTTATTTGAGTTTCTACAATCTGGTCTCGATAATTAAAAAAACAAATAAACTGAAACCTAAAGTCTAAGTAATGGTGTGTAAACCCTAGTGCTAAAGGTCCTATTTATAGTTTTACATGGTTATTTTTCCTCAACCCTAGGTCAGCTGCTATTACTCGTGTTAAAGTGGCATTTTGAAGACCAAAATGCCCTTCATTTACTGTGAGATCTGTGTCCAAGGGTCGGTGTCGCGAAACTCCAAGTCCTGTGTCCATGTGAAGCATCATCCTTCAGGCGTTGTCGTGACATAGCTACTGTGTGTTTCGAAAAAGAAGTCAAATGTCAAATTCCTTAAATTTGATCTGTTAGTTGCGACGTAGCTCAACCTATGTCATGACGAAGTGGTCAGTTTCCTTTTATTATACTTCTTGTGGTCTCCTGCACACTCGTCAAGTATGTTAGCGACCCCTTATGTCGCAGCCAAGAGAAACTGAAGGGTATGTCGTGACAAGGACCCCTTATGTCACGATGGTCGGTTGTTTAACGTCACAGTAATATTGTGCAAGCGTACACTGTCGATGCAAGTATGGTAGATAGATGTGAGTCTGTCGAATATCAATCTCACGAGGATGGTTATCTTTTGTTTATTAATGCCAATGCAATGAGCAGATAAAACAAGATAAGTTGTGATAATAATTGTCGGAGCAATAACTTGAAAATAAAGATGAAATATGAGAATGATAAAATGGGATCCCCAACGTGAATGTTCAACATAATGCTAAGTGAACACAAGGTATAAAAGGATAGGTGATTGTCGACGCAATAAAGTGCAATGTATATTTTACCAAGCTTAACATCTATATTTAACCTCAGACTTAAACATACTCATTAACCATACCTTTCGATGATGGCAAGGAACATGATTAACAAGTGGATTAAATTCCTCTATTCCCCAAGCAACTTCCATTGTCATGATTGTTAGTTGATCGTACTATGAATGTCACAACAATAATGTGCAAGCGTACACTGTCGATACAAGTATAGTAGATAGAAGTGAATCTATCGGATATCGATCCCACGAGGATGGGTGTCTGTTGTCTAAAATTATCGGTGCATTGAATAAGTAAAATGCAATAAATTGTGAGAACGATTGTCAGAGCAATAATGTGAAAATAAAGATAAAATGTAATAAAGGTAAAATGGGATCCACAACATGAATAGTAAGCAGAAAACTAAGTGTGGCTTACAAGGTTAAGACTAATTGGTAATTTGTCTCTAGAATGTAGTGCAATGAACATCTTATCAAACTTGGCTTTTATATTAGATCTATGACTTTAGTATGAACACTAACCACACCTTCTAATGCTGGCAATGTAACACACTTAAAAACAAGTGGACCAAATTCCTTCAATCCCCAAGCAACTTCCATTGTCTTGCTTGTTAGTTTAAATTGTCACTGCACCTTCTAGTGACTGTGACTACAATAACACTTCCATGCTAAAATCATTCAAACCTAAAGATTAAACAGTAAAGGAAAACTTGAATAAAATATCAATTAGTCTGAATATCAAGTGTACTTCCATACAATCTTGAAATAACATGAATTACCATCATTTAAGAAAGAAATATAAAAGAACAAATGAAAAATACTATGTCTAGGCTACTCAAATTGCTCTCTTACACTCCTCTTGTGTCGCACTTAGGAACTCCTCTTTAGGAGCTGGTCTGCATCGCCTTCACGTTGCTACACCCGAGGGGTCTCAAGCCTCCATAGCTAAAAAGCTTAAAAGCTAGGTTGAAGAAGATAATTTTGCAGAACTTGAGCTCTTCATTTTCCTTGCTTTTCTTGTTTTGTTTGCTTGAGGACAAGCAAAGACTTAACTGTGGGGGAGTTTGATCTGTCGGTTTCATACCTAGCAAATTGAACTATTTTCACACTTGAAGAGCTTGAAATCAAGTATTTTTGTTTTGTTTCCTTAGGATTTAATTTAGTTTTCTTTTATTAAATAAATTGTGTACAAAGTACAAAAAGGTACTTATTATTGTCTTTGAGGCTGCTTGAGGCCGAAGGGTTAGCTAACGAACTTAGTGAGTGTGCAGGAAACCTTTAAAAGATGACCAAATATAAAGCTAACCATAACATCACGGTACAGATGATGGTATTACAAATGACATAGATTTTCTCCCTAATTTAGTGTTCTAATTATCTCTTTTATATTTCATTTAGCATGCATCATTAGCATTTTGGATTTAGTTTTCATGTTTTTTAACTCATTGATAGTAGTTTAAATTCTTGTTATTTTTATCTATTTTTTGCACTAATGTCGACGCAAGCAGTCGATATATTGCGTCTTAATATTGTTAGTGCAAGAACTAAGTCTAGAAGCTTAATACTAGACGAATGCAGCCACAAGATTAGCTGATAATTGCGACCAAGAGATGTTATCACATTGCAACTAAACCTTAAATTAGTAGAATCAAACTAAATCCATAGCTGGAAGCACCAATGCAAGAATTTCACAGATGTCACTGCAATTATAATTTCAAAATGCACCCAGCGATATAGCAACAATTTACAGATCTCTGAAGAACATACTAGAATTGTGTGAGTGCACAGCTTGTAATATAACTAATTTTGATACCTACAAGATCTAGATCTAGATCTGAAAAAGAAGGCTAAATCCTCCAATTTTTTAGAGGTTATAAATAGACAAACAAAGAAGGAAAGAAATCATCAAGAGCTAAGGGATTAAATTCTACAATTTCTGTGTGATTTTGGAGATTTGAGCTGGGAATTGGGAAGCTGATGAAGCAAGTCTACAGTCACTTCTGACAAGAAGGTGTTTGATGCAAGGCAAGAGGAACAATTAGGGAGTAGGCCTAGTAGTCTAGAGATAGTAAGCTTCATTCTACTCTTTAATTCTTCTTAAACGATGATGCATTTTTATAATATTAAATGAATACGAGAGTGTCTTTTAATGTTATATCATTTTGATTCTTATTTTACACTGCTTATTTGTTTATTCTTGGATTTAACCACTTTAAGCACGAGAGTGAAATTGTAGTATGCTGACATCGAGAGATGCGATGACAGGTTGGATTAACAAGTAAGTTAAGCGAGAGCTGCTTGGGACTGGGACAAACTCCAATTACTTGTTCTTGAATATACATCGTTGCTCGCACCGAGAGGTGGAGTGATTGTGAATATTTAAGTTGGGATTAAGTAGAAAGTTGTTGTTGGTAAGAACTCAAAGGGACTTCATTGCAGCGACATTCCATTTATATTTTACCTTGTCGACCCATCCAGTGTTGCAACTTAGCAGATTTAGTGAACCATTTCTACCCTTTACACTTGGTCACTTTTACATTTTATTCATTTAAATATTCATCACTTAACACTCAACATAATTGAATTTATTTTTAGTACAGTGATACTTAACTTCTAAAGTTTAACTCTAATTGCGTTGACATTATTGATTATTTTAGAGTGCATATCTGACATATTATGTTGACAACCTTACTCATAATTACCTTAATTTTAGTATTAGTTGCTCCGAAATCTGAACATCAAGAACCTACTCCTCGTGGGATCGATATCTGATAGATTTATCTATCAACTATACTTGCATCGACATGTGTACGCTTGCACAATCATTGTGACGTAAAAACACCGATCAAGTTTTGGCGTCGTTGCCGGGGAATGGCATTTGTTTGGTGTTTACTTTTGTTGTTGTGATTAATTCTAACTTTTAACTTTTACTGATTTATTTCTCTTTCAATTGTTTTCTTTTCTAGCTTTGAAGGTATTGCATGTCTACAAGGAGAAATCCTAAGGACATTGTAAGTTTTGATCCAGAACTTGAAAAGACATTGAGGAGGAGAAGGCAATAATAACGGAAAATGGCTGGTGACAGCAACAATAATAATTTGCCACCATTGCTGCCACAAGAAGGAATTCCTCCAGTGCCTCCACAAATTGTTAATGATATACCACCACCACGTCCACAAGACGAACAAGTTCAGAATAGGACAATAAGAGATCTTGTTGTTCCTATACTAGATGATTTACAACTAGGGGTTGTACAACCAGCTATCTAGGCTGGTAATTTTGAACTGAAACCTGTGATGTTTCAAATGCTCAACTCAAATGGGCAATATTCAGGATTTCCGCATGAAGAACCACGAGAACATTTGAAATCATTTTTGCTTATTTGTGCATCCTTTAGTCAACATGATGTCCCTAATGATGCTTTAAAAATATAATTATTTCCTTATTCGTTGCAAGGTACAGCAAGAACATGGTTCTTAGGATTGCCGGCTGGATCATTTACATCTTGAAATGAATTAGCAACACAATTTGTTCTGCGTTCCAACCTGCCGATAATGAATGCAAGGTTGCGTAATGGCATCACTGCATATCAGCTCGATTATGAGAATTTACATACAACATGGGAGCGTTTCAAAACATTGCTTCGACGCTGCCCAATGCATGGAATTCAGCAAGAGACCCAAATAGAGATCTTTTACAATGGTTTGAATGTTTAGACAAGAAATCTTGTCGATGCATTAACTAATGGTCAATTGTTGGGTTGTACTTAAAATGAAGATGTAAGAATTCTAGAGAGAATTGCCCAGAACGACTACCAATATCCAATCTCTCGTTCTGCACAGGTAAAAACTAACCCTAGAGTTCTTCAATTAGATATTATTTTTGCATTATCAGCGTAGGTATCTTCACTAGCCAACATAATAAAGAATATGAAAGGAACAAATGAAGTTGCTCCTATTCAAGTGGCCCAGCAATTGGATGCGTTGATATTTTCCTACAAAATTTGAGGTGACAATCATAGCTATGAGGACTACCCATAACAAGCAAAAAATGATTTCTACGTTAATAACATCAGAGGGGGTTCATTTGGTAACTCATACAACAATCATTCTAAACAACCTTGAGGGAATCAAAATACTTCCACATATAGATATGAAAATTCCTCAAATCAATGGGGTTATAGACAAGGAGGTTACAATGCCAATCTACAGCAGAATTATAATCAGAATTCACAAATAAATTCTCGTTCTGAATAGATGCAGTCACATAACCAGATGCAACCACAATCACTATTACAGCCACAGCAGTCTGTATTGCCACAAATGCAAGGACAACATCATCAGCATCAACAATAGCAATTTGCTCAACCAATGGAAAATCTTATGGCTGCTCTTAAAGCAATGATGCACGAGCATATCACATGAACTGAAGCAATAGTGCAAGGAAACTCTTCTTCCATATGAGCATTGGAAGCTTAGCTCGATTAGTTGGCTTCTAATTTCAACACTAGGTCACCAGGATCTCTGCCCAGTGATACTGAGAATCCAACACAAAGGGGGAAGGAGCATTCCAAAGCAATCACGCTAAGGAGTGGAAAACAGACGGTGGGACCAAACGGTTCTGATAAAGACAATGTCGATGCATCTGAACCAAAGAAACAAGAGGAGGATGCAACTGAAGGACATCAAGCATAAATTAATGTTGAGGAACCAACTATAGGGCTATCCATGCCTATAGTCTGCCCAACAAAGTTGTCAATGCAACAACCAGTGTCGATACCGTTGAGTTATTCACAACAACCTATTTCCACCATACCTCTGCCATTTCCACAAAAATTCAAAGAGAAAATCCATGATAAAGAATATCAAATGTATGTTTCTACTTTGAAACAATTGCATATTAATATACCTCTAATAGATGCTCTTGTGTAGATACCTAGTTATGGGAAATACATGAAGGAGCTATTATCAAAGAAGAAGAAATTGTCCGACATCGAGATGATTGCACTCATAGAGGGGTACAGCACTGTGCTTACAAATAAGTTGCTAACCAAGATGAAAGATCTTGGCAGTTTCACTATCCTATGCTCCATCTGGAATCATTACTTAGGTAAGGCTTTATGTGATTTAGGAGCAAGTATTAACCTGATGCCTTTGTCCACTTTTAAGAAATTAGGAATAGGTTCGATGAAGCCCACTACAGTGACATTGCAACTTACAGATAGATCTTTAGCACAATCGGAAGGACAAATTAAAGATGTTCTTGTTCAAGTTGATAAATTGGTATTCCTTGCTGATTTTCTCATCTTAGACTGCGAAGCAAATAAGGAGGTACCCATAATTCTTGAGAGGCCATTTCTATCAACAAGACGAACACTTATCAACGTGTTCAAAGGAGAACTTGTTATGCATCTTAATAATGACCAAGTAACTTTTAGTGTGTTTGAAGCATCAGCATTCGAATCCAGTGAACAATGTAACCATATTAACGTATTAGACGAGATTATTTTGGAAGAATTTAATACAAGAAGTTCAACACTATTTAATGACGATGCGGCAACATTTATCGATGACATCCTCGATGATTATGTTGACAAAGAAGAGGTTAACAATTGTGAGCTACTTTAGAATTGACAAATGGAGTCTTTGGATTTGTCTAACAGGACAATCTCAGTGTTTAAACCATCTATCAAACAAGCTCTTATCTTGGAGTTAAAACCATTGCCAACACATTTGAAGTATGTCTTTCTTGGTGACAACGAGACACTGCCTGTTACTGTCAACGTATCCCTCGATACAATGCAAGAAGATAAGCTCATCGCAATTCTGAAAGAACATAAAAGAGCCATAGCCTGGAGCATCGCAGATATCAGAGGCATCAATCCCTCTTTTTGCATGCATAATATTCGGCTAGAAGATGAAGGAAAGCAATCCATTGAGCAACAAAGACGACTTAATGAGAAAATGAAAGAAGTGGTAAAGAAGGAAATCATTAAATGGTTAGATGCGGGCATTATATACCCTATTTCTGATAGCAATTGGGTAAGTCTCATTCAATGTGTGCCTAAAAAGAGTGGTTTCACAGTCGTGACTAATGACAAGAACAAGTTAATCTCTACTCACATCGCAACTGGATGGCGAGTATGCATAAATTACCGGCGATTGAATACGGTCACAAAGAAAGACCATTTTTCACTACCTTTCATCGATCAGATGCTAGATAGGCTAGCTGGTAAAGCCTATTATTACTTCCTAGATGGCTACTCTGGATACAACCAAATAGCTATTACGCAGGATGATCAAGCGAAGACAACATTTACATGTCCTTTTGGAACATTTGCTTTCCAACGGATGTCGTTTGGGTTGTGTAATGTGCCAGCAACATTCCAGAGGTGTATGATGGCGATATTCTCGGATATGATTAAGGACTCACTCGAGGTATTCATGGATGATTTCTTGGTCTATGGATAGAGTTTTGACCAATGCGCTGACACAAATCTCGTTCTGAATTGGGAAAAATGCCACTTCATGGCTATTGAAGGCATTGTCCTTTGCCATCACATATCTTGTCAGGACATTTAGGTTGATAAAGATAAGGTAGAAATCATCGAAAAATTACCACCGCCCACCACTGTCAAAGTAATAAGAATCTTCCTTGGACACTTTGGTTTTTATAGAAGATTCATCAGAGATTTTTCCAAGATAGCTAAACCCTTATGCTCATTACTATAGCAAAATAAAAAGTTTGTGTTCGATAATGTCTGTCTAGATGCATTCAAAACAATAAAGAAACAACTGGTACAAGCTCTAATTGTCATCGCACTAGACTGGACGCAACCATTCGAACTAATGTGTAATGCTAGTGACTTTGTTGTAGGAGTTGTCCTTGGCCAAAGAAAAAAAAAGGTATTTCATTCTATTTACTATGCTAGTAAAACTCTAACTGAAGCACAAATTAATTATACTACTACGGAGAAGGTGTTCCTAGCAGTAGTCTTTGCATTTGACAAGTTTCGTTCCTATCTTGTCGGCACAAAGACTACAATTTACATGGACTCATTAGATGGATCCCACTTGTCTAAGTATTTGATATAAAAATAAGAGATAGGAAAGGATCTGAGAATCAAGTAGCTCACCACTTGTCTCGGCTGGAACGTAGGAGTGAGAACGAGCAAACCACCCAGATTGTCAAGGCATTTCCTGACGAGCAATTATTCTTTATCGACGCATAACCATGGTATGTTGATGTCGTCAATTACCTTATGTGTGGAAAGCTACCTATGAGTATGACTGGTCACAGGAAGATCAGGTTCAAACGTGATGCTGCCAAATACCATTGGAACGAGCCATACCTATTTAAGGTATGCACCGATAATATCATCCGTCGCTGTGTACCTGAAGAAGAAATTATGCCAATCCTGCGACACTGCCATGATGCCCCTTATGGAGGTCATTTTGGTGGAACAAGGACTTCTGCAAAGGTCCTACAATCAGGATTTTATTGGCCCAATTTGTTTCGAGATGCCCACAATTTCATACAACAATGTGATCGTTGTCGACGCACTGGATCCATATCTCGATGCAACGAGATGCTCCAATAACCTATCATGGAGGTAGAGCTCTTCAATGTCTGGGGTATAGATTTTATGGGGCCATTTCCAAACTCTTTTGGAAATATGTATATCTTAACGGCTATTGACTACATCTCAAAGTGGATTGAAGCTATTGCGGTGCCAAAAGGAGACGCTCGGATAGTGTTGAAGTTATTTCACACATACATCCTCACAAGGTTTGGAACACTGAGAGCGTTCATAAGTGACTAAGGCACTCTTTTCTACAATAACCAAGTGGCGACTACATTAAAACGGTATGGTGTGAAGCATCATATAGCCACAACATATCACCCACAAACTAACGGTCAAGCCGAAGTATGTAATCGTCAAATTAAAAACATACTTGAGAAGGTGGTTAATACATCTAAGAAGGATTGGTCTGCGTGGCTACATGACGCATTGTGGGCACTTCTCACCGTTGAGAAAACCCTGTTAAGGATATCGCCATACCAACTAATGTTTGGAAAGTCTTGTCACCTGCCTATCGAACTTGAACATAAGGCCATGTGCGCAATTAAGCAGGTGAATTTAGACTATGATGCTGCTGGAAAGAATAGACTGTTGGACATCATGGAATTAGAATAAATCCAACGCCATGCTTATGAGAATGCGGTGATATACAAGGAAAAGACAAATAGATGGCATGAAAACATCATCTTACATCGACAACTTCATCCTATCAGTTGGTACTTTTATTTAACTTACATTTAAAATTGCATCTAGGAAAATTGAGATCGAGATGGTCAAGTCCATTTAAAGTTGTTAAAGCATTCCAAAGTGGTTCGGTGACAATCAAAAACTTAAAGGATGGACAACAATTTAAAGTAAATGGCCAACGTCTTCAACATTATGCGACCCAGATGTTCGAGAACCAGACGAAGTCGTCAACCTGGTGACATTTAAATAATGTCGATGCATTTCTTTATTTACTTTTAATTGTTTCACTTTTCTTTGTGTTGTTTTAAATTCCATACAGAAATAAAAATCATATTTTTGTCGAAGCATTGAAGCACATATTGTTGACGCATTCTGCGATGAGTCAGCATTACTTTTTCAGCAAGAATCACGCCGATTGATTTATTTCTCTCCCAGATATTGGATCAAAACAAAATGGTACAATCTATAACCTGGTAATTAATGGTTATAGACACAATGTTTCCTCGTGTTTTTCCACTCATTACGCCTAGGTTATAAAGCCTCTCAATGTAGTTTCTTTTTCTCTTCACATCAACCATTGTTATTGCATTTTATCTTCTCCATTGTCTACATATTTTCTAATCTCAGAGCAATCTTTTTCTACAAAAACTTCTTGAACTTCTTTTCTTATCACCATGGCTAAAACCCATGCAAACCCCTTCAAAGAACACACCGTTTACCCCTACTGTGGTTCCATCCACAACACCACCACCATCATCCACTAGCTTAATCTTATTTTTAACGACTGCTGCCAAAGACCGTTACCACAATGTTATGCTTAAACGCAATATCCACTCCGAACGCGGTCTCCAATTGTCTCCACATCAAACCCTGGGGAAAGAAGTTCACCATACCATCAGCCGCCTCGAACGGGAATATTTCTGCGACCATCCTTCTGGCTACTCTCTTACAATGGTGAGGGAGTTTTATACGAATTTGGTGGATCGAGAGCAGGAGTTTGTCTTTGTACGAGAAAGGCTAGTTCCATGGAGTGCTGCAAAAATCAACGTACTGTTGAGAATTTCGAAATGAGTAGACCACCAGACACCCTTTATGCACCATTTGGATGATGATTATTTGGCCTAAATGATGAACGATCTCTACATCAATGGCACTACATGGACGGGCAATAGGTTTCAGAACTATACCATGCACAGATGGTACCTTACAATCTTTTGCAAGGTATGGTTTCATTTCATTAACAGTCGTGTTATGCCTTCTACCCATAGCACTACAGCCACATTGGACCGTATGGGTCTCCTACATTCCATTCTGCATCACTGACACATAGGCATCGGTGAACTCATACATGCCCAGATTGCAGAAGCTGTAGGAAAGCAAACCAATATCCTTCCTTTTCCCTCTCTTATTATGCTACTTTGTCAGCATAAGGGCATTGTGCCCAAAGATCATTAAGAGGTCTTGGATAACAAAGGCCCAATCAATGATATCTCTGTTGAAAGGATGACGCGAGGCCAAGACACCCTAGTGGCCAAAGAGATCTCTAAAAGGAGGGACAAAGGAAAGGGTATGAAGAAGGCTGATAAAATAGATGTGCCGACAGAAACCCAAATGGCGAAGAAACTGGCTTTGATGGAATTACACCTAGATCTCCTCGACATGCATTTTATTCACATCGACAGCATCATGGACGACATGGATTTTCGACTCCACAAGTTTTATGCATACACCAAGACATGGAATGAAGCCCTTGTCTCTGCATTGAGCTAGATCAGCCAGACCCCACTGCATATTTCCCAACTTTCCCATCCATCACCCGATGAAGTATTCATCATCCGAGCAACCTACCCTTAATGGTAGGCCTGCCCCTGTACCGACCCGAATCATTATTTTTGACGATGAGAAAGATTGCTAGCAGTCGCAGGCTAATGATGATTTTCATCGCAACATTGCCCACTTATTCGAAGATGAATTCTTAAATAGTATGGGCGCAAATATGGAAGAAAGGGTAGCTGTTCTGGAAGAAGATGTCTATGCAGTCGATTGCGCTGACACTAATCCAATTAAAAATGAGTCATGTGTAGAAGAAGATGTAAATTAGGGAGGTACTCAGGAGAAGGATCAAGACGAGGGGGAAAGGAGAAAGAGAAGGAAGAAACAGAACTTGCTGAGCTGCAGGACGAGAAGGTCATTGATGCCCCAACAACGATTCTTAAGGATGTTGTGGGGGCATCCAACTCAGATGATACTCGACCTACTGCGAGTCAAGCTGAGGTTATCACTAGCGAGATAGAGAAACTGAATCCTCTAGCTATTGTGCCCTACATAGCACCACTCGTTGAGATCCACCCATCAGAAGTGACAACTAATGAGGCCATCACCCAACCAGCTAAGGAGGAGCAATCCACCAAGCGAATTGGTTCAAAGGATAAGAAGCAAAAGAGGCATAAGGAAAAGAAAAAGAAGAAGCACCTTGACGAGGAAGAGCTCCCGAAAAAGAAGAAGAAAACCAAAGCAGCCTCTGCATCAACTGTTGCTGAATAATTTGGTACATCTCTTTTTAGTTAGTTTTCATACATTTTTATTCTGCCTGCATTTTAATTATCGTTGCATTCATTTTAGTTTAGTACATTGTAGCATTTCCATTATATATGTATACCTATTGTCAGTGCATTGGGGACAATGCAGACATTAAGTTTTGGGGGAAAGCTAATGTGAATTGGAAATGCAACTACACCTTCATGTTTGACTTTTATTTTGTTTCCTTAGTTAATGAAAATTTATAAAATTTCAACAGAAATATGCACACAATTTTATTTTGATGCGTGATTCTGGAATTGTTTGAATACTGATGTGGAAATTAGATGAATATAAATGAGTGATGAGTTTGCTGTTTTTGAATGAATAATTTAAATTACTTCAGTAATGGATGAATAGTATTGGTATTGAATCTTGAACTAAATGACCAATGCAGTGACACTTTATTAATAAAAGACACTCCATTATGAGTGCATTGTGACTTTTAAGGGAGAACACTCCGCTGCAAACTTAGAAAAGAAAATTCATTTAGCCAAAGGTTGTAACTGTAAGAGTGTGTGTTAGTGCAATTACATGCCTCCTGGGGGTTTGTTGCACCCCATCGTTACTACCCAGGAACAAAGGTAGAGTAATGCAATGAAATCTTTCAGTCACTTGGAAAACAAAGAAAAATGAGAAAAAGAATAAAGAAAAAAAAAAGAATAAATTGTTGAAATGGTTCAAGGAAGGTTAAGATTCAATGCATGATACTAACATTGATGAAGTTGCAGTTTTAAGTTGTTCATAGCTATAAATTGTCAGCGTATCATTCTATTATATGAATGCAATCTACACATTAGGAATTTAGAGAATTCATGTTGTATGAATAATGATTGCGGTGACATTTCTAATTGTTACTTTGTTAATTTTTGTTTACTTGAGGACAAGTAGAAACTCAAGTTTAGGGGTGTGATGGTATTACAAATGACATAGAATTTCTCCCTAATTTAGTGTTCTAATTGTCTCTTTTATATTTCATTTAGCATGAATCGTTAGCATTTTGGACTTAGTTTTCATGTTTTCCAACTCGTTGATAGTTAGTTTAAATTCTTTTTATTTTTATCTATTTTTTGTACTAATGTCGATGTAAGCAGCCAATGTATTGCGTCTTAATATTGTCAGCACAGGAACTAAGTCTAGAAGCTTAATACTAGACGAATGCAGCCACAAGATTAGCTAGTAATTTCCACCAAGAGATGTCGTCGCATTGCAACTAAATCTTGAATGAGTAAAATCAAGCTGAATCCATAGCTGGAAACACCAACGCAGGAATTTCACAGATATCACTGTAATTATAATTTCAAAATGCGCCCAGAGTTACAGCGACAATCTGCAGATCTCTGAAGAACTAGAACTACGTGAGTGCACAACTGTAATCTAACTAATTTTGACAGCTGCAAGATCTAGATCTGGATATAAAAATGAAGGTTGAATCCTACAATTTTTTATAGGTTATAAATAGACAAACAAAGAAGGAAAGAAATCATCAAGAGCTAAGGTATTGAATTCTACAACTTTTGTGTGATTATGGAGATTTGAACTGGGAATTGGGAAGTTGATGAAGCAAGTTTGCAGTCACTTCTAACGAGAAGGTGTTTGATGCAAGGCAAGAGGAACAATTAGGGAGTAGGCCTAGTAGTCTAGATAGAGTAAGCTTCGTTGTACTCTTTAATTCTTCTTAAGCGGTGATGGATTTTGATGATATTAAATGAATATGAGAGTGTATTTTAATGTTATATCATTTTGATTCTTATCTTACACTACTTATATGTTTACTCTTGGACTTAACCGCTTTAAGCACGAGAGTGAAATTGTAGTATGCCGACATCAAGAGATACGGTGACAGGTTGGTTTAACAAGTAAGTTAGCTGAGAGTTGCTTGGGACTGGGACAAACTCTAGTTACTTGTTCTTGAATATACATTGTTGCTCGTACCAAGAGGTGGAGTGATTGTGGATATTTAAGTTGGGATTAAGTAGAAAGTTGTTGGTAAGAACTCAAAGAGACTTCATTGCAGCGACATTCCATCTATATTTTACCTTGTCGACGCATCTAGCGTTGCAACTTAACAGATTCAGTGAACCATTTTTACCCTTTACACTTGGTCACATTTACATTTTATGCACTTAAATATCCAGAACTCAAACTCAATACAATTGAATTTATTTTCAGTACACTGACACTTAACTTCTAAAGTTTACTCTAATTGCGTTGACACCGATCAACAGACTAATTTGTGTCGTAACAAAGGGACCGAAACTATAAAATGTCAAAACTGCCTCCTATGTTGCGACGTGGGCACGATGTGTCGCGACAACGCCTATGAAATTTACCTGAAGTAGTGGACTACCTTCTACGTCACAACACAACTCCTGTGTGTTGCGACATCGACCCCTTGATGCAAATTTCACATTAAATGGAGGGTGTTTTGGTCTTTACAATGCCACTTAAACACGAGGAACAGTAGCTAACCGAGGGTTGAGGAAAAATGATCGTCTAAACCTATAACTGGGACCTTTAGCACTAGGATTTTACACACCATTCATCTGATCTTAGTTTTTAGTTTTACTTTATATTTTCAGTTTGAAACGAGATTGTAGAAACTCGCATAAACGATCGAGGAATTTTTCTCGATAGATTGCTAATGCAATTTTAGTTTCTTTTTCATTCTCTTCTTTAATTATATGTTTTCATATATTATTTTATTGATGATCAAAGAAACCAGGAGGAACTAATTCCATTTTGGGGAACTAGAGAGTGGACATATGAATAATTAATTATTCTTTTACAGGATTTTACCTTTCAGATCAGCTATTTGGGAAAGGAAGAACATCGAAAAACCACTAAGTCTGACAACCCTAGAAAGTCATCTAAGTGGGAATGAACCCAAAATTGGTATTGCCCATCCATGAACACCTTTTCCCAAAATCGATTTAGATTGTGACATCTAGCGATAAGTAATCTCTATCAACTCGCTATGCCAACGGAAGAACGAGAGATCCTACTAGGGTAGTGACTAGTTGATTGGAGGAAAATCCCCAAAACCCAACAATTGAAGAATTCATACGGAAACGATCTAATATCCCCAAAGTCGTTTATAAGAATCTCTACATCTCAACTTTTGCTTTTATTAACTATCTTATTTTATCTTTTATTTTATGCTATAAAAAATCTACTCTTTATTTCTTCGTACTATAATACCTAAAATGAGTATTAATTAATTTTATTCTTTGCAGGGATTTGATTTACTATCGTCTTATGCCTCCTTTGGGTACGATTCTCAAAATACTAAAAAGTGTTCCATTGTAACACACTATATTTACAACCTAACCCGTATACTTGCGAAAAGCCTAAATCTACGCCAAACAAGAGTACGTTCAGAGGTGGTAAATAATGCACTTCAGATTGATACGATGAGAGTTTGAATAATCACAACCATAAGAATTGCGTGATAGAGCAGTATAAGTATTGGACATATTCGATGACATTTTAGTATAAAAGAATATACTCCAAATCTATTCGAGCTGATTATTCATTGATTATCTCCCCTTGATATCTTGTCAACACTTCCACTACCGTTCAACTCTTTCCATTTACTATTTACCATTTACTTTTCTTGCATTTAAATTTTTGTATTTACTTTTCTTGTATCAAAACAACCTACTATTTTATATTTTAATTTCCACCACTTATATATAAATATATATTAAGTATTCTGTTTATTTTCTTTATATATATTTACGGTACTTAGTTTAATTTAAATATATTTTCAATATTTTGTTCCCTTTTTATTTTATACATATTTCTATTACTTGTTATATTTTTGTTATTTATATATTTTTAATAGGTTTTATATTCTTTATATATATATATACTGATAGCATTAGAAATGACACTTATTTTCTCCCTAAATTTATGTATTAAATGTCCCTTTTTTATTATATTTAGCATGCATGATAGTCATTTCATACTTAGTATTTACATTTTTAACTCAATGTTGTGTGGCTTACATTCTCGTTATTTTATCTCTTCTGTGCACTAATGTTGCCATATGCAGCATATTATTGAGTCAGAAATTGTCAGCGCAGGGATCCATCTCGGAAGATCGATGATAGAAAAAGTTCAAAGATGCAGCCACAAGTTTAGCTTGGAATTGCAGCCAAAAATGTCACCGCATGGAAACATCTACTTCGTATGAGTAAATTCACACTGTAAACACATCTGGAAGCACTAGTGTAGGAGACTAACATGTTGTCGCCACAATTAAAGATTACAGATTGCGCCCAGCGATGTCGCGACAACCTGCAGATTCATGAAGAGCACACTAGATCTGTGTGAGTGCATGGCTGGATTCTAACAAACTTTGACAGTTGCAAAAGGAGTTGGATCTTATAGGAGATGAGATCTACAATTTTCAAAGCTAATAAATAGAGGAGAGAAGAAGGAAAAAGATATCAAGAGGTGAAGAAATTAATTCTGTAATTTCTCTAAAGCTTTGAAGCTTGGTTTGGAAGTCCAGTGAGCTGATCGAGCAAGTGTATGACAACTTCTGACGAGGAGCGCTTGATGCGATACAAGAGGAGCGGTTAAGGAATAATCCTAGTAGCTTAGGAATAGTATGCTTCGAATTATTTGTTAATCCCTCTCTTAATGCTGATGATTTCTTATTAATAGTTGATTGTATTGGAAATATCTTTCAATGTTAGATTACTCTGATTCCTATTTAATTCTTCTTATCTCTTTTCCCTTGGACTTAATTGTTTTGACCACGGAAGTATAATTGCAGTCTACCGATACTGGAAAGTGCAGTGACAAGTTATGTTAACAAGCAAGTTAGCAGAAGTTGCTTGAGGCTAGGAGGAATTCTAGTCACTTGTTCTTGAGTGCAGCATTGCCAACACTGAAAGGTGGGGTAAATGTGGGCTCTTGAGTCTTGGTTAAACAGAGAGTTGTTATTGGCATGATTTCATTGGAACCTTATTGCTACGACGGTTCATCTACAAATTACCTTGTCGTCACATCTAGCGTTACTACTTAGTGAAGTTAGTGAACCACTCCATTCTTCACATTTCATCACACTTTTACTTTTTCTGTATTTAAATTCTCAAAATATCAACAACAATTTATTTTACTTTCAGTTGCTCTGACATTTTTCATTGCATTGACAACTTTGACTAACTTAGTTGTGCAGATCTGATTTAATTGTGCTGACATCCTTGCTAGCATTTTCTCTAATTTTTAACTGTAGTTGCTTCAAAAATTGAACACCAAGACCTCTATCCTAGTGGGATCGATATCCGATAAAGCAAATCTGTTAACTATACTTGCATCGATGAGTGTCCGCTTGCACTTAAATGTTGTGACGTTTACAGGACGATCAAGTTTTGGCACCGTTGTCCAGGATGGAGTTTGTTTGATGTTCATTTTTGTAGTTGCAATTATTATTTTATTACTTTACTTTTTATTTTTACTAATTTGTTTAATTTTCTTTTGATTTTCTCTCAAACTCTTTAGGAGTTGCATGTCCACAAGGAGAAATCCTAAGGATATTGTGAGCTTTGATCTAGAACTCGAATGGACTATTCCAAGGAGGAAGCAAGAACAAAAGAAAATGGCTGGAAAAAATAATGATCTTACACCATTGTTGCAACAGAATGTAGTTCCTTCAATATAGCCACAAAGAATTAATAATTTACCACCACTGTTGCCACAAGTAAAGCAAGTTCAAGATATGACAATAAGAGATTTTGTTGTTCCTGTGCTTGATGACTTACAACCAGGGGTTGTTAGACCAACAATACAGGCTGGTAATTTTGAATTGAAACTGATTATGTTTTAAATGTTAAATTCTAATGGGCAATATGCAGGTTTACCTCATGAAGATGCTAGAGAGTATCTCAAATCGTTTCTACTCATATGCGCTTCTTTTAGTCAATGTCATGTTCCTGATGACGCCTTGAAGATGCAATTATTCCCTTATTCTTTGCAAGGGAGGGTGAGAACATGGTTCCTTGGTTTACCAGCTAGATCCATTACTTCTTGGAATGCGTTAGCAACACAATTTGTACTGAGATTTAATCCGCCGACAATGAATGCAAGATTGCGGAATGATATCACGGCATATCATCAACTGGATGATGATAACTTACACACTACACGGGAACGTTACAAGACTTTGCTGAGACGTTTCCCCATGCATGGAATTCAACAAGAGACTCAGATCGAGATATTTTATAATGGGTTGAATGCGCAGACAAGAAATCATGTTGATGCATCTGTAAATGGATCATTGTTGGATTGCACCTACAATGAAGTCGTATGGATATTAGAGAGAATTGCACAGAATGACTATCAATATCCAATTTCTAATTCTGCTCAGGTAAAAACTAATCCTAGTGTTATGGAATTAGATGTTATATCAGCTTTGAGTGCATAGGTATCCTCATTGACAAACATGATCAAGAATATGAAGGGAACAAGTGAAGTTGCCTTGATTCAAGTAACCCAACAGTTGGATATCCCAACATTTTCTTGTGAAACTTGTGGTGACAACCATAGTTATGAGCATTGCCCATAACATGTTGAGAATACATTTTATGTCAACAACATCAGAGAAATTCCTATGGTAACTCATACAGTAATCTTAATCGTACACAACAACCTTGGGGGAACCAGAATGCATCTACATTTAGATATGGATATGCCTCAAATCAAGGTAATTTTAGACAAGGGAGTTACAATAACATCCAACAATAGTAGAATAATAATCACAACCCGCAATTGCATACACAACCAAAAATTATGCGATCACATGATCAGATACGATCACAAAATCAAATGCATTCATATAACCATATGTAGTCACAAGCTCAAATGCCACCATAACAGAATGTGATGCTAAGTATGCAAGGACAACATCAACAACAACAATAACAACAATATTCTCAACCAAAAGTAGATCCGTTGGCTACTCTTTAAGCGTTGATGCAAGAGCATATCACGAGAACGGAAGCAATTGTTCAAGGAAACTCTTCTTTTATTCACGTGTTGAAAGCTCAGCTAGGACAATTGGCTTCTAACATGAGCACAAGGTCACTAGGTGCTTTGCCTAACGATACTAAAAATCCAACTCAGAAGGGGAAGGAGCACTGTAAGGCTATCACGCTGAGAAGTAGAAAGCAAACTACTGAGCCAAGTAGCAGATCCAATCAAGTACATGTCAATGCATCTGAGCTAAAGCAACAAAAAGAAGTGACCTATGAGGAAGACCCAAAAGAAATAAATGAGGAGGGGTCGTCTGTAATCACTCCTATGCCTACAATTCAACAAACAAAGATGTTGACACAACCGAATCCTTTACAACAACCGACTGACAATATACCCTTTCCATTTCCACAAAGATTCAAGAAGAAGGACCATGACAAAGATTATCAAAAGTTTGTCTCTACCTTGAAGCAGTTACAGATTAACATACCTCTAGTGGATGCTCTTGTGCAGATCCCCAATTATGGGAAATTTATGAAAGAGTTACTATCGAAGAAAAAAAAGCTTTCTGACATCGAGACGATTGTGCTCACAGAGGGGTGCAGTGTCATGCTAACAAATAAGTTGCCACCAAAGATGAAAGACCCTAGCAACTTTACAATACCATGCTCCATTGGAACTCATTATCTAGGTAAAGCCTTATGCGATCTAGGAGCTAGTATTAACCTTATGCCTTTTTCCACATTTAGGAAGTTAGGAATTGGATCTATGAAGCCTACTACAATGACATTGCAGCTTGTGGACAGATCTTTAGCACAACTTGAACGCTAGATCAAAGATGTCCTCGTTCACATTGATAAGTTCATGTTCCCTATCGACTTTATCACCCTTAACTGCGAAGCAGATAAAGAGGTGCCCATCATCTTGGGGCACCCATTTTTAGCAACGGGACTCACACTTATTGATGTTTTCAAGGGTGAGCTGATTATGCGTCATAATGACGAGCATGTCACTTTCAGTGTGTTCAAAGAATCTTCGTCAAGAAGTAAGGAGCAATGTCACCATATTGATGTCCTGGATGAAATTATTATAGAAGAATTCAATGAACGAAATTCAATAGTTTCAGATGAAGATGTAGTGACAACCACTGATGATATCCTAACTGACTGCGACCATAGAGCTAAGGCTAATAGTTGTGAGCTGAAATAGGGTTGGCAATTGGAGTCCTTGGATTTGTCCAATAGGACGATCCCTATGTTTAAACCATTAATCGAATAAGCTCCAACCTTGGAGTTAAAGCCCTTGCCGATGCATTTAAAGTATGTCTTTCTAGGTGACAATGACACATTACCTATGATTGTTAGCGTAAGCCTCAATACGAGTCAAGAAGGAAAACTTATCGCAATTTTGAAGAAACACAAATGAGCCATAGCCTAGAGCATTGCAGACATTAGAGGAATTAGTCCCTCTTTTTGCATGCACAAGATCATGCTGGAAGATGAAGGGAAGAAGTCCATTGAACAACAGTGAAGGCTTAATGAGAAAATGAAAGAGGTAGTGAAAAAGGAGATTATTAAGTGGCTGGACGCTGGAATCATCTACCCAATTTCAGACAGCACATGGGTAAGCCCTACCAATGTGTGCCCAAAAAAAAGTGACATCATAGTGATGAGTAACGCTAAGACCGAGCTGGTCCCTACTCGCATTGCTACTGGTTGGCGAGTGTGTATGGATTATCGTCGTCTCAATGCGACCACAAAGAAGGATCACCTTCTATTACCATTCATTGATCAGATGTTGGATAGGCTAGCTGGCAAAGCCTACTTGTTGCTTCCTAGATGGCTACTCTGGATATAATCAAATCGCCATTGTGCCAGAAGATCAAGCAAAGACCACATTTACATACCCATTTGGAACCTTTACCTTCTGACGTATGACATTTGGATTGTGCACCTGCTACATTCTAGAGATGTATGATGGCTATCTTCTCGGACATGATTGAAGATTCATCAGAAGTATTCATGGACGATTTCTCTGTGTATGGGCAGAATTTTGACTAATGCACAGACAGTTTGGAAAAAGTATTGAAGAGATACGAGGACACAAATCTAGTACTGAACTGGGAAAAATGTCATTTTATGGCAACTGAAGGCATTGTCCCTGGTCATCGAATATCATGTCAGGGCATTGAAGTAAACAAAGCAAAGGTAGAAATCATTAAGAAAATGCCACCACCCATGAATGTTAAAGGAATAAGAAGCTTTCTTGGTCACGTTGGTTTCTATAGGAGATTAATCCGAGATTTTTTCAAGATTGTCAAACCACTATGCTCGTTACTAGAGCATAATAAAAAGTTTGTGTTTGATGACGTATGTCTAGACTCATTTGTCACAATAAAGAAATAGCTAGTACAAGCTCTAATTATCGTCGCACCAGATTGGACGCAACCATTTGAATTAATGTGTTATACGAGTGATTTTGCTGTAGGAACTATGTGGGACAATGCAAAGAGAAAGTATTTGACTCAATTTACTATGCTAGTAAAACCTTAACTGAAACACAGGTGAACTATACAACTACTGAGAAGGAATTATTAGTAGTAGTTTTTGCATTCATCAAGTTCGATTCATACCTTGTCGGCACAAAAATTACAGTGTACATAGATCATTTTGCATTAAGATACCTTTTTGCGAAGAAAGACGCCAAACCAAGATTGATCAGATGGATCCTGCTCTTACAAGAGTTTGATAATGAAATTAGAGATAGGAAAGGATCCGAGAATCAAGTAGCAAACTACTTATCCCGTCTAGAAGCTGAAAGCAAAGATGGCAACCAGTCATGCATTGTCGATTCATTTCTAGATGAGTAATTATTCTAAGTGGACACATCTCCATGGTATGCTGATGTTGTCAATTATTTAGTTTGTGATAAACTACCGTTGAGTGCAACAGGTCACAAGAATATCAGATTTACGCACGATGCTACGAAGTATCATTGGAATGAGCCATACATGTTCAAGGTATGCGCCGACAACATTATTCGTCGTTGCATTCCTGAAGAAGAGATGACTTTCATCCTGAGACATTGCCATGATGCTCCCTACGGAGGTCATTTTGGTGGTGTTAGGACTGCTGCAAAGGTCTTACAATCAGGATTCTTCTAGCCCACATTGTTTCGAGATGCCCACAATTTTGCGCAACAATGTGATAAATGTCAACACACAGGTTCTATATCTCGACGAAATGAGATGCTCCAACAACCTATCATAGAGGTGGAGTTATTTGATGTCTGAGTTATAGACTTTATGGGACCATTTTCGAACTGTTTTGGGAATGTGTATATTTTAATTATTGTTAACTACGTCTCTAAGTGGATCGAGGCAATTACGATTCCAAAGGATGATGCTCGAACAGTGTTGAAGTTCTTCCACACGTATATCCTTACAAGATTTGGAACACCTAGGGCATTGATAAGTGATCAATGTACTCATTTTCACAATAATCAAGTGGCGACAGCATTGAAACGATATAGTGTGAAGCATCGCATGACCACCACATACCATCCACAAACGAATGGCCAAGCGAAGGTTTCCAAAAGAAAAATTAAAAGTATCCTTGAGAAGGTGGTTAACCCATCTTGGAGAGATTGGTCTTTGAGGCTACATGATGCGTTGTGGGTGCTTCGTATACATACAAAACCCTATTGGTGATATCACTGTATCAATTAGTGTTTGTTAAATCTTGTCACCTACCGATTGAACTTGAACATAAAGCCATGTGGGCGATCAAGTAATTGAACATGGACTACGATGCTGCTAGACAGAAATGGTTGTTAGACATTTTCGAGCTGGAAGAAATTCGACGCACTGCGTATGAAAATGCAGCCATATACAAAGAAAAAACTAAGAGATGGCACGACAATATCATCTTACGGTGACAACTTAACCCTGGTCAGTTAGTACTTCTATTTAATTAACGTTTGAAATTACATCCAAGTAAATTGTGCTCGAGATGGTCAGGCCCTTTCAAAGTTGTCGAAGCATTCCAGCATGGTGCAGTGACAATTGAAGATATGAAGGATGGTTACCAGTTTAAAGTAAATGGCTAACAACTGAAGCATTGCGTGAGCCCATATGTCAAAGAACACAACGAGACCATAAATATGCTCACATTTATTTAATGTCATTGCAATTTTTACTTTTACTTTTACTTTTTTTTTCATTTGTTTCCTTTTTAGTTTATGCAGGAATAAAAAAATATCTTTTTTTCGACATATCATACAACACAACTTGTCAATGCATTCTGTGATGATTCAGCAAAGATTTTTTAGCTATAATCGTGCCGATTAATCTTCATCTATCCCTAGCCGTTAGATCAAACCAAGAGGCACGATCTGTAGCCTGACATTTATTGGCTGCAGACACAATGTTTTCCCAAGACAATTGCAATAATCATGTCTCTTCCTCTGAAAGAATTATAAAACCCTTAATCTATCGTTTTTCTTCTCCCACTCACAACATCCATTGCTTCTGCAACCATCTTCTTCATTGTTTGCAAACTTTTCTGCAAATTATATTGTTCTCTTTATTCAGTTATTATGGAAAGAACACAAGGAGCAAAAACCCCTTCAAAATCCTCTATTGAATCCTCAGCCACTACGGATTGGAATGCCGACCAACCCTCACAGAAAGAACTTATCATGTTCCTCTCTAACCAAGCTACATCACATATCACATATCACATATCAAGATATCTATAATCCACATCAAACCATAATACCATAACTATCAACCAAGCTACATCAATCATTCTTACCACGAGGCTTTTCAGTTCATTTACAATCGAAATAATTACAATTCAAAACATAATTTTAAATAGTTGCACTCGTCACACTAGTTCACAATTCAATTAAATATTTTATTCTCTTTTACAGGATTTGAAATTAATAGGGACTTGATTGAATTGCAATTAAACATCATATGGAAACAACAAATTTCCAACAACAGTGGTCACACGGTCATGTGTCTCAAACACACGCCCGTGTTCCTTGTTGTACACGCTCGTGCCATAGGTCATGGGCACACTCGAACCCCCTTCACACAGTCTTGTCACAAACCGTGTGCCAAGCTGTGTGAGTATGCGAATTTACCCCAAATACTCGTGTACGAGACCGTGCGTTAGGCCTTGTGTGATTTTGAAATAGGTCACACGATCGTGTCCCAGCTTGTGTGTAGCCGATGTGAAACTTGCACCTATTTTTACTCAGGGCACATGCTCGTGTAGTGGCCCATGTTCAAAACTATGTGTACCTGCAAAATGTTAGAATTAATGTGCAAAATTCCCAAAAAGTTCCTCAACATGCACCTACCATAACATGGATTGACAACCTATGAACATACATTGAAATTAAGGCAAATCATTCCCATTTCTTAGCTAAACCATTGGTAATCATCAATCTATTTGAACATGTTCATTTCCAAGGAAAATGCATACCAAATCATGCAAGTTAAGCTAGCATAATTTCATCACCTATCAAGTCGTATTCATTGACCTAAGTACACTCTAAAGCTTAGTAATCCTAAGCAATTTACAAGTTTTATCAACCTAATAGATAGCATTAGAAATGACATATATTTTCTCCCCAAATTTGTGTATTAATTGTCTCTTGTGCCATATTTAGTATGCATATTAGGCATTTCATACTTAGTTTTTATGTTTTCTAACTCATTGTTGTTTGGTTTAAATTGTTGCTATTCTATCTCTCTTTTGTGCACTAAGGTCGCCACATGCAGCATATATATATTGCGTTCTAAAATTGTCAGTGCAAGGACACATCTCAGTAGATCAAGGCTAGAATGAATCCAGAATGCAGCCACAAATTCAGCTTGAATTGCGACCAATGATGTCGCCGCATAGGAATCTTTTCTTTGGAATGAATGAATTCAAGCTGCAATTACACCTGAAAGCCCCAACATAGGAATTTAACACATTTTCACTGCAATTAAAGATTTTAGATCGCGACCAAAAATGCAGTGACAGTCTACAGATCCATGAAGTTTACACCAGATCTGCGTGAGTGCACAGCTGGACTGTAACAAACTTTTACATCTGTAATTGGATCTGGATCTGAGGAGAGAGAAGGTTTATCATTCTTGAAGCCTATAACTTGAGAAGAAAAGATGAAGAAAAATATCAAGAGTTGAAGGAATTAAATTTGCAATTACTTTATGTTTTTGAAGATTTTAAGCTGAAGTATGGCAAGTTGATAGAGCAACAACTCCTGACGAGGAGTGCTTGATGTTGTGCAAGTGGAGCAGTTAGGGGATAATTCGAGTGGCCTAGATATAGTATGCTTCGATGTATTTGTTAACTCCTCTCTTCTTATGATGATGAACTATTATTGACATTTGAATGAATACGAGAGTATCTTTCATTGTTAGGATTACTTTGATTCTTATTTAATTCTTTTCATCTATTTATTCTTAGATCTAATTGCATCAAACACAAGAGTGCATTTGCAGTCTACCGACATCAAGAGATGCGGTGACAAGTTAGGTTAACAAGCAAGACAGCGAGAGTTGCTTGGGATTAGAAGAGATTTTGATCACTGAGTGCACAATTTTGTTCACACTGAGAGGTGGGGTAATTGAGGGTGCTTGAGTCTTGATTAAATGAAGAATTGTTATTGGTAAGATTTCATTAGAACTCGATTGTTACAATAGTTCATCTATTCAAACCCTTGTCGACGCATCTTGCGTTGTGACTTAGTAAAATCTGTGATCCACTCCAGTTCTTCACACTTGATCATCATTTACTTTTCTGCATTTAAATTCTCAAAACTTCCATAACTATTTGATTTACATTCAGTTGAAATGACATTTAACTTTTATATTTACATTGACAATTTTATCTATCTTAGTGTGCAGATCATATTTAATTGCACTGGCATCTTTAGTCACATTATCTCTAATCTTAGTTTTAACTGCCTCGACATATAGACATCAAAAACTCATTCCCTATGGGATCAATATTCGATAGAGTTAATCTATCAACTATACTTGCATCGACATGTGTCCGTTTGCAAAACTGCTATGACATTACAGGCCAATCAAGTTTTGGTGCCGTTGCCGGGGAATTTGGTGTTTGTTTGATGTTTATGTTTGTAGATGCAATTAATTCTTCTTACTTAACTTCTAATTTTTACTAATTTGTTTACTTTCTTGTTGTTAACTTCTTTCAGAATTCCTTATCCACAAGGAGAAATCCAAAGGATATTGTGAACTTTGATTCGAAACTCGAGAGAACACTTAGGAGGAGAAAACAAGAACAAAAGAAAATGGCTGGTAACAACAACAATAACAACAACTTACCACCATTGCTGCCACAAGATTTAGTTCCTCTAATACAACCACAAGTTGTTAATAATCTACCACCATCGCCACCACAAGTTGAACAAGTGAAAAATAGGATAATTCAAGTTTTTGTTATTCCTATTCTTGATAATTTACAACCAGCTATTCAAGATGGAAGTTTTGAGTTGAAACCAGTGATGTTGCAGATGCTTAATTCAAATGGGCAATATTTTGGTTTGCCTCATGAAGACGCAAGAGAACATTTAAATCATTTTTGCTTATTTGTGCATCCTTTAGTCAACATGGTGTCCCTGATGATGCCTTGAAAATGCAATTATTTCCTTATTCATTGTAGGGTAAAGTGAGAACATGGTTCTTAGGATTACCGACTAGATCCATTACATCTTGGAATACGCTAGCAACGTAGTTTGTTTTGCATTTTAATCCGTTGACAATGAATGCAAGGTCGTGAAATGACATTACAACACATTATCAACTGGATGATGAGAACTTTCATACAACATGGGAGCGTTATAAGACTCTACTTAGACATTGCCTAATGCATGGAATTCAGCAAAAGACCCAGATAGAGATCTTTTATAATGGATTGAATGCTCAGACAAGAAATCTTGTCGACGCATCTGCTAACAGTCCTCTATTGGATTGCACCTACAATGAAGCTGTACGAATTCTAGAGAGAATTGCACAGAATGATTATCAATATTCAATCTCTCATTCTGCTCATGTAAAAACTAATCTTGGTGTTCTTGAATTAGATGCTATTTCTGCTTTAAGTGCGCAGGTATCCTCTCTGGCCAATATTATAAAGAATATGAAGGGAACAAGTGATGTTACTCCTATTCAAGTGGCCCAACAGATGGATGCATCGACATTTTCTTGTGAGATTTATGGGGACAAACACAGTTACGAGGATTGCCCACAACATGCTGAAAATGCATTTTACGTCAATAACATTAAAGGAAATTCCTATGGCAATTCATATAACAATAAAGCTCAACAACCTTAGGGAAATTAGAACGCTTACACATTCATCTATGGAAATTCCTCAAATCAAGGAAGTTACAGACAAGGGAGTTACCACAACAACCAACAGCATAATTTTAATCAGAATTCACTAGTACATTCGCATCCTGATCCATTGCAGGTACAAAGTCAAATACAACCACAATCGCGATTGCAACCATAACAGAATGCAATGCCACATATGTAAGGACAGCATCAACAACAGTAATAGTTTTCTCAAAAAAGGTCAGATCCTATGGCTGCTCTTGGAGCACTGATACGAGAGCATATCGCGAGAATTGAAGCAATCGTGCAAGGCAATTCTTCCTCTATCCGAGCATTATAAGCTCAGCTAGGATAGTTGGCTTCTAATTTGAGTACACGGTCACCAGGTGCTCTACCTAGTGATACTGTGAATCCAACGCAAAGAGGGAAGGAGAACTGTAAGGCCATTACGCTGTAAAGTGGAAAGCAAAAAACTGAACCAAGCAGTTCGAACTGAGACCATGTCAAGACAACCGAACCAACATAATAAGGAGAAGTTGTAGTTGAAGGAAACTCAACAAAAATAAATGAGGAAGAGCCAACGTCAGTGACATCTATGCCTACTATTTACCCAACAAAGTTGTCGACACAATTACCTATGCCGTTGCAACCGGTTATTTCACAACAACCTACTACTATGATACCTTTCCATTTTCGCAAAGATTTAAAGAGAAAGACCATGATAAGGATTATCAAAAGTTTATTTATACTTTGAAACAATTACATATTAATATACCTCTTGTTGATGCTCTAGTGCAGATCCCAAGTTATGGGAAATTCATGAAGGAGCTGTTATCAAAGAAATAGAAATTGTCCGAAATTGAGACGATTGCGCTCACAAAGGGCTGCAGTGTATACTAACTAACAAGTTGCCACAAAAAATGAAAGACCCTGGCAGCTTCACAATCTCATTCTCCATTGGGAATCATTATCTAGGTAAAACTTTATGTGATTTGGAAGCTAGTATTAATCTTATGCCTTTATCTACATTCAGGAAATTAGGAATTGGATTAATGAAGCCCATTGTGGTGACATTACAACTTACGGACAGATCCTTAACACAACCTAAAGGTAAGCTCGTGTTCCCTGCCAATTTCATAATCCTTAACTATGAGGTAGACAAGGAAATGCCCATCATTTTTGGGCAACCATTCTTGGCAATGGGATGCACTCTTATTGATATTTTCAAGGGTAAGCTTGTCATGTGTCATAACAGTGAGCATGTGACCTTCAGTGTATTTGAGGCATCTCCGTCCAAGAGTAAAGAGCAGTGTCACCACATTGACGTGCTAGATAAAATAATTATGGAAGAGTTCAATGAACGAAGTTCAGCAGTCCTAGATGAAGATGCAGTGACATCCGTTGATGAAATCCTAGCTGAATGTGACCAGAATGTTGAGGTTAATAGTTGTGAGCTGAGATAGAATTGGCAATTGGAATCTTTGGATTTGTCTAATAGGACGATCCTTGTGTTTAAACTGTCGATTAAACAAGCTCCTACCTTGGAGTTGAAGCCATTGCCAACGCATTTGAAATACGTCTTTTTGGGTGACAATGAAACGTTACCTATTGTTGTCAACGCAACCCTCGACGCAATTTAAGAAGAAAAGCTTGTCATGATTTTAAAGGAACACAAAAGAGCCATAGCCTAGAGCATTGCAGATATCAGAGGCATTAGTCCCTCTTTTTACATGCACAAGATCAGGTTGGAAGATGAAGGGAAGAAATCCATTGAGCAACAACAATGACTCAATGAGAAGATGAAAGAAGTAGTGAAAAAAGAGATTATCAAGTGGCTAGACGCGAGCATCATCTACCCTATTTCTGATAGCAATTGGGTGAGCCTTGTCCAATGTGCGCCTAAGAAGAGTGCTTTCACAGTTATAAGCAATGACAAGAACGAGTTGATCCCTACTTGCATTGCGACTGGCTGGCGAGTATGCATGGATTACGTCGACTGAATGTGGCCACAAAGAAGGACCAATTTCCACTACCATTCATTGACCAAATATTGGATAGGCTAGCTTGTAAAGCCTATTATTGCTTCTTAGATGGGTACTCTGGATACAACCAAATTTCCATTGCGCCAGAAGACTAAGCAAAGACTATGTTTACATGCCCATTTGGAACTTTGCCTTTCGACGTATGCCATTTGGATTGTGCAATGCACTAGCCACATTCCAGAGGTGTATGATGGCTATATTTTCAGAAATGATCAAGGATTCTTTAGAGGTTTTCATGGACAATTTTTTGATATATAGGCAAACATTTGACCAATACGCTGACAATCTGGCGAAAGTTTTGAAGAGGTGCGATGATACAAATCTAGTCTGAATTGGGAGAAATGCCACTTCATGGCAACTGAAGGCATTGTCCTCAAACATCGCATATCATGCCAGAGTATTGAGGTACATAAAGAAAAGTCTAAATCATTGAGAAATTACCACCGTCAATAAAAGTTAAGGGAATAAAAAGCTTTCTTGGACATGCTGGCTTCTAGAAGAGATTTATCCGTGACTTTTCCAAGATTGCAAGACCGTTATTCTCATTGCTAGAGAAAAATAAAAAGTTGGTGTTTGATGACACCTATCTGAACGCATTCATCACAATTAAGAAGCAACTGGTACAAGCTCCAATTATCGTCGCCCCGAACTGGACGCAACCGTTTGAATTAATGTGCGATGCAAGCGACTTTGCTGTTGGAGCTGTGCTAGGTCAACGCAAAGAAAAGGTATTTCATTCTATTTATTATGCTAGCAAAACTTCAACTGAAGCGCATGTCAATTATACAACTATTGAGAAGGAATTGCTAGCAGTAGTTTTTGCATTCGACAAGTTTCATTCATACCTTGTCGACGTAAAAATTATAGTGTACACAGATCACTCTGCGTTGAGGTACTTTTTTGTGAAGAAATACTCCAAATCGAGGTTGATTAGATGGATCCTGTTGCTACAAGAATTTGATGTTAA
The DNA here is from genome assembly GCA_039519145.1 of Kokia cookei. Lineage (NCBI taxonomy): Eukaryota > Viridiplantae > Streptophyta > Magnoliopsida > Malvales > Malvaceae > Kokia > Kokia cookei. The sequence continues at coordinate 26,303,827 of CM076903.1, read as the reverse complement.
AATCAAAGATAGAAAAGGATATGAAAATCAAGTAGTTGACCACTTGTCTCGACTGGAAGTTAGAAGTGAAGATGGGAGTAAAGCCCAAATTGTTGATGCATTTCCAGACGAGCAATTGTTCTTTGTCAATGCATCACCCTGGTATGCTAATGTTGTCAATTACCTTGTGTGTGAGAAGCTACCTTTGAGTGCTATTGGTATAAGAAAGTCAGATTTTTGTGTGACGTTGCAAAGTATCATTGGAATGAGCCATACCTGTTCAAGGTATGCACCAACAATATTATTCGTCGTTACGTTCCTGAAGAAGAGATGACTTCTACCATGCGACATTGCCATGATGCTCCTTATGGAGGTCATTTTGGTGGTGTAAGGACTACTGCAAAAGTCCTCCAGGCAGGATTCTATTGGCACATATTGTTTCAAGATGCCCACAACTTTGCACAACAATGTGATCGATGTCAACGCACTAGCTCAATATCTCGACGTAACAAGATGTTTCAATAGCCTATTATAGAGGTGGAGCTATTCGACGTCTGGGGTATAGACTTTATGGGGCCATTCCCTAACCCTTTTGGGAATGTGTACATTCTAGTTACGGTTGACTATGTCTCGAAGTGGATTGAAGTAGTAGCAATGCCAAAAGATGATGTTGGAATGGTGTTGAAGTTTTTCCACACTTACATCCTTACGAGATTTGGAAAACCTAGAGCATTAATAAGTGATCAAGGTACTCACTTTCACAATAATCAAGTTGCGATAGCATTGAAGAGATATGGTGTGAAGCATCGTATGACCACAACATACCATCCACAAACAAATGGTCAAGCGGAGGTGTCCAATCGACAGATTAAGAGCATCCTTGAAAAGGTGGTTAATCCATCTTGGAGAGATTGGTCCTCACGGCTACATGACGCATTGTGGGTGCTTCACACCTCATATAAAACCTCGCTAGGGATATCGCCGTATCAACTAGTGTTTGGTAAGTCTTGCCACCTGCTAGTTGAGCTTGAGCACAAAGCCATGTGGCCAATCAAGCAGGTAAATATGGATTATGATGTTGCTGGTAGGAAAGATTATTGGACATTGTTGAACTAGAAGAAATTCACTGCAATGCCTATGAGAATGTCGTAATATACAAAGAAAACACCAAGAGATGACACGACAATTTCATCCTGCATCGATAATTTAGCCCTGGCCAGTTAGTACTTTTGTTTAACTCACATCTAAAATTGTACCCAGATAAATTGCGTTCAAGATGGTTGAGCCCTTTCAAGATTGTCGATGCATTCCAAAACGGTGCAGTGACAATTGGGAATCTAAAAGATGGGCAACAGTTCAAGGTGAATGGCCAACATCTTAAGCATTATGTGAGCCCAGAAGTCAAAGAACCAAACCCTTGTCGACACATATTGCGTTGCGACTTAGTAAAATCAGTGATCCACTCCAGTTCTTCACACTTGATCGTCATTTACTTTTCTATATTTAAATTCTCAAAGCTTCCATAACTATTTGATTTACTTTCAGTTGCACTAACATTTAACTTTTATATTTACATTGACAATTTTAACTATCTTAGTATGCAAATCAGATTTAATTGCACTGACATCTTTACTCACATTATCTCTAACCTTAGTTTTAACTGCCTCGACATATAGACATCAAGAACCCATTCCCTATGGGATCGATATCCAGTAGAGTTAATCTATCAACTATATTTGCATCGACTTGTGTCCACTTGCAAAACCGTTGTGACATTATAGGCCTATCACTAATACATGCCATATATAACCAAGTGATATAAAGTCTACCAAACGAGCTCCCGGGATAGTGTGATTCTTCTTGAGGATTCGATCTTTAACAGAAAACCAAATCTACAAAATAGTAAACAATAGACGGATAAGCTAATAGAGCTTAGTAAGTTCGTTCGAGCAATTAACTTACAAAATAACATATTTGAAATGAATAGGGTAAATAAAGGTCTTCATCATTTCCACATTCGTATCTCAAACGATCTATTCAATTTTCCTAGGAATCTAGCTCATATAATCTCTTCAAGTCTCCTAGTAAATTTTAGCTCATATGAGTCGAGTCAATAATTCGCTCTTATGATCCAGTATTGCTCTTACGAGCCAGTATCGCTCATAGAGCAAGTATCGCTCTTACGATCCAGTACAATATATCGCTCTTACGAGCCGGTACAGTATATTGCTCTTACGAGCCGGTACAGTATATTGCTCTTACGAGCCAGTATAGTAATCTCTTCAAAGTCTTCCATTTCGTTCCAACATCAAGATTATAATCAAGAAAAATGAAGTTAGAATTATCAACTAGAAATATAATTACATGAACTTACAGGATTGATTTGTAGTAACGGCTCAAGTACAGGGGCTACCCGTCAATAAGACATCCAAGACTAGCTACCGAACTATATAGCCCCTAATGGTATGTCCTTTGTGTCCCGATTAGTCATGAAGTTCATATGCGTCATATACCATGTCCATTTCAATTAACTTTCTTTACATTATATCATTTCGAGCACACATCAATATAATTCTTATTTATCAAACATAATATCGAATTAATTAACAATGTCATTTAATTTAATTTACTAATTGTCATATATCAATTGAATTAATACATTCGTAACATGAATAATAACTAACACAACACATAATCATTTAAGCATTTCGTTGTCACCTGAATTCAACTATATCACTTTGTCACTTTCAATCATGCTCTTCAATACAATTCCTTTTCAATTTAATTCAATTTCACAATTTAATATTTACTAAGCAAACAAATTTAAATACAACATACTTAAATTATTTCAATAATTTACAAATAGAAACTAAATCAATTACTTTTCTATACGAACTTATCTAATTAAATTACAGCAATATATAGTACAAGGACTATTCCATAATTTTATCCTCGCTCTGATCTTCAACCCATTCTTGATCTAAAATAATAATTTCATTCAATTAATTGATTCCAATAGTAAAATAAACTTATTTTATGCAATTGAGTCCTTTTTTACATTTTTAAAAAATTACCCCTAATATTTTACTTTTATGTAATTTAGTCCCTAAGCTTAAAACTTGCAATTTAACCAATTTTAAGCAAACCAAGTTCAGCCGAATTATCCTTTAATTACCTATGGCCCATACATGCTATTATTTCACCTTAAGTCCTTGTAAATTTATCACTTTAAGATTTTAGTCCTTAAACATTAAACTCATTAAAAACTACTTTACAAAATAATCAAATCTAACAACCAAGCTTATAAAACTTCCATAAACTTTCAATAACAAGTTTATTCATCAATGGGAAAATTTATAACATTTGAAAAAATCACAAATTAGTTCTTGGGTTAGCTAGATTAAGCTAATACGGACTTAGAAACATAAAAATTACTAAAAACGGACAAAATCTACTCACCAAAATATGGAACCAAAGCTAATCGAATGTCTCCCATGGTGTTTTTAGGGTTTCAGTGGCTTTAGGAAGAAGAAGATGAAGAAAAATAACAAATTAAACATTTGTTTTTTTTAATTCAAAGAACAAAACTTGTTTACAAAATGACAAACTATTTAGACCAAATGATGCGATTTCTTGAGCATTGAGTGTTAAAAAAATAGCTCTAAGGGATGGATCTTGTTGAATACTTTAGGGAAGCAAAGATAAAAAATAACTAGTAAAAGTTTGACAATTTTGAAAGTTCGTCCAAGAACAAAGAGAGAAAAATTCTCACATATATAAGTTTTTAATTCAAAGACCAAAACTTGTTTGGAAAATGATAAACTATTTAGACCAAATGATACGATATCCCAAGCATTGAATGTTCGAAAAATTGTTCGGAAGAATAGATCGTCCTGAACACTTTAAGGATCCGATGTTATAAAATAACTAGTAAAAGTTTGACAAGTTCAAAAGTTCGTCCAAGAAAGAGAGAAACAATTCTCACGTAAATAAGTTTTTAATTCAAAGACCAAAACTTGTTTGGAAAATGATAAACTATTTAGAACAAATGATGCGATATCCCAAGCATGGAATTTTCGAAATATTGCTCGAAAGAATAGATCGTCTTGAATACTTTAAGGATCCGATGTTATAAAATAACTAGTAAAAGTTTGACAAGTTCGGAAGTTCGTCCAAGAACAAAGACAGAAACAATTCTCACGTAAATAATTTTTTTATGCAAAGAACAAAACTTGTTTGCAAAATGACAAACTATTTAGACCAAATGATGCGATTTCCCGAGCATGGAATGTTCGAAAAAAAGCTCGAAGGAATGGATCGTCTTGAATAATTAGGAAAACCATTCTTTTTTCCTTTTTTTTACTATTTTACCCTTAAATACTTAAGCAAATTTCATACTTTTAAAACACTAGAACCGTCCTTCATAATGATTAAAGGTTTAATTACCATTTAGGTACTTTGCCTTATCCTCCAATTAGTATTTAATGCCTTTAATTACTAAAATTCAACTTTTATACCTTTTACAATTCAGTCCTTTTTATTTAATTAACTATCTAAACAATAAAATTTTGTAACCAAATTTTAATACGATACTAATAACCTTTTAAATATTAAATAATTAATAATTACGGTCTGACACATAGAATTTGTGGCCTCGAAACCACCATTCCCCATCACACTAAAAAATAGACTAATTAGTAAATCCTCACTTAATTAGGATTTAATTGCAATTTACCAAAATCTAAAGAATTCCACATCATTTCTATTATTAGACCATTTAAGGAAGGTCCATGATCGCTCTATGAACGTCACAGCAAATATGTGCAAGCGTACACTGTCGATGCAAGTATAGTAGACATGTGAATCTATTGGATATTGATCCCACGAGGATGGCTGTCTTTTGTTTATTAATGTCAATACAATGAACAAATAAAACAAGATAAATTGTGAGAGTTGTTGTCGGAGCAATAATGTAAAAATAAAACTAAAATGCAATAATAATGAAATGAGGTCCCCAACTTGGATAGTCAGTAGAATACTAAGTGTGGCTCATAAGACATAAAATACTAGGTAATTGTGTCACTGCAAAATAAGCAAAATGAATGTCTTACCAAACTTGACTTCTCTATTAGATCTAAGACTTAAACATGCACACTAACCACACCTTTCAGTGCTGGCAATGCAGAAAATTCAAGAACAAGTGGATTAAATTCCTTCAATCCCCAAGCAACTTCCGTTGTCTTGATTGTTAGTTTAAATTGTAGCTGCACCTTCTAGTGACAGTGACTGTAATAATATTTCTGTGATCAAAACATTCAAACCCAAAGATTAAATAGTAAAAGCAAGCTTGGATAAAATACCATTTAGTCTAAAACTCAAGTGTACTTCAATACAAACTTGAAATAAACATTAATCACTAGCTTTTAAGAAAAGAAATGCAAAAGAACAAATGGAGAATATTATTCCAAGGCTACTCGACTTGCTCCCTTACTTACCTCTATCCTCGCACTTAAGGCTCCTCGTCAGGAGCAAATCTACATCCGTTCACATTGGTTCTTCCATGGGGGCCTCAAGCCCCCTAGCTGAAAAGCCTCAAAAGCTTGGTTGAATAAGAATATGCAACAAAGGAGACTAAAGGAGATAGAGAGAGAGAGACCCCCTTTTTTTTCTTTCCTTGTGAGTATTTATATCCCTCCAAATTGTACAGGTGTCTCTTCTGCAGAATTCAGCTGTCTATGGTCGTACCAGTTGGTTATACCAGACTAGACAGCTCATGCAATTTCTATTCTTATCCGGACAACTATCAGGTGCGGTAACAGTTCTAGGCGCAATTCTGGACATGCTTATATAGCAACAACTCTAGACATATTCACATAGCGATAATTTTGAACGAGTTCCTACAACGATAATTTCGGGAATGCTAATGCAGTGACAATTTTAGGCACAATTCTAGACATCATCATGCAGTGACAATTTTGGGCGCAATTTTGAATAGACTCATGCAGCGACATTAGTAGTAAAATATGACAAAATTAAGAGAAACTAAGCTAAGGTCCATTGAGTTAGAAAATGTAATAAACTAAATTAAAACAATGTTAAAATATGTGCTAAGGATGACTAAATGAGAACAACTTAAACAATAAGTAGGGTGAAATAAATGGTTCTTTCTAGTACTATCATACCCCAAACTTAAGTTTTTACTTGTCCTCAGGTAAAACATAAACTAACAAGGTTATACCAAAAATTTATCAAGGCAATAATCATTCTAGCAACTTGAATCACCTAAAATCCCAATGAATGGATCACATTCAAATGACAAAATTTTTGCGCCGACAATTCATAAGCATGAATACCTAAGACTGCAACTTCATCAAAGCCAACGTCATGCCTCAAATCCTAAATTTCATCTACCAATATAGTATTTATTGTACAATAATATATACATATATATATATTTTTTAAATGTGACTGAGGGATGTCATTGAATTACTATACCCTTGTTCCTGAGAAGTAATGATGGAGTGCCACAAACCCCCAAGGAGTATGTAATTGCGCTGACACACACTCTTGTAGTGATAGCCTTTGGCTAGATTACTTTTTCTAACACTTTCATTGGAGTGTTCCCCTTAAACAGTTCACAATACACCCACATTGGAGTGTCTCTTATTTATAACTATATGTATAAATAAGCATCTGTAAAGGGCAGATTCATTCAAGATTCAAGGAATGATACTAGTCATCCATTACTAATGCAATCTAAATCATTCATCAAAGAATTGAAGATACAACATTCAATCAAGTTTATCCAACTCATTCATTGAGAGTTCACATGATTCAAGAATTAAGCATCTAATGTAGAAAAAATTTAAACACAATTGCAATATTCATTCATACCTTGTATGCTTCATTAACTTCAAAAAGAAAAATTTTGAAATGTGGGTGCATCTCCAAACCTAATATGCATTCCCCCAAACATGAAGTTTACATTGTCCCCAATGCACTAACACTAAACTGCAAGGACAATGAAAATGCAACAATAATGCTCACTAACAAAATAAAAACTACAGCTACATGCAATACATGAATGCTACAGCTAAAAACTGAAATAAAACTAACTCAATTTTTCACAGTCGTCGATCTAACTGCATGGTGCTTTTTCTTCCTTCTCTTCTTTTCTTCCTTTCTGTGCTTCTTGTCCTTAGAGCGCTTTCGTTTTCTTTCTTTTTGCTTTGCCCGATCCTCGGATTGCTCCGCAACATCCTGCTTTGCCCCGGCATCATCAGCCATGACTTTTGTCGGATGGATCACTTTGAGTGGTCCAGTGTAGACCACGATAGCCAAAGGATTATGATCCTCATTAATTGCAGTCACAGTCTCAGCCTGACTCACTCCTGTTGGCACTAAACCCACAGTTGTTACACCCACAACTTCGAGTGCAGGGACAAATTCTTCAGATGAATTTGTCTTAACATCTTCTTTTCTTCATCTTTTTCTTCCTCTTCTTCAACTTGTGTTTCCTCCCCTTCAGCAGAAGTTCCTCTTCAGTAACATGTGCATCTTGACTAGCAGTGAACTCATCCTCAAATAGGCTCTTAATATTCTGCAAACATTCCTCCACCCCCCTTGATTCTGCCTCCTTCTCGTCATCAGAAATGTGTACCATTTGAGGGGAAGCCACTGACTGGTCTTTGTCCCCTAAGTTGGCCTCCTCAATTGAGGGATCATACTCTCTGATAATTGGAGGGAATATTGGGAATTCAGGGAGAAGGGCTTTGCTCATCCGCCTTAATTTGGTCACAACAACACTATTCCAAGCCCTAGTGTAAGTAAAGAATAAATTTTGTGTTCTATCCATGTCTTCTATTACAACGATAAGTCTGATCTACCTATTGCTAATGGAACTTGCCAACTTCTCAACATATTTCATTTTGTGCAGCTAGGTTGTCTTTACAGTAAGGTTCATTCCCTTTCTCTCTAGCTTGGCTTTGCCCTTCCTCGTCTTGCTTGTTTTAGCCTCCTTCATTATCAACGTATCTTTGCCACAAGTCATTTATTCAATAGAGGATTCATTGATCGGACCCTTATTATCGAGGATACGAACTACTGTTGCAGCCTAACTGTACGAATTACGTTGACAATAAAGCCCAAGTGCGGCGACAATGGTTCCTAATTATTTTGCAAAACAAGATGTAAAATAAACTTGAACAAAAACAAAAATAAAATAAAAAAAACACAAGAAATAAAATGTGAAAATAGCGACAAAAAAAACAAGTGAGTTGCAACTAAATATTATATAATAAAAATAAAGTGCAAAGAAAAATAAACATCAAACAAACGTCATCCCCGACAACGACACCAGAACTTGATCGTGCTATGAACATCACAGCAAATATATGCAAACGTACACTGTCGATGCAAGTATAGTAGACAGATGTAAATCTATTGGATATCAATCCCCCGAGGATGTCTATCTTTTATTTATTAATGTCAATGCAATGAACAAATAAAACAAGATCAATTGTCAGAGTTGTTGTCGGAGCAATAATATGAAAATAAAACTAAAATGTGATAATAATGAAATGGGGTCCCTAACGTGGATAGTCAGCAGAATACTAAGTGTGGCTCACAAGGTGTAAAATACTAGGTAATTGTCGCTGCAAATAAGCTCAATGAATGTCTTACCAAACTTGACTTCTCTATTAGATCTAAGACTTAAACATGCATACTAACCACACATTCCAGTGCTAGCAATGCAACACATTAAAGAATAAGTGGATTACATTCCTTTAATCCCCAAGCAACTTCAGTTGTCTTACTTGTAAGTTTAAATTATCGTTGCACCTTCTAGTGACAGTGACAGCAATAACACTTCCGTGATCAAAACATTCAAACCCAAAGATTAAACAATAAAAGAAAGCTTGGATAAAATATCATTTAGTCTAAAAATCAAATGTACTTCCATACAAACTTGAAATAAACATTAATCACCAGCGTTTAAGAAAAGAAACTTAAAAGAACAAATGGATAATACTATTCCTAGGATACTCGACTTGCTCCCTTACTTCCCTTTTACGTCGCACTTAGGGCTCCTCGTCAGAAGCAGATCTGCATCCCTTCACGTTGGTTCATCTATGAGGGCCTCAAGCCCCCTAACCAAAAAGCTTCAAAAGCTTGGTTGAAGAAGAATGCACCAAAAGAGACTAAAAGGGAGAGTGAGACCCTTTTTTCTCTTTCCTTATGAGTATTCATATCCCTCCAAATTATACAAGTGTCTCTTCTACAAAATTGAGCTGCCTATGGTCGTACCAGTTTGTTATACTAGATTGGACAACTCATGCAATTTTTGTTCTTATCCAGACAACTGTCAAGTGCGGCTACAGTTCTGGGCGCAATTCTGGACATGCATATACAGCAAAAACACTGGACATATTCACATAGCGAAAATTTTAAACGAGTTCCTACAACGATAATTCTGGGCATGCTCATGCAATGACAATTCTGGGCGCAATTTTAAATAGACTAATGCAGCGACATTAGTAGTAAAATATGACAAAATTAAGAGGAACTAAGCTAAGGTCCATTGACTTAGAAAATGCAATAAACTAAACTAAAAATGCTAAAATATGTGCTAAGGATAACTAAATGGGAACAGCATAAACAATAAGTAGGGAGAAATCAATGGTTCTTTCTAGTATTATCAGTCCAATTACACAATTGGTCCTTCAATTATATTAAATTCAAATCAAACAAACTTATTTACAATTTAGCCTTAAACTAATTAGAACTAAATAAATAAATAACTCGAAACTTAGTGGATGATAATCATATCCACCATCGCTTGGACTTTTTTACAATGGTTTAATTACCATTTTGGTCTCTTTACTATTTTTAATCAATAGAAAATAACTTTTCCTCTTTTACAATTTACTCCTTTTTCCTTAATTAAGCAATTAATCGTCAAATTTACCTAACCAAACTTCGATTCACATATAATAAGACTATATAAATATTTAATAAAATATTTATGACCCTTAATTTCATAAACGAGGTCTCGATACCTCATTTTCTAACACCACTTGACTTTTAAATCAAACCACTTATACTAACTTCTAATTCAATAATTAAAATTCACCCATTCAAAATTTCATATAAAAATTATTATTAACTCATATAAGTTAAATATTCATTATATGAATTTACTCATCGAATTTGTGGTCCCAAAACCACTATTTTCAACACCACTAAAAAATAGGCTATTACAACAATCACAACCCTTTATTTTTATTATCGTACTATAAACCCTAAAATAGTACTAATTAATTATTTTCTCTACAGGGATCTAAATCACTACTGCTTAAGCCTCTTTTGGGTAACGATCCTCGGAACACTACCAAGTGTTCCGTTGTAACACCCTATATTACAAAGTGACCCGTACACTTGCGAAAGCCCTAAAACACACACCAAACAAGAGTACGTTTGAAGGAGGTCAAGTTGTTGGCACCGTTGCCAGGGAGACAACGTTTTAGTGATTTTTATTTCTACTTTGTTAATTGGATAATTAGGAAATTTTAGGCTATAGATTCAATTTTATTTTATTTTATTCATTTTTATTTCATTTTATTTGTTTTAATTTCAGTTTATGACTCGAAGCCAAGGAAACTCGGTAGAACACATCTCTAATCCAGAATCATTGATTCGAAAAAAGAGAAGAAAGCAACAATTAATGCAAAATCCATTACCACCTAAGGTACGAGAAGAGCCAAAAGATCCACTTGTTGATCCTATCAATAATAACGTCGAGGACGTTAGACTACCACCACAACTCCTTGCAAACAAGCCGATAACACAAGCTCAAAGAACTCTAAGAGAGTACTCCCTACCTAATACAGATTTGACACGATGGAGTATTGCTAGAGCTACTATAGTAGCAAATACTTTTGAGATTAAATCGGCCATGATCCAAATGATTCAAAATAATTTAGAGTTTAAAAGGACCATGGTTGAGGATCCTAGTTTACACTTAAAGTGATTTTTACAATTATGTGATACTTGTCGTTACAATGGTATTACTGATGATGCCATTCGTCTCAAATTATTTCCATTCTCTCTAACTAATCATGATTTTTCTTGGTTAGATGTGCAGGCACTAGGATCCATTACCAAATTACAAAAGCTCTTTCCCATTAGTAAGACAATCCAACTCCAGAGAGAGATCTCCACGTTTTGATACTTTGAGGGCGAAGGGTTCCATGAAACATGGGAACGATTTAAATCACTATTACAAACATGCCCATATCATGGTATGCTGGAGTGGTTACAATTACAAACATTCTATAATGGGTTGGATGCTTCCGTCGGATCTGGGTAAGACGATGCAGCAGGATGAGCTTTAATGAATAGAACTTACAATGACGCTTATAAGTTAATTCAAAGCATGGCGATGAACTCTTATTAGTGGCCTATTTAGAGGTTCACATATGGGTAGAAATCTGCTTCGATTAAAATGATCAAGGAAGATGACAAATACCGACAATTGTTGGAGAGACTAAATTGAATTGAATGTGCCATAAGGGCACCATTGTCACAAGCGAAAGATAAGCCTTAAACCACTATTTTATCAACACTAAGATGTTAATTATGTTGGAAATAGAGGTAGAAATCCCTACTCAAATACCTGCAATCTGGTATGGAAGGATCATCCTAATTTTAGTAGTAAAAACAACCAACCAAGAAATCTAAGTTACAAACCTCCATTCTTGCAAAGGCAACCAGAAAAAGCAATCCAAAGTGACCATATTGTATATGGTCAAAGGTTAGACAAGATAGAGGAAGAGATGCAGTCAATGCGAGTGCACTAGGCAAATTAGAGGAACAACAATCTGAGTGCACTAATTCCGCTGGAACCTTGACACAATTAGAGGAATGGATGGACCAATTGGTGAGTATGATAGGAGATCTCACTAGGCAAATTGGAACTGATATCCCTAGTAACACTAAATACAATCCCTAGAGGGAGGGGAAAGAACACGTCAAGGTTATCGAGCTGAGATCAGGCAAAGTACTGAGTAGCCGAGAAATATCCAGAGAGGAGGAGAAACACAAAATGCCAAATGAGGTTATAGATGTACACTTCAATGATGACACTAAAGTCATAGTAGCCAAAGAGGTACCATTGGATGGAATATCAAAAAAGAAAGAGGAGATGTCGAATGAGTATAAAGGTACCATTGTTCCATTCCCTTAAAGGTTAGAAGAAAAGAAAAAGCAACTTAAACTTGTTTAAATCTTTAAATGTTAACCTACCTTTGATTGAACTAATAGAGAAACCAAAATACGCCAAGTTTTTAAAGGAAATCATGTCAAGGCGTAGGAAAATCAAAGTAGGCAAACAGGTGGAAGTAAACGCATCTTGCAGTGTTATTATCTCCAAAAAGATTCCTCAAAAACTGAAAGATCTTAGTAGTTTCACAATTCTAATAAAGATCGGGAACCTTTGGTTTAACACAGCTTTATGAGATCTCGAGACGAGCATAAATTTAATGCCTCTATCAGATTTTAAGAAACTCGGGAGTAGAGATCTCAAGAATACCCAAGTAACTCTACAACTAGCTGATAGATCATCTGTGTGACAGAAAGGAATTTTAAATGATGTGCTGGTTCAAGTGAGAAATTTTATCATCCCTGCAAATTTTGTGGTGCTAGATTTTGAAAAAGACAAGGATATACCTATCTTATTAGTAAGGCTCTTTTTAGCCGCATCTAGGTCTACCATTGATTTGAACACCAATGAGTTAACAATGAGAATTAATGGTGATGTAGAAATCTTCAAATCTAGGGATAGTATAGATGAAATAGAAGATCGCAACGAGAGTTGTCATTTGCTCGACATGGGTAAGAATGAAGAGCCAGTAAGAGCCTTTACTTGAATACAGAATGAATCAACAGGTTTAAAGAAAGGGATTGGTTGAGGAAGATGGAGAAGAATGACAAGAGATGGACGAATGTTGAAAGACGATGGATGAGATCAACGAGGGTAAGCATACCGAATGATTCTGATAGTAAAACATAAAGGTAGATAGGTGAAACTTACCTCTGTATATTATTGTAAATATTTCTAACAAATTTTTCTTTTAGTAATTAATAGGAAACAGGGGTATGTTACGACACACCACCCTCCGTGTCGCAATAAAGGTGGCAAAATAAGGAAAATACGAAACTGACACTGATGTCACAATGAAGAGATCTTTGTGTCGTGACAAAGAGTACAGATTGGGGGACCATACAAAATTGAGGATGATTTCATGATGAAGCCTTGCCCATGTCGCGTCAAAGAGGGAATGATATGTCTGTCGCCATATAGCTACCCTAGTTGGCGAAATCGGCTACAGTTTCTATAGGATCGACCCGACCCAACTACACAACCCGACCCAACTACACAACCCGACAATGAAAACACTTATTTCTCTGAATTTTAACACTCTAAAACCCTAGTTTCCATTTTCTATAAATACTAAACACTATTATAACTCTCACACTCCACTCTAACTCTCTAAAATCCTAAAAATCTTTTATTTTTCTATTTCTCTTTTCAGTTTTCAGGTTTTATCAATTTTACGAGTAAGGACGAACATCAAGCAAAAATGAAATCACACCAAGTCAGGTTAAAGGTTCCTAACTCATTACTTCTTAATTGCTTATACTTAAAATGCTTCCTAGAAAGGTTAGAAGAACTATTGACTAAAGAAATCTGGCCTCTAGTTAGGTACCATAAGTGGGAACAATTTTGGATGATCCCCACAAAACTTGCAGTTATCCCAGTAGTATAGGAATTCTATGCCTCCATAAGGGATTATATCTTTAGGACTAATGACGAGACTACACGGGAAACTTTTGTGGTAAAAGGAATTAGTGTTAAGGTAACACCTAAACTCGTATGCAAATCCTTTGATGCTCCTTATTATAACAAGAATTCCTAAATCAAACTTATTTGGAATCTTTTCAGGATATAGACATGAATGAGGTAATAACTTATTTAACTGAGAGAAAGGGAGAATGGAAATTTAGGCCTGGCACTAGTGTCCCTATTTCTTTTAACTAAGCCATTATGTTTTTAGAAGCCAAAATGTGGATCCAATTTGTGTGCACCCGTATGATACCTACTTTAAATGTTTCTAATGTTAATGATTTTTGACTAATGCTATTATTTGTGATTTTGCAAAAAAAGCATATTTGTATAGGGAAATGGATCCATCAAAACATGTGTCGATGTATAGGAAGCCAAAAGATGGGAACTTTCTTTCCACACTTAGTCACAGCTTTGTGCAAAAGGGAAAGAGTGCCTATGACATCCACTGAGCAATCATTGAAGCCGTTGAAAAGCATTATTGGTGATACACACTTCCAACAATATGTCGAGCTTCGTGCCAAACAAATCAAGGAAGGGAAGAGGAGACCACGAGATTCGACGGCCACACTAACTTCATCACAAAGGTTGGCACTAGCCTAACAAGAAGTTGGTGAAGGAAGTCATCCAGAGCTCAATTGGATGATACACTGGATGAAAGAATCGGAGCCACTATTTCAAGATTTTGCTCAACAAAACAACATTAGGGTCCCTAATTACACACTTGACATTTTTGGGCTGATAAATAAAGAACATGATGAGGAGGAAACTGAAGAGGGGGAAGAAAGTGAAGAGGAGGAGGAGGACATGGATGAAGATTGAGAGTTTTTTAACATTTTTAAAGAATTTAGGTTATTTACTGAAGGCTTTTAATTTTAGATAATTTTGGTTTTAAGACTTATTTATTAATAAGAGTAAGAATAGAAATAGATATTATCTTTGCATACACAAGCTATAATTTTTATGCAGGAACCCCACATTAAGGAGACACAACATTTCAAGCCATTCACAACAAAAGGGAGAAGGACAACCACCATTAAAAGAGGAACTTTCACAATCAATCGGGTAACTTCGTTCCTTACTTTTTAAGGGCTACACTTTGAGGACAATGTGTTATCTAAATTGTGGGGGTAACATAGGAATTATTGCATTTTTTAGCATTTTTATTTTGCTTTGATGTGTGCTTGAGCTTGTAGAAATACAAGTGATTGGTTAGGAGCATGTTTAATAGGTTGATTGTATTTTTGGATAAATTTGGCATGATGATGAGAAATTTTAAAATTTATTTAGCATGAATTATTAAGTTCTATAGGTTATACTAAGTATAGATAGAAAGATATTGTTGGTACCAAATGATGTGAATGATATGAGAAAACAAGTATGCTAGTATATATAATAGATCGTAAACTTTGGGATTATGAGATTAAATCGACAATTGTGCATATTGAGATGTTTAGGGATAACATAAGGCATTGTTTGGATACATCTAGAGCTAAAAAGCAAAACCTTATGCTGAATTACAATTTAGCACCCGTCTTTGAGCTTAATGACTCTTCTTGATGAACCGTATTACAGACCTTTAAGCCTAAAAAGTTGATTTGTGTGTACTCTTTTCTTTGGTCCTATTTTGCACGATAATAGACGTATGGCCATATGTATTGAGGGTAAGTAGACACATTAAGGCAGAGGTTGCAAAATAAAGAGTGAAATAGGAAAATCAATATATAATATGAACTTTAGTATAGCCAGAAAAAGAGAAACAATGAAAAAAAAAAGATGAGTAGAAACAAAAGAGAAAAGTTCATGAGTAAGAAAGTATATGAAAAGTGACAATGTCACAAAAACACCGAAAGAAGAGAAATGTTGCTTAAGAAATAGAAGAATACTCATAGGCTAGCTAAAGGGATTAAACTATATTGAGATTTCTTAACTGGAGAGAAATGGGAGGTGAGAGAAGGAGAAATAAGGAGGTGAGATGGAATAGGACACTAAAAGGGGAGAATAGGGAACAATACAATGTGCCAAACTATTTCGTGTTTGTAGCCTCTTGTGCTTACTATTGTTTGAATTTCATACCTATCCTAAGCCTCAAAATTTTAAAAGTCGAAAAGTCCTATGTGACCTAAACAACTCCATGCATAAATGAATATGGCATTTCATGATCTTATTATGGTTATCTATATTGCACTAGGATAATTAAAGTACTTGTATTAGGCATTGATTGAGTTATACCAATAAAACCTTGATGTTTGTATTTCTTGTAACTTATTGAACTTATATGTTTTTAATCAATAATGGTAAAGTTACTTGCTCATCATGTTGAAATTATTGAGAAATATATAATTCCTAGAGTAGATGTTACGAACTTAATCCTTGTATGATACAGACTCAAGCTCCTCTGTTTATTTTTTTTTCTTCCTTGTTTTGTTTGCTTAAGGACAAGCAATGACTTAAGTGTGGAGCAGTTTGATATACTGGTTTTTTACCAAGCATATTGAACTACTTTTCAACTTTAGGAGCTTGAAATTAAGCAATTTCCTTTTATTTCCTTAGAATTTAGTTTAGATTTCTACTTTGGAATAAATTATGTAAAAAATGCAAAAAAGGTGTTTTTTTATCTTTAAGGTTGATTAAGGCCTAAGGGTTAGCTAACGTACTTTGTGAGTGTCCAGGAGACCTTTAGAAGTCAATTAATGACATGGACCAACTTCTCAGCATGGAGTGAAGATATCACATTCGACAAAACTCGAACTTCTCTCTCACAACAACCACTTTGGAACCACCAGCACCACACAAAGTCACCAACTTTACCTCGCAATCCACCTTCGCCCGATGCTCAGACAACCAATCCATGCCAAGAATGACATTGAAAATCCAAAATGGTAACTCAAACAGATCAATTGGAAACACTTGTCCCTGAACCATTAGAAGACAGCGACGATATACTCAATCCACCCCTACACTATCACCTAGAGGGCTCTTAACCGTAACACTCAAACTAGAATTCTCTACAGTAATCCCTAACTCTCTAGCTACATCACTCAAAATAAACAATCCCATCGCACCATAATCAACTAAAGCTAGAAGTGGAAAAGATTGTAGCATGAAAGTACCTGTGATAACATTAGTGGCCTCTCTAGTTTGAGGATCCCTCACTTCATAAACTCTGGCTGGACCACCATCACCACCTCGAATAGCACCACGTTGACCAACACCTCTACCACCACCACCTCTGCCATGGCCCCTACCTCGAGCCAGAGTAGGTGCAGTAGCAATAACAACAACAGGCTGATTGCGAACAACAAACGCTCTTCTCGAGTAATCACTAACTCAATGGTCCATTGAACCACAAGTAAGACAAGCACCCATAAACCTCCAACACTCTCCCAGATGCTGGCGATTACAATGCTCATACAAAGTCCATACAGCATGACCCTGATCAGTAAGACCAGCCTCAACTCTCACGGCTTATCTATCTTGACCACAACCACCAGCAACACATTGTCCATATCTACTGAAACGACCTCTCTTACACTTACTACCAGAACCACTAGCAGTATCGATCGTCCTCTTAACAACTTTAGACGAAATAGCTTTGGGCTCCTCCCCCAAAATCTCCTCAAGAGCACTAGCCTTCTCAACTAACTCATCGAAGACCTCAGTACTCTAAGAAACCAAATAGAGCTTAATCTCGCTATTCAGTCCGAACCTAAACCTCTTACAACGGTTCACCTCATGAGCCAACAACTCGAGAGTGTAATGGCTCAATTGAACAAACTCAACCTCATACTCGTCTACTGATAGAGTACCCTGGATAAGATCTATAAGCTCCCATCTACTAGCCTCGTGATACTGCTTGTCCATGAACTTCCTGCAGAACGACTATAAGAAGAAGTCCCAAGTCAAATGATTCGACGTAGTACCTCTCTCGATAGTCAACCACCATTTGTGAGCCTTATCCATTAGCAACGATATGCTACAACCCAACTTATCCTTATGAAAATAACCAATCTAATTGAGGATACGAACGATGCCCTCTGACAAGAACTCGGCACGTGTCGGATCACCTCTCTAACACCACGAAACTCTTTACATCTAGAGCTCGTAAGTTCTCCAATGGCAAACCTTGTCGAGTCGGAAGCGTTGGCACCAGCGATTACTATAGTGCCTCAACCATCTAATCATCATCCCATGGCGGTGCATCGTGTAATGACCTGATTTTAGGAGTATCGAAACGATGAACCGGAGATTTTAATTTTGGGATATGATTCAATGAAATATTAATTAATCATGTTTAATTAGTTTGAATAAGGTCATATTTAAAATGGGTTAAGAAATGTTAGTTGTTAGCTAGTTTAAAATATGAATTTGATAGTGTATGAATACTAATAGTAGTTAAGAGGGTGAATTATTCATATTTAATAATTATAGAATTGAGAATGATTGTGAAAGATTTTAATTCTTATGATGGAAAAATAATTTAATCCAAAAAGGATTAAATTGAAGAAAAATGTAAAAGTAAGTTGTTATAAGTTAAATGGGTTAAAAAGAAGGAAAAATAAAGGATTAATGACTTGATGAATAAATATACTATAGTTAAGTTAGTGGATTGTGATGGGTAAAGATTATAGTAATTATAATGATTTAAAAGGGGCATTGAAGTAACTAAATAAGGAACGCATAGTTACTAAAAGGTAAAAACAAAAATCACTAAAGGATTTTGACAAATTTTTCTATCATCTTCTTCCTTTGGCCGAATACCCCATTAGAAAAGAAAGGGTGGTTGTCAAACTTTATGCTTTCCATGGTATGTGTTTGAGTTCCCATTTTTAATGATTTTTATATTTTTGTGCTTGTTATAACCTAGTCCATCTAAATTGGGGGTTGATTGGCAAAAATGTTAATGGTTGAAGGACTTACCATGTTCACATTTTAATGTGTTTTGGATGTTTTCTATGGATTGGTAAAGCTAGATGTTAAATATGCTTGTTTTGTTAAGTGAGTTCTTATGAAATTAAGGATTAAGATTTATTAATGAAAATGGGAAGAAAATTAAAGACTATATTGTGGAAATTAGGCATTTTATGGGCTGTTTATATTTGTATGTTTCTATGCTAAAACTAATTGGGAAGAAAAGGGGTAAATTTTACTTAGCATTTTGTTAATTTGGGAGATAGAATTGTATGGAATTAATTATTAGGAATGGAGTTCTTAGAATTAAAATGTCATGGTATTTAGAGATGAAATTCAAGATTTTAAGGATTGTTAGAGATTATATACATACATATATATATATTCATACGGTCGGTGAAAGAAAATTCTTATAAGCATGGAAATAATTAGTTTTATTTGGTGGTAAAGACTAAGTTGAGTGAATGTCAACAAATTATAATTAAATGCGAAGTTATGATTATTGAGTATTGATTAAATTGAGTTAATATTTCCAAAGCGAGGAACGAGAGATTCCGTTGCTAATCTCAGACACGAGAAAGCTATTGAATAATTGTTAGCTAGCGTAATTACGGAATGAGAAAATGGTGAAAATGAATATTTGTTTAAATTTTTCAGTTTAACTGACTAGTGTTGGGCATACAATTGCGGTTTATCCATTAGGCACTGGGTGTTAGGATTTGACGGATATTTATTGGTTAATCCAACTAGAGCGAGGCTTACTTTTATGGTTATTCACTAGGCACTGGGTGCCAAGATTTGATGGGTAATGTTGGTTAATCCAACTAGAACTGAGCTCACTTTTACGGTTATATGCTAGACACTGGGTGCCATAATCATTGATTTATTCGACTAGCTCAGGGCACAAATCGTTGGTTAATCAAACTAGAGTTGGGCTCACTTTTACGGTTTATCTGCTAGGCACCGGGTGCCATGAATTGACGGAAATTATAAATGAAAAAATGAACAGATTATTGGAAAGAATTGTCAAGATATGTATAGACATGGAGTAAGAATTATAATGATTTGAAGTATTACATATGGTTGATTGTTTGTGTTATGTGTTATATTGAATTTAAGATTATGAATTGTCAAAGAAAAGAATCTATTTGAGGATTATATACATTCGTGTGAATTTTTATGTTGGTGAATCTCTCATGATTACAGGTTAATTTTTATGTAGTTTTCAACTCAACATCAAGGCAGGAATCTCGTACTCAAAGTCGATGATGTTTTCTTTTGGTTATTTTGGCATGTACCTAGGACGAATTTTATGTCTAGAAGTCTTTAGGTAATGAAAAGTTGTGAATGATATAATAACATAGTTAATCTTAATGATTTGTAAATATTTAGAATATAATGAGATGTTATGAAATAGGTATGTCCTTTTATGATAAATCTTATGTATGAATGAGTAGTGAGTTTGGTTAAATTGTATGTTTAATATGTTTGTGCCAAAAAGGTATTAAAATAGGTAGAAGGTCATGTGGTTAATGATGTTGGAATTTGGCACATAATGAGAAATTTTAGGTAGTTTATCCATATAGGTAATGTATTAGGAATGTTCCCTAAAAAAGGCATTTGGTTAAGTATAAATAAGATGAATTGGATTTGTTGTGATGCTTAGAATGTGTTTTGAACCTTAGGAAATTTGCCTCATTTGTAGTGCATCTTATGGAATAAGTTAAGTCAAGAAATTACCTTGTTTAGAAAGTAATTTAGGTACACACGGCCTGTGACATGGGCTATCACACGACCGTGTTCCATCTTAAGGTGCAATACAGGTCACACGAGCAAACACATGGGTTGGGACACGATCGTGTGGCCCAATTTCGTATAGAAACAAAGTTTATCACACGATCCCACACACAGGCATGTGCTGCAAGTTAGTTTAGGAACACGCCTATCACACAGTCTGTGACACGACCATGTGGCTATTTTTCGAATGTGAACACGGCCTGGTACATAGTCAAGAACATGGGCGTGTTTATGAGGATAAACGGACGTGTGTTTGAGACACACGACCGTGTGCCCCTCTCTTGTGAGTGATTCTTATTTCTTCTAAAAGTTTTCAAATTGTACGAAAGTGATCATTGATTAATTGTAAAGCTCGCATATGACATGTATAACATAATTTGTGTTAATATAAGTTTTTAATAGTATGACTTAATATGTGAATGAGAATGCTTAAATGATCTGATTGATTGTTAGAAGTAAGTCAGTGATCATAAAATGGCTTGTGACACCTCAAGACCCTAAATTAATGATAGTTATAGGATAAGGTGTTACAATTAGTGGTATCAAAGCTTATAGGTTTAGCTGGTTCTCGAACTAAATCGAGTTAAAATCAAGTCAGGATTGGATACTGATCATTTTTGTTTTTGTTATAGTTAAGGATGTCGGATGAATATAATGTGGTTTTGTAAGAAGTGAATGCTGAAAGAAAGTAGAAGCCACTAGGATTTCCATGACATTAAAATTATGTCATGGCATAATCCTGCATCTTTCCTCACTTTGTCCTTCATATGCTCCTATGTTTGTTCTTGCACCTGCACCATATCCTACCACTGCACCTTTTCTTCCAAACTTACAGTAAAATTGTAATAAAAATAACCAATCAAGCTTTTATGCATGAATGCATGAAAAATAATAAAATCTATCCTTGAATGCCTAGTTTCACCTAAGTTCAAGCACTTTCCCGAGGCTAGAAATGTATAAAAGATAACTCTTTTTGAGAGTTGTCACACCTCAAACCTTGAATAGAGATGCCTACACGTTTGTATAGAACTATAATCAATGCCAACGAATAGGGAATATCTTGAAACGAGATGAAATGTCACAAATAGGGATTATTGAGGTAGAAATATTTGATGATTGGGGAATTGATTTCATGGGACCTTTTCCTAGTTCGTTTGGAAATTAGTACATTCTTTTGGTAGTGAATTATGTCTCTAAATGGGTAGAAGTTGTAGCATTACCTACTAATGATACGAAGTTAGTAGTTAGGTTTTTGCTGAAGAATATATTTGTGAAATTTGGGACACCACATGCATTAGTTAGTGATGAAGGATCACATTTTTGTAGTAAACAATTTGAAGTAGCCCTTACAAAATACAACATAAGACATAAGATGACGATAGCATATCACCCATAAGCTAATGGACAAGCTGAGGTTTCTAATCAAGAAATTAAGCATATCCTAGAAAAGATTGTGAATCCTAATCGAAAGGACTAGGCAGTAAA
This sequence comes from Kokia cookei, assembly GCA_039519145.1. Classification (NCBI taxonomy): domain Eukaryota; kingdom Viridiplantae; phylum Streptophyta; class Magnoliopsida; order Malvales; family Malvaceae; genus Kokia; species Kokia cookei. Next base: position 26,281,752 of record CM076903.1, on the reverse strand, counting down.
ACTAGATGATGCTTTATTGGCTTATCTAACAACACACAAAACACCATTGGGAATGTCCTCATATAAACTCGTTTATGGTAAGAATTTCCATTTACATATTGAGTTGGAGAAGAAAGCGTATTGGGCCATTAAAGAATTGAACTTGGATCCAGAATTGGCGAGAAAAGAAAGGTTGTTTCAATTACAAGAATTAGAGGAATTTTGTTTCATGGCCTACGAGAACACAAAGTTATATAAGGAAAGAAGTAGGTTACGACATGATGCCTAGATTCGAAAATGAACCTTTGAGCCAGGCCAAAAGATATTATTGTTTAACTCAAGATTAAAATTATTTTTAGGAAAACCTAAATCGAGGTGGACATGACCATATGCAATCAACCAAGTAACGCCATATGGTGCAATTGAGTTGATAGGAAAGAATGGCCAATTTTTCATAATAAATGGGCAAAGGGTAAAACACTACTATGGGGGAACAACTGAAGTACTTGTCGATGAGAAGTCATTACAGTGTAATACCGTATAAAATACGGAAAATGTGTCAGCATAGGAAAACAAGAATAATAAGGGGAACATTCAAGGGACGGCTAGTGATTCAAAGTCAGGATTTGATGAAGACTGGCCTCGATGTTGCGACTCTACACCTCTAGGTCGCAACAATCGCTTGCAAATGAAACAAGGAAACTTGCCCTAATATCGCGACACTACATCTTTATGTCGTGATAACTCTTTTCACTTGGAATAACGAGTCCGGTCGCGATGTCGTGACATGTCACCTAGGTGTCGCGACATACCTGCGTTAAATTGGTAATCCGGGTAAACACTAACTCTTAACATTTAAACAGTTTAGTTTAATTTAAACTTCTTAATTTGTGTTTAATAATAATTATGACTAGGTTAGACTTCTTTATTTTAACACTATTGGAGTTTAGTATAAATACCCTCATCCTCCTTCTCCATTCTTCACTACAATTTAGAGAAAGAGAAAACCTTGAAATTAAGAAGAAAAACTTTGATTACATGGCTAGTTCAAGTCCAAGTGGTTCTAATCCTTCTTTTGAGTTCCCAGAGAATGACATGGATAGGTACGTCCAACAACTACAATCGTATACATTCATTCAAGAACAACAGTTCGATCAGTTAATGAGAAATTTTAGAGGCATTTGGGAAAACGCAGTCGATCATGAGTGGACTCAATTCTATCTACCATATAAAGATCAGTAAATATCCCAATGGTGCAGGAGTTTTATTTGGAAATGAAGAAAAGAGAAGCAGGTCAACCCTTCTGTCAGATCTAATGTACGCTAAAAATCTGAGGGGTAGAGGTGTCCATGAATGAGGCACAAATCTACAAGTTTTACAATGCATCATATTATTATCAAGATTATTTATACCGGGCTGATTTAAAAGAATTCAAGAATATAGACACAAAAGAAATTCTACTATTCTTGATAGCTAGAAAAGAATTATGGACATATTGAGAAGGTACGACAATCCTAGAAACTTTTAATCAAGAATTAATGACACCTAAAGCCAAAATGTGGACGAAATTTGTTTGCTCCAGAATTTTCCCACTACAGATATGTTTGAGATCAGCCCAATCCATGCTATTATTACTTATAGGATTCTTACGAAGAAAAGGATCTGTGCTGGTAAATGGATTTACCGAAGCATGGTGGAATGAGCAAATAATTTGGGGAAAGGTGTATTTTTCCCTCATTTAGTAACAACCATGTGTAAGAAAGTAGGGGTACCGACTGAACGATTCAATGAAACAATGAATCCTCCTAGCAAGTTATTAGGTGACGACGTGTTTGCTTAGTTTACTTTATTGCAACAAAGGCAAAATAAAGAACGGAGGAGGGGAGGATTAAATGATGATGAGTAGGATGTAAGGATTTATGTTTTAAAGTTTTCTTTAGAGTAGGTCGTAGTTTTATTTATTAGGATATGTATTTCTTTTTTATTTACTAGTTATTTATATTATGAATATTGTTTTCTTATGTAATTTCTTTCGAAAAAATATTTTTACTAGCCATGTAGGAACCCTATACGAAGGAGACACAACATTTTGGAATCATTCACGCCAAAAGGAGGAGGAACCCATAATAATGATTGAAGAGCTTTTCACGATCAATCGGGTAACTTTGTTCCTTACTTTTTCGGGACTACACATTAAGGACAATGTGTTTTCTAAAGTGTGGGGGGATAACATAGAAATTTTTGCTTTTTATTTTGTTTTTTTCATGTGCTTGAGCTTGTAGAAATACGAGTGATTGGTTAGGAGCATGTATAATAGGTTGATTGTATTTTGAATAAATTTTGCATGATGATGAGTAATTTTTAAATTTTTTAAAATGAGACTACTAAGTTCTATAAGTTCTACTACATATAGGTGAAAAGATATTATTTGTACCAAATGACATTAATAAAATGAGGAAACAAGCATGCTAGTATATATGATAAATAGTACTTTCAGGATTGTGTGATTAAATTGAAGTTAATGCATATTGAGATGTTTAGGGATGACTTAAGGCATTGTTTAGGAATAGTTAGAGCCAAAATGCAAACTTATTCTGATTTTTGTCTATTAGTACCTATCTTTGAGCTAATTGACCCTTGATGAACTGCATTAAAAACCATAAAGCCTGAACGAAAAAGTTAATTTGTGTTTATCCTTTTCTTTGGTCCTAAATTACACAATGATAGACGTATGACCATATGTATTGAGGGTAAGAAGGCATATCAAGGTGGTGTTTGTAAAACAAAAGTAAATTAGGAAAATCAATAAGGTATATGAACTTTAGAATAACTAGAATTGTGAAACAGGGAAAGTCCAAAAAAATTAAAAGACGAGTAGAAATGAACGAGAAAAAATGAAAAATATAATCTTGAGTGAGGAGGAAAGTATGAAAGGTGACAAAGTCATAAAGTCAAAAGAAAAAAACTTGTTCAAGAATGAGAGAATGCTCGTAGGCTATCTAAAGGGATTATACCATATTAAAATTTCCTAAGCAGAGAGATAAGGAAGGTGAGAGAAAGGAGAAATAAGGCGGTGAGCAGGAAAAGGGGTACTAAAAGGGAAGAATAGGGAACAATACAATGTGTCAAACGATTTTCGTGTTTGTAACCATTTGTTCTTACTATTCTTTTAAATTTCATACATGTCCTAGGTCTCAGAACATTACAAGTCGAAAAGACCTATGTGACCTAAATAGATCTATGCATGAATGAATATGGCATCACACAGTTCCACTTGTATTAGTCATTGATGGAAATATATAGATAAAACCTTTATAGTTGTATCTTTTATAACTTGTTGAACTTAGATGTTTTAATAAAAAGCGGTAAGGTTACTTGTTTATCATGTTCAAATTATTTGAAGATATAAAATGCCTAAGATATATATTTCGAACCTAATCCTTGTATGATATGTGCTCAAGCCTTTATGTTTTCTTTTCATTATTCTTGTTATTATTTGCTTTAGGACAAGCAATGACTTAAGTGTGGAGGAGTTTAATCTGCCGTAATTCAACATAGCAGATTAAACTAGTTTTCACACTTTAGGAGCTTGAAATTAGGTATTTCCATTAGGTTTACTTAGGATTTATTTTAGTTTTCATATATTGAATAAAATGTGTAAAAAGTGTAAAAATGTGGCTTTTATTGACTTTGGGGCCAAATGAGACCTAAAGGTTGGCTAATGAAGTTTATGAGTGTGCAGGGAACCTTTAGAAGATGAATCATATTGAAAGTGATCAATGTGTCAAGACACAGAACAAGCAAAGTCGCAACACAGGGACCAGAACTACAAAATCCTGAAGTTGCCTTCTATATCACGACATAAGCATAATGTGTTGCGACAATGTCTGGAAATCACACCAATGAGTAGATTGCCTACTATGTCGTGACACGGCTCCTGTGTGTCGAGAAACATCGACTCCTGAACGCGGAATTGCACCCAGTGAGGAGCGTTTAGGTCTTCACAACACAACTTAAACACGAAGAACGACAGCTAACCTAGGGCTAAGGAAAACAACTGTCAAAATGCTATAAATAGGCCCCTTTAGCACTTAGCATTACACACTTTTCCCTCAGTTTAATTTCTTCTTTTAATTTTTGTTTTTAGTTATTTTCATTTCTATTTTGTGCAAATGAGATTTGTAACTTTCACATAAACGATTGTGGATTTGTCCCAATAGATTGTAATATAAATCTTTAGTTGACTCATTATGTTAGTGGAAGATCAGAAGATCTTATTAGGGTAATGACTAGTTGATTAACGAATACCCCAAAGGTGATAGTTGAAGAAATCATATCGAAGCGAGCTAATCCCCCATAAAATTTGTTTATAAAATTTCTCATATTTATTCCCTTGTTCTTTTCTTACTTTATTTTTATGTTCTTTATAAAAACCCAAAACTTTTATTTCATCATTACATTATAACCCTAAAAAGACTACTATTTAATTCTTTTCAGTGTAGGGGATTAAAGTTATTATCACTTCACCTCCCTTGGGTATGATCCTCAAAGTACTTGTTACTTCATTTTAACTATATTACAACTTGACCCGTATACTTGTGGAAGCCCAAAATACACGTCAAACAGGAGTACGTTCGGAGGCGGTCAACATGTACATAGGTTGATTGTATTTTGGAATAAATTTGGCATGATGATGAGTAATTTTTAAATTTTTGAGCATGAGACTACTAAGTTATATAGGTTACACTAAATATAGGTTAAAAGGTATTATTTGTACCAAATTATATGAATAATATGAGGAAACAAGCGTGCTAGTATATATGATAAAGGGTGCTTTTTGCATTGTATGATTAAATTGAAGTTTATGAATGTTGAGATATTTAGGGATGACCCAAGGCATTGTTTCGAAACACTTAGAGCCAAAAAGAAAACCTATTCTGATTTTTTCATTTTAGTACCAATATTTGAGCCTATTGACCCTTCTTGATAAACCACATTACAAACCATAAAGCCTAAAAAGAAAAGTAAATTTGTGTTTATCCTTTTCTTTGGTCCTAAATTGCACGATTATAAACGTACGGCCATATGTATTGAGAGGCTAAGTAGACACATCAAGGTGGAGTTTTTATAACAAGAGCGAAATTGGAAAATCAATGTGGCATAAGAACTTGAGAAAAGTCAGAATTGTGAATAAGAAAAAAATTCCAAAAGAAGAGAAAGACGAATAGAAATGAATGAGAAAAATTAAAAAAACAAATCTTGAGTTAGAAAAAGCATGAAAACTGACAAAGTCACAAAGTTAAAAGAAAAACTCGTTCAAGAATGTATAAATGCTTGTAGGCTAGCTAAAGAGATTATACCATGTTGAGATTTTTCTAATTGGAGAGATAAGGAGAAATAAGGAACTGAGCGGGAAAAGGGATACTAAAAGGGAAGATTAGGGAATAATGTAATGTGCCGAACTATTTTCGTGTTGTAACCTTTTAATGCTTACTATTCTTTTGAATTTCATACCTGTCCTAAGCCTCAAAACGTTACAATCCGAAAAGACCTATATGACCTAAATAGATCTATGCATTAATGAATATGGCATTAAACAATCTCATTACAACTATCTATATTATACTAGGATAATTAAATTACTTATATTGGACATTGATGGAACTATATAGATAAGACCATTACATTTATATCTTTTGTAACTTACTGAACTTAGAGGTTTTAAATCAAAAGTGGTAAGAATACTTATTATCATGTTGAAATTATTTGAAGATATAAATGCTTATGGTAGATGTTCCGAACTGAGTCCTTGTATGATACATGCTTAAGATTTTATGTTCTTTTCATTGTTTTTTGTTTTTTTTTTCCTTGAGGACAAGTAATGATTTAAGTGTGGGGGAGTTTGATCTGTCGTAATTCGACCTAGCAGATTAAACTAGTTTTTGCACTTTAGGAGCTTGAAATTAGGCATTTTCGTTAGGATTGTGTAGGATCTACTTCATTTTTAGTATATTGAATAAAAAGTGTAAAAAGGTGTTTTTTATTGACTTTAGGATCGATTGAGGCCTAAACGTTGGCTAACGAAATTTGTGAGTGTACAAGAGACCTGTAGAAGATAAACTACATCGGACTTGATCATTATGTAATGACACGGGACAAGCGATGTCGCAACATAGGGACCAAAATCAAAGAATCATTGATGATATTACAAATGACATATATTTTCTCCCTAAATTTGGGTATTAATTGTCTCTTTTGTGTCATATTTTGCATGCATCATAAGCATTTCATACTTAGTTTTTATATTTCTAACTTATTGCTAGTTGGTTTAAATTCTTGGTATTTTTACCTCTTTTAGCACTAATGTCGCTACAAGCAACTGATATATTACGCCTTAGAATTGTCAGCGCAATAACTCATCTCAGAAGATCAATGCTGGAAGAAGAATGCAGCCACAAGTATAGCTTGGAATTGCGGCCAAAGATGTTGACACATAGAAATCTTTACTTTACATGAGTGAATGCAAGCTACAAGTACATCTAGAAGCACTAGCACAGGAATTTAACACGTTGTGGCCGCAATTAAAGAATTCAAATCGCGACTAGAGATGCTGTGACAATCTGCAGATTTATAAAGATCACACCAGATTCGCGTGAGTGCACAGCTGGAATTTAACTAACTTTGATAGCTGTAATTAAATTTGGATCTGAGAAAAGATGAGATATATCATTCTTGAAGCCAGAAAGCATTCAGTTGTGGCCACAAGTTGGTTTAAAAATACGATAAATTATCTGCGCAAATTATAAATTGCACCGACATTTTGCAACAGTCCAGTAAATAAATCAGATCTGCATAGCTATCAATAACAAACTTTTACAGTTGTACAAAGTAGTTGGATCTGAGAAAGGAGGAAATCTACAGTTTCTTGAGCCTAAAAGTAGAAGAATGAAGAATGTAGAAATCATCAAGAATGAAGGGATTTAATTCTGAAAATTCTGTGTGAATTGGAGATTTGAGCTGGAAATCAAGGAGTTGATGAAGCAAGTCTGCAACCACTTCTGATGAGAGGTTTTCGATGCAGATCAAGAGGAACAATTAAGGAGTAGGCCTAGTAGTCTAAAGATAGTAAGCTTCGTTGTACTCTTTAATTCTTCTTAAACGATGATGGATTTTGATGATATTAAATGAATACGAGAGTGTCTTTTAATGTTAAATCATTTTGAATCTTATTTTACACTACTTATCTGTTTATTCTTGGATCTAACCGCTTTAAGCAAAAGAGTGAAATTACAGTGCGTCGACATTGAGTGATGCGGTGACAGTTGGGTTAACAAGTAAGTTAGGCGAGAGTTGCTTAGGACTAGGACAAACTCCAGTTACTTGTTCTTGAATACATATCGTTGCTCGCACCGAGAGGTGGAGTTATTATGGATATTTAAGTCGGGATTAAGTAGAGAGTTGTTGTTGGTAAGAACTTAAAGGAACTTCATTGCAGCGACATTCCATCTATATTTTACCTTGTCAATGCATCCAGCGTTGCGATTTAGCAGAATCAGTGAATCATTTTTGCCCTTCAACACTTGATCATATTTACATTTTATGCATTTAAATATTCAGCACTCAATTTATTTTTAGTACACTGACATTTAACCTATGGAGTTTAACTCTAATTGCATTGACATTCCTAATTATTTTAGTGCGTAGATCTGACATAATTGCATTGACATCCTTACTCACATCTTACCTGATTACAGTATTAGTTACCCCAACATTTAAACATCAAGAACCCATTTCTCATGGGATCGATATCCAATAGAATTATCTATCAACTATATCTGCATCAACATGTGTACGCTTGCACAATCATTGTGACGTTTCAGACGCGATCAAGTTTTGGCACCGTTGCTGGGGAATACGTTTGTTTGATGTTTATTTTTGTCGTTGCATTTATTCTTTATTATCTAAATTTTATTTGTCACTAACTTGTTTCTTTTTTGTTGTTTACTTTCACATTTTTCTTTTAGCGAAATATGGATAGGAACGAGGTATATAGAACCTCAAGATATTGGATGAGTGATGCCATAGAAATGGAGCTCGATGCCATAAACGTCGAGGTATCTTGTTTGACTAATATGAGTAATTCAATGTAGAATGCTACAACAATTGCAGAATGAAAATTTGCTACGACAAGTTGCGATTACTGTGGAGGCAACCATGAGTTTGAAGAATGCCTATCAAATCTAGCAAATGTGTACCACATGGGGAATTTCTATCGAAATGAAAATCCATATTCCAACACCTACACGCCAGAGTGGGAGCAATATCCAATTTTTTGGTGGAACAATCAAGACCCTAAAAGTATAAACAATGATGTTAGATCCGAGTAGACACTGCCCAATTATGATCAACTCTTGTCAAAGCAAAATACCCAGCAATATGAAGCATCAGAGTTTTCATCAATTTAAAATTTGCTAAAATAATATATTTCCAAGACTAATCTGTGCTTTAGAGTGAAACTGAATCCATACGAGCTCTAGAATATCAATTTGGCCAGATTATGGGTGCAATAAATTTGTGACCATGAGAAACTTTGTTGATGGATATTGAAAATTCAATATCACAAGGGCAAGAGCATTGTGAGGAAATCATTCCCAAAAGTGAGACTCAACTAAATGAAGTTGTTAGAGATGCTATAGCAAAAGAAGATAATTCAAATATTAATAATGGAAATACGTCAGTGCAATCTGACAAGCAAACTGCAACTGAAGAGGTTAAACAAAATATTGTAGCGATAGTATCAGATCACTTTGTCACCACAAATGCTACAACAAAATAGCCTTAGAAACTTGAAGACACATTATCAAAGAATAGAAGATTGGGAGATGTCGAAGCAATCGCACTTACTAAAGGGTGCACCGTCATGATAATTAAATTTCTCCAAGAATTTAAGGATCCCAAGAGCTTTTCAATACCCTATTCCATTGGTGATCGGTATATTGGAAAGGCATTATGTGATTTCAATGAAAGCAAAATTTGATGCCTATATCCGTAATTAAGAAGTTACAGAATTGGAAAAAAGCTAGAAAGAGTGAAAATTTTTGGGACCGTGTGAAGAATAAAAGAGTACGAAGCACTTGAAGAAGAAGGAATAAATATTGTGTCACACACATTGAGAAATAAGTAAACACTATTGTCGCAAATTAGGATTCCATTATCAACGCAATTTTGTACAGCTGTACTGCACCTACTAACTTAATGCTGAAAATGAACGAAGTTCATGTAGAGGAAGAAAAAGATGAAAAAATAAATGTCGAGGGAAATTTAGCTGAGAAATTTGTCCCTGCACTTGAAGTTGTGGGTGCAATAACTGAACACTTGGTGCAAGATGGAGCGAGTCAAGTGAAAGCTGATGATGAAAACCTGCATATAACGAGGGAGCATTTTAAGACTTTGCTATGACGTTGTCCTACTTATGGAATTCAATAAGAGACTAAAATTGAGATCTTTTACAATGGTTTAAATGCTAAGACAATAAATCTTGTCGACGCATCTACGAATGGTCCCTTGTTGGATTACGCCTACACTGAAGCTGTTCAAATTCTAGAGAGAATTGCTCAGAATGATTATCAATATCCAATCTCTCATTTTGCTCATGTAAAAACTAATCCTGGTGTTCTTGAGTTAGATGCAATTTCAGCTTTAAGTGAACAGGTATCCATTTTGGCCAACATTATACAGAACATGAAAGGAACAAGTGAAGCTACCCCCATTCAAGTGGCACAACAATTGGATGTCCCGACATTTTCATGTGAAATTTGTGGCGACAACCACAGTTATGAGGATTGCCCATAATATGATGAGAATGCGTTCTATGCCAACAACATTAGAGGAAATTCCTATGGTAACTCATTCAACAATCGAACTCAACAACCTTGGGGGAGTCAAAATGTATCTACATATAGATATGGTAATTCCTCCCATCAAGTTAGAAGCAATTTCAGCTTTAAGTGAACAGGTATCCATTTTGGCCAACATTATACAGAACATGAAGGGAACAAGTGAAGCTACCCCTATTCAAGTGGCACAATAATTGGATGTCCCGACATTTTCATGTGAAAATTGTGGCGACAACCACAGTTATGAGGATTGCCTACAACATGCTGAGAATGCGTTTTATGCCAATAACATCAGAGGAAATTCCTATGGTAACTCATTCAACAATCACACTCAACAACCTTGGGGGAGTCAAAATGTATCTACATATAGATATGGCAATTCCTCACATCAAGGGAGTTATAAACAAGGGAGTTACAATAATAATCAACAGCAAAACTACAATTAAAATCCTCAAGTACGTTCACTTCTTGATCAAATGCAAGCACATAGCCAGATGCAACCACAAGACCGGATGCAACCATAACAGAATACACTGCCACATATGCAAGGACAGTATCAACGAGACTCAACAAAGATCAGATCCTATGGTTGCTCTTGAAGTGCTGCTACGAGAGCATATTTCGCGAACTGAAGTAATAGTCCAAGTCTTATGCAGGAATAAAAAAATTGACTTTTTATCGACGTATCATAAAGTACATCTTGTCGGTGCATTATAAAATGACTTAGTAAAGCTTTTTCAACAAGGACCCTCCATTCTTTAATCATGCTGCTATGTAAACAACAGGGTATTATACATAGAGATGGTGAAGAGGTGCCAAAGAATAAGGGTCCCATCAACAATATCTCAGTAGAGAGAATGATGAGAGAGCAAGAGGAACCAATAGTGAAAAAAGCACCCAAGAAGAAGGAGAAGGAGAAGAAGAAGGAAAAAATAGGGTATGTAAACAATAGGGTATTGTACCTAGAGATGGTGAAGAGGTGTCAGAGAATAAGAGTCCCATCAATAATATCTCAGTAGAGAGAATGACAAGAGAACAAGAGGCACCGATAGTGAAAAAAGCACCCAAGAAGAAGGAGAAGGGGAAGAAGAAGGAAAAAAAAGGATAATGTGCCCACAGACCCTTAGTTGGGGAAAGGTTAGTTACAATGGAACTAAACATTGATCATATCGACATGCACCAAATTCGTATTGTCAGTGCATGGAAAGACATGGACTACAGTCAAAATCAATTTTATGTGTACACAAGAATATGGAACAAATCTATTGTCAACACATTGAGAAGTCTGAGCCCAAATCCTCTACTAGAGTTCCTTGTCTTCCCACCTATTATTAAGGAAGCTACCTCATCCTCTAACCAGCCTACTCTTGATGGTAGGTCGGAACATGTTCCCTCTCCAACAAGAATCCACATTTCAGATGACGACGAGCTCGAGGGGCATTCTAATGCTATGGAGGATTGCTACAGAACTATAGTCAGCTTGTTTGAAGAAGAGTTCTCGAACAGCCTTGGGGCTAATATGGCAGAGCGGGCAACTATGGTTAAGAAAGTGCATACTCCAATTGTATCCATGGGTGTGGACGCAGAGGAAGGCGCCAACAAAGACACCATTAAGCAGAAATAACCTGAAGAAGGAGAAGTAGAACAAGAAGAAGGCTAAGAGAAGGAGAAGGAATGAGAGGAAGAATTTGAGAAGAAAGACCTTATAGAGAAGTAGGAGGAAAAGCAAGACGATACCTCGACAGATATCGCTGAGGATATTTTTGAAGCACCCGTAAATGTGAGGGCATCCAATGCAAACATGGCTCTACCTAAAGCGAGCCAGGCTGAGGCAGTTACTAGTAGTACTGAAGATTGTAATCATTTGGCCATAGTGCCTTATATAGCACCACTTGCAGAAGTCCACCCATCAGATGTAACTGTCGATGAGGTCGCCACCTAACCAACTAAAAAAGAGCAATCCGCTAATCTAACTGTTACGAAGGACAAAAAGAGGAAGCGTAAAGACAAGAAAATTAGGCATAAGGAGGAACGGAAGCACAACAAGAAAAAAACAATGCAGCCACATCTTCAGCTACAGCATACTGAGTTAGTTTTTATTTTTTAGCACTTAGTTTAGTTTTCATGCATATCATGTAGCTATAGTATAATTGTCCCTACATTATTCATGTCATTGCATTTTTATTGTCGCTACATCTACATTGTCATTGCATGTCCATATATATATATATATATTTATTAATATCAGTGCATTGGGGACACTGCACACTTTAAGTTTGGGGGGAATTTGTATGAAATGGAAATGCAATTGCATCCACATATTTGAGAATTTACTTGTTTCATTAGTTCAATGAAAGTATGCAAAGTTTAAACAAAAATGTGACCGCAACTTTTATTTTATGCGTAATTCTTGAATTACTTGGGATACTGATATATGAATTGAGTGAATATGAATGAATATTGAACCTTCTATTTTTTGGTGAATGATTAAAAATGCATCAATAATGAATGGATAGTATCAATCTTCAAGATTTGAACTGACTTGCCAATTGCAGCGATAGTGTACTAATAAAAGACACTCCAATGTGAGTGCATTGTGACTTGTCAAAGGAGAACACTCCGTTGCATGTGTTAGAAAAATCATCTAGTCAAAGGTTGTCACTGCAAGAGTGTGTGTCGGTGCAATTACATACCTCTTTGGGTTTTGTTGCACCTCATCGTTACTACCCAGGAATAAAGGTAGAGTAATGCAATGGCATCTCTCAGTCACTTATAAAAAATCACAAAAAGAAAAAAAAAGAAGAAAAGAGAAAATAAGAGAAATATATTGCAATAAATGTTGTATTGGTTAAGGAAGGGTTAATATTCAAAGCATGTTACCAACATTAGTGAAGTTGAAGTTTTAATTATTCATGTCTATAATTTGTCAACGCACTCTTCTATCATTTGAATACAATATGTACATTAGAATTTTAGAGAATTTAAGTTGTGAGAATATTAATTGCGGTGACATTTTTGCTTGTGACTTTGTTAATTTTTGTTTACTTGAGGACAAGTAAAAACTCAAGTTTGGGGGTGTGATAGTATTACAAATGACATATATTTTCTCCTTAAATTTGGGTATTAATTGTCTCTTTTATGTCATACTTAGCATGCATCATAAGCATTTCATACTTAGTTTTTATATTTTCTAACTCATTGCTAGTTGGTTTAAATTCTTGGTATTTTTACCTCTTTTTGCACTAATGTCACTACAAGCAGCCAATATATTGCGCATTAGAATTGTCAACGCAGGAACTCATCTTAGAAGATCAACGTTGGAAGAAGAATGCAGCCAGAAGTATAGCTTGGAATTGCTACCGGAGATGTCGACGCATAGAAATCTTTACTTTGCATGAGTGAATTCAAGCTACAAGTACATCTGGAAGCACCAGCATAAGAATTTCACATGTTGTCGCCGCAATTAAAGAATTCATATCATGACCATAGATGTGGCGGCAATCTGCAGATTTATAAAGATCACACCAAATTTGCGTGAGTTCACAGCTAGAATTTAACTAACTTTGACAGCTGTAATTAGATCTAAATCTGAGAAAAGATGAGATCTATCATTCTTGAAGCTAGAAAGCATTCAGTTGTGGCCATAGGTTGGTCTAGAAATACGACAAATTATCGATGCAAATTATAAATTGCACCGACATTCTATAATAGACTAGTAAACAAACCAGATCTGCATAGCTATCAATAACAAACTTTTACAGTTGTACAAAGTAGTTGGATCTGAGAATGGAGGAAATCTGCAATTTATTGATCCTATAAATAGAGGAACGAAGAATGAAGAAATCATCAAGAGTGAAGGGATTTAATTCTGAAAGTTCTGTTTGAATTGAAGATTTGAGCTGGAAATCGAAGAGCTGATGAAGCAAGTCTACAACCACTTCTGACGAGAGGTGCTTGATGCAGATCAAGAGGAACAATTAGGGAGTAGGCCTAGTAGTCTAAAAATAGTAAGCTTCGTCGCACTCTTTAATTCTTCTTAAATGATGATGGATTTTAATGATATTAAATGAATACGAGAGTTTCTTTTAATGTTACATCATTTTGAATCTTATTTTACACTACTTATCTATTTATTCTTGGATCTAACCACTTTAAGCACGAGACTGAAATTGCAGTGCGCTAACATTGAGAGATGTGGTGACAGGTTGGGTTAACAAGTAACTTAGGCGAGAGCTATTTGGGACTAGGACAAACTCCAGTTACTTGTTCTTGAATACACATCGTTGCTCGCATCGAGAGGTGTAGTGATTGTGGATATTTAATTCAGGATTAAGTAGAGAGTTGTTGCTGTTAAGAACTCAAAGGGACTTCATTGCAGTGGCATTCCATCTATATTTTACCTTGTTAACGCATCCAGCATTGCAATGTAGCAGAATCAGTGAATCATTTTGCCTTTCTACACTTGATCATATTTACATTTTATGCATTTAAATATTCAGCACTTAACACTCAACACTCAACACAATTGGATTTATTTTCAGTACATTGACATTTAACCTCTGAAGTTTAACTCTAATTACGTTGACATCCTAATTATTTTAGTTTGTAGATCTGACATAATTCCACAGACATCCTTACTCACATCTTACCTGATTACAGTATTAGTTACCCCGACATTTAAACATTAAGAACCCATTCCTCGTGGGATCGATATCCGATAGAATTATCTACCAACTATACTTGCATCGACGTGTGTACGCTTGCACAATCACTGTGACGTTTCAGACGCGATCAATCATGAAGCTATCTTCTATGTCATGACATGAGCACAACATGTCGTGACAATGCTTGGAAAGCACACTAAAGAGTAGACTGCCTGTTATGTCGCGACACGGACCTTGTGTGTCGTAACATCGACTCCTGAACATAAAATTACACCGAGTGAGGGGCGTTTTGGTCTTCACAACACAACTTAAACCCAGAGAATGGAAGCTGACCTAAGGCTAAGGAAAATGGCCGTCCAAATGCTATAAATAGGCACCTTTAACACTTAGTTTTACACACTCTTTCTTTAGACTAATTTCCTTAGTTATTTTCTATTTTCATTTTATAGAAATGAGGTTTGTAAAGTTCGCATAAACGATTGTGGATTCGTCCCAACAAATCACAATACAATCCATAAGTTTCTTTAATTATAATTTCAATCATATTTCTTATGTTTAATCTTTTTATTGAATTTATAATGTTTCAAGAAACCATGAGAAACTAATCCCTTTGTGGGGGATTAGGGAGTGGAGGTATAATTATATAGATTATTGTATAGGGATCTTCGATGGATCAACTGTTTGGAAAAGGAAGAACATAAAACAAACCCTGGGCCTAACAACCCAAGGAAGTCATTTAGGTGGGAATTAACCAAAAATTGGTATTGTCCATTCGTGAACACCTTTACCCCAAACCAATCTGAACTGTGAGGTCGAAAGATAAGTAGTTCTTAGTGACTCGTTATGTCAGTGGAAGATCGAAAGATCCTGTTAGTGTAGCGACTAGTTGATTGATGAAAACCCCAAAAGCAATAGTTGAAGAATTCATACCAAAGCAAGCTAATCCTCCATAAATTTGTTTATTGAATTCTCTCATCTCAATTCGCTTATTTTATTTTTACTTAACTTTTACGACTTTTATTATTATAAAACTCAAATCTCTTATTTTATTTTCGTACTATAATTTTAAGAAGAGTACTAATTAGAGCTTTCCTGTGTAAGAATTGAAATTATTATTACTTCACCTCCCTTTGGTACGATCTCGGAGCACTCGTTACTTTGTAGTAAAATTATATTACAACTCAACCCATATACTTGCAAAAGCCCAAACTACACGTCGAACGGGAGTACTGATAATACTAGAAAGAACCATTGATTTCTCCCTCCTTATTATTTAAGTTGTTCCCATTTAGGCATCCTTAGCAAATATTTTAGCATTTTTTAGTCTAGTTTATTGCATTTTCTAACTCAATGGACCTTAGCCTAATTGCCCTTAATTTTGTTATATTTTGCTACTAATGTCATTGCATGAGTATTCTTAGATTGCATCTAAGATTGTCGCTGCATCTAATAGCTGTCCGGATAAGAAGAAAAAAGCGTGAGCTATCCAGTCTGGTATAACCAACTGGTACAACCATAAACAGCTCAATTCTGATGAAAGGACACCTGCACAATTTGACTGAATATAAATGCTCAATAAGAAAGAAAAAGGGGGTCTTTTGGTGAATTTTCTTCTTCAACCTAGATTTTGAAGCTCGTAGATATGGAGGCTTAAAGTTCTCACGAGGAAACCGACGTGGGAAGAATGTAGAATAGCTCTTGATGAGGAGTCCTAAGTGCGACACAAGAAGGAAATCGAAAGATTAAGTCGAGTTCTTCTAGGAATAGTATTCTCCACTTGTTCTTTTACATTTGTTTCTAAAACGCTGGTGATTATTGTTTATTTCATGTTTGTATGGAAGTACACATGATTTCTAGACTAAATGTTATTTTATTCAATCTAGCTTCTACTGTTTAATCTTTAGGTTAGAATGTTTTTACCACGGAAGTGTTATTGCAGTCACTGTCACTAAAAGGTGTAAAGACTTTTAAACTAACAAGCAAGACAACAGAAGTTGCTTCGGGATTAGGGGAATGTTTAAGTCTTAGATCGAATAGAGAAGTCAAGTTGGATAAGATATTCATTGCACTTTATTGTAGCGACAATCACCTATCCTGTAAAACCTTGTGAGCTGTATTTAGTATTCTACTGAACATTCATGTTAGCGACCTCAGTTTATTATTATCACAATTCGTTTTTATTTTCACATTATTGTTTCGATAACCACTCTCACAATTTATCACATTTTACTTACTCATTGCACTGACATTAATAGATAAAAGACAACCATCCTCGTGGGACCGATATCCGACAGATTCACATCTGTTTACTTATTCTTGCATCAACAGTGTACGCTTGCACAATATTGCTGCGACATTAACAACTGATCAAGTTTTGGGGCCGTTGTCGGGGATGACATTTGTTTGATGTTTAGTTTTGTTTTTGCACTTTATTTTTATTATTTAATCTTTAGTTGTTACTAACATGTTTTCTTTTTGTCACTACTCTTACATTTTATTTTAGGTGTTTTATGACCCGAAGCAATTTGGAGCCTAGTGCTAATTTTGATCCAGAGATTGAAAGAACCACTCAAAGGAGACTTCACGAACAAAGAAATATGGCTTACCAAGAAACAATGCAGCAATACCCCCGATACCGCCACAAAATGCTGAAAACCCACCGTTGTCACAAGAAAATCAAATACAAAATAGGACTATACTAGATTTTGTCATCCTTCTTTTGGATAATTTGCAACCCTAGAGTTGTTAGGCTAGCAATCCAATCTGGGAACTATGAACTCAAGCCAGTAATGTTTCAAATGTTGAATTTCAATTGGCAATATGCTGGATTGCCACATGAAGATGCACGAGAGCATATCAAATCATTCTTGTTGATTTGTGCTTCCTTTAGTCAACAAGGTGTTCCTGATAAAGCTTTAAAAATGCATTTATTTCCTTATTCCTTAGGCTACCTATCGGCTCAATTACTTCGTTGAATGCATTAGCAACACAGTTTATTTTGCGCTTTAATCCACCGACAATGAATGCTCATCTCCGAAATGATATTACAGCTTATCATCAGTTGGATGATGAGAATCTTCACACTACATGGAAACATTATAAATCTTTACTTCAACGTTGCCCCATAAATGGAATTCAACAAGAAACACAGTTTGAGATTTTCTACAATGGGCTGAATTCTACAAACGAGGAATCTTGTTGATGCATCAGCCAATGGACCTTTGCTGGATTGTACTTATGATGAAGCTATTCGAATTCTTGAGAGAATTGCTCAGAATGACTATCAAAATCTTATTTCTAGAGCTACACAAGCAAAAGCTACCCTGGGAGTTATTGAATTGGACGCAATATTTGCACTTAGTGCTTAAGTTTCTTCTCTCGCGAATATGGTAAAAAATATGAAAGGGACTAATGACGATGCACCTATACGAGTCGCTCAATAAGTTGATGTTCCTACATTTTGTTGTAAGATTTGCGATGACAACCATACCTATGAAGATTGTCCACAACATGCAGAGAATGCTTTTTATGTCAATAATATCCGCAACAATTCTTATGGCAACTCTCATAACAATTCTGCACGCAATCAACAGTCTTAGGGAACTCAAAATTCTCAATATCAATCGGTAAATATTCTCAATATCAATCGACAAAGATTCTTATGGTCGTAAATTTATTGCGCCTAAAATTTGGCCAAATTGATATTCTAGAGCTCGTATGGATTCAGTTTGACTCTGAACCACAATGTCAATCTTGGCAATATATTGTCTTAGTAAATTTTCAATTGATGAAAACTCTGATGCTTCGTCTTGCTGGATATTTTGCCTTAACAAAGGTTGATCATAATTGGGCAATTTCCACTTGGATCTAACATCGTTGTTTATACTTCCAGGGTCTTGATTGTTCCAACAAAAATTTGGATGTTGCTCCCACTCTAACGTGTAAGTGTTTGAATATAGGTTTTCATTTCGACCAAAATTCCCCATGTGGTACACATTTGCTGGATTTGATGGGCATTGTTCAAACTCATGGTTGCTTCCACATTAATCACAAATTGTCAAAATAAATTTCCATTCTGCAATTGCTATAGCATTCTGCATTGAATTACTCATATTAGTCAAAGAAGATACTTGGGCGGTTATGGAATCGAGCTTCATTTTTACAGCATCACTCATGTCAGTCCAACATCTTGAGGTTCTATACACTTCGTTCCTAGCCATATTTTGCTAAAAGAAAAATGTAAAAGTAAACAACAAAAAGGAAACAAGTTAGTGACAAATAAAATTTAGATAATAAAGAATAAATGCAAAGACAAAAATAGACATCAAACAAACGCCATCTCCGGCAACGGCGCCAAAACTTGATCGCGCTATGAACATCACAGCAAATATGTGCAAGCGTACACTGTCGATGCAAGTATAGTAGACAGATGTGAATCATCGGATATCGATCCCACGAGGATGGGTGTTTGTTATCTAAAATTGTCGGTGCATTGAATAAGTAAAATGCGATAAATTGTGAGAATGGTTATCGGTGCAATAATATGAAAATAAAGATAATATGTGATAAAGGTAAAATGGATCCACAACGTGAATAGTCAGCAGAAAACTAAGTGTGACTTACAAGGTTAAGAATAACAGGTAATTTGTCAGTGCAATGAAGTGCAATGAACATCTTACCAAACTTCCAGTGTTGGCAATGCAACACACTCAAGAACAAGTGGACCAAATTCCTTCAATCCCCAAGCAACTTCTGTTGTCTTACTTGTTAGTTTAAACTGTCACTGCACCTTCTAGTGACTGTGACTGCAATAACACTTCCGTGCTAAAATCATTCAAACCCAAAGATTAAACAGGAAAAGCAAGCTTGAATAAGATATCATTTAATCTAACAATCATGAGTACTTCCATACAAACTTGAAATAAACATGGATTACCATCGTTTAAGAAAGGAAATGTAAAAGAACAAATAGAGAATATTATTCCTAGGCTACTCGAAATGCTCCCTTACTTCCCTCTTGCGTCGCATTTAGGATGCTCCTCGTCAGGAGCTAATCTACCTTGCCTTCACGTTGATTCACCCGAGAGGTCTCAAGCCTCCATTGCTAAAAAGCTCAAAAGCTATGTTGGAGAAGATAATAAAATGGGAGACTAAAGGAAGAGAGAGACACCTTCCTTCATGCTTTATGTGTGCTTATATTTAGCCCCAAATGTACAAGTGTCTATTCTCAAAAATTGAGCAGTACAAGTTGGTTACACCAGATTGTACAGCTCACACATTTCTATTTTTATCAGATAGCTGTCAGATGCGTCAACAATTCTGGGTGCAAATCTGAACACGTTCATGCAGTGATAATTTTTTACACGTTCATGCAGCGACATTCCTGGGTGCAATTGAATATTTATGCAATGATATTTCTGGATGCAATTTAAAGAATATTTATGCAAAGACAGTCTTGGGTGCATTTCGAAAATATTCTTGCAGCGATAGTTTTGGTGAAATCTGGAAGTGCTCATGCGACAACAGTTTTTTGGTGCAATCTAGAAGTGCTCATGCGGCGACATGTTTAGGCACAATTCTTGATTTAAATTGCAGTGACAGCCTTGAACACTTTCTTGTTTTGATCTTTTAAGATAGATCCCTACACTGACATCTGAAGACGCAATACTGATACTAAATGTGGTGACATTAGTAGCAAAAGTAGGACAAAATTAAAGAAAATTAAACCAAGCATCACTGACTTAGAAAATGCAATTATTAAATATAAAATGCTAAAAATGCATGCTAAACATGATATAATGGGAACCAATTATACAATAAATGGGGAGAAAACATATGCTCTTTTTAGTACCATCAAAGGATCACTTTCCACTTCCCTTCATTGATTAGATGTTATATAGGCTTGCTAGAAGAGCCTACTATTGCTTTTTAGATGGTTATTCTGGCTACAATCAGATTGCTATTGCGCCAGAGAATCAAGTGAAAATAACTTTTACTTGCACCTTTGGCACTTTTGCTTTTCGTTGTATGTCATTCGGACTTCACAATGCACTAGCCATATTTCAAATGTGCATGATGGTAATATTCCTGGATATGATTGAGGATTCTTTAGAGGTCTCTATGGATGATTTCTCAGTCTATGGGAATAATTTTGATTAATGCGTTGACAATCTAGACAAAGTCTTGAAGTGATGTTAAGACACACATCTTGTGCTAAATTAGGAAAAATGTCACTTCATGACAACTAAAGGAATTGTTTTCGGGCATCGCATCTCCATTCAAGGTATCGAAGAGGACAAAGCTAAAGTGGAAATTATTGAGAAGTTACCTCTGCCAACAAATGTGAAGGGTATTCGTAGTTTTCTTGGGCATGCAGGGTTTTATCAAAAATTTATTCGAGATTTTTCCAAAATTGCAAAACCCTTATGCTCACTACTGGAATAGAGTAAAAAATTCCTCTTTCACAATGCATGTTTGGATCCATTCATTCAAATAAAGAAGCAGCTAGTAAATGCACCCATTATCGTTGCACCAAATTAGTCTCAATCGTTTGAAGTTATGTGCGATGCAAGCGACTTTGCTGTGGGTGCTATCCTAGGACAATGCAAGAAAAAAATATTTCACGCCATCTATTACGCCAGCAAGACTCTTACAAAGGCTCAAATTAATTATACAACTAGAAAGAAAGAACTGTTGGCTATAGTATTTGCTTTCGAAAAATTAACTCATACCTTCTCGACGCAAAGGTTACTGTATTTACTGATCACTCAACGTTGAGATATCTTTTTGCAAAGAAGGATGCAAAACCACAACTGATATGTTGGATCCTACTATTACAAGAATTTGATATAAAGATCAAAGACCACAACGGTTCAGAGAATCAAGTTGCAGACCATCTATCTCATTTGGAAGTTGGCAGTGAAGATGAAAACATACTTCAAATTATCGACGCATTTCCAGATGAGAAGTTATTTACTATAGACGTACCCCGTAGTACGCAGATTTGGTTAATTGCATCGTGTGTGGAAAAATACCCTTGGGCATCACAGGCCGTAAGAAAGATTTCTTCGTGAAGTAGAGAAATACCATTGGAACGAGCCGTACTTATTCAAGGTATGCAATGATAATGTCATTCGACATTGTGTTTTAGAAGATGAAATGCTTTTAATCCTGAAGCATTGTCACGATGCTCCTTATGGAAGTCATTTTGGTGGAATGAAAACTGCTGATAAGGTTCTTCAATCGGGATTCTACTGGCCTTCATTATTTAAGGACACCCATAATTTTGTGAATCAATGCGATAGATGTCAGTGCACTGGTTCTATATCTCGATGCAATGAAATGTTACAGTAACCAATTATGAAAGTTGAACTTTTTGATGTTTGGGGTATAGATTTCATGGGACCATTTCCAAGTTCATTTGGAAATGTTTATATTCTAGTTTTTGTTGACTATATCTCGAAGTGGGTTGAAGTTGTTGCAAACCCAAGAGATGATAAAAGGACAGTGCTTAAATTTCTCCACAAGCATATACTTACCTGCCTTGGCACACCAAAAGCATTGATCAACGATCAGGGTACAAACTTCCATTGCAACTAGGTGGCAGCCACATTGAAGAGATATGGAGTAAATCATAAAATGGCTACCACTTATCATCCGCAAACTAACGGACAAGCCGAGGTTTCAAATCGACAAATTAAAAAATTCTCGAGAAGGTTGTGAACCCTTCAAGAAAAGATTGGTCTTCTAGACTTGATGATGCTTTGTGGGCATTAAGGACAGCATACAAAAACCCACTAAGGATGTCACCGTATCAACTAGTTTTTGGGAAAGCATGTCACTTTACAATTGAACTGGAGCACAAGGCAATGTGGGCAATTAAGTAAGTGAATATGGATTATGAAGTTGCTGGAAAGAAGAGGCTGTTAGACATCCGTAAACTAGAGGAAATCAGACGAAATGCCTATGAAAATAATGCAATTTACAAGGAAAAGACCAAACAATGGCATGATAGAATCATTTCGCAACGACAATTTATTCCGAGTCAACAAGTGCTATTATTCAATTCTAGATTCAAACTACACCCAGGTAAATTGCACTCACGTTGGTCTGGACCTTTTGAAGTTGTCGAAGCATTTCCTCATGGTGCAATCACAATTAAGGATTTACATGATGGGCACCAGTTTAAAGTGAATGGACAGTGACTGAAGCATTATTTTGGGTATAGTGATCATAAGCAGGAAGAAACCATTTAATTGGTCAAATTTTTCTTATTTTTTTCTTGAAATTTTTATCATGTAATTTTAATTTCTTTTATTTTTTTTAAGTTTATTTCACTTTGTATTTTTTGCAAAATAATTTGATTCTGTTTTCAACGCATTCGGACCTTATTGTCTATGCAACTCGTACATTGTACTGCAATTACTAACTTATCGAAAAAATTAGAGCATTTCAAGGAGCAGATCCCATCGTTTCATTAACAGGCACCTAGCCGTTGGATCAATCTGAACGGGTGCAATTCCTATTGGATGCATTTATTCCCGCCAGACTTTATGTCCTTTCCTATGTTATAGAAAAAACATGCCTTTCCATCTTCCTTCTTCACTCAATATAAACACCCTCTGCTGTGCTGACTGTGAAAATGACAAAGAAACCATTTTTATTCTCAATCTTTCTTAAAGCTTGCACCTTTCCGCATTACAACCCTCTTTACTTACCAAAACCATGACAAGAACTCGAGGAGCAGTGAAGAAAGCAACTAAATTTGTTGCAGAACCTTCATCATCTGCAATAACCGTTCATGAAATAGAGCCCCCCATGTCAAAAGATCCGGTGATATTCCTCACAAAAGCCCGTTCATGAAATAGAGCCCCCCATGTCAAAAGATCCAGTGATATTCCTCACAAAAGCGACCAAAGACTGTTTTTAAGAAAACATGCTAAAAAGAAATTGTCACCCAGAACAAGGCTTTCTCCTGTCGCGACAACAAGACCTGGGAAAACAAGTCCACAAGACCATTACAAGGCTGAAATGGGAAACCTTTTACACCCACCCTAGAAGTTACTCTCCGTCTCTAGTATGTGAGTACTATACTAATCTTACTCCCCATGAGTCAGAGTTTGTTTTTATTCGCGAAGGTTTAATACCTTAAGACGCTGACCACATAAATGAGCTATGCAACGCCAAGGTAGATAAGGATGAACACGTTACGTTCATTGAAAAAATCTCTAATGACAAGACAGATCTCTTGGTGAAGGATCTTTGTGTTAAAGAAGCAACATGGACGGGGTCGAATCATAACTACACCATGCACAAACGCTTTTTAATGCTGCAAAGCAAAGTCTGGTTACATTTTGTAAACTGTAGATTGAAGCCTTCTACGCATATCACCACTGTCACCCTTGACAGAATGTGTCTGATACATTCCATTATCAAGGGAAGGAAAATTGATGTCAGGGCAATATTACATCAGAAAATCACTGAATGTGTGATTGGTGTTTTTATGACACAATGATTGTGCAAGCGTACACACATCGATGCAAGTATAGTTTATAGACAAATCTATCAGATATCGATCCCTCGTGTAATGGGTTCTTGATGTCTAAATGTCGAAGCAATCATATTGAAATTAAGTGTAATGTGAGTATTGATGTTAGTGCAATATGTCAGATCTACACACTAAAATTAGATATCAATGTCAACGCAATCAAATTTAAATGTCAGGTGTTAAATTTCAATGTACTAAAAGTAAATCAAATGTGTTGAGTGTTGGGTATTGAATATTTAAATTGCATAAAATGTAAAAGTGATCAACTGTAAAGGGTAGAAATGGTTCACTGATTCTGCTAAGTTGCAATGCTAGATGCGTCGACATGGTAGAGTATAGATGAGTTGTCACTACAATGAAGTCCCTTTGAGTTCTTACCAACAATAGCTCCTTACTTAATCCCGACTTAAATACTCGCAATCACTCCACCTCTCGATGCGAGCAATGATGTGTATCTAAGAACAAGTAATTGGTTCTTATCCTAGTCCTGAGCAACTCTCGCCTAACCCACTTGTTAACTTAACCTGTCACCGCATCTCTCGATATCGGCGCACTATAATTTCACTCTCGTGCTTAAAGCGGTTAAATCCAAGAATAAACAAATAAGTAGTGTAAAATAAGAATCAAAATGATATAACATTAAAAGACACTCTTGTATTCATTTAATATCATTAGAATCCATCATCATTTAAGAAGAATTAAAGAGTACAACAAAGCTTACTATCTCTAGACTACTAGACTTACTCTCTAATTGTTTCTCTTGCCTTGTATAAAACACCTTATCGTTAGAAGTGATTGCAGACTTGCTTCATCAACTTCCCAATTCCCAACTCCCAACTCCCAACTCAAATTTCCATAATCACACAGAAATTGTAGAATTTAATCCCTTAGCTATTGATGATTTCTTCATTCTTTGTTCGTATATTTATAACCTCCAAAATGTTGCAAGTTTCAACCTTCATTCCTAGATCCAGATCTAGATTTTTACAGCTTTCAAAATTAGTTAGAGTATAGCTGTGCACTCACGTAGTTCTAGTATATTCTTCAAAGATCTGCAAATTGTCGTTGTATCACTAGACGCATTCTGAAATCATAATTGCAGTAACATCTGTGAAATTTCTGCATTAGTGCCTCCAGCTGTGGATTCAGCTTGATCCTACTCATTCAAGATTTAGTTGTAATGCGACGACATCTCTTGCTCACAATTACCAGCTAATCTTGTGGCTGCATTCATCCAATATTAATCTTTTAGACTGAGTTCCTGCGCTGACAATATTAAGATGTAATATCTCGGCTACTTGCGTCAACATTAGTACAAAAATGGATAAAAATAGCAAGAATTTAAACTAACTAACAATGAGTTAGAAAACATGAAAATTAAATATAAAATGCTAATGATGCATGCTAAATGAAATACAAAAGAGACAATTAAGATACTAAATTAAGGAGAAAATCTATGTCATTTGTAATACCATCAATGTGTTGCTAGGAAAACAAGCATCTTAGTTTTCCCATCACTAGTAATGCAACTGTGCCAGTAAAAGGGAATCGTGCCTCGGGATGGAAAAGAAATCCTGAAAAACAAAGGCCCAATCAATGAAGCATCGATTGAGAGAATGACTCGTGGGAAGGATATGCTGACAGTGAAAGAAGCAGAAGGAAGCAAAAGGAAGGGCAAAGCAAAAGTAGAGAACAAAGGAGCAAATGTGACTTCAAAGACTCATTTATGGCGTAAAATGAAGGAGGTCGAGAAGATAGCAGATTCCATAAGCAGAAGGTAAATCAAGCTTGTCGTTATAGTGGATGACATGGACAGAGCATAAAAATTTATTCTATGCCAACACTAGGGCCTAGAACAGCTCTGTTGTGACCACATTAAGGCAATTAAGCCAAGCCCCACTCTTGAATTCCTAGCGTTTCTCTCAATCATCAGAGAGTATGAACCCTCATCCAAGCACGCTGACTCAGGGGACAAAGACCAATCGGTGGCTTCCCCTTCCTTGATGCATGTCTTTGATGACGAGAAGGAAGCAGAATCAAGGGATATCAAGGAATGTTTAAAAAGAATTGAGAGCCTTTTCGAAGATGATTTCACTGTTGGTCAGGAGGAGCATGCTACTAAAGAGGAAATTCCTGCTGAAGGGGAGGATACTCATGATGATGAAGAGAAAGAGAAGGATAAAGAGAAAGAAGCTGAGAAAGAATCAATTGAAGAAACTGTCACCGCACCTAAAGTTAAGGGTGTAACAACTGAATACTTAAAGCAAGATGGAGTGAGTTAAGAAGAAGTTGCGGAGGAAACTAATGAGGAGCACTACAATCCTTTGGCAATAGTGATCTGCACTAGACCACTTGAGGTGATCCATCCGACACAAGACGCAATTGATGATTCCAAGGCATAGTCGGATATCGAGGAGCAATCCGATGATCGGGTAAGGCCTAAAGAAAGAAAGAGAAAGCGCTCCAAGGACAAGAAGCACAGAAAGGAAGAGAAGGAAGAAAAAGCACCATGCAGCCACATCGACGACTACGAAAATTGAGTTAGTTTTATTTAAGTTTTTAGTTGTAGTATTCATGCATAGCATGTAGTTGTAATTTATAGTTTGTTAGTAAGCATTGTCATTGCATTCCCATTGTCATTGCATTTTATTGTTAGTGCATTGGGGACAATGGAAACTTTAAGTTTAGGGGAAATGTATATGGGGTTTGGAAATGCAATTGCACCCACACCACATTTCAAAAAAAAAATTTGAGTTTAATAAATCATGCATGGTTATGAAGGGTTACTGCAAATGTGTTTAATTTATTATTATTATTACATTTGATGCTTAATTCTTGAATCAAGTGAACTGTCAATAAATGAGTTAGATAAACTTGACTGAATGTTGTATCTTCAATTCTTTGATGAATAATTTAGATTGTATTAGTAATGGATAACAATTATCATACTTTGAATCTTGAATGAATCTGCCCTTTACAGCTGCTTATATATATATAGTTATAAATAAGAAACACTCCAATGTGGGTGTATTGTGAACTGTTCAAGGGGGAACACTCCGATGCAAGTGTTAGAAAAATGAATCTGGCCAAAGGCTGTTGCTACAAGAGTGTGTGTCGACTCAATTACATACTCCCTGAGGGTTTGTTGCACTCCATCGTTACTTCTCAGGAACAAGGGTATAGTAATGCAACGACATCCCTCAGTCACATAAAAAAAAGAAAAGAAAAGAAAAAGATAAATGTATATATTATTGTACAATAAATGTTGTATTGGTAGATAGAATTTAGGGTTTGAAGCATGATATTGGCATTGATGCAGTTGAAATCTTTGTTATTCATACTTATGTATTATCGATGCAATATTCTATCATTTGAATGTGATTCATTCATTGGGATTTTAGATGATTCAAATTGCTAAAATGATCATTTGCCTTGGTATATTTTGTGTATAGCCTTGCAAGTTTCTATTTTACTTAAGGACAAGTAAAAACTCAAGTTTGGGGGTGTGATAGTACTAGAAAGAACTATTGATTTCTCCCTACTTATTGTTTAAGTTGTTCCCATTTAAGCATCCTTAGCACATATTTTAGCATTTTTTTAGTTTAGTTTATTGCATTTTCTAACTCGACCTTAGTCTAATTGCCCTTAATTTTGTCATATTTTGCTACTAATGTTGTTGCATGAGTATTCTCAAATTGTGTCTAGGATTATCGTCGCATCTGATAGTTGTCCGGATAAGAACAAAAAAGCATGAGCTGTCCAGTCTGGTATAACCAATTGATACGACCATAGACAGCTCAATTTTGATGAAAGGACACCTGCACAGTTTAGCTGAATATAAATGCTCAATAGGAAAGAGAAAAAGGAGGTCTTTTAGTGAATTTTCTTCTTCAACCTAGCTTTTGAAGCTCGCGACTATGGAGGCTTAAAGCTCTCACGGGTGAACCAACATGGGAAGAATGCAGAACAGCTCTTGATGAGGAGTCTAAAGTGCGACACAAGAAGGAAATCGAAAGATCAAGTCGAGTTCTTCTAAGAATAGTATTCTCCACTTGCTTCTTTTACATTTCTTTTCTAAAACGCTGGTGATTACTGTTTATTTCATGTTTGTATAGAAGTACACATGATTTCTAGACTAAATGTTATTTTATTCAATCTTGCTTCTACTATTTAATCTTTGGGTTAGAAAGTTTTTACCACGGAAGTGTTATGCATCATTGTCACTAGAAGGTGCAGCGATAGTTTAAACTAACAAGTAAGACAAAGAAAGTTGCTTGGGGATTAGAGGAATTTGATTCACTTGTTCTTAACTGTGTTGCATTGCCATCATCGGAAGGTGTAGTTAATGTGCATGTTTAAGTCTCAGATAGAATAGAGAAGTCAAGTTGGGTAAGATATTCATTGCACTTTATTACAGTGACAATCACTTATCTTGTAAAACCTTGTGAGTCGCATTTAGTATTCTGCTGAACATTCACGTTGGGGACCCTAGTTTATTATTGTCACTATTCATTTTTATTTTCACATTATTGCTTCGACAACCACTCTCATAATTTATCGCATTTTACTTACTCATTGCATTGACATTAATAGAAAAAAGACAACCATCCTCGTTGGACAATATCCGATAGATTCACATCTGTTTACTATACTTGCATCGATAGTGTACGCTTGCACATTATTGCTGTGACATTAACAACCGATCAAGTACGTTCGAAGGCGGTCAACTGTCTAGTCGCATGTGTTGTACACCTTTGTGTTGGACTAAGTTGGAGGAAAATAAGGTATTAGGTCCAGATTTGGTATAAGAAACTGAGAAGGTGGTGAAGCTTATTTAAGGTCGACTGAGAGCAGCTTATGACCGACAAAAATCTTACGCCGACTTAAGGCGGAGGGACATTGAGTTCAATGTTGGGGACCAAGTCTTCCTAAAGGTTTCACCGTAGAAGAAAGTACTGAGATTTGGACACAAGGGTAAGTTAAGCCTAAGGTTCATTGGACCATATAGAGTTCTTAAGAGGGTTGGACTAGTGGCTTATCAATTAGAGTTACCTCCGAAACTGGATCGCATTCATTATGTATTCCATGTGTCCATGTTGAGGAGCTATCTTTTTGAACCTTTGCATGTAATTCCGATTGAGGAAATCGAGTGAGACCCATTTTGACTTACGAGGAAGAGACAGTATAGATTTTAGACCAAGAGGTCAAGGAATTGAGGAAGAAATATATTCCTCTAGTGAAAGTCTTGTGGCAGAATCATGGCAATAGCAAAGCCACTAGGGTGCTGAGGAAACTATGCATTGACAATACCCTCACTTGTTTGGATTAGGTAAATTTTGAGGACGAAATTTATTTTAAGGGGGTAGAGTTGTAACACCTTAGAATTTATTTATTTAATTGTGCGAACTAATATCACAAGGATTTAAATAGTTTAGTGGTTAAATGTGTTAATTAAATCCTAATGGCCTCATGTTTAAATCCCCAAACTCAATGTATTTATTTTTTATCCTTCTTTTCCCTCCTCGCCAAAGTTTTTGACCATTCTAAAAGGTCAACACCCTCTTCCTTACCGTCCAAACATTGCCAAAAAGGGGAGATTCTCCTTCCTTTTACTTGAATCAACCTTTCCTTTTATGGCCCTCTTTTTACTCTTTTTTTATGCAAATCCCCATTTCACTCTCTTTGTCTCCAAATTTACCAAAAAAGAAGCATTTGACTACCCATGGCCGGCCATAGCATCCCAAAACCCTAATTTGCATTTGATTTTTCTAATTTTTATCTCCTCTTTTCTCTTTGATTGACCACCACCCTTGCTACATTGATTTTTGGCATTTTTCTTCTTTTTTAATACTTTTGGAGCCAATTTTCTTCAAATCTCTTTCGCTTTTCCACCATATACGATTGTTGCACCTCCTCCCTTCTACCACCGCCACCATTGTCGTACCACTGTGGCGTCGTCGCTGTCGACCAACACTGTTTTTTCTCGATTTTCTTCTTTTCTCCCCCAATTCTCGAAAATCCTTTAGTATATTCTTGAATTTGATTTTTAATTATTAAAAATAATCTTTTGAGTTGTTATAGATCTCTAAACTCTTTAATTTTTTTCATTATAGAGCCTAATCTCCCTCTTTGATCGGTTTTTTGGGACTTCATTGACAAACCTTTTTCTCTCCATTTAATGTAAGTATGAAGGATTGTCTTTTTTGTTTTGAAATCTTATTTTCAATCTAACAAGTTTTGAAAAGCATTTGTAACACCCAAAATCCGTCACTAACACTAGTTAGGGTTCGGAGTTTAAACAACCATCAAACTCAGACTAATGTCCAAAGTAAACGCCTTTATTCATTTAATAAATAAGGATTACCATAAATGTAACTTAATTATGAAAGAGAAAACATTATGATTCAATTCAGGGGTAAAAAGGTTAATTTCAACTTTTCTGAGAGACTTCTACCGGTACCTATTGGATAGGTATCGATAGAAGACAAGTTAGTAAGTAACTACAGATATGCGCAAACTTTTATTGGTACTTAAATAGGTTCTATCAATACATGTAAATCTTCTACTGATACTTAATATATGGTACTAAAAACTCCAGTGAGCTAAATAAATTTACCCTATAACTTCTATCGATACATCCTTACTTTCTACCGATATAAGTATACTTACATCTACTAATACTTCAAAATCAACTACCAACTCAAGTCAGAAATTAACCTCTCTTCTACCCTGTATTTCTACCGATACCGACGAAAGTTCTACCGGAACAAGTATACAGTATTCACAAAATCACACAAGTTCAATTATAAAACCTAGTATTTCAACCAATATGCCCACCAAAGGCACCACATTTATATCTTGAATTTAAAGCATACACATTAACATATAACTAGAAAATACATCATATATACATATACTTACTTATAAGTGAGACACCTTCCACCATATATTTTACCATAAGTTTCAAAAACTTAAACAAGCATTCTCACATAGGCATAGCAAAATACAACTATGTACAAGTTAACAAAATAACATCCTATACATGTCATTCATAACCAAGATCAAAGGACTCCAAAATCTACCAAAATGGTTGTGGGATAGTGTGATATGTCTCCAACAATGTCCATAACCGATGAGCTTCCGATGATCTATACACACAAAGAAAAATAAATTGCCTAAGCAATTCATGCTTAGTAAGTTCATATATGAGTAACTTACCAAAGTTCTCAATAATGACATGCTTTCATACTTGATATTTCACAAAATTCATTTCCATTCTTAGCCATAACAGACCATCCTATTAAGGAATAGATATCATAATCTATTAAAATAAGACAAATTATCATATGATGAATAAAGTAATTATCTTTTCCTTTACCTTGAGTTAAATTACATGGCACCATTAATATTTCCTTTCCATCATATTGTCCATACCCGTTGAACCATTCGAATAGCATCGAATACTCAGAAATCTGTCCATGTACATATAACCTTTTCCTTTCCTTTTCATTTGTGCTCACACGAGCTGTAAAATGGGCACACAAGCTGTGGGTCTGGATAGTAGCTACATGATGCTGCTGACATGAGCTGTGGAGAATTGACAACAAATGTAGGATCTCAGCCATCAATAGGACTTCCAAGACCAGCACTCAGTACGTATGTATATTCCTAATGACATGTTATTTGTATCCTAAGATTCTCTAGGTTTAAATGGGATTTTCTTCCCCATCATACATTTAAGTACCTTAGCATGTACATTTCCTTTTACAGTGATAACACAATTTAAATATTAATATAAATGCATTTTCATTTATGTATAACTCATATAAACTTACTTCGATTATAAAAGTTGATAAGTAAGGTGTATGATTACTCCACGATTCTTGCCTTTCCTCGGTCTAGATTTTGTTGATTCTTTTCTTGATATGCACCCTTAGTTCTTACCAAAAATCAAGCTCTCAACAATGGCGTTTTTCTTTTCTAATTTAGTTGAAAGAGATGGAGAAAATAAAAGAAACTTTCTTTTGTATATTATTTACCAATATTATTATTACCTATTTTCTATTTTAATTCCATATAATTTCGTTTGTTATTATTACCTTGTTCCATCAAACTCCACTATCCTATAACTTGGAATATTTGACATGCAACTACACTCTTTTTCTTATTAGTACTATATAGTTCCTTTAGTATTAACCACAACCTTTTGCACCTTTTCCAAATTAATCCAATTTTCTCTATTTTTTTTTTTAATTTAAGCATTAATTCTTCTACCAACATGTTTATAATACTTAACTAATTACTCTAAACATATATAATTAAAGCTAAATAGTAATTTACTCGTCGAAATTATGGTCACGAAAGCAACATTTTCGTTAACTCTAATTTCGGGTCGTTACAATGTTGCATTTTGTTATATTTGACCTATTATCTGATTATGTTATATGTTATGAGTTGTTTGAAATTTATGATGTTATGAATTGTTTGGAATCATTGTTATTATTGAGACCCACACTGAGCTTTTCAAAGCTCACCCTCCAAATTCTATTTTCCTTTTGGATAATCGAAGTTAGGATGGGTTGGGCTACGAAGGCACTCTCAGTCATTTTTCAAAAAATTGTGAGAATAATTGTATTGGATGTTTTGGTTTGTGTTTATTTTATATGGACTTTAATTTTGGGACTTTGGCTTGGATTTTAAATTTTGGATATTTTAGATGTTATTGTGGGATTATTTATGCATGAATTGACATGTTTAAATCATGATTTGAATTAATTGAAGAAGTTAAAATAATCGATAGATTTTTTTTCATAATATGGTTAATTAAACTCCAAGTAACGATTTTTTACTCAATACCCGATTTTCAAACTCATCACGATATATTTTTTTTACGAAATCTATGATTTTCAAAGTATCAATTTCAAATCTATGAATTTCCCAAATTTTGAATAACTTATCTATGAGATTTTTCGCTGTGACATTTGACTCAATTTTGATATTTCTCTTAAAAACTTAAGTTTGAATTTCTAACTAAATAAATAATGAGTTATCGGTTTTTATAAAATAAAGCCCAATTACTAGTTTACAAGCAATTTTTAAAGGGATAGATTTCTAAATGTTTTATTGGGCTATTATCATGTCTAATGTGATCGTCGAGATTCGACCATAATGTTTGGGTCGAATTTAGGGGGTTACAAATGGCGTACACGGTGACTTGAAAAGCATGACCAATTTCGGATGATTGGTGATTTTCGGAGAAATAATGTGCAAGATGAATTTTGAAAGAAAGGCCAATCCTAAACTTTATGGCGAAGTCCTCAAGATGTGAATTTAGGTAAAAGGGAGATTTCTCTCACTAAGTTCTATTGAACTTACCCCTCTGTGTTTTATGTCTTAAGTAAAGGTTACACAATGAGCGACGACACTAGGGTTATACCATGGGAATGGCGAGGTGGGCACTTATACATACAAAACAAGCCTACATGGCGTGATCGAGTTTTGAGTGTTAAGCAAATAAATCAAGAGAGTTGTATTGTAAACCCATGTAGCATGTACAGGAAAGGTTAACTATGTAACTGTAGTTAGTGCCATAGTTGGAAGGCAATTTGAGTATAACTATGTCATTAACTGTACATATGTTTGTAAGACACTCGCAATTGTAAAGTCATGTTTGTTTTTTGTACGTACCCATGGTACACTTAGACATAAGGATTAATATTAAAATAAAGAGGTTATTCTTCAAAAAATTTATATGTATGATTTAGGTAGGAGTCTGTATTTGAGTAGTAACACCCAAGATTCGGATCCGGTCAATCAGGTCGGGTTGAGGGCGTTACAAGTTTGTTATCAAAGTCAATGTTTTGTTGATCCTCGGATAATGAAGAGAAAGAAACCTTGTATGCATAGTGCGCATCTAGCAATGCATCATTGCTAATGTTACAAGCAATGAGTGGAATTTAGCAATGCATCATTGCTACCCAAGTTATAAGAAGTCGTGATTCGATATACCATTTTTGTGATAAACTTTTCATGTATCGTATCATTTTATCCTTTATATCTCGATTGGACACAAGTCATGGTATAATCACACTTGTATAGTCTAATATCATATTTCTTGATATTTTGAGTAAACTACAATAAACAAATAAGTGTGATATATCATATCAACTTATTTGAGGATGGCCATGCGTTTCTAGTATTACTTCATCAAGTGACCCAAGATATTACCCTCATTACGTAGGACAGATAAATCTTATCTTGATCAATCATATCTCACTATATGGAGTGTGGTATATCCAACATCAGTCTTTATAGTTCAACCTGTTACAGTAGACGTTTGACTGTATCAAAATATATAACTGGTTATGTTGGGACAATGATGATATCAAGTCTGAGGATCATATACATAGTTATCACTATGAGTAATGTTTGTGACTATTACATAATAATCCAAGAAGCAAACTCATGGCGGGTCAGTCCAGTATGTTGTTCTCTAACACATACTCATGTATTGATTTTGACATCCCTATGTCAATAACAACACTTTGTCATAAATCAACCACCCATTAGTTTCAATGCATTATTATTGTCCAAACCCACAATAAAACTTTACTAAGGATCTTTTAAGAATAATTATATTATTCTCAAGACTTTATTATTGATCAATTTATTTATATACACAGAAAAAGAAACTGAAATAACAATAGCAATTTCTTATATTAACAACTAGGTAAAATATATATGTAATTATAACCATCTCATGATTGGTTTTTTGGCATACTCTAACAGGAATCATATGAACTAATTACTTAATTCAAATAATATGGTAATTAGTAGACGCGATATTTAAATGGTGCATGTTTGATCTCTTAATGATTAAATTAGTAATGATATTTAGCAATATTGTTACATTGCATAACCCCTAAATATGATGTTTGCTTATGAAACTTTGAAGTTAATTGAACATAGAAGTATGCTAAAGAAACTTAAATATTTAAAAAGTATGACTTCATAACTTATAAATTCTAGGTTACTAAATAGCCAAATTGTCATAGTTCTGTCATAACATAATTAACATTGTTTTTAAAAATTTTAAGTTACGGAAAACAATTATTTTATCCCCTTCCTGTCATTGTAATTAAACTTGTGTTATTGTATACTACTCTTTATTCTATGTTAACATTCACATTTGTCTTGCATACTTAGTAATCTTAGTTAGGTTAATTAGATAATTCAATTCACTTTTAATTATTCAATCACCAACTTACGAATTATAGTTTCACAAATTTTGTCTTACTTATATAATCATTATGGAGATGATAACTCTATATTTACTACTTAATTATTTGTTGATGATTGTATACAATTTCATATTATTTGAAAATCTCACGATAGAATCCAATCATTTGTATTACTAAAATTGAAATCAATCTTCATTTGTTCTTTTATAGTTCAATTTTGATTCCAAAACCCAAAAAATCCTTCACCTCTTATATTTTGTAGTTATACATAAATATACATGATAGGTTTTTTTTTTCCTTTTGTGATGTAACGTTGTTCTTAGGTTGGGTTTTTAGAGGGGTATATTTTGCAAGCCTCGATAAAAGATCAAATGTGTAACTATTTTTATCTTTTTTCCCAATATATTTTTAGGGAGTTGGGTATAATTAATAGTATAGAACAAAGGGAGGTTTGTACATTCAAATTGTAATTTGAGCAATTAATTATTGTGATTGTTTTTTTTTTTTGAATTTTTTGTTCTTGATAATTCGACATCTTTCATGATTAACTTATTTTCAACATTACTTATCATTTGAAAGTTTTATACAGGCGCTAAAGCTTCAATGTTTCTAACACCACCATTAATGAATTTATGTTGGTTGAAAATAGAGGATAATTGAGAAGCATTTGGTGAGTGTAGTGGTAGAAGATGAGAACCTAAAAATATTGGAAAAATTCGAAAGGGTTTGAAGAAGTGATTACATACTGGATTTGTTTAGGATTAATTTAATATTATCTTTTAAAAATATTTTTGCGACAAAAAACACTTTTGAAAAGTATTGTTTAAACAAGATGGTTTTAGCATTTCAAAAGTATTTTTGTAAAATATTTTTTAGTTAAAAATAGAAATAAAAAATTTTAACTTTTGCTTAAAAATATTTTTTGATCTAAAAATGTTTTTAAAAAGTAATGATAAACTGACTCTTAATCGAGTTAAATTTAAAACAATTTGCCCTTTGATTAATATGAATTTGATTTAAATAACAAAATTAAAGTATTTGAGGTAAACCAATATGAAGAAATTGAAGGTGAAAAGGGTTTTGACAGAATTTCATTTCTAAAAATAAGATGGAAGTGGTATCCCGATAAATTATTATCTTTATTTTTTTAATTTTAAAGTTGTACAGTAAAGAACCACAAACGTGGCATCACTTGATTAGTGCAAAATTTTTTTAAACATCCATCTAATGAATGGATTAAAATCTATAACGTTAGCATATATTAGATACCTAATTGAAATAAAAATTTTTAAAAGCTTTATTATTAAAACACACAATATAGAACTCAAAATCAATGTGTCACTTTAATAACACGCCATCATCCTTATGATGGATGTATGTAATCATGTTTGAATGCATATGCTACCATCACCATCCCATGGAAACAAAATGAAAAAAGAACCCGCAAAAACAATCGAAGGGAAAGAATAGCATTTGACTTGATTTCACCAAAAATAAAAAAGAATTCAATCAAATTGAATACAAATTTGACGTCCGCAAGGGCAAAGCAAAATCTCTTATTCTTTCTCTCTCTAAAAATTTTTCTCTTTCATTTTTTTCCTACGAGTTCTCTCTCTAGATACAGCGAGGAAGAACAGGGCACATACTGAGACAAGAAAGATAAATTATTAAGTGAAATATATAGAAAAACAGAAGCTGACAAGAGAATAAGAAGAATATTTGATTGAAGAGAAGAGGAGAGGAAAAAAAGTTTCTCTTTTCCCTTCTTTTTTGTGTAGTGAGGGATATAAAGATATTTTATTGGTCCGGTTTATCGAAGCAAAAAACTAGAAGAATTGAAGAGAAAGAGAGTTAAGAAATTTGGGGTTTTTTTTGGGTTCGTGTTTTGATTGAAATCAAAGCTTTGTAGATTTGAGTAACTCTCTTTTTCTTTTGTTTCTCCTTTGACTCTGTACCTGTTGGGATTTTCTTAAAACTCTGGTGAGTCTTCTATGAAGTCTTTTCTAGTCTTAACCCTTTTGTTATTTTCTTGTTTAGCTTGAATACCCATTTTCTGGTTTGCTCGTTCAATGTTTAGGATCAACGATTTTT
Source organism: Kokia cookei (assembly GCA_039519145.1). Taxonomy (NCBI): domain Eukaryota; kingdom Viridiplantae; phylum Streptophyta; class Magnoliopsida; order Malvales; family Malvaceae; genus Kokia; species Kokia cookei. Next base: position 26,244,335 of record CM076903.1, on the reverse strand, counting down.
GGTGTTCAGGTTCGATCGAGATGGTTTTATTTGGTTAGAATTTGTTTTCTTTAGTGTGGTAAAATTGCAAATTTTGAGTTTTTCTGTAGGGTAAGAATTTGAGGATTTTGGTGGGTTTTCTTTAATTTTAACTAAAGTTTTGTTGGATTAAATGACCATTTCTGAGTTCTTGAGATTTGGGTTTGCTTTTTAGATTTGATTGGAGTTCAATTGATGAGTTCTTTTGTGAAAGTTTTACTTCTTTTTATGTTTTTAAAAATATTCGCTAGGATATGTGTTGCAGTGGATCTGAAAATTCTGTTTTTTTTTTTATGTATAGGGATTCATGCGAAAGCCATTCCATTGCTGCTTTGAAGAGATTGCAAATCTAAACTTCTTGCTTGGCTTCGGTTTTCAGAGCTATATGTTCAGGAACAGAACTTACTCTTTCTTATTTGGGTGCAATGAGGAGCATGAAGCTAAAAGCAAGCAGCCAAGTTGGGGATAAACTGCTGATTGCCTTGAGCTATACAGGCTGAATATTTGTGCTTTTCTTTGTAACTGTAGTTTACTTAATATTCATGTTGTTTTAGGTGGTGGCTGCAGTTTTATGAGTGAGTATTAGATAGTGAAGTTTTAAGTATGGTACCATCAGGGTCTTCTACTCCTATAGGTGGTGTGCAGTCTGTTACGCCTTCTCTTTTGCGGTCGAGTTCTGGGATGCTAGGAGCCCAAGGGGGTAGCCTTCCTTCTCAAACTGGATATCCTTCATTAGTGTCGCCTCGCACTCAGTTTAGTAATATGAATATGCTTGGCAATGTGCCAAATGTGTCTTCCCTTCTTAGTCAGTCCTTTGGAAATGGGGTTCCAAACCCTCAGCTTTCTGGTCCGGGGAGTAGCCAGCGTGGAGGAATTGACTCGGGGGCTGAATCTGATCCACTTTCAAATGTAGGTAATGGGGTGGGGTTTAATGCTCCCTCATCATCGTTTGTTCCATCAAACATGGCAAACCCTGGTTCATCTGGTCAAGTTCAAGGTCAGCAATTTCCAAACATTTCTGGTAACCATATGTTACCGGACCAGCAGCACTCCCAACAACTCGAATCACCACATTTCCAACATGGTCAACAAGCATTGCAACAGTTCTCTGCTCCTCACAACACCCAGCAAGGACAACAGCAGCAGCAGTTTCAATCTATTAGAGGAGGGTTGGCTGGTGTTGGTGGGGCGGTCAAATTGGAGCCACAAGTGACTAATGATCAGCTTGGCCAGCAGCAACATCAACAGCAACAACAGTTGCAATCACTGAGGAAGCTTGCTCCTGTGAAATTGGAACCACAACAAATACCACCCATGAGAACTTTGGCACAGGTAAAAATGGAACCCTCGCATTCAGATCAATCCTTGTATTTGCACCAACAACAACAGGAGCAGCAGCAACAACAACAACAGCAGTTACTCCACATGTCGAGGCAGCCCTCACCAGCACAAATTAATCTTTTGCATCAGCAAAGGCTGTTGCAGCTACAACAACACCAACAGCAACTTTTAAAAGCAATTCCTCAACAAAGGTCTCAATTGCCACAGCAGTTTCAACAGCAGAATTTGCCTTTGAGGTCACCTGTTAAACCAGTATATGAGCCTGGGATGTGTGCCAGGCGTCTGACACATTACATGTATCAACAACAACATAGACCTGAAGTAAGATATCTCTGGTTTGAAGATCTGTTTTTTTCACATGTATTTGGTTGCTTTGGGGAGGTAACATGCCTGTTTTTCATGTAGGACAACAATATTGAATTTTGGAGAAAATTTGTTGCCGAGTACTTTGCTCCAAATGCGAAGAAGAAGTGGTGTGTTTCTATGTATGGAAGTGGCCGCCAAACAACTGGTGTTTTCCCTCAGGTCTGTTTCTGAGAAAAACTTGCTGAAATTTCCAACTGTGATCCTCAGTTAGCATATTTTGTAATTGACCAAGGTCAATTATCTTTAGAACTTTCCTCTTTGTCTTCATTTATTTGTTGTGTTCCCTCCCCCTGCAATTGATAATTATATTGTTTAAATTTTTCCAGGATGTATGGCATTGTGAAATATGTAATCGCAAACCAGGACGTGGTTTTGGTGAGTCTTTTAATTTTAATTGTTTCTGTTGTTCCTCCTTTTGGGTTACAGTCAGCTATTGCCATCTTAAATTGGCACCTTCAATATGTATTAGTTTTCCTTTTGGGGTATCAATGTACTAGATCGTTTTCTTATTTTAGCCTAAATGTGCATATATACCGGTTTCTTGTATCTAATTTGTCCATCACTGCTATATATCTAATATCTTACTGCTGCTCTCAGAGGCAACTGTTGAGGTTCTCCCTAGGCTTTTCAAAATTAAATATGAGAGTGGTACTCTGGAAGAACTTCTTTATGTTGATATGCCCCGCGAGTATCAGAATTCATCTGGTCAAATTGTCCTGGACTATGCAAAAGCAATACAAGAAAGTGTTTTTGAGCAACTTCGTGTCGTTCGTGATGGTCAGCTTCGGATAGTTTTCTCACCTGATCTGAAGGTTATAAATTGAAGTAATGGCTTTCTCCAGCTTTGAAAATTGATGCTGTATTAACACAGCTTTTTGCTCTTTTGTTCCTTTTGCCAGATATGTTCTTGGGAATTTTGTGCTCGACGTCATGAAGAACTTATCCCTAGAAGATTGTTGATACCTCAGGTTGTGATCAAATGAATTTTCTCTGTAGCCTGAGAATGTAACATATATGCTATTGACCTGTGTGCATAGTATGTCTAAACCGAATGAAACCTATAGAGCCTGGTTGATTGAGTTCTTTTGTAATCTTGTATGCCTTCTTTACTACATTTATTGCTTTTCAAGTGGTACAAGGTGAAATCTTCTAGTAGTATATAACTGTTTCATCATTTTCATTGTCACAAATATAATGTAAGTTTATGACTATGATGGAACTAAAATTTTTATCTTCTGTTATGATGAAGAATCGGATCCATCTACCTATGCTATTTATTTATGCTGCTGTTACAATATTGTTATCTCTAGAAGTTGGGATGGCTTTCTATTTTATGATTATCATTTGAATATTGATGCTGGATTTTCATCTTAGTTTTTTTCTCCTTTTTTTCCCTAAAATTGTGAGTAAATTCTTTTCTCATTCTCTTACTGTTTGTTATTTTGCATTCTTTTGATTGTTAAAGAGTATGGTTGCTACTTGTACTAGTTGTATTTAATGATGGTAGTTTTCCTTGTACAGGTTAGTCAGCTTGGGGCTGCTGCTCAGAAGTATCAAGCAGCAACTCAAAATGCATCAACAAATTTATCTGCTCCAGATTTGCAGAATAACTGTAACTTGTATGTCCTTTATTATTGTTCTCATTGTTTTTTTGATAGAATTGAGCAATCATTCCTTTTTATATGGTTGCTGGATTGATAGGTTTCTTCCTTCTTTATTTTTACTTTTCTAGAGTGTGATGCATTATGCTTTTCTTGCTCATACCTAGCTGTAGTCACTTATACTTGGTGTATTGATGTTGCCAGTTATGTTGTTTGGGATCTCTTTCTTTGGGTAAACATTTTATTTTTCCACTTCTATTTATTATGTTTGACACAAGTTATCTTGCCAGTTAAAAATAGATATCTAGTTTGCAGAGAATATATACAGATTGAAACCTGTTTCTTTTTCCTGTTCAAGTTTCCAAGTTCGAGTAACAGCATATTCTGTAGTTGTCATACTCTTCCTTGAGGACATACTTTTGGTGTTCCTGATTAGATGATCTGCACTGAAAGCCACGGAGAGGAATATTATAGATGTGTGTGTGGTCTCTTTCTTTTTTAATTTTCTAGACGAGTATTTTAGTTATGACCTGATGTGGTTCCTTTTCTACATTTGCAATGGATGCATGCTACTTTTTCACACTTCGTAGGCTGCAGTAAATGTTGTCCTCAAGGGCATAGCATGATGAGGTCTGGGCTTCAAATCTTAGAACTTGTTTCTTTCCTTATCCCCAGGTTGTGGCCTCCTTTGTACCCAAAAAAGAAAAAAAAAATGTTGGATATGTGGTGAGCAAGAATATATGATTTTAAGGTTTAGTTTAATGAGAGAATAGGGTTCTTATAGATAATAGTTGAATTAAGATGGAAATGATTGAGCTCTTAATGTATTAAAGTAAATAGGATAACCCATTTCTGCTACTGAGCTACAAGAAATTTTTTGAATATAAACCAGGCTTAAGCTGTGAAGTTATTAATTGAACTAAGTTATTTACAAATTTGTAGAGTTTCAGTAATCTTATTCCTATCACGGGATCAAGATTTGGACATCACCTTACTTAAATAATCCTCAACTGAAGATGAAATTGTGTAATGTGAGAGAACCTAAAAGGAGGCTCTTAAATTGGAACCTGTAAATTCTATTGAATCTTAAAGTTAACAGAATAATGATGCTTGGGATCAAGAAAATATAGTATAGAATGAATGTGATCACCTACCATCTTAAAGATGATAGAAATATGAATGACTAATAACAATTAGCTTAAATAGTGCCATAAGTCGGTCGTAAGTAAAAAAAGGAAGTCCGAAATCGTGGATAGTTTTACTTGACATTGTCTATTGCATAGGCCTGATTTTGTACTCCAGTATAGTTACAAATATTTTAGATGCTCCATTTTGCTAGATACTTATTAGGTATCTGGGTTACACTCAGCTGTGCACTCTTACTTGGTCAAGCGTATAATATCAACTTGCAGTATTTTCTCTATATCTGTGATCATTACTGGCTGTATGTATTTCTAATTATCGATTGACAAACTTAGGTTTGTAGCATCAGCTCGACAACTGGCAAAAGCCTTGGAAGTGCCGTTGGTAAATGATTTGGGTTACACAAAGAGATATGTACGGTGTCTTCAGGTAATTTCCCACACCTGCTTAGAATAATTTGGATATGTGATGATGTATTCTTATATTTTGGAAACTTTTTGCCATAAATTTCCACTTTACCTAGTTAATATTTGTTATTAATTTTTTTTTGTGCTTCTTGCTGCTCTCATTTCTATTCTGAATTTTATATTGAGACAGTGCTTTTCTTTTTTGGTTTCTCTGGTACAATTTGTTAGTGAGAAAATTTGTGCTACCATGTACTTAGGTATTTCTCCTAGTGGTGGCCACGTAAAGGCTGAAAAGAAAATGTGTATTGAAAATTTATTGGTATCTGTGCTGGCATCTTGTTCTTTTTGGAGAGCAGAATCTGAGATAAAATGCTACATCAACTAAGCTTTTGATAGATTGTTCTTTATTGAACCATGCACTACCTTTTCCCAAAATTTCCTTTTCTTTCTAAAGCAAATTAATGTCCTTTAACTCCTTTCATGTTACCTGGAGATTCTTTCCCCAATGCAAATTGCTAATTTCCATACTCTTCCAAATTTTTTGTGGAACCATTTGAATGTACTTGTATCATTGAAGTCCTCTAACGGTTGCACTTTCTAGTACTAAATTACCAAGATGTACGTTAATGAGTTTTTTGATGAACTAATGCACTATTTCTGTTGTTTTTTTTCCTTTTTGTGGATTGGGGGGATGGGGGTGGTCTAACAGATATCCGAAGTCGTTAATAGTATGAAGGACTTGATTGATTACAGTAGAGAGACGAAGACTGGACCTATGGGTAAGTTTTGACAATATTTCCCTAGCTAACTTTGTTTTATTTTCTCATTGGAAGTTTCTTTTGAAATGCTTGGAAGTACTGATCCAGGCATCCTGCAATAGCACCTGAGGGTTTGTAGTCCTCTCATGTTGGTTTACCTGTAAGATAGTTTCAATTGAGAATTTTATAAGCCAGTAGGCAGCTGTTGATGTGGTAGCCCTTTGTTAGCTTGTGACCGTTTGATGTAATAATTATTTTCTAATTTGTGATGGTTAAGGTTTCTTTGTTTCTAGCTATTAGCATCCCAATGTGTATTTTTCTTTTGTTCTGTGCCATTGAAAATAGTGTATTGCATGATATAACTAGTTACCTACTGATTTGGGCATACTGCACCTTGCGCTTTTTTAAAATTAGTGTTAGAAGTCTTTTGCTGATTTTTACCTTATAATAAACCTGTCGTCTTGTAGCCTTAGTTATTAAAACCCTATACGTGAGCAGGGTGGTTATCTAATTTATTTGTTTATCAGAGAGTTTGGCCAAGTTCCCTCGAAGAACAAGTACTTCATTTGGTATTCAAGTTCAACAGCCTGAGGAACAACTACAACAGCAGCAGCTGACACCACAACAGCAAACGGTAGCCCAGAACACCAGTGCTGATCAAAGTTCTACCCAGGTTTCTGGGATGCATCTCGTTGCTAACAATGGAAGGGCTAACATAAATAACTCTCTTAGTGCTGCATCTGCATCAACATCTGCTGGTACCATTGGGCTTCTACCCCAGAATTCCATGAACTCCAGGCAGCAGAATTCTATGAATAATGCAAGCAGTCCCTATGGTGGAAGCTTTGTTCAGATTGCATCCCCTGGATCATCTAGTACAATTCCACAATCACAAGCGAATCCTTCTCCATTTCAGTCACCAACGCCCTCATCTAATAATCCTACTCAAGTTCCTCATGGTGCTTTAGCAGCTACTAGTCACATGAACTCAGCAAATTCTCCTGTGAATATGCCTGTGCAGCAGTCGGCTCTTTCCGGTGAGGCTGACCCAAGTGAATTGCAAAGCTCTGTTCAGAAAATCATTCATGAAATAATGTCTGGCCAACTGAATGGTACGGGAGGTTTGGTTGGTGTTGGCACTCTAGGCAATGATGTCAAGAGTTTAAATGGAATGTTGCCAACAGGTAACAGTACAGTTGTCAATGGTGGCAACAGTATGGTGGGTAATGGAACTGTTAACAATAGTTCAGGTATAGGTGGTGGTGGGTTTGGCACGATGGGTGGTGGGCGGCTTGGCCAATCTGCTATAGTGAATGGAATCAGAGCTGCCATGGGTAATAACTCAATGATGAATGGAAGGATAGGTAATGGCATGGCATCAATGGCTCGGGATCAAGGTATGAATCACCAACAGCAACAGGATTTGGGGAACCAGCTTCTGAGTGGACTAGGAGCAGTTAATGGTTTTAATAGTCTTCAATATGATTGGAAAACTTCTCCATGAAAGATGACCAAAATGAAAGGTGATGGATGTTTGGGTGTAGCTGCTGTGTTTTGTCGCCATGAAAACCCGCAGGTGGCCTCTGGCGCAGCACTGTATGATAGGAGATAGATGAAAGGGCTGCCCCCCTCCCACTTTGTACCAATTTCAGAAAAGTGAAACATATAACATAGTGTTTTTATCAAATGAAATGTTTTAAAGCATCTCATCTTTAAGTTGCTCTATTTTCTTATTATATTGTTTACCTTGGTTTATTTTTGGGGTTAATGCAAACCTTTTGCACCATGGTTGAAGCCAAAGATGTAAAGAAAGATTGATATGCATGAAACGAGGATTGAACCCAACTTTTTTTTCTTCAGGAAATTTGCTATCAGAATAAGCCTTTTCTGAAATTAGGTTTAATTCGTTTACACAACAATTCTGATACTAATTCGGATCAATAGGTTGAAACTTGTTTTTGGTATGAAGATACTGTACTGTATTTTACCATAACAAGCCAGGTACTCAAGTAACCATGTCTTGGCATAAAGAAGCCACGTTTGCTCGTACATTATATAAGCTGGCAAGCCAGCTTTGGTTTTGTTTTGTATTCTGCTATATATATATTTCAATTATCAATATATTTTTCAATGCAAGCAGCCAAGGTAGACTTGGGTACTGCACCAATGATGCTCTCTTTCTTCTCCCCGTTCTTGAAAAACAACATGGTCGGGATACTCCTGATTCCGAGCTGCGTCGCAATGTTTGGGCTGTCATCAGTGTTGAGCTTGTAACAAGAAATCTTTCCAGCATATTCCCTTGCTAATTCAGCGATAACTGGCTCAATCATCTGACAGGGTCCACACCATGGTGCCCAAAACTCCACCAAAACTGGTGTGTCACTGCCAACCACAAGCTTTGACCAGGTCACTTCGGTAACCTCTTCAACTGCAGATTGTAAATATCTCTTAGGCAAGGGCTATTCGTGTTGCAATAATGATGCTAAAAGTAACAAAAAGAAACAGCTGCATATACCTGCAATTGCTTCACTAGCTTTGCAGATGAGCCTGGATTTTTGGGGTTTGCCAGTAAATGAATTTGAAAAAGATGAAGATGATTTGAATGATAAATTGGGTTTATTGGGTCCTGTAAATGTCGGCAAATGGACCTTCTCAAGAGAAGAAAAATGACGGTAGCTTTGCAGCACAGTAGCTCTAGTGGTATTGCAAACTGAGCTCAATTGAAAACAGTGTTCCAGAGTCATCTCTAGCTCTTCCCTGAGACCTTGAAAAATGAAGATAAAATGTTAAAGCAAGTGATTTTTTTCCCTTCTTGGGGCTTTTTGAAATTTCTGGCCTAATTTAGAAGTAGATATTCTTTTGGCAAATAAAATAAAAATTGTGAGGTGGTGGAAAGAGTGCAAAATTCATGTCGATAACATTTGAAGTTTACATAGAGAAAAGGAAACAAGGCACTTGAGAGACTACTCAGGAGTTTCATCTGTGTTAGAGACATTGATTGACCACAAAATTTTCATCCATTGTGCAAATGGGATGGACCTTCTAGGCCGTAAGCCTTTTTTTTCTTTAATATATAAAAACATAAATTGGAATGCATTTATTATAGAAACATAACGCCATTAATTACATATTCTCTTTGGCGTCTTTTCTAGCCAAATTTTATGTCGGATAACACGATAAATGATGCATGTTCCATGGCACAAACAAGTTTAGATCTAATTATGTGTTCAATTTGAAGTAATGTTTTGTTTGACTAAAGGACTTCAAGAGAATTAAGATTACAAGTCTTTGTTCTAAAATTTTTATTTTTATTTTTTTATAATTATAGGTGTTTTTTTTTATTTTTATTCGGGTTGAATATGATATTCAGATAAAATTCATCCAACAATGATTTTTCTAAAATTCAAAATTGGTTCAAATGCTTGGAGGGAAGAAGTTCACTTCCCAATCTTTCCAATAACTTGTTGGTAAAATATTATTTAGATGGCATAGTTGATAATGAGTTGGTATATATACTAATTGATACAATGTTATTGGTTAAGATTTAACCAACTTTGATTAGGTGTCTATAAAAAGAGAAAAATTAAGGTTTTCAAATTATTTTGTAAAATTTTTTAATTTAAATATATTGATCAGTTAGATAAATCATTTTTAGATAATTGTGTTACATTTTTTTTGAAAATTTTGATGTAAGATTCAAAAAGTGTTGAGATTAATTGAAAATGTTGATTAAATTAGTAAGAAAATAAGGAAAAAAAAAGGCCAAGCTTATAGAATTCCATATTGCTAAGGAAAAAAAAGGTATAAGGGTTGTAAGTCTATATCAAATACTCAAGTCCTTGGTTTACAAATGCACCAAGTCAGATATTAGTATTTTCTCTTGTTTGAGAGAATTTTCTCTTTTTTTAAAGTGTTTGATACGTGTACTTAAATATTTTTGGAATAATGACAAAAATCTCATTGTATTTTAATAAAAATAGCAATGTGGTAGTTGTCCTTTTAATTTGTTTAATATGATATCTCAATTTTTTTGTCTATCATTTTGATATTTTAGATTCATCGTGTTTAATTTTATCAAATTTTATTATGTGGGTTAATGAATGATCGTTACGTGACAGGATGAGTGATATTTAAATTGGTAAACGATAAGGAAAGACAACTTGTAAATAATTTTTATTTTTTTCTTTTTTTTAACTCAATTATATTAAAAAATTATTAAAAATATTTTAAAATGCTTAGATTAAATTAAAAGTACAAGTCCATCTTATTTTCATTTGAAACAAGTCAATATTCTCTCATTTTCAATCTTTTACTTTTCAGATGGAAAATGTTGCAGTCTATTGTTTTTCTCATTTTAAACAAACAAAATTTCTACAACACAGTGCTTCTGTTTCATCATCGTCTTCTTCTTCTTCTACAACCCCCCGCATTAGTTAAGTCTTGACATGCTCAGATCTTAAGACGAGTCAAGTTCCAGTAACACTCCGAAATTTGAACAAGCGCTTCATCGTTGATGCTAACAGATTTACAGTCACATTTTAGACCAAGTGAGGCCAAAGCCCTCACTGCCTGTTAGAAACCAAGGGGGCAGAGAGAGGAGAGAAAGAGAGGGAAAGAGAAGAAGAAGAAAAACAAAAATAAAAAAATAAAAAGAGAGTAGAGAAGAAGAATCTTCTTCACTGGTCCAAGGTTTCGTCTATTGGTAATATAAAGGTTGGTGTAAGTGGGTATATCCCACTTTAGTCAAGTACAATCTACTGAGAGTGTTTTTATATAGTTTTTCTTCTTAATTTTATTCAACAATTGGGCCATAAGTTTATCCGATGTGCATTGTCGTTGCCCGCTCATTTTGTGTCTGTGCCTCGACACGTATTGCATGTTTTATCTTTTTGGATTTTTATTATTTTTTTAAAAAAATAATATTTTCAACGGTATTATTTTTTTCCAGTTACTGTTTCAAAAAATTTGGGATTTTTTGGTTCTTGGGGCGAAAATAGTGAGGGCAATTTTAATACTTTTTTACTTATTTGTTTTTGTGTTTTTACCATATTGTCCTTCTGTTACTAGTATAAATAGAGAGTTATTTTCCTCATTTTTCATATTGAATAGAAATACAACCCTTTTTTGAAAAAACATTCTTCTCCTCTACTTTCTATTTTCAATTTCTTTATAAACTTTATCATTTTTCTTAATCACTTTAGAGAAAATTTTATATGGAGTTTGGGTTTTAAGTAGACTGTAACCCCTCCAAATTTTTTTGAAAATTGTTCTTACTGTGATTTCTCGAGAAGAGCAACACCAATCAAGTTCCATCTTCAATATTCGAGTGTATGAGTATCAAAATACTGTGTTAACCTTGGGAGACGATGTCCACTATACAATTACACCGATTAGGGTGAATTCATTTCTAAGATAATGGATTTACCATGGCGTAGTAATTTTTGTTTTCATATTTAATTATTTATTCTTTTCATTCAATGCTAACATATTTGTTTTGCAGTAGATTATTTCCAACAATTTAGAAATGAATACTACTACTTAAACATGTTTACCCCGATCAACAAATACATTCTTGATCTATTCAAGCTCGAACCTCTTGACGGGACTAACTATCATCGTTGGTCTTAGAGGATGGTCATCTTCTTTGAAAAACTTGAAGTTGACCATGTACTTTTTGATCCACTTGCCAAGGAGAAACTTGGAGATTTAACCTTTGTTCCCGAAGATCCATATGGCGTTGCTTCAAAAGCTAAATTTGACAAAGAGAACAAAATGGTGAGAGGTCATATGCTAAGCTATATGGCTAACAACCTTTTTGACTTGCTTGTCAAAAATAAATATGCTAAATCCATCTTGGATACTTTGGAGAAAAAAAATATGAAGTCGGTGATGCTGGAATTAAGAAATATGTTGTTGGTGAGTGGCTCAAGTTCCAAATGACTGATGATAAGTCGATTATGGATCAAGTCCATATCTACGAGAAGATAGTTTTTGATATTCTAGCGAAAGGGATGGAGATATGTGAGATTCTCCAAGCAAATGTCTTAATTGAGAAGCTACTGCAATCTTGGTCTGACTACTGAAATATCCTAAAGCACAAAAAAGGGACATTCCTCTGGAAGAACTAATCAGCCATATGAAGATTGAGGAAGTCAATCGTCTTAAAGATAAGGCTTCAATTACCTCAACTTAATTCCCTTTAAAAACTAACTTTGTTGATTCTGATTCTAGTTCCAAATTTAGCAGGAATAAATAAGCTGGGAGTTAAAAGAAGACAATAAAATTCCAGAATAAGAAGACTATCAACTTCTAAAAACCTAGGAATAACAAGAAACCCAACAACCACGTGAAGTGCTACGTGTGTGGCAAAGATGGACACAAAGCTTACCAATGCTACCAACATTCTGATCAGAATGAAAACAAACCACGAGTACATGTAGTTGAAAATCTAGATGAGGTTATAGTTGATGTGGTTTCCGAAGTAAACTTGGTAAAAAAAAACACCGAGTGGATTGTAGACACAGACGCCTCTAAACATTTTTGCGCGAATAGAGAAATGTTCATCAAATTTGAAAAGGTAACAGAAGGTGAGCAAGTCTACATGGGTAATTCAAGCACGTCAGAAGTACTCAATAAAGGAAATAATTTACTCAAACTCACTTTTGGTAAAACGTTGGCTTAAGTAATGTTTTGTATGTACCTAACTTTCGTAGAAATCTAATTAGTGGTGGTCTATTAAATAAGGTAGTAATGAAAATAGTCTTCGAATATGTCCCGAAATGTAGATTATGTGGAGAAAGGTTATTTAAGTGGGGGTTTATTTGTGATTGAGATTATGTTTAATAATAATAAAGTCACCACTTTTGCTTACATTGTTGAATCGTTTGACATGTTGCATACTAGACTAGGATATGTGAACATTTATTCTTTAAAGAAACTTGTAAAAATAAATCTACTTCATAATCTGGATAATAGTAGCTTTAACAAATATGAAATCCGTGTTAAAGCCAAGCATACTAGTCCTTCTTTGAAACCTATCATTGATAGAAAAACTAAACTTTTAGAATTAGTTCATACTAATCTAGCAGACTGTAGAAACACAGAAAGTAAAAATGGGAAACATTACTATATTACCTTTGTAGATGAATACTCTAGGTATACTACAAGTAGATATGTCTTTAATTTGGGTGGAGTAGTCATTTCATGGAATTTTGCTAAAAAAACTTGTATTGCTCGCTCCATGATGGAGTCAAAGTTTATAGCTCTTGATTTAACCGGGTAAGAGGCCGAGTGACTTAGGAATCTATTTGTAGAGATTCTTATATGGGAAAAACTAGTACCTCTCGTATCTTTATTATGTGACTTGCAAACCATAATTTGTGTTGCTAAGAGTCAAAATTACAATGGTAAGAAAAAAAATATTTGAATAAGACATGAATCTGTGAGACATTTAATAAACAATGGAGTACTCTATTTGGAGTACGTGAGGTCTGAAAGGAACCTAATTGATCCACTAACCAAGGGGTTAAGTAGGAAAATGGTTCTTGATTCATCGAGGGGGATAGGTCTTAAGCCCAGTGGTTGAAGAATTCATGGTGGACACGTAACTTAGTTACTAAGTTCAGTGTGGTCAAATGAAACCATGGAAAGACTCATAGTGTACATTTTACCTATCCCTATGGAAAACGATGTAAATGTGTAAGGATGAGTTTTTACTCTTAACGAATTAATCGCCCAGAATTTGAATGGTCCTATTTAGACGGGCTTGATGAATTCACCGACTTGAGAGGTTGAGTTTATTACTCTTAATGAGTTCATATCCCAAAGTTTGAGTGGTCCTTTTGAGATGGAATCGATAAATTCATCGAACTTGAGTTTGAGAGGATGAGCTTAATGAAAGCTCTTAATGTTTCATAACCCTGATTCGAGTGGTCTATATTAAGATAGACTTAATGAAATCATCTACGTAAGTGTAAAGGACTAGCCACCTTCTATGAAAAACATTTTGGGTAGTTTTTCTAGAGCACTTACTAGCATCTCGAGGTACGTTGGCTAAACTTGTTGAGTTATTACAGAATGCCAATTGGATTTCAGATTAGTTATATGTCATAAGTTAACTCCTATCTTAACAAGTTCAAGGTTCATTCACTTGTTAAAGAGAAGAGTCACTTAATTGACTATGTACCAGTTTAAATCTATAATATACTAGTGCTTAAGCAACTAATTTCACTATTGCTCTTCTCACAATTTTTAACTAAAGGAAAATAAAACTCTATTTTTCTTGTGTTTTCAAAAATCCCAGAATCACTTTGCATTAGTCGAGGATTGTTGGTAATGCAAAGGGTTGGTGTTCACATTGATTAAGTACAAGCTATTGAGAGTGTTTTTATATAACTTCTTGCTCTCATTGAGAAATTGGGCCATAGGCCTATCACATGTGTGTGCCACCGCTACCTTCCTATTTTGGTTTGTGTCTGTGTGGAACATCCTAAAATTTAGCCCAATAAAAATGTAGAAATATATAAAAAATAAGATGTTGCACCAATGGTTAACAAATCAAGCATAAAGCATGAAAGTAGTGGAGGTCCCAAGTTCAAGTCCCAAACTCTTACAAAATAAATTAATTTTTGCAAAATTCTTTTGTTTTATTTAGTGTTGCCTTCCAAGCCTAATTAACCTAGGTAAAAATACAATTTTTACACAAAATAATCAGCCCTAATTCTCTTATTCTCCTACCTTTGTCATCCCCAATCACCTCTCCCTCTCCCTCTCCCAATCTTTATTTTTTTCCTTTGTCCTTCTCCTTCATTGTTGCCATCACACCTATCACCACCATTCTCCTTGATTTTCCTTTCTTTTGTTACTAAGATTGATCACCATCTTTCCCCCTACATTGCTGCCATTTTTTCTCAATTGAATCAACCCTAAATCTGTAATTTTGAGCATCCAAGATCAACTCCAACCTTGCCAAGAAAGTGCCATTGCTGATCCTCTTCATTAATTTGTGTAAGATCTGTTTTTTTTTTAAATTTCTTGATTAGTTTTGCCAATTGAGAACCTAAATTTTTAGATCTGGAATTTGGGGGATTTTTAATTATTTTAAGGGTATTTTTCCATCTTTTAATTAGATCTCAAATCGTTTTAGAATTTAGCCCCAATTTTGACCACCATGGGTGGTGGTGCGTACAACTATGTGATAGAAAAGGGGGTTGTTTTGTTTCTTTAATTTTACTCAATTGATTCTAGACTTAATTTTTTTTCTTGAGCCCTCCTAATCATCCTTTCATCACTTGTCAATTAGGGAAAAACGTTTTTGATCAATTGGCAATTTGGTTCTCTCAAATTGGGAAGTGTATGTGTGATTAAACGTAAACTAGTTTGTTGTTTCAACATAATTGTTGGGTAAAGGTTGTGAATTGACTAGATGAAGGAATTTAATCAATATTAGCTGCTGATTTCCCAGTATATTATCATGTTAGGTGTTAAGCCAAATGCCCCACATCAACCGTAAAGCCGAAGGACGTTTGCTATTGCGGTTCACATCAAATAAGTGTAAGATATCTAACAAGTTTGGATTTGTAAATTAATAGTAATTTCGAAGATTGGTTTGAACCCATAAGTGGATGTTTAGGTGCTGGTTAAAGGGTGAATTGAATGAATTTATACTGAATTTTGGCCTAGGTTCATTTAAATAGTTATTAAGGAAATAGCAAGACTCATTAGCGTGTTGTGAAAGAGCAAAAGATAAGGTGTGGGTCCTAAACTCATAAGCTTGTTTGAAATTGATATTTATCATGTTATAAATGATGATTTAGCTTGCTGATTGGATTGGATTGGATTTATAGCCAAATAATTAGTTTTGTGAAGTGGTCGAACAGGTACATTTTGAGCCTAAAAGATTAATGTGTTAGCAAAGTTGCTAGTTTGATAGTGTGAATTATTGATTGAGATCATAATGCGTGTTTGAGTTATGTGTTATGAGAATGATTGTTGAATAGCATGATACGCTGACATATTGAGATTATGCATGATATAAATGCATGAAATATTTGCTATGGTATATTTATTGAAATGGTTGCTATTTATGCACAATGAGATTCGTAAAGTATGTGAAATTGAACGATATTGATAGATATCATCACAATGGTAATTTGAAAGTTGGAAGATTGTTTCCTATTACTGAAAGTATTTGATTGATTGAGAACATGTTGAACATGTCTGTTAAATGTGAAAAGTATTGAATGTGATTATGTATGAGTTTGCCTGACATCATGCATGCGCATTGGGATGAGATTTTATGGTTGACGAAGGAGTTCCGTGGAGTACCGGTGGCATATTAAGACTGCATTATTCGTAGTTAATGCATTGCAATTGAAGTATCGAGGGGATTGGTGATCTTATCACACTATTTGATATTGGCGATCTTTATCGCACTATTTGTTATTTGGTAGACTTTTTGCATTATTGATTATTTGATGATTTTACCATAACGAGCTATGCTCGCATTTGTTGGAGTTTGGCAGACAAGCTCCAGGGAACTCGTGGTGTGTAGTGGTTGGTATGGGTAGGTGATAACTCTCGAAAAGAGTTATCTTTTATGCATTTCTAGCCTCGAGAAAGTACTTGAACTTAGGTGAAATTAGGCATTTTAGGATAGATTTTTATATTTTTCATTTCTTCATGCATAAAAGCTTGGTTGTACATTTTATTGCATTTTTAGTCTAAGTTTGGAAGAGAGGTGCGATGGTAGAATTTGGTGCAAGTACAGGTGAAGGTGTAGGTGCAGATGTAAGAGTAGATGAAGGAGAAGGAGAAGGGACCAGGATGCAGGATTATGCCGTGACAATTTTCAGGTCATGACAATCCTGGGAGTGTTGTTAGCCATGATAATCGAATGGAGTGATAACTTAACACCTTCTAGAAAAGGACAATTGGATGTGATAATCTGGGAGAATATGTTAGAACACACGCTGAAGGTGTGAGTCTGCCAGCAGCCTTCTAGAAGCCATATGAACGCAGAGCTGTCTAAAGAATACCGGCCTGCCTTTCTCCTATAAATACTTGTGAAGATGATGATGAAAGGTGTGACCAGTAAAGGTAAAAATTTTGAGTGAATTGAGGCACATCACACACGACCAATGCGTAAATCATGAGTGGATATTCGAGGCAAGTAGGGTATGAAGCTGATGACTCCATTGAAGGGATAAGCTCGAGGAAGAAGACGCTCTGGCCTCCAGATCTAGCCCAAGCGCTGGAGAAGGAGGAGGCTGGTAAAACAGCTCATGTGTTCTTCCTGGTTTCCTTAATTTTATTTGATTAGGTTTGTTGAGATGATTTTCGAATGATTTAATTTCTGGATTTATTTGGATAATTTTTATTATATTTTAATTAATGGTTAATATGATATTTTACTATTTATTTAAGTGGACTTTTCACAATGCACTTCACATTGATACGATGGGAGTTGGAATGTTTGTGATCACAACCATCAAAATTGCGTGACAGAGCAGTATAAGTATTGGAGGTTTGCCATGACCTTTTAGGATATAAGAATATACTCCAAATCTCTTTGAGCTTATTATTTATTGATTTTATCCCCTTGATATCTTGCCAACACTTCCACCGCCATTCAACTCTTTCCATTTACTGTTTACCACTTTACTTTTTTGCATTAAAATTTTTGTATTTACTTTTCTGTACCAAAACAACCAACTATTTGTAACTTCAATTTACAGCACTTATATATGAATATATCTTAAATATTTTGTTTATTTTCTTTATATATATATATATAGGTTACTTAGTTTATTTTACTCTTAAAATATATTTTCAGTATTTTGTTCCTTTCTTATTATATATATATATATATATTTATATATTTGTATAAAGAAGATAATACGTATTAAAATATATTTATTACTTATTATATTTTTATTCTTTATATATATATTTTTAATATGTATTATCTTCTTTATACAAATATATATATTACTTTGCCATAGCATAGTATTTACTAACTGTCTGCCCCTGAATGTACTCCAACTTGGCGTAGATTTTAGCTTTCTGCAAGTATACGGGTCAGATTGTAAATATAGTGTGTTTTAATGGAACGCTTGGTAGTATTCCGAGGATCGTACCTAAAGGAGGCTTAAGGCAAAAGTAAATCAAATCAATTCAAAGAGTAAAATTAATAAGTACTTATTTTAGGGTTTATAGTACGAAAAATAAATGAGTGTTTTGAGATCATAAAATAAAAAGATAAAATAAAATAGAAAGCAAAAGCAAAAGTTGAGATGTAGAAAATCTTATAAACGACTTTGGGGAGATTAGGTCGTTTCTGTATGATTTCCTCAATTGTTAGGTTTTGGGGATTTTCCTCAATCAACTTGTCACTATCCCAGTTAGACCTCTCGATCTTCTATCGGCATAGTAAGTCGTTATAGATTACTTATCGCTAGATGTCACAATCTAAACCAGTTTGGGGAAAAGGTGTTCACGGATGGACAATACCAATTTTGAGTTCATTCCCACCTAGATGACTTTCTAGGGTTGTCAGGCCTAAGGTTTGTTCGATTTTCTTCTTTTCCCAAATAGATGATCTGAAAGATAAAATCTCTATAAAACAACAATTAATTATTCATACGTCCCCTCCCTAATTCCCCAAAATGAAATTAGTTCCTCATGGTTTCTTTATTCATCAATAAAACAGTATATGTAAACATATAAGTGAAGAAGATAATGAAAAAGAAACTAGAATTGTATTAAGCAATCTGTCGGGAAAAACTCCTCAAACGTTTATACGAACTTCTACAATTTCATTTCCTTAATGTGTAGCCCTATAAGTAGTAAGAAAAGAAGTTACCTGATTGATCGTGAAGGTCCTCTTCTTCTTATTATGGTTATCCTTCTCTCTTTTGGCATGAACACTCGAAATTGTTATGTCTCCATAATATGGAGTTCCTACAAAAAGAATTAAGACATATATTTACAAAAGTAAATTCTAGTCCTACTCCTACAAATTATATAAGTCTTAAAAAAATAATTCCAAGTTACAAGTCTTAAAAAATAAAAAATCCAAAAACACTTTACTCCTCCTCGTCTATCTCATTCCCCTCATCATCACTATCATCCTCATATTCTGGTTCTTCCTCGTTATGTTCCTCATCCACCACCCCAAACATATCTGATGTGTAGTTAGGGACCCTAATGTTATGTTGTTGAGCAACCTCATGGAATATCGATCCCGATTCTTGCATCTATTGGATCATTCGATCAAGTTTTGGAAAACTTCCTTCACTTACTTCTTGTTGGGTTGGTGCCAACCTTTGTGTGAAAATTGGTGTAGCCATCGGATCTCGTGATTTTTTCTTCCCTTCTTTTAGTTGTTTAGCATGAAGCTCCCCATATTGTTAGAAGAGGGTGCCACTAATGACACTCATTGACGACTTCAATGTTTGCTCAGTAGTTTTCATAGGCACTCTTACCCTTTTACATAAAGCCGTGACTAAGTGAGGAAAGAATATCCCCACTGTTAGGCTTCCCACACATCAACTCATATTTTGGTGGATCTACTTCCCTATACAAACCTGCTTTTTCTGCAAAATTACAAAAATATTACTTCTCGAAAAGAATTAACATTAGAGACATTTAAAGCAAGTATCATGCGTGTGCTTATAAATTGGATCCATATTTTGGCTTCAGGAAACATAATAGCTTGGTTAAATGAAGTAAGGATGCTAGTGCTTGGCTTAAATTTTCATTCCCCCTTCCCTTAGTCAAATATGTAATTACCTCATTGATATTTATATCACTAAAAGATTCTAAGCCATTTTGATCTAAGAAATCCTATTCATAATAGGGAGCATTAAAGAATCTACATAAAATTCTGTGGGGATTGTCCAAAATTGTTCCCGCCTATGATACCTAACTAAAAGCTAGATTCCCTTGCACAAAACCATCAATAGGTCAAAACCCCTTTCTTGAATGAATGTCTTCCCTTAAAACTCATTAAAATATTTTTTCACATTCGCATTCACAAAATTCGAAGGATTTGTACCCAATAATGGTTTAAATTCTACAGTAGTCTAACCTTTTTAGGAGACATTATAAATAATAGAATATACGATAGTAGGAACTTTAAACCTGGTTTGTTTTGTTGCTCCCCTTGCTTTAAAACCTAAAAAGTCATAAGAGAATAGGAAAATAAAGGATTTTTAGGTTTTCAAAGGATTTTTTTGAGTTGAAATAAAATGGAGTAAGTTACAATAGTGTTTTAATAATTATAGGGGTTAGGATTTAGGGTTTTAAGTTGTAAAAACTCAAAAAAAATAAGCCTTTAGTTGATGGGTTGTGTAGTTGGGTCGGGTCATCCTTGCAAAAATTGTAGTCGATGTCGCGACACAGGGAGTCTTTGTCGCGACAAACACTTCAAGTTTTCTTGGTCCCGACACTTAAGGCATCATCGCGTCATCCTCTTCAGTTCCGGAGATTGCTGAATCTGTACGCTTTGTCGCGAAATGGAAAGAGCTTCATTGTGACATCAACATCAGTCTTGTTCTTCCTTGGTTTCGTCACCTATGTTGCAACATAAATGATGGTGTGTCACAACATACACCTGTTTCCTGTTAACTACTGAAAGAAAAATTAAACTTAATTAAAATTAAGAAAATAAACAAGTAATAAAATAAAACAAATAAAAAACACTAACAAAATTTAATTTAGGGAATATAAATTCTTTAAAAATTGGGACGATTCGTGTTGCCATCATAGAAGAATTTCCAATTAGTTTTCGACACTTTGATTCAACGTTTGTTTCTTTGTCGATATATACAAACCAACCCCATCGATCGAATCCAATGATGTTGCCTTATTTTCGATCGACGTGACATCCACATTACAAGCCATTTGGTACCAAATCCGAGCCAACCCTAAATCATTTCTCGGGGTATTATTGCCTCGAGCTTTCTCCCTTCTGTATCACATAATGTTTTGGTTGTTCAAGCCTTGCTATTGTTGTCGAATGAGAATGAATCAAACTCTCTGACTTCTTCGGTTGGCACCTTCTCTATTATGGCCAGAAAGTGTATTGGCTCAACTACACTATCATTAACGATTGGTTCAAGCTCTATCTTAATGGTTAGTTCATCTATTTCAATTGGATCAGATACCAATTCCCAGCATATTCTGGTAGGCTTGAATCATGTCTCTGTGCATGGCTCTTGAAACCATTGAAGGGTTTGAACTCCCTCACGAATTTTTCCCTTTTTAATAAGGGCTCAATTATCTTGACATCTAAAGAACGAGGTGAGGAAACATAAATGTAAATCTTTTCGGTTACCTTAAGTGTATGAAAAAACCCGATATTATTGATTTCTTTGGGAATATGCTTCAATGGAGAGATGTTGTACATTATGGCCATTTCCTATTCAAAACCTAACCCTTGATTTACAGGTTCTTTAATTGTCAATATTTCTTCTATATCTCTGTTAGTAGTAGTTGCCAATTGAAGACCCATATTTTGTAAGTTGAGATCATCACATTTACTCAAAGGAACCGATTCATCACTAGATTGAGGCCCGTTTTCAATCTCCTCTTTATAGTCATTGATAATATAAGGACTCTTGGGATCCATGTTTTGAGTGTCATCCATGTCTTCGTTCTCTGGAGGTAGTGCTTTGGATACTTTTTGCATCATTTTCATCACTTGCGCCATCTTATCTAATATGCATGATGATACCACAAAGATGGTTCTTTCGGTGGTTTCATACGAAGGAAAATTAGAGGGGAACTCATTTAAATATTTGTGCAAGTAATGATATTCTTCAAGTATCTCATATAAATTACAAGTTGACTTTTGTGGATGTTCAACTATATTGGTACTTTGATCATTCCTCCATTGGTATGTTGAGGCTTCATTTTTGCATTGGCTCCATTCTATCATGAATAATTTTTGGTTTTCAATGATCTCCTAATCTCCATAATATCCATCCTAGTATATGTTATCGTCGTAATTGTACCTCTCATTTGACCACATGTAATAATAATCATCCATGGCCTAAAATTTTTTTTAGAATGTTGGTTAAAAGTAATTAATCTGAAAAATAAATAAATAAATAAATAAATAATTGTTAGTATGGTTAAATTGTAACAATATCCTAAATTTTCCTAATTATTCTAATAGCAAAGAAAGAATAAAATTTACTAAAGCGTTGCCTCCCCAACAACGACGCCAACAACTTGACCGCCCCCAAACGTACTTTTGTTCGGCGTAGATTTTGACTTTTCGTAAGTATACAGGTCATGTTGTAAATATAGTGTGTTTTAATGGAACACTTGGTAGTATTCCGAGGATCTTACCTAAAGGAGGCTTAAGGTGATAGTAAATCAAGTCCCTGCAAAGAGTAAAATTAATTAGTACTTATTTTAGGGTTTATAGTACCAAAAATAGAAAGTAAAAACAAAAGTTAAGATGTAGAAAATCTTATAAACGGCTTTGGGGAGATTAGGTCGTTTTTGTATGATTTCCTCAATTGTTGGTTTTTGGGGATTTTCCTCCAATCAGCTAGTCACTACCCCAATTGGATCTCTCGATCTTTTGTCGGCATAGCAAGTCGATAAAGATTACTTATCGCTAGATGTAACAATCTAAACTGATTTGGGGAAAAGGTGTTCATGGATGTGCAATACCAATTTTAGGTTTATTCCCACCTAGATGACTTTCTAGGGTTTTCAAGGCTAGGGTTTGATCGATGTTCTTCCTTTCACAAATAGTTTATCAGAAAGATAAAATCCATGTAAAACAACAATTAATTATTCATTCATCCACTCCCTAATTTTCGCAAAATAGAATTAGTTCCTCACGATTTCCTTATTCATCAATAAAGCAATATATGTGAACATATAAGTGCAGAAGAGAATGAAAAAAAAACTAGAATTGTATTAAGCAATCTGTCGGGAAAAACTCCTCAAGGGTTTATGCAAACTTCTACAATCACGTTTCAAAACTGAAATTACTAAGAAAAAACCTAAAACCTAAAATCTACTGACTGTTGTCTAAAACCCTAGTGCTAGAAGCCTTATTTATAGCCTTGGAAGGTCATTTTTCTCAACCCTAGGTCAATTGTTGTTCCTCATGTTTAAGTGGCATTGTAAAGATCAAAACGCCCTTCACTTGGTGTAAAATTCGTGTCTAGGGGTCGATGTCGCGACATACCAAGTCCTATGTCACGAAATAGTAGTTAGTATACTTCTTTGTAGACATTTTCAAGGGTTTGTCGTAACGTAGACATGCTATGTCGCGATGAAGGGGGTTTGTTGTAACATACACTTGCTATGTTGCAACGAAGAAGGAAAATTCATGATTTCTTCATTCTGGTCCCTATGTTGCGACATCTATTATCTTGTGTCGTGTCATAGTGATCATTTTTGATATGGTACACCTTAATGGTCTCCTACACACTCACAAAGTACGTTAGTAAACTTTTAGGCCTCAATCGACCTTAAAGACAATAAAAGTAACCTTTTAGCACTTGATTTTCACAATTTATTCAAAGGTAAAAACTAAGTAAAATCATATAGAATTATAAATAAAATGCTTAATTTCAAGCTCCTCAAGTGTGAAAACTAGTTCAATCTACTAGGTATAAAACTAACAGACCACTAACTTTTACCGTGACATAGTTTTAGAGTCATGACATTAACATACACTGATTATACCATGACATTATTTTACCGTGACAATAACTGAATTAAATCACATTAATAGTTTCGATCCCTGTGGAGAATGTTAACTTGCTTATCACTTTATTACTTTGAGCAACGTGTATACTGGCACAATTTTCGTATATGATACAGCTGCAACAAGTTTTTGGCTCCATTGTCGGGGATCGACGAATTCAATGAGATTTGATTTAGTTGTATTTTAGTGTATTAATATTTTTGTTTTGTGCTAACTATATTTATTCTTTTTAACAGTTTTTCCAGTGTATGAGAAGAGGAATTCCTCTTCAAGAGTATAGCTTTGATCCATAAATAGAAAGAACCTTATGAAGAAGAAGAAGAAAGCTAAGGGATATGGTTGGAAACGATCCAAAACTAGAGGATCTAATTAATATTGGAGGTAGGATTCTGCCTGTGGTAGCTTTCGATGACATGGATAGACATTTACGGGATCATGTCATCCCAATCTTAGATAATTTAAGCCCTAGCATTGTGAGGCCAAAGATACAGGCTCCTCATTTCAAATTGAAGCCAGTTATGTTCCAAATGCTGCAAATAGTTGGGCAGTACAATGGTATACCAACTGAAGACCCAAGGTTACACTTGAAATTATTTGTTGGGGTTTGAGACTCATTTCGCCAGCAGGGTCTTCCTAGTGATGCCCTGAGATTAAAGTTATTTCCATACTTTTGGGACAATTTCTTCATGAAATAACCTTTGTTAAAATTTTTATTAAGGTATAATCCTCTCAACATGACTGCTAGATTACGTAATGATATTACTTCATTTAAGCAAGGAGAAGATGAAACTTTGTATGAAGCTTGGGAGTGGTTCAAGGATTTATTGAGAAAATGTCCAATGCACGGTTTCCAACACTAGACTTAAATAGAGATGTTATATAACAGATTAAATGCCCACACTCGCATGGTAGTTGATGTGTCTGCTAATGAGACATTGTTTGATAAATCCTACAATGAGGCGTACGAGATACTAGAAAGGATAACCACCAATGATTATCAATACCTAACAACAAGGCTAGGAAGTGGTAGAAAAGATTTAGGAGCAATGAAGCTTGATGCCATACATTATTGATAGACTAGGTATCCTCTCTAGCTAACACGATTGAAAATATGCAAAGACCTGTAGCAGCCAAAGATGTGAAGATTACTGAGATAATCTGGTCTACTACGGAGGCAATCATAAGTTGGAACAATGCCATTTGAATTTTGAACCCGCGTGTTAGGTTAACAACTTCAATCTCAACAATAATCCTTACTCGAACACGTATAATCCAAGCTTGAAAAACCATCCAAATTTCAGCTGGAATAACCAATGGGGAGGTAATCCAAGCAACATGGTGCGCCAGAATGCCACCAATGCTTCACAAGGCTATAATCAAGAAATGTCACGAAAAAATCAGTAACAACCTTCAACATCAATATCTTCAATTGAAAATTTGCTGAAGGAGTATATGTCGAAAATGATGCCTTGATTTAGAGCCAAGCTGCATCCTTACGAGTTTTGGAGAATCAAGTAGGCCAAATAGCCAACGTGCTGAACTCCAATGATATAGAGAATGCCAAAGCAAAAGGAAAGGAGTAATGCAAGGACATCACACTCAGGAGTGGAGTGAAATTACCTGATCGCATTGCTACCCAAAATGCCACAGCAACAAAAGGAGAGATAGCCCAAGGCCATGAAGAAGAAGCTGAAATGCCAAAAGAAAAAGCTGTCTGAGAAGGTTGAGAAAGAAGCAGTGTTAGGACTTGAGCCTGACAAAAATGCCACAGCAAAACAGTCACAAAATGTAGAAGGAAGGCCACCACCACAATTTCCCCAAAGATTCTAGAAATCAAAGTAAGATATTCAATTCAAAAGTTTTTGGAGGTCTTGAAACAATTGCACATCAACATCCCACTTATTGAATTTTTGGAGCAGATGCCTAACTATGTCAAATTCATGAAGGACATCTTGTTCAAGAAAAAGCGGCTGAGAGAATTTGAGACTGTTGCTCTCACTAAAGGGTGCACGACAATGCTGATGAACAAATTGCTACCAAAATTAAAAGACCCAAGGAGTTTTACTATTCCATGCTCTATAGGCAATCATTATGTAAGCAAAGCATTATGTGATTTAGGAGCAAGCATCAATCTAATGCATATCTCTATTTACAAGAAGTCAGGAATTGGGAAAGTGAGGCTTACCACTATGACGTTGCAACTTGCGGACATATCATTTGCACATCCGAAAGGTAAAATCAAAGATGTGTTGGTAAGAGTAGATCAATTTATTTTTCCTATCGATTTTATCATTCTTGATTGTGAAGCTGATAATGAAGTACCCATAATTTTGGGGAGACCTTTCCTTGCTACGGGAAGAACTCTCATTGATTTACAGAAAAGGTGAACTCATGATGAGGGTAAATGATCAACAAGTAACGTTCAACGTGTTTTATGCTATGAGGAATTATGATGATAAGGAGGAATATCACAACATTAAGCTTTTAGACATTCTTAATGAGAAAAAACCACAATGCCGTGAAATTGACGGGGTTAATAAGGTAAAGATCAAAAAATGCCCTGATAAAGAAATTTTGTCATGGCAATTTAAACCTAGACAACAATTTTCTTTACCTGACTTTGAGTTGTTGAAGGATAAACCCAACCTATAGTGGCCCAAACCTTTCAAAATATCTTGTGATTTTTCTCATAAATTTACTTAGAATCCTGTTAAAACACTAAGGCATGAAATAAAATTTAAAGAAAAACTTGTAGTGCGTAGGGACACCTATTTTAAGCCTTTTAAGGATTTTTAGAATTTCTTTTCTTGTTATTTTATTTTCTTTATTGCAGGTGATTTTATTTCAGGTGATTTTTTGTCTTTAGTCTTATTCAATTTGTTAAGTTTCTTTTTGAAAATGTGTTAAGTGTGTGCAAGTATAGAGGAGGGATGCACGAGAGGGGAATGTTATCCTTACGAACTCATAGACACCCCAACCGATTGCTAATGTGGAAGGGTAACATATAAAATCCAAATAAATTTCTCATCCTTCCCCATGCCTCAAATTTACTGCTTTACTGCACCACCCACGCCTCCAAATTTTTTGCCATCATCATTTCAACAGCTATCTACTTCTTAGTCCTTAATTTAACCTAGGCTGTTGAAATATTTTTACTTATTCAATCATTTCAAAACCTTTGTCTTCTTCACTTAACCTTCATACCAAAAGAAAGACTCCATTTTTATTTTCGAAAACCTCTAAACCATGACAAGAAAAATGCCAGTTAACCCATGTTTGCCAGCCCGTACTTTCTTTAGTAAAACTGCTAAAGATAGGTTCAAAAGAAATTTCAACAAACGAGGACTGTGGCTGGAGAAGGGATTCCTGTTCAAAGGCGGATAAACCAAATATGGTGAAAAGTTCATGTCTGTGGTACGCATGCACCGATGAGAGATTTTTTTCCTTCACCTTGATGATGTGTATATAAAGATGGTACGGTTCTACACTCATATCACAACCCCTTAAATTAGTAAATTCGGGGCACGAGGAGGGGTGAAAAATTGATTTGGCTTTTACGTGTTATCCTTCCATGTTGGCAATCGTTTGGGGTGTCCATGCGTCCGTAGGGATAACATTCCCCTTCCGTGCATCCCTCCTCTATACCTACGCACACTTAAGACCTAGTTGACCAACCTATTCCTCTCACTCCCAACCTCACATTGTCGTCCCCTCCTCCCTCACCACCATATTCTCTTTTAATCTCTCCATTCTCACCTATTTTCTCCCTTTTTCTACCACCATATTTTCTCTTTTAATTTCTTTTACTCCCTTTCTCCATTGTGACGTTCCCTAGCACCACCTATGATCCCCCCTTCATTCCACCTCCTACTCTTGTTGCCGTCGATCGCCGCCGTGACCACCACCATGTACTACCCGAGTTTTCACTTCTTTGCCATCTTTCTCATTCTTTATGTCCTTTTCCCATCTCTTGTTGCATCAAACCCTTACTATTTTTCTTAAACCTTTCGCCAAACCATTACTCTCTTGCCGCCAGATTGTCACCATCGTCGCCTCTTATGGTTGAACTTCTTCTCTCTTCCTCCTCATCTCATCCATTCTTTTATATTGACTAATCATATACCCTCTTCGCTCTAATGATTCCTTTAGATATCATATACCCTTTTCGCTCTAATGATTCCTTTAGATCACCCAACTCTCCAATCTTGTGTCTATTTTGATCCACCTTCTATCCCAAATTGATCAATAGTTTAAGTGTGGATTATTTAATTATCCAGTTCTCCTCTTAGTGTTTTCCTCTCTTGGTTGAATGGTATAGTGGCCATAGGAATTAATTTTATTTATTTATTTATTTATTTACGAGTTAATACTATCCATTACGCTCTTTGAAGGTCTAATCGATAATAATAAAAGGGATCCTTAACTTTGGATGGGAGAACATCGATTCAAGTGTGCTAACCGTGGGGTAACTATTATTGTGAGACTTTTAGTGACTGGTTTATTAGTAATAAAATACCTTTGTAGAATCCTAAAAAAAATGCATTATTTGCGTGTTAGATAGGTCTTTTGAGTTTAGATCCAAGCAAAATCGCTATGAGGAGAATGTGGCATATTAGGTCTATTAAAAAGGTGTGGGTTCAATACTACTTGTTGTATGTGATGTGTTGCTTTTGTTATATCATTACTTAAATTATGATTAATTTTGAGTACACTAAGTATTCAAAGAAGAGTTGAAAAGCTGATCAAGTGGAAAACCAAGTAAGTGACTCTAACTGAGTGATTCAATAAAATGCATGATATTTAAAGTGATTATAACTATGATAATGATGTATGTGTAGATCTTATCGTGATGCATGGCTTAAGTGATACGTTTGATGTTTTAAACATGTGATATCTATATATATGAATATGTCAATATCAAGATCTATGATCTAATGTGAAAGCATGTTAAAGTGGTTATTAAGTGATATGTGATTATATGAGCATGTTCTCATGCCTAAGTGTAAAAGTGATTTATATGTGATAAAAAATGAATTTTTTCATATCACATGCATGGGTTGGGATTTTTGAAAGGTGGAAGTATGTGGCAGTTTATCTTCAATTTAGTGGTGGCTTGTCCTAAAAGTGTTATCAGTGGTAATTTTTCTGCACATCAGTGGTGGCTTGTCCATAAATGGTGTTTCAATTGGACGAGTTCTAGGGAATTCGATATTGGCGGAGATGGGTAGGAAATTTTATAAAAAAATGTGCATCCTTTTAAAGTATGTATCGACATGTTCATGCATAAAAGTATTTGTTCTAAAACTTGTGATCATTATGATGATTGATATTTTGAGATTGATATTTTTTTATATGAAATTAATTTTAATTGTGTTGATCTCACACTGGGCTCTTTAAAGCTCACCCATGTTACTTATGTGTTTCAGATAATCCTCATGGTTAGGACTTGGATGCGATCGTCGGTGATGCTCTTGGAAATGATTTTAAATAATTATGTACTTTTATTTATGGTTTGGACTTTTATGGACTTTATTGTTATTTGGGATTTTATTTTATGTTAAATTATTGAATTGTGGGATGAGATTTTTAAACTTTGGACATTTGGCATTTTGCATAGATTAAATAAAATTTATCTTTTTAATAATAAAATTGTTTTCACAAACTCAATTTAACGAATTTGAATTTAAAGATCACTAAGTTTTTTTCCAAATAATAATTAAGAATTTCTATCAAAGTTCTATTAAACTCATTGTTTTTAAGAGAAATAATAACTCATGTTTTAAAAACGAACAAATTCAACTCACCTAAAGTTTTCGCCAAATTTTAAGCCCATGTAATTACTCAGATTGAGCCATAACTTCTATTCCCGATTTGAGGGGTTACATTTAATGGTATTAAAGCTCGATTCAAAACTCAGATTATGGGTAAAGTGTTTTCGAAAAACTTCATGCATTATAAAAGGGTATTTTTGGGTAAAACATGCCACGTGTTAAAATTATTGTAAAATCTAGGTAAGTGTTCTGTAGACTATGAAAACTCTAGACTATGACAACAATAGATAGTGAGACAAGTGTTAATCAATAAAATTAAACTTTGATTGAAAATATTCAAGTGATAACATAAAAACTTATCTCTTTTGACAGATATTGATAAAACTTAAAATGAGTACTCGCAGAGTTAGAATTAAAGGGATGAGAGCTTGCAAAAAGCCAGGTCAAGGAATCCAAGTTGACTCATCTACATTTCTAGTGTGAACCCCTAATCCAACAGCAAAAAATGTTGAACGAGCACCCACTATTGAGGAGAGTCAACATGAGCTTGCGAACGAGGTAGTATCGCAAGCTATGCTTCGAGTGTTAGAATGAGTGGCGGGTGCTCAAATTGGGGCCAACAGTCGTGGCACTATTGCTGAGAGGCTTCGTTCAAGTAGAGCTGAGTTGTTTAGGGACATTTGTGGGATGATCCCCGTTGTAGCCGAATATTGGCTGGAGGCTACAAAGAGGATCCGAGATGATTTAGAGTGCACCCAGAGCAGAAGCTTAAGGGGACTATGTCACTGCTACAAGATGAGGCCTATCGCTGGTAGTAGGCCATTATGAGAGGTAACCAAGTCAATTGACTGATGTGGGAATATTTTCTAGATGTCTTCTAAAAGAAGTATTTAAGCAAGAGGTACGTGGAGGCCAAAAGGCTAGAGTTTATTGAGCTAAGGCAAGGTGACATGTCCATGAATGAGTGCGAAGCTAAGTTCTTGAGGCTTAGCTGTTATGCTCCAAGTATGGTTGTGACCAATCAGGATAACTACACCCGATTTGAGTTTGGGCTAAGATTCGAGCTAATGATCGCTTCAAGAAAGTGTTTTCGAAGCTTTGGTGGAGAAAACCAAAATCTATGAGGAAGTTAGGCGCATAGAGCGTGAAAGAAAGGAATATGCAAAAGTCCCTACGAAGAGAGAATCAGACAATAATGTGCAGGCTTCGCGTCTAATTAAGCGGGCCAGAGATGTACAACCCTACCAAAACTTTGTTGCAGTGAAAGGCAAAATTCAGAATTATGCCACTTGTGGCAAGTGGCATTCAGGTGATTGTTGGAAGAGCACGGGTGCATGTTTGAAATACGGGTCACTGAACTATAAGATCCGAGATTGTTCACAACTCAATGAACAAATGCAAGCACTAAGACAGAATCGAGCCCTAAATCAGAGACCTAGACAGCAACCCTAAAGATGTCAAGGATAGAACAAAGGTGAAAACACTTGGAAAAGGCAGAGAGCATCGGGTCAGGGTGCTAATTTGGCAGATATGAGGCAACCAACAATTGTGTATACGACTAGACACGGACAGGATCGTGTTGTAGTAGGCGAGATAGTAGATACTTTTACCATTAATGTTATTCCATATTTTGCATTAATTGATATTTGTTCTATGCACTCGTACGTTTCTTGTGTGATAGCTAATAAACTGGGAAACTCGGGTAGAGAAGACTAAGTGATGTAATTGTCCTTAGTCCCTTAGGACAATTTGTACATGTGAACAAGATATATATGAGATATCTGTTGCAAGTCCAAGATGAGGTCTTTCCTACTTATCTAATGGAATTACTTTAAGGACAAATTGATGTCATATTGGGCATAGATTGGTTGAGTGAGCATCGGGTTAGCCTTGATTGTGATACAAAATGGGTTACCCTAAGGACTCCATAAGGGAACTAGATAATTATGATCAGAAGCGTCGAAATTACTTATCAAATGTGATCTCTGCCTTAGTAGCGGATATTTGACTCGAAAATGATGTGAGGCCTATCTAGCATATATCTTGGATACAAATGTAGATGGCGCTGTGTTGGAGAATATTCATATAGGGAAAGAGTTTCCTGATGTCTTTCCAAAAGAGTTGCCTGATTTACCTCTGGAACGTGAGGTCAAATTCAGAATTGAGTTTCTATCTGAGACAACACTAGTGTCTATTACACCTTATCGCATGACACCTAAAGAGCATAAAGAGCTCAAAGTGTAGTTACAAGAGTTGCTTGATCGTGGCTTCATAAGGCCAAGTGGGTCACCGTGAGAGCTCTAGTATTGTTTGTGAAGAAGAAGGATGGGTCGATGATGCTTTGTATTGATTATCGTCGGTTGAGTAATCTGACTTTGAAGTAAGTATCCCTTATCGAGGGTCGATGACCTTTTTGATCAATTTGAGGGTGTTATAGTTTTCTTCAAAATTAATTTGAGGTCAGGTTATTATCAGTTGCAAGTGATAGAGGTGGATATATCGAAAACTGCTTTCAGGACTGGGTATGGGCACTATGAATTCCTAGTGATGCCTTTTGGGCTTACTAATGCGCTTCATAGACCTCATGAATAGTCTTTCAGCTTTGTCTTGATCAGTTTGTGGTGTTTTTCATTGATGACGTTTTGATCTACTTCAAGTTTGAGTTGGTGCATGAGGAACACTTAAGGTTAGTCCTTCAAACCTTACGTGAGAAAAATCTATATGCGAATCTAAGTATGTGTGAGTTTTGGCTTTGAGAAGTGGTGTTTTTGAGGGATTTTTATTAATTGCAGCAAGCATGCCATTTAAATGGACCAATGAACAATAGGCTAGTCTCATGAAGCTCAAGGAAGTATTAACATAGGCACTCGTATTGATTCGACCTGAGTTTGGTAAGGATTATGTGGTTTATAGTGACGCTTCTCATACAAACCTTGGATGTGTACTGATGCAAGATGGGAAAGCAGTGTCATATGCTTCGAGGCAACTCAAACTAATTAGTGTAACTACCCAACACATGACCTTGAATTGGCCGTAATGGTTTTTGCTCTTAAGATCTGGAGGCACTACCTTTTTGGGGAGAAGTGTGTCATCTACAGAAATCATAAGAGTCTTAAGTATCTCCTCACTCAGAAGAAGTTGAACTCGAGACAAAGGCATTGGATAGAGCTACTTAAGGACTATGACTGCACTATTGAGTACCATTCGGGTAAAGCTAATGTTGGCTGATGCATTGAGTAGAAAAGCGATGATTGAGTTAAGTGCAATGTTTGCTAGGCTGAGTTTGTTTGAGGATGGAGGCTTACATGCAAAATTACAAGTGCAACCAACTCTATTGGAGAAGGTTAAGTTGAAATAATTATCGGATAAATCTTTAGCATCTCATGTGAAACTTATCGAGGAGGGTAAGACTTTCGATTTTACCTTTAATTCTAAGGGAGTTTTATGCTACCATGGGAGATATTGTGTACCTTCAGATTTAGAGTTGAGGTAGTCCGTTCTAAGGGAAGCGCATAGCAGTCCTTACGCTCTGCATCCCGAAGGAAGTAAGATGTATCGGGATCTTCATGAGTAGTATTGGTCGCCATGAATTAAGCATGATGTAAATGATTTTGTGGGAAGATGCTTGGCATGCCAATAAGTCAAGGCCGAACACCAATTTCTTTTCGGTTTACTCCAACCCATTCAGATTCCTCAGTGGAAATGGGAACGTGTCACCGTGGACTTTGTTACTGGGCTACCTTTGACGCCTTCGAAGAAAGACTTCATCTGGGTGATTGTTGATCGGATGACTAAGTCTACCCATTTTCTACCTGTGCATACCAACTACACATTATCAAGGTTGGTGAAATTGTATATGTTCAAATTGTGAGACTACACGGGGTACCGATTTCTATCATTTCTGATTGGGATCTTCATTTCACGTATCTATTTTGGAAGAAATTGTATGAGGCTCTCATATGAGGTTGAACTTTATTACATCTTTCCATCCACAATGTGATGAGTAGTCTAAGAGGGTTGTCTAGATTCTCGAGGATATGTTGAGAGGTTGCGTGATTGATTTTTGAGGCAGTTGGAAGGAATATCTGCCACTTGCTAAATTCGCGTATAATAATAGCTTCCAGTCGAGCATTCAGAATGCTCCCTATGAAGCTCTTCGTGGACGCAAGTGTAGTAAACCTCTATGTTGGACTAATTTGAGGGGGAAGAAAGTGTTAAGACCAAATTTAGTGCAAGAGATTGAGAATACTGTGAGGATTATTCAGGATCATTTGAGATCGACATGAGATCGACAAAATTCATATTTTGACTTGAAAAGGAAGGATATAGGGTTGAGTGTTAGTGATCAAGTCTTCCTTAAGGTTTCATATTGGAAGAAAGTGTTAAGGCTTGGCTGCAAAGGGAAATTGAGTTCGACGTTCATTAGAAACTACCACATCATTAAGAGAGTTGGACCAGTGCCATGTCATGTAGAGTTACCTCCAGAGTTGGATCATATCCACGACGTTTTTTCATGTGTCCATGTTGAGGCGATACCGATCTGACCCTTCTCATATATTTTTGGTTAAGGAAATTGAGGTTCGTTAAGATTTTTCATTTGAAGAGGAACCGGCACAAATTTTAGATCACGAGGTTAATGTTTTATAAAGGAAGTAGATTCCACTCGTAAAAGTTTAGTGAAGGAATCACGGCTTTAATGACGCCGCTTGGGAGCTGAAAGATTCAATGTGACAATAATATCGTCACCTTTTTCCATCAAGTAAATTTCGAGGATGAAATTTGTTTTTAAGGAGGGTAGAGTTGTCACATATATCAACTAATGAAAATACTATATATCATAACTAAGGAGGGTAAATTTCAAGGACAAAATTTGTTTATTTCTAAGGAGAGTAAGTTTTCATGGAAAATACTATATAAACTTATGAAAATACAATTATATCATAACTAAGCTAACATATATCAAGAACTTACATAAAATCATAAATTATATTCGCATATGAGCTAACTTATTAACAAAATTTATTTCTGAGCATCATTTTATTTCAACATTCTTATGTGAAAAATTTGAAATTTTTTTAAATTCATACAAGATTGACCCCTAACCTCCTTTAAAAAGAGACAAAGTAGTTATTGCTTGCTCGTTCTTGCTTGCATGCTTGTCATCTTCTTTCCATGACTCGAAGATATGATCTGGGAAATCAAGAATAAAGCTATTAGAGATATTCTTAAAAGAATTCTTTATGGAATCATCTCTAATTATCGCATATTTCCAATAAGTTTGTTATTGGTTATGCATAAATTTCCACATATCCATCATATTTGAAAATTCTGATTTCTTCAGTGTTTGAAGAAGTGGGCATAGGAATGGTCAACTTAGGATTAACACTTGGCTCAACTAGTTCAACAACATTTGGCTCCACTCTCAGTTCAGGGCTATTTGGTTCCATTCTCGGTTTAGCACTATTTGGTTCTCCTTCAAATTCTTCTTCATCTATTTCATTTACTAAGTCAACTTTCGGTTCAAATTTGGTTGATGACTCATCAGATTCTGGTTCTTTTGGATCATTTGGCTCGATCTGGTTCAATTGTTCAACATTCTCCACTAATTTCAAGATCATGTCTTGTTATACAACCCTGAACATAACGCCCCTTCAAGTTTGCTTTTGATTTAACTTGGGCTCTCAAGCAAAGTGAAGTAATCAATGATTGAAAGTTAGCACTTCTTGCCTTTCTCCTTGCACAATCTTGGATTTCTTTGAGAATAAATTTCCCAACATTGCTAGACCTTTCTGTCATAATTGCATATCAAAAGTATACGTTCCATCGAGATGGTGGAACTATGTGAGATAGGTTTGAAGCTATATAAAACAAAGTAGAATCATACCTTAGCCACTGGTTTTAGGTATTCCCTTTGGCAAGAATGATTACCATACTTTCTTATAATCTATTAGGATTAATTTGTAACGAAAATAAGTACTTGTTAAAGAAAATCCCAATTGATATTTGTCATCATGGAAATTACTCATCCTCTTCATGATCAGGAAAATTAAACAAATCATTAATGGACTTAGAAGTAAGGGTACCTTCTTTTTGCGAACAAGAACTTCAAAAGCATTTGGAACAGTTAAGTTGGCGTAGAACTCTCGTACTAATTCCTCTTAAGGTAGTGATCGTGCATTAAAAAATTGGTTCCAATTTAAGGCATCAATTGTTTTTCGAATTGTCAAAGGCACAATCATCTTGTCATTGCTCTCTAATTTGAAACCTTTTTTTGGCATCATGGGCAAATTTTTTTGAAGATAGAATCAAAATCTTTCCCTCGCTTCCACATCTTAAATCACAATTGGATTTTTGGAAAAAATTCTTTGAAGATCTACTTCTTTTTCGAGACATGATAACTTTTCCCGAAAAAACAAGAAGAATTTCGGTAAGGAGTTTAGGGAAAGGAAGTAATTAGGAAGGTGGTTATGGTGGCTAGGGTTTGTGATAGCAAAAAGGATGCGGCGACATGAGAATTGCAGCGGAAAATGACTTAGGTAATGATGGTTGTTGTGATGGAAAGGGTTGCTCCGACGAAGGATTTGCGACGATGATAGTGGGGTTATATGGAAAGAAGGAAAAATTTGTGGAGAAGATTTTGGGAGTTGAGGTTGACGGAAAGGAGAAAGGAGAGATTGTAGGTTTAGGGTGAAGGTTAATTATTTAGGTGTTGAGAAAATATAATAAATGTAAGTGGTTTATATAGTGATGGATTAGGGCAGCTTTTAGCAAAAATTTAGCTAAAAGAGAAACTTGGGTGGCAATGCATGGAGGGAATTAAAAGTGGTGGCAATTTTAGGGTTTCAAAGGTGTTATGGACGACAATTAAGCGGTCTTTTCACCTCTTCATTATTTTGGACCTCTATCCAAACTGCAATTTTTCCTTAGACTAAAAAAATAAAAAATGAACTAGAAAAATTAACTAAATTAGTACTTGGGTCAATTTGACTCTCTTATTAAACATAAAAAAAATGAAATTAAAATTGAAAACCAAAATGAAAATTCCTTTCAAGCTACTTATTAAATTTCTTCTCGAAAAATTACATCAAATTAAGTTCTCATAAAAGATTAGAGGGGTCACAAATGGTCCCGCTTAAGTTTCAATCCCCTTAGACAGAATTAATTTAATTTACTAATTCAAGAAAAAGAATTTCTAAATATGTCATTTATTCAAAATAAAAATAAAAATTAAGGGTCCATTAAGTCGAGCACGACCTCAACTCGATCAACATCATTATTCCAAAAGTGTTTGAGATAGTAACCATTAACTTTAAATATACCTCCCTTTATTTCTTGTAATTCCACCACTCCATTCAGATAGACTTTTTGAATGGTGTATGGTCCTTTCCATTGGTATTTGAGTTTTCCAGGAAATAATATTAGCCTTGAATCAAACAATAAAATTTCTTGACCTTCTCTGAATTCCCAAGGTTGTACACGTTTGTCATGTCATCTCTTAGTCTTTTCTTTGTACATCTTGGCGTTCTGGTACGAAAACAACCTTAATTCCTCCAACTCAACAAGTTGTAACATTCTTCTCTCACTGGCTTTCTTTAGATCTAGATTTAATTGTTCCAAGGACCAGCGAACTTTATTTTCCAACTCAAGTGGCAGATGACATTCTTTTCCAAAGACTAACCGCTAAGGAGTCATTCCTAACGGTGTCTTGAAAGTTGTTCAATAAGCCCATAGAGCATTATCGAGCCTTCGGGACCAATCTCTTCCATTAGGTCGAATCATATTCTTAAGGATTCCTTTGATCTCACGGTTTACACATTCAACTTGCCCATTTGACTGTGGATGATAGGCAGTGGCAATTTTATGTTTCACATCATACTAGTCAAACAACCACTTAAGTCATTTGTCTACGAAGTGAAATACTTCTTCACTAATTATAGCTCTAAGAGTCTCAAACCTTTTAAATACGTGCTTATGTAGGATTTTCATGACAACCTTAGCATCATTCATTGGGTATGTCTCTGCTCCCACCCACTTGGATACATAATCAACAACCATTAGGATATACCTGTTGCCATAAGAAAAGGGGAATTGGCCTAGAAAATCAATGCCCTAAACCTCAAATAATTCTAACTTTAAAATATTTGTTAAAGGAATCTCGTTCCTCCTTGATGTGTTTCCAGTCCTCTAGCATTTATCACAATTTTTCACATATGCATATGCATCCTTGAACATTGTTGGCTAGAAAAATCTAGCTTGTAAGATCTTTGCTGCAGTGCGGGAACCACCAAAGTGTCCCCCACTCGGAGATGAATGGAAATGGTACAATATCTTGTCAATCTCACTTTCTGCTATGCACTTCTTGATTATATTCTTTGCACATTGTTTAAACAAAAATATATCCTCCCATATATAATACCAACTATCATGAAGGAATTTTTTCCATTATTGGTATGTCATTTTTGAAGGCATTATTCCACATGCTAAATAATTTACGAAATCG
The DNA here is from genome assembly GCA_039519145.1 of Kokia cookei. NCBI lineage: Eukaryota > Viridiplantae > Streptophyta > Magnoliopsida > Malvales > Malvaceae > Kokia > Kokia cookei. The sequence goes on along the minus strand of CM076903.1, from coordinate 26,206,693 downwards.
GTAAACTAAGGAGTTTCATGAATTAGATTTACCTCGAAAATATGCTCATTTGGAAATTATTCATTAATAGGAACAAATGAATGAGTTACCTTATTTTGTTCCAACCTTAATATATGGTTAGCTACTTGATTTTCAACTAATTTTCTATCTTAGATCTCAAGGTCAAATTCTTAGAGTAAAAGTACCCACTAAATTAACATCAGTTTAGCATCTTTCTTTGTGAGTAAATTTTTGATGGTTGCATGATCGATAAATATTGTAACTTTTGTACCTATAAGATATGAACGAAACTTGTCAAAAGCACAAACTATAGTAAAGAGTTCTTTTTCAGTTACCGTGTAGTTAAGCTGGGCTCCTATCAAAAGTTTTATTTGCATAGTAGATAGGATGAAACACTTTGTTTCTTCTATGACCCATCACAGCTCCAATAGCAAAATCGCTAGCGTCACACATTAACTCAAGAGGACAGCTCCAATCTAGTGTAATGATTACTAGGGTTGAGATTAAATTAAAAAATGGTGTCTTTTTCTAATAGATTACACAAAGGCTTAGGAATTTTTTAAAAATCTTTGATAAACCTTTGGTAAAAACTTCTAATTCCTTTAACGCTAACTAGATGTGGTAATTTTTTGATTACATCCACCTTTGTTTTTTCGACTTCGATCCTGTGTTTGGATATTTTGTATCCCAAGATAATCCCCTCATTAACTGTAAAATGACATTTCTCCTAATTAAGGACAAGATTTGTCTCCTCGCATCTCTTTAGTACCTTAGCCAAATTACTCAAACAAATTTCATAAGTACTACCAAAAATAGAAAAATCATTCGTGAAAGCCTCAACAAAATTTTCAACCATATTAATAAATATTGCAATCATGCATCGTTGAAATGTTGCAAGTGCATTGCATAAACCAAAAGACATTCACCTAAAATAAAATGTATCATACGGGCAAGTAAAATAGTCATTTTGTGTTGGTCTTCTAGGGCTACAACTATTTGGTTATATCCCGAATATCCAACTAAGAAATAATAAAATTTGTTACCTGTCAGTTGGTCCATGATGGTATTACAAATGACATAGATTTTCTTCCAAATTTAGTGTTTAAATTGTCTCTTTTGTATCTCACTTAGCATGCATTATTAGCAATTTATACTTAGTTTTCATGTTTTTCAACTCATTGATAGTTTGTTTAAATTCTTGTTATTTTTATCTATTTTTGTACTAATATCGATGCAAGCAGCCGATATATTGCGTCTTAATATTGTCACCGCAGGAACTAAGCCTAGAAGCTTAATGCTGGATGAATGCAGCCACAAGATCAGCTAGTAATTGCGACCAAGAGATGTCTCAACATTGAAACTGAACCTTGAATCAGTAGAAGCTGAATTCGCAACTGGAAGCACCCAACGCAGGAATTTCACAAATGTCGCTGCAATTATGATCTTAGAATGCGCTCAGCGATGCAGAGACAATCTGCAGATCTGTGAAGAACATACTAGAACTGCATGAGTGCATAGTTGTATTCTAACTAATTTTGGCAGCTGAAGAATCCAGATCTAGATCTGAGAGAGAAGGCTAAATCTTGAAACATTTTAGAAGCTATAAATAGACAAACAAAGAAGGAAAGAAATCATCAAGAGTTAAGGGATTTAATTATGAAAATTCTGTGTGAATTTGAGATTTGAGCTGGAAATCAAGGAACTGATGAAGCAAATCTACAACTGCTTCTGACGAGAAGTGCTTGATGTCGAGCAAGAGGAACAATTAGGGAGTAGGCCTAGTAGTCTAGAGATAGTAAGCTTCGTTGTACTATTTAATTCTTCTTAAACGATGATGGAATTTGATGATATTAAATGAATACGAGAGTATCTTTTGATGTTAGATCATTTTGATTCTTACTTTATACTACTTATCATTTATTCTTGGATCTAACCACTCTAAACACGAAAGTGAAATTGCAGTACGCCGACATCGAGAGATGTGGTGACAGGTTAGATTAACAAGTGGGTTAGGCGAGAGCTGCTCGGGACTGGGATAACAGTTACTTGTTCTTGGATACACATCGTTACTCACACTGAGAGGTGGAGTGATTGTATTTGAGTAGGGATTAAGTAGGTAGTTGTTGTTGGTAAGAACTCAAAGGGACTTTATTGTAGCGAAAATTCATCTATATCTTACCTTGTCGACGCATCTAGCATTGCAACTTAGCAATATTTAGTGAACCATTTCCACCCTTTACACTTTGTCACATTTATATTTCATGCATTTTAATATTTAGCACTCAACACTCAACACAATTGAATTTATTTTCAGTACACTGACATTTAATCTCTAAAGTTTAATTCTAATTACGTTGATATTACTAATTATTATAGTGTGTAGATCTGACATATTGCACTGACATTAATACTCACATTACTTTTAATTTTAGTATTGATTGCTCCGACATTTAGACATCAAAAACCCATTCCTCGTGGGATCGATATCCGATAAATTTGTCTATCAACTATACTTGCATCAACGTGTGTACGCTTGCACAATCGTTGTGTCATAAAAACATCAATCAAGTTTTGGCGCCATTGCCAGGGACTAGCGTTTGTTTGATGTTTACTTTTGTAGTTGCAATTAACTTTACTTACTTAACTTTTAATTTTTACTAACCTATTATTATTTCTTTAATTATTTTCTTTTACAGATTGTTGCATATCCACAAGGAGAAATCCTAAGGACATTGTATACTTTGATCCGAAACTTGAATGGACACTTACGAGGAGAAGGCAAGAACAAAGGAAAATGACTAGTAACAACAACAACAATAATTTGCCACCATTGCTGCCAAAAGAAGGAATTCCTCCAATGCTTCCACAAATTATTAACCATATACCACCACCACGTCCACAAGAAGAACAAATACAAAATAGGAAAATAAGAGATTTTGTTGTGCCTATACTCGATGATCTACAACTAGGGGTTGTGAGATCAGCTATTCAGGCTGGTAATTTTGAACTGAAACCGGTGATGTTTCAGATACTCAACTCTAATGGGCAGTATTCAGGTTTTTTGCATGAAGACGCACGAGAACACTTGAAATTGTTTTTACTTATTTGTGCATCCTTTAGTCAACATGGTGTCCCTGATGATGCATTGAAAATGCAGTTATTCCCTTATTCGTTACAAGGTAAAGCAATAACATTTTTTAGAATTATCATTAGGATCTATCACATCTTGGAATACGTTAGCAACGCAGTTTGTTTTGCGTTTCAATCCGTCGATAATGAACACAATGTTGCAAAATGACATCACTACATGTCAACTTGATGATGAGAATTTACACACAACATGGGAGTGTTACAAAGCATTGCTTCGACTGTTGCCCAATGAATGGAATTCAAAAAGAGACTCAGATTGAGATTTTTATAATGGTTTAAATTCTCAGACAAGAAATCTTGTCTACTCATTGGCAAATGGTCCATTGTTGGATTGTACATATGATGAAGCTATTCGAATTCTGGAGAGGATTGCCCAAAATGACTACCAATATCCAATCTCTCGTTTTGCACAGGTAAAAACAAATCCTAGAGTTCTTGAATTAGATGTTATTTCTACATTGTCAGTGCAGGTATCCTCATTGGCCAACATCATAAAGATTATGAAAGGAATAAGCAATGTTGCTCCTATACAAGTGGCCCATCAATTGAATATGCCGATATTTTCCTGTGAGATTTGTGGCGACAATCATAGCTATGAGGACTGTCCACAACATGCAAAAAATGCATACTATGCAAATAACATCCGAGGGGGATCATTGGTAATTCATACAATAATCGTTCTCAACAACCTTGGGGGAATCACAATGCTTCCACGTATAGATATGAAAATTCCTCAAATCAAGGGGGTTATAGACAAGGAGGTTACAATGCCAATTCGCAGCAGAATTATCATCAGAATTCACAAATAAATTCTCGTTCTGATTAGGTGCAGTCACATAGTCCAATGCAACCACAATCGCGATTACAGCCACAATAGTCTGTACCACCACAAATGTAAAGACAACATCATCAGCATCAACAGCAGCAGTTTGCTCAACCAAAGGTAGATCCTATGGCTGCTCTTGAAGCAATGATGCGTGAGCATATCACACGAACCAAAGTAATAGTGCAAGGAAATTCTTCTTCCATACGAGCATTGGAAGCTTAGCTCGGTTAGTTAGCTTCTAATCTTAGTAATAGATTGCCAGATACTCTGCCTAGTGATAATAAAAATCCAATTCAAAGGGGGAAGGACCATTGCAAAGCAATCACACTAAGAAGTGGAAAATAGACAGTAGGGCTAAGTATTTCTGATCAAAACCATGTCGAAGCATCCACTTCACAGTAATAAGAAGAAGATATAGCTGAAGGAAGTCAAGCAGAAATCAATGATGAAGAACCAACTGTAGTACCATCTCTACCTACAGTCTGCCAAAATAAGTTGTCGACACAACCATCAAAGTCGATACCACTGAGTTATTCACAATAACCCACTGCCATAATACCTTTGTCATTCCTACAACGATTTAAAGAAAAAGTCCATGACAAAGATTACAGAAAGTTTGTTTCTACTCTAAAACAATTCCATATTAATATACTTCTAATAGATGCTCTTGTGCAGATACCCAGTTATGGGAAATATATGAAGGAGTTGTTATCAAAGAAAAAGAAATTGTCCGACATCGAAACGATTATGCTCATAGAGGGGTGTAGTGCTGTGCTCACAAACAAGTCACCAACTAAGATGAAAGATCCTGGCAACTTTATAATTCCATGCTCCATAGGGAATCATTACTTAGGTAAAGCTTTATGTGATCTAGGAGCTATTATTAACCTAATGCCTTTGTCTACTTTTAAGAAATTAGGAATAGGTTCGATGAAGCCCACTGCGGTGACATTGCAACAAGCGGATAGATCTCTTGCACAACCGGAGGGACAAATTAAAGATGTTCTTGTTCAAGTTGATAAGTTGGTGTTCCCTGCTGATTTTATCATCCTAGACTGCGAAGCAGATAAGGAGATACCCATTATTTTGGGACGGCCATTTCCTGCAACAGGAAGAAAACTTATCGACGTGTTCAAGGGAGAACTAGTGATGCGTCATAATGATGATCATGTAACCTTCAATTTGTTTGAGGCATCACTGTTCAAACCTGAAGAACAATGCCACTATATAGAAGTGTTGGACGAAATTATTTTGGAAGAATTTTATGCAAGGAGTTCAACATTTCCTGGTGATGATGCTACAACATCTACCGATGACATCCTAAATGACTGTGTTGACAAAGAGGAAGTGAACAATTGTGAGCTGCGTAAAAACTGGCAAATGGAATCTTTGGGTTTGTCTAACAGGATAATCCCAGTGTTTAAACAATCTATTGAGGTTAAAACCATTGCCTACACATTTGAAATATGTCTTCCTTGGTGACAACGAGACACTGCTTGTTATTGTCAACGCATCCTTCGACGCAATGCAAGAAGATAAGCTAATCGTAATTCTAAAAGAACATAAGAAAGCTATAGCCTGGAGCATTGCAGATATCAGAGGCATTAGTCCCTTTTTTTGTATGCACAATATTAGGCTAGAAGATTAAAAGAAGCAATCAATTGAGCAGCAACGAAGACTCAATGAAAAGATGAAAGAAGTAGTGAAGAAGAAAATTATCAAATGGTTAGATGCGAGCATTATATATCCTATCTCTGATACTAATTAGGTAAGCCTCGTTCAATGTGTGCCTAAAAAAAAGAGTGGTTTCACAGTTGTGACCAACGATAAGAAAGAGTTAATCCCTACTCGTATCGCAACTGGCTGACGAGTATGCATGAATTATCGACGACTGAATGTGGCCACAAAGAAGGACCATTTTCTATTACCTTTCATCGATTAGATGCTGGATAGTTTAGCTGGTAAAGCTTATTATGGTTTCCTAGATGGTTAGTTTGGATACAACGAAATTGCTATTGCATTGGAGGATAAAGCAAAGACAATGTTCACATGCCCTTTTGGAATATTTGTTTTCCGACACATGCCGTTTGGGTTATGTAATGCGATAGTAACATTCCAGAGATGTATGATGGTAATATTTTCAAACATGATCAAGGATTCCTTAGAGGTATTCGTGGATGATTTCTTTATCTATGGACATAATTTCAACCAATGCGCTGATAATTTGACAAGAGTCTTGAAGAGATGCGAGGACACAAATCTAGTCTTGAATTGGGAGAAATGTCACTTTATGGTAACTGAAGGCATTGTCCTCAGGTATCGGATATCTTTTCAAGGTATTGAGGTTGATAAAGCAAGGTCGAAATCATCAAAAAATTACCACCACCCATCACTGTCAAAGCAATAAGAACCTTTCTTTGACATGCTGGCTTTTATAGCTGATTCATCAGAGATTTCTCCAAGATAGCTAAACCCTTATGCTCGTTACTAGAGTAAAATAAAAAGTTTGTGTTTAATGTCGCTTGTTTGGATGCGTTCAAAACAATAAAAAAAGCTGGTACAAGCTTCGATTGTCGTTGCACCAGATTGGACGCAACCTTTCGAACTTATGTGCGATGCTAGTGACTTCAACAAAAAAGATGCCAAACTTAGACTCATCAGATGGATCCTATTACTTCAAGAATTTGATGTGGAAATCAGAGATAGGAAAGGATCTGAAAATCAAGTAGCTGACCACTTGCCTCGGCTGGAAATCGAGAGTAAAAATAGGCAAACAACTCAGATTGTCGAGGCATTTCCTAATGAGCAATTATTTGCTGTTGATACATCACCATAGTATGTTGATATTGTCAACTACCTTGTATGCGGAAAGCTACCTATAAGTGCAACTGGTCACAAGAAAAGTAGGTTCATACGCGTTGCTGCTAAATCCATTGGAACGAGTCATACTTATTTAAGGAATGCATCGATAATATAATTCGTCGTTGTGTGCCTGAAGAAGAAATGATGTCAATCCTATGACATTGCCATGATGCCTTTTATGGAGGCCATTTTGGTGGGACAAGGACTGCTGCAAAGGTCCTCCAGTTAGGATTCTATTGGCCTAATTTGTTTCGAGACGCTCACAAGTTCACCACTTGTTTAGGGGTGTGATGATATTACAAATGACATAGATTTTCTTCCTAATTTAGTGTTTAAATTGTCTCTTTTGTATTTCATTTAGCATGCTTTGTTAACATTTTATACTTAGTTTTCATGTTTTCCAACTCATTGATAGTCAATTTAAATTCTTGTTATTTTTATCTATTTTTGTACTAATATCGACGCAAGCAGCCGATATATTGCGTCTTAATATTGTTAGTGCAGGAACTAAGCCTAGAAGCTTAATGCTGGATGAATACAGTCACAAGATCAACTAGTAATTACGACTAAGAGATGTCATAACATTGAAATCGAATCTTGAATGAGTAGAAGTTGAATTCACAACTGGAAGCATCAACGCAGGAATTTCACAAATGTCGCTGCAATTATGATCTCAGAACGCGCTCAATGATGTAACGACAATCTGCAGATCTGTGAAGAACATAGTAGAACTACATGAGTGCACAGCTGTATTCTAACTAGTTTTGACAGTTACAAAATCTAGATCTAGATCTGAGAGAGAAGGCTGAATCCTAAAACATTTTAGAGGCTATAAATAGACAAACAAAGAAGGAATGAAATCATCAAGAGCTAAGGGATTTACTTATGAAAATTTTGTGTGAATTTGAGATTTGAGTTGGAAATTGAGGAACTGATGAAGTAAGTCTGCAATTGCTTCTGACGAGAAGTGCTTGATGCCAAGCAAGAGGAATAATTAGGGAGTAGGTCTAGTAGTCTAGAGATAGTAAGCTTCATTGTACTCTTTAATTCTTCTTAAACATTGTTGGATTTTGATGATATTAAATGAATACGAGAGTATCTTTTGATATTAGATCATTTTGATTCTTACTTTACACTACTTATCATTTATTATTGGATCTAACCGCTCTAAACACGAAAGTGAAATTATAGTACGCTGACATCGAGAGATGCGGTGACAGGTTAGATTAACAAGTGGGTTAGGCGAGAGCTACTCGGGATTGGGATAAAAACCACTTGTTCTTGGATACACATCGTTACTCGCACTGAGAGGTGGAGTGATTGTATTTGAGTCAGCATTAAGTAGGTAGCTGTTGTTGGTAAGAACTCAAAGGGACTTTATTGTAGCGACAATTCATCTATATCTTACATTGTCGATGCATCTAGCGTTGCAACTTAGCAATATTCAGTGAACCATTTCTACCCTTTACACTTTGTCACATTTATATTTCATGCACTTTAATATTTAGCACTTAACACTCAACACAATTGAATTTATTTTCAGTACACTGACATTTAATCTCTAAAGTTTAATTCTAATTACGTTGATATTACTGATTATTATAGTGTGTAGATCTGACATATTGCACTGACATCAATACTCACATTACATTTAATTTCAGTATTGATTGCTTCGACATTTAGACATCAAAAACTCATTCCTCGTGGGATTGATATCCGATAGATTTGTCTATCAACTATACTTGCATCGATGTGTGTACGCTTGCACAATCGTTGTGTCGTAAAAACATTAATCAGTCTAGCATCTGATCCATAAAAGGCAGTGAAAAATTACCCTTTTGAGTAGCTTTGCTCAGTTTTCTGTAGTCAATACAAATTCTCCAGCCCATAACCATCCTTGTAGAGATTAACTCATTACGTTCATTCTCAACTGTCACGCCCTAATTTTTGTTTAGCAAGAAATAGTGAAATTACGAGCTCTTATATTTTAAATTGTGTAAATTTGGAAACATGGAACTAATGAGCAATTGGTTAGGAAAGTAATTATCTATCGTATAGATCCTAGGTTTGTTTCCCCTCAAATGTGAACCAATTATTTTATTTTTATTCTTTTCTTTCCTTTTTCTTTCTAGCTGAAATTATTGACCTTCTAGAAGGTTAAAACCCCTCTTCTTGTCGTCCAAGGCATGCCAAAATTAAGAGGAGATTCTCCTTAATTTGCTTGATTGAATCTTTCCTTTTATGCCCCCCTAATTACTCCCTTTAGTTATGCAATTCCCCTTTTACATAGATTTGTTGTGTAATCCCCCTAATTACTCTAATTGATTTCAAATTAACCAAAAATAGAGGAATGTCTATGCATGGCCGACCACACCCCTTTCGAAGTCTATTCACTTTTGATTTTCCTTTGATTTTTCTCTATTCTTTTCTCCTTGGCTGACTACCACCTTACACCACTTGTTTCCAACTTTTCTGCTTATTTTCAGCATTCTTGAAGCCATTCTTCTTCTATTTTCGTCCCCTTATCCTTCACATAAGGTTGTAAAACCTCCTCTCCTCCTTCACTGTCGCCGTCATGCCACCACCGTCGACCATTGCTGAACTTCTCTGATTTACTTCTCTTCTTCTCCTATTTTCGAAATCAACTACATAAAATCTTGATTCTAATATTCTTTAAGCGTTAAGAACTATTTTTCGAGATTTTTCTCTAAAGAACTTTTATTCATGTTTACAGATCTTGATCTTCCTCTTCGAATAATTTTTCAAGATTTATCGTTGAGTGATAATCTCCAATTATTTGTAAGTATTATCGATCTCGTTCTACCTCTTTCATTTAAGGATCAATATTCCTAAACCTATACTAATGAAATTATGCAATTAACTTAGTGACTCAAGAAATCAAAATTTCTCACGTTCAAACGAATCGCGATCTAACTCGTCAAATCTAAGGTGTTGGATCTAATTTAGTCTTTTTCCTTAACCAAGTATAAGCAAATTTCTTTAAATTAAATATTACGTGAGAGTACATAAGTACTTATGTGGAGTTGAAAAACTTAAATATGCGTTAAGGAGACCAAGTAAGTGATCTTATTTCTTTTGAGGTGTAAATCGTGATATGGACTATGTGATCTATGTTGATATGATGTGGTTATTGTCATAATATGATTTATGTGAATATCTCGATCTTATGACATGTGTTACATGGCTTATGCGTTAATTGTGTTTCAAGCATGTGATATATAATATATGTACAAGTGATTATGTGAATATCAAGATCTATAATCTAACGTGAAATACATGTTAAGCATGTAAAAAGTGAAATAAGTGATTATACAATCATATCTATATGCCTAAGTGATAAGTGATTCACATTTGTTAAATGTTTTACCATGTCACATGCATGAGGCGAGATTTGTGAAAGGAGGAAGATGTGGCCATTATTGGTAATATGTGACAGTTTAATTGCATATCGACTTATATATAAGCTATCGTTGCCGGATAATCTGGGGTAACGGGTCATTGTTGTCAAGCAACTCGGGATGACTTAATTGGTTCTTGTCCACAAGGTGATCATGTGATTATATGGTCATTTTGAAAATAAGTGGCGATTTATTCAAAGTGCAAAGTGACCGTTTTATGACATCTAAGTGGTGTATTGTCCACAAAATTGGCTATGTATGGATGAACAGGTTCTGGGGACTCGATTACGATGTGTAGCAAAGATGGGTAGGAACCCTTTCCAGAACATGCATCGTTTTTAAAATATGCATTAACATGATCATGCATAGTAATAGTGATGTGATATGCGATTGTATTGTTATGTGAAATTAATGTGTATGACGATATATGTTTATTTCCATGTATGTATTTATGTGACTATAGTGGGAAATCTCACACTGAGCCTTTAACAGCTCACCCACATTGTTTAATATGTTTTTCAGATATTCCTCATCGCTAGGACTCGGATTTGGTTGATGATCGCGCTATGAACGTCACAACAATTTATGTGCAAGCGTACACTGTCGATGCAAGAATAGTAGATAGAAATAAATCTATAGGATATTGATCCCTCAAAGATGGTTGCTTATTATTTAATCTATCGAAGCATTCTAAGTTGAAGTGAAAAGATCTGTCAGGAGTTATTTCAATGCAACTAGGTTAAAGTTATACAAGTGAAGAGGTAAATCTATCAACACAATTAGAATGTCAAATGTCAGAGCAAATTATTGAAAATGAATGGATTGTCGAGATGTTGTAAATTAAATTCAAGAACTTAAAATAAATGGATCAAGTGTAAAGAAGTGGAGAGGATCACTGACTTCACAAGTGACAATGCTAAATGTGACTACAATGTTTCTTATAGATGTATTTGTTGCCACAATTACGCTCCAATGAAATCTTACTAATATCAACTCTCTATTTATCAAAGACTCAAGCACTCACAACTACCACACCTTCCAATGCTAGTAATGCTTGCACTCAAGAACAAGTGACTAGAATTCCTTTTAGTCTCAAGCAACTTCCGCTGACTTGCTTGTTAATTTAACTTGTCACCGCACCTTCCAGTGTCTATGACTGCAATTGCACTTCCATTGTCAAATAGTTAAATCCAATATATACAGATGAGAAGAGTTGAATAAGAATCAAAGTAATATAACATTAAAAGACACTTCCATGTACAATTAATTGTCAGTTGAAAATCATCAGCATCGAAAGAGGGATTAAAAAATAATTCGAAGCATACTATTCCTAGGCTAGTAGGATTCTTCCTTAATCTCTCCTCTTGCGTCGCACCAACCTCTTGTCATCAGAATATGTTGCGCCCTTGCTGGGTCAGATCACCATCCTCCGAATTCAAGCTTCCATGGCAGCTTTGGATGAGAGGAATTTAGATTTGAAATCTTCACCACTTGATATCATCTTCTCTTTTGTCCTTCTATTTATGATCACTGATTCCTTCTAGATCTTTTTCTCTTTTCCTATCCAACACCTTTTTGCAGCTGTAGAAGTTGTTATTTGCCAGCTATGCACTCATGCAGATCTGATTTGATCTTTAAGCAGCTACAGATTGTAGTGACATCACTGGACGCAAATTATAACTTTAATTTGCTGCGACAATTTTCTCCTGCGCTAGTGCTTTTGGATGTGTTAGTAGCGTGAAATCCTTGATAAGTTGTGGAAGCATTCACGTGACGACATATTTTGCCACAATTTTGGATCAACTTGTGATCGCAATTCTGAATGTTTCCCTAATCTAATCCTCCCAGGTGGATTTTTGCACTAACAACTTTAGACGCAAAACAAGTGCTAAATACAGTAACATTAATAGATAAAAGAGATAAAATGAAAGAAATTAAGTTCAAAACATCATTGAGATAGAAAATGCAAACACTAAGTATGAAATGCTTAAATGCATGCTAAGTATGATGTAAATGGACAAATAATACACTAATTTAAGGAGAATTTAAGTGTCATTTCTAATGCTATCACATCCCCAAACTTAAGTTTTAACTTGTCCTCAAGTAAATAAAAACTAGCAAAGTTATATTAAATTTTTTTCACTACATTCATCATTCTAGCAACTTATATTCTTTGGAATCCTAAAGTATAAATTGCATTCATATGCTGGAATGCTCACCCTTGTCATGGTGCTTCTTCTTCTTCTTGTCGTTGCGTCTTTTTCTCTTGTTATCCTTCGTGCCAATCGATTTGGCGGATTGCTCCTCCTCAATAGGTTGGGTGGCGGCCTCATTGATTGTCACCTCTAATGGGTGGATTTCTACGAGCGGTGCCACATAAGGCACGATAGCAAGAGGATTTAATTCCTCAATCTTGCTGGTAACAACCTCAGCTTGGCTCATAGTAGGTCGAGCTTCATCGGAGTTGGATGCCCCCACACTCTCTGGTGTGCTGACAACATCTTTAGTGATCATTATCGAGGCATCTGTTTCTTTCTCTTCTTACACCTCAGGAGGGTCTTTCTCTTCATTCTCATCTTGCTTCTCTTATTCTTCTTGTTCATCTCCCTTGTTTGCACCATCAACCACATGTTACTTTGGTTCATTTAGGCCAATGTTAGCGCATTCCATTGCGTCAAAATCTTCAACCATAATAGCTTCCTGTTCAGCCATATTCGCACCAAGGCTATTGGAGAACTCTTTCTTGAACAGATCAGCCATGGTAAGATAGCAATTCTCATCAGCCTTTGAGTGCTCTTCTTCCTTGTCATCATTCGAAATGTGAATCCTTGTTGGCATAGGAGCAGGCCTACTACCAGAAGTAGGTTGCTCGAATGATGAGTATTGCATCAGTCGAAAAATGATGGGAAGTTTGGAAAGTCTGGCAATGGAGTGGGGCTGACCTGGCGTAGTTCCGCGACAATAGTCTCGTTCTAGGCCTTTGTGTAAGCAAAAAATTTATGCCGCCTAAAATCCATATCCTCCGATATGCCATCAGTGTGGATTGAACACATGTTGATGTGATCCAGGTGCACTTCCATTAAAGCCAATTTTTTCACCACTTATTACTCTGTCAGTGCATTGGTTGGTTCAGCCTTCATTTTACCCTTGCTTCTATCCTTTTTCTTGGAGGCTTCCTTGGCCATTGGTGTCTCTTATCCACATGTCATCCATTTAACGAAAATGTCGTTGATTGGCCCTTTGTTCTCTAAGACCTCCACACCATCCTTGGGCACAATGCCCTTCTGTTTACACAATAGCATAATTAGAGAAGGGAATGGAAGTATACCAGTTTGCTTTCCAGTTGCCTCCGTAATCTAGGCATAGATGATTTCACCGATGTCGATATGTCAGTGGTACAGGATCGAACACAGAAGACACATACGATCTAATGTCGTCGTAGTGCTATGTGTTGAAGGCATGATGCGGCTGTTGATGAAATGGAACCAAACTTTGCTAAAGGGTGTAAGGAATCGTTTGTGCATGGTGTAGTTGTGGAACCTGTTTATAGTCCAAGTAGCTCCATTGATGCACAAGTCCTTCATCATTTGATCCATACAGTCATCGTTCAATCGATGCATAAATGGTGCATGGTCGTCTAGCCGCTCGAGAATCCTCAACAGCACGTTTATATGAGCAACTCTTCATGGAACGAGCCCCTCTCAGACAAAAATAAACTTTTGCTCTGGATCTACCAAGTTGGCATAGAACTCCCTGACTAGTGTAGGGGAGTAACTAGAGGGATGTTCACAGAAGAACTCCAACCAAGGTGGCTGCTAGTGCGGACAAAATGCTTCCCCAGGGTTTGGTGTGGAGAAAGTTGCAGACCTTGTTTAGGGTGGAGATTTCTCTGCAGCATGGTATTTTGGTAGCAGTCTTTGGCCGCAGTCGTTAAGAATAAAACTGGGCCTATATAAAGAGGTAGTGTTGTGGTCGGAGCCCTAGTAAAAGTTGTTCGGGTGTTCTTGGAAGGAGTTTTTGGAAGGTTTTTCGAGGCACGAGTTTTATCCATTTTAATGGAAGAAGGAAGTTAGAAAAGGTTACAGAAAATGATTACTCTGTGAATGGAAAAAAATACAGAGGCAATGAAGAAGACCAGTTGTAGCAACAATGGAAGATGTGAGGAGAAAAGAAAACTGCATGATAGAGGTTTTATAACCTAGGCGTGATGATTGAAAGAATTACGGGGAAACATTGTGTCAGCAGTCATTAATTGCTAAGCTGCAGATTGTACTGTTTCATTGGATTGGACGGTTAGGAGAGAAGAGAAATCAATCGATGCGATTCTTGCTGAAAAAGCAATGCCTACTCATCATAGAATGTGACGACAATTTGTGCTTCAATGCTTCGACAAAAAGATGTTTTTTATTTCTGCAAAAGAATTTAAAACAACACAAGTAAGATTAAAATAACTGAATGTAAATAGAGAAATGCGTCGACATTATTTAAATGTGACCAGGTTGACGGCTTCATTTGGTTCTTTATCGTCTAGGATCACATAATGCTTAAGACGTTGGCCATTTACTTTAAATTGTTGTCCATCCTTTAAATTCTCAATTGTCACTACACCGTTTTGGAATGCCTCGACAACTTTCAAAGGGCCTGACCATCTTGATCTCAATTTACCTGGATGCAATTTTAAACGTGAGTTAAATAAATGCACTAACTGACCAGGGCTAAATTGTCGACACAAGATGATATTGTCATGCCATCTCTTTGTCTTTTCCTTGTATATTGCGGCATTCTCATAAGCATGTCGGCGTATTTCTTCCAGTTCAGTGATGTCCAACAATCTTTTTCTTCCAGCAGCATCATAATCCATATTCACCCATTTGATTGCCCACATGGCTCTATGTTCAAGCTCAACTGGTAAGTGACAAGACTTACCAAATACGAACTGGTATGGCGACATTCCTAGCGGGGTTTTATAAGCAGTGCGAAGCACCCATAATGCGTCATGTAGCCGCGAAGACCAATCCTTCCTAGATGGATTAACCACCTTCTCAAGTATGTTTTTGATTTGTCGGTTGGATACCTTCGCTTGAACATTGGTTTGTGGGTGATACATAGTAGCCATATGATACTTCACACCATATATTTTTAATGTAGTCACCACTTGGTTATTATAAAAATGAGTCCCTTGGTCACTTATCAATGGTCTCGATGTTCCAAATCTTATAAGGATGTATGTGTGAAAGAACTTCAACACCGTCTGAGCATCATTCTTTGGCACCGCTATTGCCTCGATCCACTTCAAGACATAGTTAACAGCCACCAAGATATACACATTTCCAAAAGAGCTTGGAAATTGTCCCATGAAGTTGATACCCCAAATGTTAAAGAGCTCTACCTCCATGATTGGTTGTTGGAGTATCTCATTAAGTCGAGATATTGAACCAGTGTGTTGACAACGATCACATTGTTGTGTAAAGTTGTGGGCGTCTCGAAACAATGTGGGTTAATAAAATCCTAACTGTAGGACTTTAGCAATAGTCCTTGGTCCACCAAAATGTCTTCCATAAGGGGTATCATGGCAATGTCGTAGGATTGAATTCATTTCTTCTTCAGGTACATAGCGACGAATAATATTGTCGGCGCATACCTTGAATAGGTATGGCTCGTTCCAGTGATATCTGTAAGCATCGCGTATAAACCTGATCTTCTTATGACCAGTAATAGTCATTGGTAGCTTCCCACACATAAGGTAATTGATAACATCGACATACCAGGGCGATGCGTCGACAAAGAATAAATACTCGTCTGGAAATACTTCGACAATTTGGGATGTCTCCCCATCTTCACTTCAAATTTCCAGTCGAGACAAGTGGTCAGCTACTTGATTTTTAGATCCTTTTCTATACCTGATTTCAACATCAAATTCTTGAAGGAGTAGGATCAATCGTATCAGTCTAGGCTTGACATCTTTCTTTGTAAGAAGATATTTCAATGCAGAGTTATCTGTGTATACTGTACTCTTTGCGCCGACAAGATATGAACGAAACTTGTCGAATGCGAAGACTACTACTAGAAACTCCTTCTCAGTGGTAGTGTAGTTAACTTACGCTTCAGTTAGAGTTTTACTAGCATAGTAAATAGAATGGAATACCTTCTCTTTTCGTTGTCCAAGTACAGCTCCCACAGCAAAGTCGCTTGCATCGTACATTAGTTCAAGCGGTTGCGTCCAGTCTGGTGTAACGACAATTGGGGCTTGTATCAACTGCTTCTTTATTGTTATAAATGCGTCATCAAACACAAATTTTTTATTTTGCTCCAGCAATGAGCATAATGGTTTAGCTATCTTGGAAAAATCTTGGATGAATCTTTTATAAAAGCCATCATTGCCAAGAAAACTTCTTATTACTTTGACATTGGTGGGCGTTGGTAGTTTGTCAATGATTTCTACCTTTGCTTTATCAACCACAATGCCCTGACAAGATACCAGATGTCCGAGGACAATGCCTTTAGTTGCCATGAAGTGACATTTCTCCCAATTCAGAACTAGATTGTGTCCTCCCATCTCTTCAAAACTCTCACTAGATTGTCAGCGCATTGGTTGAAATTTTTTCCACAGATAGAGAAATCATCCATGAATACCTCTAAGGAATCCTTGATCATGTTTGAGAAAATTTCCATCATACATCTCTGGAATGTTGTTGGCGTGGAAAGCAAAGGTTCCAAAAGGGCATGTCAATGTTGTCTTTGCTTGATCCTCTGGTGCAATGGCAATTTAGTTGTATCCAGAATAGCTGTCTAAGAATCAATAATAGGCTTTACCATCTAACCATTTGATAATTTCCTTCTTCACTACTTTCATCTTTTCATTAAGTCGTATTTGTTGCTCAATTGATTGCTTCTTTTCATCTTCTAGCTTGATCTTGTGCATGAAAAAAGAGGGACTGATGCCTCTGATATTAGTAGTGCTCCAGGCTATGGCTCTTTTATGTTATTTCAAAATGGCAATGAGTTTATCTTCTTGCATTGCGTCAAGGGATGCGTTGACAATAATAGGTAATGTCTCATTGTCACCAAGGAAGACATATTTTAAATGCGTTGGTAATGGCTTCATCTCCAAGGTAGGAGCTTGCTCAGTAGATGGTTTAAACACTTGGATAGTCCTATTAGACAAATCCAAAGACTCCAATTGCCAATTCTATCTCAGCTCACAATTGTTAACCTCCTTTTTGTCGCTACAGTCAGCTAGGATTTCCTCATTAAATGTCATCATATCTTCATCTGACGCTGCTAAACTTCTTGCATTGAATTCTTTTAAAATGATTTCATCCAACATGTCGATGTGGTGACATTACTCTATACTTCTAGACGGAGATGCCTTAAATACACTAAAGGTCATATGCTCATCATGATGACACATGATAAGTTCTCCTTTAAATACATCGATAAGTGTGCGTCCCATTGCTAAAAATGGTTGCCCCAAGATAATGGGCACCTCCTTATCTACTTCGTAGTCTAGGATAATGAAATCAGTAGGGAATACAAACTTATCAACTTGGACAAGAACATCTTTGATTTGGCCTTTCGGTTGTGCTAAGGATATGTCCGCAAGTTGCAGTGTCACCGCAGTAGGCTTCATCGAACCTATTCCTAATTTCTTAAAAGTAGACAAAGGCATAAGGTTAATATTTGCTCCTAAATCACATAAAGCTTTACCTATATAATGATTCCCAATGGAGCATGAGATTATGAAGCTGTCAGGATCTTTTATCTTTGTTAGCAACTTGTTTGTAAGCACAGTGCTGCACCCCTTTATGAGGGCAATTGTCTCGATTTCGAACAATTTCTTCTTCTTTGAAAGTAGCTCTTTCATAATTTTCCCATAGTTGGGTATCTGCACAAGAGCATCTACAAGAGGTATATTAATATACAATTGTTTCAAAGTAGAAACAAACCTTTGATATTCTTTATCATTGACTTTCTCTTTAAATTTTTATGGAAATGAAAAAGGTACTGTAACATTTGGTTGTTGTTAAAAACTCAGTGGTGTCGAAATTGGAAGTTGCGTCAACAACTTATTTTGGCAAACTAGAGGTATCGATGGCACTATAGTTAGTTCCTCTTCATTTGATTTTGCTTGACTTTCTTCAGTTACATCCTCTTCCTGTTATTGTGGCTCAGATGTATCAACATGGTCTTGATTACAACTGCTTGGTTCAACCATCTGCTTTTCACTCCTCAGCGTGATTACTTTACAATGCTCCTTCCCCTTTTGCGTAGGATTCTCAGTATCACTGGGCAGAGTGCCCGGTGATCTTGTGTTGAGATTAGATGCCAACTATCCTAATTGGGCTTCCAATGCTCGGATGGAAGAAGAGTTGCCTTGCACTATAGCTTCAGTTCTCGTGATATGCTAGTGCATCAACACCTCAAGAGTAGCCATAGGATCTGACTTAGGTTGAGAAAATTGCTGCTGTTGATGTTGATGATGATGTCCTTACATTTGTTGCAGCACAAATTGTTGTGGCTGTAATCGAGATTGTGTTTGCATCTGACTATGTGACTACATCTGTTCAGATCGAGAATTTATTTACGAATTCTGATTATAATTCTACTTTGGATTGCTATTGTAACCCCTTATCTATAACCCCCTTGATTTGAAGAATTTTCATATCTAAATGTTGAAGCATTTTGATTCCCCCAAGATTGTTGAGATCAATTCTTATATGAATTACCAAATGAACCCACTCTGATGTTGTTGACGTAAAAAGAATTTTTTGCATGTTGTGGGCAATCCTCATAACTATGATTGTTGCCACAAATTTCACAAGAAAGTATCCCGCATCCAATTGTTGTGCCACTTGAATAGGAGTAACATCATTTGTTTCTTTCATATTCTTTATGATATTAACCAATGAGGATACCTGTGCTGACAAAGTAGAAATAACACCTAACTCAAGAACTCCAGGGTTAGTTTTTACTCGTGCATAACGAGAGATTGAATATTGATAATCGTTCTGAGCAATCTTCTCTAGAATTCTTATGGCTTTATTGTATGTACAATCCAACAAGGGACCATTAGTTGATGCGTCAACACAATACCTTGTCTGAGCATTTAAACCATTGTAAAATTTTTTTTATTTGGGTCTCTTGTTGAATTCTATGCATTAGGCAGTTTCAAAGCAATGTTTTATAACACTCCCATGTTGTATGTAAAATCTCATCATTCAGTTGATGATATACGATAATGTCATTTCACAACCTTGCGTTCATTGTCGACGAATTGAAACGCAAAACAAACTGCATTGTTAGCGCATTCCAAGATATGATTGATCTAGTTGGTAATCCTAAAAACCATGTTCTTGCTCTACCCTACAACGAATAAGGAAATAATTGCATTTTCAAGACATCATCAGAGACACCATGTTGACTAAAGGATGCACAAATAAGTAAAAATGATTTTAAGTGTTTTCTTCCGTCTTCATGAGGAAAACCATAATATTGCCTATTAGAATTTAACATCTGAAACATCACCAGGTTTAGCTTAAAATTTCCAACTTGGATAGCTAGTCTCACAACACCTAGTTGTAAATCATCAAGTATAGGCACAACAAAATCTCTTATTATCCTATTTTGCACTTGTTCTTCTTGTGGACGTGGTGGTGGTGTATCATTAACAATTTGTGGAAGCACTAGAGGAACTCCATCTTGTGGCAGCAATGGTGGTAAATTATTGTTGTTGTTATTACCAGCCATTTTCCTTTGTTCTTACCTTCTTCTCCTAAGTGTTCTTTCAACCTCCGGATCGAAGCTCACAATGTCCTTAGGATTTCTCCTTATGGACATGCAACACTTACAAAACTAAAAAGAAAATAATAGAAAAATAAACATATTAGTAAAGATTAAAAGTTAAGTAAGTAGAATTAATTGCAACTACAAAAGTAAACATCAAACAAAAGCCAATTTCCTCGATAACGGTGCCAAAACTTGATCGAGTTTGTAATGTCACAGCGATTGTGCAAGCGTACACACGTCGATGCAAGTATACTTGGTAGACAATTCTATTAGATATCGATCCTACAAGGAAATGAGTTCTTGATGTTAATTGTCAGAGCAATTAATAACGAAAATGAGTAAAATGTGAGTAAGGATGTTAGAGCAATTACGTCAGATCTGCACACTAAAATAGTTAATATTGTCAATGCAATCAGAGTTTAACATCAGAGATTAAATGTTAATTTACGGAAAGTAAATCAAATGTGTTGAGTGTTGAGTGCTGAATATTTAAATGCATGAAATGTAAAAATGATCAAGTGTTAAAGGGTAGTATGGTTCATTGATTCTGCTAAGTTGCAATGCTGGATGCATCGACAAGATAAAGTATAGATGGATTGTCGCAGCAATAAAGTTCTTTTGAGTTCTTACCAATAACAACTCTCTGTGTAATCTAGACTTAAATACCCAATCAATCCATCTCTCGGTGTGAGATTGGCGTTCAATCTCAAGCATCTCTCGCTTGACTTACTTGTTAACCCAACTTGTCATCACATCTCTCGATGTTGGCAGACTGCAATTTCACTCTCATGCTTAAAGCGGTTAGATCCAAGAATAAACAATTAAGCAGCATAAAATAAGAATCAAAATGATCTAGCATTAAAACACACTCTCGTATTCATTTAATGTTATCAAAATCCATCATCGTTAAAGAAGAATTAAAGACTACAATCGAAGCTTACTATCTCTAGACTACTAGGACTACTCCCTAATTATTCTTCTTGCTTTGCATCAAGCAGCTGTCGTTAGAAGTTGCTGTAGACTTGCTTCATCAGCTTCCCAATTTCCAATTAAATCTCTAAAACCACAAAAAATTTGTAGAATTCAATCTGTTAATTCTTGATTATTTCTTCATTCTTCATTCTTCTATTTATAGGCTTAAGAAATTGCAGATTTCATCCTCCTATTCTCAGATCCAGATCTAGATTTTGCAGCTTTCAAAGTTAGTTAGAGTACAGCTGTGCACTCACATAGTTTTAATCTTTTCTTTAGAGATCTGTAGATTGTCATTGCATTGCTGGACGTAATTTGAAACCATTATTGCTGCGACATTTGTGATGTTCCTGTGCTTGTGCTTCCAAATGTGAATTAAGCTTGAGTTTTCCAATTCGGAGTTCATGTTCAATGCGGTGGCATCACTAGTCGCAACTCCAAGTTGATCTTGTGGCTGTATTCTTCTTCCATCATTTAAGCTCTTGGACTGAGTTCCTGCGCTGACAATTCTAAGGTGCAATATATCGAACTGCTTGCGTTGACATTAGTACAAAAACAGATAAAAATAACAAGAAATTAAACTAACTAGTTATGAATTAGAAAATGTGAAAACTAAGTATGAAATGCTCAAGATGCATGCTAAATGGGATACAAAAGAGACAATTAAAACACTAAATTAGGGAGAAAATATATGTCATTTGTAATACCATCATGTAGCTATTAGGATTGTCACCAGTCCACACCATGCCTTCAACGCATAAGTCGTTCAACAAAGTCTTAGTACCATCCTTAGTCAAATTTTCCAGAAATTCATTGTGCTCATCCTCTCCCTCAGTGATATGAAAAAGGGCATTAATGCGATCAGCACTCCATGGCACCAACCATTCTCGTACAAAAATAAATTCCTGTTCAGAGTCCACCAAGTTAGTGTAGAATTCCCTTACTAGAGAAGGAGAATAGCCTATTGGATGGTCGCAAAATAGTTCCCACCCCAGACGAGAGATTGTTCTTGCTACTTGCTTTCCCAAAATCAATTGCGATGACAATTGAAATCATTGTTCAGGATCACATCTCCTATTTACCATAGTGTCATGATATTGGTCCTTCACCGCCTTCGATAGAAATAGGATCGGCTCTTTAGGTTGAGGTTGGTTATCGTTTCTGACCACAACCACTGAAGTTTAGTCGCTGACTTGGAAGGTGTTTTTGATCCACGAGTACAAGCCATTAGTACTGAAATAGAAAAAACGAGAGTATCTGCCAAAAAAATATAAGGTTGAAGAGAAAAAGAATATAATAACAATGGAGTTTGTGAGCGTGAGATATCAGTCAACACAAAAGGGATGTTTTATAGACGATGGAGGCGAAGAGACGTGCTGATTGGTGATAGTACACTGTGCCTGTAACTAATAAATGCTAAGACACAAATTGTACCTTTTCGAGATGAACCAATGACTAGGGATTGAGATGAATCAATCGGCGTGATTCTTGCTCAAAACGTTTCACTGAGTTATCAATAAATTGCATTGACAAGTTATGTTGTCATGCATCGACAAAGAAGCGATTTTTATTCTTGCATAAAACTTAAAGAAGAAGAGTTAAAAGAAAAACAAAAAGTAAAGAAGAAGACCAAGTTAATGGTCTCGTATTCTTCGAGCTATGGTAATACTTCAATCGTTGGCCATTTACTTTAAGTTGGTGCCCATCATTCAAATCCTTAATTGTCACCGCGCTGTGTGGAAATGCTTTGACAAATTCAAAAAGTCCAGATCACCTTGAGTGCAATTCCCTAAATGCAATTTTAAACGTGAGTTAAATAAAAGTACTAACTGACAAGGAGAAAATTGTTGCTGTAAAATGATGTTGTCATGCCATCTCTTAGTCTTTTCTTTGTAGATGGCAGCATTTTCAAAGGCATTGCGCTGAATTTCATCTAGCTTTGAAATGTCTAACAATCTTTTTCGTCCAGCAACATCATAATCCATGTTCACTTGCTTGATTGCCCACATGGCCTTATGTTCAAGTTCAACAGGCAGATGACATGATTTTCCAAAAACTAGCTAATATGGTGACATTCTTAATGGAGCCTTGTAAACTATGCAAAGCGCCCACACCGCATCATGTAGACACGAAGACCAATCTCTTCTAGATGGTTTAACCACCTTCTCAAGAATACTTTTAATTTGTCGATTAAAGACTTCTGTTTGTCCATTTGATTGTGTATGGTACATGGTTGCCATGTGATGCTTCGCACCATAGCGTTTCAATGCTGTCGCCACCTGATTATAATGGAAATGAGTGCCTTGATCGCTTATTAACGCTCGAGGTGTTCAGAACCTTGTCAAGATATATGTGTGAAAGAATTTTAACACCGTTCGAGCATCATCTTTTGGAGTAGCGATTGCTTCGATCCATTTGGAGACATAGTCAACAGCTACCAAAATATACCATTGTGATGCCACTCTTCTTAGGCATACATTGGACTGGGCTCACCCATGAGTTGTCCGAAATAGGATAGATGATACCTGCGTCCAACCACTTAATAATCTCCTTCTTCACTACTTCTTTCATTTTCTCATTCAGTCTTCATTGTTGCTTAATGGACTATTTCCCTTAATCTTCTATCCTAATTTTATGCATGCAGAATGAGGGACTAATGCCTCTGATGTGCGCTATGCTCCAGGCAATTGCTCTTTTGTGTTGCTTCAGTATTCCGATTAATTTTTCTTCTTGGCATGCGTCTAGACTTGTGCTGACAATTACAGGAAATGTTTCATTGTCACCTAGGAAAACATACTTTAGGTGCGTCAATAATGGCTTTAACTCCAAAGTTGGAGCTTCTTCAACTGATGGTTTAAACACAGGATCATTCGATTTGTTAGATCCAAAGATTCCAATTGCTATCCATGTTTCAGCTCACAGATGTTAGCTTCAGCTTTGTTGTCACATTCAGGTGGATGTTGTCTTCAAGTGTCACTGCATATTCCTCTAGCACTGATGAGCTTCGTTCATTGAACTCTTCTGTAATTTAACTCGTCTAGAATATCAATGTGGTGACATTGCTCTTTACTGCGTGACGGAGATGCTTTGAAAACACTGAAGGTTATATGCTCGTCATTATGAAGCATGATTAACTCGCCTTTGAAGACATTTATAAGTGTGTGTCCCGTTGCTAAAAATGGGCATCCCAAAATAATGGGCACCTCCTTATCAGCTTCGAAATCAAGTATGATAAAGTCAGTTGGGAATACAAATTTATCAACATGGACAAGAACATCTTTCATCTGTCCTTCAGTTTGTTGCAAAGATCTGTCCGTAAGTTGTAATGTCACCACAGTGGGATTTAAATGACCAATCCCTAGTTTCCTGAAAGTTAATAATAGCATCAGATTAATGCTAGCTCCTAGGTCACAAAGAGCTTTACCTAAGTAATGTTTTCCAATAGAACATGAATTATGAAACTTCCAGTATCTTTCATCTTTGGTGCCAATTTATTTGTCAACACAGCGCTACACCTTTATATGAGCGCAATTGTCTCAATATCGAAAAGTTTTTTCTTCTTTGATAATAGCTACTTAATGAATTTCCCATAACTGTGGATCTGCACAAGAGCATCAATTAAAGTTATATTAATGTGTAACTGTTTCAAGGTAGAAACAAACTATTGATAATCTTTGTCATGCTCTTTCTCCTTGAATTGTTGTGGAAATGGAAAAGGTATGTTGACAGTGGGTTCTTTTGTTGTAATCGATTACGACGACATGGGCAGTTGCATCGACAACTTCTTCGGATGAATGGCAGGCATCGGCATGATTACTGGTGGTTCATCATTATGTACTTCTACTATATCTTTTTCAGATGTAACTTCTCTTTGTTGCTTTGGTTCCTTTGTGTCAACAAGTGCCTGGTTAGAGCTGCTACTATTGTCAGTAGTTTGCTTTCCACTCCGTAATGTAATAGCCTTACAATGCTCTTTACCTTTCTGATTTGGATTTTCACTATCACTTGGCAAAGCACCTGGTTGTCTTGCGCTCATATTAGAAGTGTCCTAGTTGTGCTTCCAATGCTCGGATGGAAGAAGAATTTCCTTGTATAATTGTTTCTGTTCTCGTAATATGCTCTCGCATCAATGCTTCAAGAGTATCCAATGGATTTGCTCTTGGTTGAGAATATTGATGTTACTGCTGTTGATGCTGTCCTTGCATATTTGACATCACATTTTGTTGTGGTAGCATTCGAGCTTGTGGCTGCATTTGGTTATATGATTGTATTGATTTTGTGATCGCATCTGATCAGGTTGTGCATTCAATTACAGATTGTGATTATAATTTTGCTGTTGTTAACTGTAACTCCCTTGTCTAAAATTTCCTTGATTTAAGGAATCCTCATATCTATATTTGGATGTATTCTGACTCCCCCAAAGTTGTTGAACTCTACTTGAACTGTTAACATAGAATGCATTTTCAGCATGTTGTGGACAATCCTCATAACTGTGGTTGTCACTATAAATTTCACAAGAAAATGTCGGGACATCAATCTATTGGGCTACTTGAATAGGGGTAACATCACTTGTTCCCTTCATGTTTTTGATCATGTTCGCCAACAAGGATACCTGTGCACTCAAAGCTGATATAGCATCTAATTCCATAACACCAGGATTTTTGTTTTACCTGAGCAACACGAGAAATTAGATATTGATAATCATTTTGTGCAGTCCTCATTAATATTCGGACGACTTCATTGTAGGTGCAATCCAACAATGGACCATTAGTAGATGCATCAACAAGATTTCTTATCTACGCATTCAACCTATTATAGAAGATCTCCATTTGAGTTTCCTATTGAATTCCATGCATGAGGCAATGTCTCAGTAGGGTTTTGTAACGTTCCCACGTAGTGTGTAAATTCTCAGCATCCAGTTGATGACATATGTCGTGATATCATTCCGTAATCTAACGTTTATTGTCGACAGATTAAATCACAAAATGAAATGCATTGCTAACGCATTCCAGGAAGTAATGAATCTAGCTGGTAAACCAAGGAACCATGTTCTTGCCCTTCCTTGCAAAGAGTAAGGGAGTAACTACATCTTCAAGGCGTTATCAGGAACACCATGTTAACTGAAAGAAGCACATATGAGCAGAAATGATTTGAGATGTTCTCTCACATCTTTGTGAGGTAAACCTGCATATTGTCCATTCAAGTTAAGCATTTGAAACGTAATCGGTTTTAATTCAAAATTACCAGCTTTTATTACTGGCCTAACAACCCCTGGTTGTAAATCATTGAGCATAGGAACAACGAAATCTCTGATTGTCCTATCAGGAATTTCTCTACTTGTGGCAGCGGTGGTGGTATATTGTTAACTCTTTGTGGCTGTATTAGAGGAACAACATTTTTTGGCAGCAATGGTGGTAGATCGCTGTTATTTCCAGCAATTTTTCTTTGCTCTTTCTTTCTCCTCCGAATTGTCCTTTCAAGTTCTGGATCAAAATTAACAATGTCCTTAGGATTTCTCCTTGTGGACATAAAACACCTAACAAAGAAAATTGAAAAGAATTAACAAAAGATTAGTAATTAGTAAATGGTTAGAAAACAACAAATAAATGCAACGACAAAAATAAACAATAAACAAACGTCATCTTCGACAACGGTGCCAAAACTTGATCTCACTATGCATGTCATAACAATTTATTTGTAAGCGTACACTGTCGATGCAAGAATAGTAGATAGAAATAAATCTATTGATATCGATCCCTCAGAGATGGCTATTTATTGTTTAATCTGTCGAAGCATTCTGAGTTGAAATTAAAAGATCTGTCAAGAGTTATGTCAACGCAACTAGGTTAAAGTTATACAAGTTAAGAAGTAAATTTGTCAGCGCAATTAAAATGTCAAATGTCAGAGAAAATTATAGAAAATGAATGGATTGTCGAGATGTTGTATATTAAATTCAAGAACTTAAAATAAATGGATCAAGTGTAAAGAAGTGGAGAGGATCACTGACTTCACAGGTGGTAACGCTAAATGTGACTACAAGGTTTCTTATAGATGAATTTGTCGCCGCAATGACTCTTCAACTAAATCTTACTAACATCAATTCTCTATTTATCAAAGACTCAAGCACTCACAACTACCACACCTTCCAGTGCTAGTAATGCTTGCACTCAAGAGCAGGTGACAATAATTTCTTCTAATCTCAAGCAACTTATGCTAACTTGCTTGTTAATTTAACTTGTCATCGTACCTTCTAGTGTCTATGACTGCAATGGCACTTCCGTGGTCAAACAGTTAAATCCAAGATAAACAAATGAATAAGAATTGAATAAAAATTAAAGTAATCTAACATTAAATGGATTTGCAATTGCACATTAATAAGTCACAATGCACTCACATTGGTGTGTCTTATTATTAGTAAATATCGCTGTCATTTGTAAGTTAATTCAAGGTTCAAAGATTGATACTACCCATCCATTACTAATGCAATCCCAATAAATCATTCGAAAATAAAAGGACTCAATATTCATTCACATTCATCCAATTCACATATCAGCATTCCAAACAATTCAAGATTTACGCATAAAATAAAAATTGTGATCACATTTTTCTTTTAACTTTGCGTACTCTCATTGAACTAAAAAGAAAAGTAAAATTTTCAAATATGTGGGTGCAATTGCATTTCCATTTCATAGAAATTCTCCCCCAAACTCAATGTATGCATTGTCCCCAATGCCTTGACAATATTATACAAATTAGAATGGAAATGCAATTACAATGCAAATGAACTAACAAGTAAAATGTAACGACAACTAAAATGAAATGATAATAAAATAAGATGCATGCAACTATCTACAGAAAAGTAAACTAACTCAGTGTTCAGCAGTTGATGATGTGGCTGCCTTGGCTTAAATTTTCTTCTTCTTTGGGCACTCCTCTTTGGATTTCTTCTTTTCTTTTCGTTTGTCCCGCTTCTCTTGCGGTTCAACCATTGGAGTTGACTACTCCTCCATAGCTAGTTGATTATTGGCTTCATCGACCATTACATCCAAAGGATGGATTTTAGCAAGAGGTGCCTCGTAGGGCACAATAGCTAGAGGATTAGAATCCTCATCTCCGGATGCAACAGCCTCGGCCTGGCTCGTTTCAGGTAAAGCCAAGTCTTTAGTGGATGCCCTCACATTGGTAGGTGCGTCGACAAATTTCTCATCTAAATTTGTCGAGGCATCTTCATCCTTTCCATTCTTCTCTCTTCCTCCTTCTCTTCTTTAGTTCCTTTCTTTTCCTCAAGGTTTTCCTTCTCTGTTTCATTCTCATTCTCTGTTATGCCATCTTTATCTTTTTCTTCTTCGACCTCTTCTTCCAAACCCACAAAAACAACTGGTGTACGTACCTCCTCAGCAGAAACCTCCGCCATGTTGGCCCCAAGATTGTTGGAAAATTCATCCTCGAAAAGGCTGGCTATGTTCCTGAAACAATCTTTCATAACCTTGGAATTTCCCTCATGATCCTCATCATCAATAATGTGGATCCTAGTTGGTGATGGGATATGTTGAGGCCTATCTTCAGAAGTTCGTTGCTCGAAGGATGATGGGGCTTCCCTAACAATAGGGGAAATACAGGAAACTCTCGTATGGGGTTTGGGCTTAGATTCCTCAATATGGTGACAATGGCTTTGTACCATACCTGAGTATAAGCAAAGAAGAGGTTTTGCCTATAGTCCATCTCTTCTAATATGCTGACAAGTCGCATTTGTCGCATATCCATGCGGTTAATGATTTGTTGTATTGCAGTCAGCTTCTTCCCCATCTGAGGATCTGTTGGCGCAGTTGCTTGGTCCTTCTTTTTCTTCCGCTTTCCCTTCTCATTCTTTTTGGGCACCTCCTTCATCAAAGGGGTTTCTCGCCCCCTTGTCATTCACTCTATAGAAATGTCATTGATGGGTCCCTTGTTTTCCAAAACCTCTTCACCATCACGGGGCACAATACCCCTCTGCTTGCATAGCATCATTATTAAAGAAGGGAAAGGTAGGATACCTACCTGCTTGCTCGCTGCTTTTTAACTATCTCATCATGCAGGATTTCACCGACATCAATATGTCTTCCTTTCAATATAGAATGCATGAGGCACATGCTATCTAGCGTCTCAGTGGTGCTGTGGGTAGACGATAGAATGCGACAGTTGACAACGTGGAACCGAACCTTGCTTTGAGTAGTTAGGTAGTGTCGCTGCATAGTGTAGTTATGTGGACCATTGCTAGTCCACACTGCGCCGTCAATGCATAGGTTTCGCAACATAATATTCGCTCCCTCGTCAGTGAGATTCTTCGAAAACTCAATATGGGTATCCTCCCCCTCAGTAATATGAAAGAGCTCATTGATGTGAGTGCCACTCTAGGGCACCAGTCCTTTACGAATAAAAACAAATTTTTGCTCGAAATTAATCAAGTTAGCGTAGAATTCTCTCACCATAGTTGGGGAGTAATTAGCTGGATGGTCACAAAAGAACTCTCAACCCAAGCGAGAAATAGTTCTGACAACTTGTTTTCCTAATGGCTGTTGTGGGGACAATTGGAACCCCTATTTAGTGTGACAGTTCCTCTTGATCATCACATCGTGATATATGTCCTTCGTTGCTTTGGGGAGAAACATAATAGATTCTTCCTGTGGTGGTTGTTTGGCACTTCGAACCACGATTGTCGATGATTCAGTAGGTGACTTTGATGGGGTTTTAGCTCCTCACGTTTCGACCGTGATTTCTAAGAAAAACTAAGATTGAAAGAAGAAATAAATGCAGTAGCAATGGTGATTGTGAGTGTAAGAGTAGAGTCAGCAGAAGAAGGGTTTTATAAACTATGAATGTGAAGATACATGATTACCTCTATTGGCAAGAGAGTACGTTGCATCTGTAGCCAATAAATATCAGGGCACAAATCGCACTTTTTGTGTTGATCCAATGGTTGGGGATGATTGGAGATCAACTGGCGTAATTCTTGCCTGAAACGCTTTGTTGAGTCATCACAAAATGCGTCGACAAGTTGTGCTATCAGATGCGTCGACAAAAAGGAGATTATTTTATTCCTGCATAAAACTAAAAAGGAAACAAATGAAAATAAAAAGTAAAAAGTAAGAGTAAAAATTGCAATGACATTAAATAAATGTGACCAGATTAATGGTCTCTCTTTGTTCTTTGACATCTGGGCTTAAGTAGTGTTTTAGTCGTTGGTCGTTTACTTTAAACTGGTGACCATCATTCATATCTTTAATTGTCACCGCACCATGCTGGTATGCTTCGAGAACTCTAAAAGAGCCTGACCATCTCGAGCGTAATTTTCTTGGATGCAATTTCAAGTGAGAGTTAAATATTCATATCTTCAATTGTCATCGCACCATGCTGGAATGCTTCGACAACTCTAAAAGGGCCTGACTATCTCGCTGGAAAATGATATTGTCGTTCCATCTCTTAGTCTTCTCCTTGTATATGGTCGCATTTTCATATGCATTGAGTCGAACTTCTTCCAGCTCGGAAATGTCCAACAATCGTTTCTATCCAGCAGCATCATAATCCATGTTCACTTGTTTAATCACCCACATGGCTTTATGTTCAAGCTCAACTGGCAAGTAACAGGATTTACCAAACACCAACTGATACGACGACATTCCCAATGGAGTTTTATATGCAGTACGAAGCGCCCACAATGCATCATGTAGCTACGAAGACCAATCTCTTCTAGATGGATTAACACCTTTTCAAGAATGCTTTTAATTTATCGATTGAAAACTTTCGCTAGGCCATTCATTTGCGATTGATACGTTGCTGCCATACGATTCTTCACACCGTAGTGTTTTAAAGCTGTCGCCACTTGATTGTTATTGAAATGAGTGCTTTGGTCACTTATCAATGCTCGAGGTGTTCCAAATCTTGTAAGGATGTATGTGTGGAAGAACATTAACACCATCTGAGCAGCATCTTTTGGAACCACAATTACCTTGATCCACTTGGAGACGTAGTCAACAGTAACTAAAATATACACATTCCAAAAGGAGTTTGGAAATGGTCCCATAAAGTCTATACCCCAGACATCAAATAACTCCACCGCTATGATAGGTTGTTGGAGTATTTCATTACGTCGAGATATAGAACCTGTGCATTGACATTTGTCACATTACTGCACAAAATTGTGGGCATCTCGAAACAATGTGGGCCAATTAAATCCTGATTGTAGGACCTTTACAGCAATCCTAACACCACCAAAATAGCCTCCATAAGGAGTGTCATGGAAATGCCTCAGGATGAAAGATATATCTTTCTCAGGAACACAACGATGGATAATATTGTCAGCCCATACCTTGAATAGGTATGGCTTATTCCAATGATATCTCGTAATGTCTCAAATGAATTTGATCTTCTTGTGACCTGTTTCACTCAAAGGTAACTTACCACGAACTAAATACTTGATGACATCAGCATACCATGGAGATGCGTCAACATCAAATTATTGCTCATCTAGAAATGCATCAACAATGCATGACTGATTGCCATCTTCGCTTCCAACTTTCAAACGGGATAAGTGGTCTGGAACTTAGCTTTCGGGCCCCTTCCTTTCTTTGATTTCAATATCAAATTCTTGTAAAAGTAGGATCCATCTAATTAGGCGTGGTTTGGCATCTTTCTTCACAAAAAGGTATCTCCTAGCAGAGTGATTTGTGTATACTGTAATTTTTGCACCGACAAGATATGAACAAAATTTGTCAAATGCAAAAACTAATGCTAGTAATTCCTTCTCAATAGTTGTATAGTTCACCTGCACTTTAGTCAGGGGTTTACTAGCATAATAAATTAAATGAAATACTTTCTCCATGCGTTGACTAAGTAGAGCCCCTATAACAAAGTCGCTTGCATCGTACATTATCTCAAATGGCTACGACCAGTCTGGTGCGGCGATAATAGGAGCTTATACTAGTTGTTTCTTAATTGTAACAAATGCGTCTAGACATGCGTCATCGAACAAAAACTTTTTATTATGCTCCAACAAAGAGCATAAGGGTTTTGCTATCTTGGAGAAATCTCGGATGAATCTTCTATAAAATCCAGTGTCACCAAGAAAACTCCTTATTCCTTTCACATTATTGGGTGGAGGTAGCTTCTCAATGATTTATACCTTTGCTTTATCCACTTCAATGCCCTGACAGGAAATGTGATGACCAAGGAAAATGCCTTCAGTTGCCATGAAATGACATTTTTCCCAATTCAGCATTAGATTTGTGTCCTTGCATCTCTTCAATAATTTCACCAAGTTGTCAGTGCTTTGATCAAAATTGAGAAAATTAATCCATGAATACCTCAAATGAATCTTCAATCATGTCAAAAAAATAGCCATCATGCTCCTCTGGAATGTAACTGGGGCGTTGCACAATCCAAATGGCATACGTCGAAAAGCAAAAGTTCCAAATGGGAATGTGAACATAGTCTTTGCATTATCTTCCGGCGCAATTGTGATTTGATTATATCCAGAGTAGCCATCAAGGAAACAGTAGTAGGTCTTACCAGCTAGCCTATCTAACATTTAATTAATAAATGGCAATGGGAAATGATCTTTCTTTGTCGCAGCATTTTAATGATGATAATCCATACATACTCGCCAACCTGTAGCAATGCGAGTAGGGATTAGCTCGTTTTTATCGTTACTTGCCACTGTGATACCACTCTTTTTGGGCACACATTGGATCGGGCTCACCCATGTGCTATCTGAAATAGGGTAAATGATGCCTACATCTAGCCACTTAATGATCTCTTTTTTCACGACCTTTTTCATTTTCTCATTCAGTCTATGTTGTTGTTCAATTGACTGCTTCCCTTCATCTTCTAGCCTGATTTTATGCATGCAAAAAGAGCGACTAATGCCTTTGATATCTACAATGCTCCAAGCAATGGCTCTTTTGTGCTGCTTCAAAATTGTGATTAGCTTTTCTTCTTGACTTGCATCGAGGCTTGCGCTGACAATCACAGGTAATGTGTCATTGTCACCTATAAAGACATACTTCAGATGTACTAGCAATGGCTTTAACTCCAAGGTTGGAGCTTGTTTAATTGATCGTTTAAAAACAAGGATCATCCTATTAGACACATCTAAAGATTCTAATTGCCAGCCCCGTCTCATCTCGCAAATATTAGCCTCAGCGATGTGATCGCATTCAAGTAGGATTTGTTCTTCTGATGTCACCGCATATTCGTCTTGAGCTACTGAACTTCGTTCATTGATTCTTTTGTGATTAACTATCTAACACGTTATTGTGATGACATTGTTCTTTACTTCTTGACGGAGATGCTTCGAACACACTGAAAGTTACATGCTCATCATTATGACTCATAATCAGCTCGCCTTTAAAAACATCGATAAGTGTACGTCCTGTAGCTAAAAATGGGCATCCCAAGATAATGGGCACCTCTTTATTTACTTCACAATCAGGAATGATACAATCAGCTGGGAACACAAGCTTATCAACTTGGATGAGTACATCCTTAATCTGTCCTTCAAGTTGTGCCAAAGATCTATCTATAAGTTGTAATGTCACCGCAATGGGCTTCTTAGATCCAATTCCTAATTTTTTGAAGGTGGATAATGGGATGAGGCTAATACTAGCTCCTAAATCACATAAAACTTTACCTAGGTAGTGGTTTCCAATGGAGCATGAAATCGTGAAGCTACCAAGGTCTTTCATCTTTGGTGGCAACTTGTTTCTTGGCACAGCATTATACCCCTCCATGAGCGCAATCATTTCAATGTCAGAAAGCTTTTTCTTCTTCGATAGCATCTCTTTCATAAATTTCTCATAACTGGGGATTTGCACAAAAGCATCAACTAGAGGTATATTAATGTGTAATTGCTTCAAGGTAGAGACAAACTTCTGATAATCTTTGTCATGGTCCTTCTCCTTGAATCTCTGTGGAAATTGAAAAGGTATATTGTTAATGGGTTGTTGTAAAGGATTCGGTTACGTCGACATGGGCAGTTGTGTAAACATCTTTGTTGGTCGAATTCTGGGCATAGGAGTGACTACAGGTGGCTCCTCTTTATTTATTTCTACTGGGTCTTCTTCATAGGTAACTTTTTTTTATTGCTTTGGTTCGGATGCGTCGACATGTACTTGATTGGAACTACTGCTTAGCTCAGTAGTTTGCTTTCCACTTCTCAGTGAGATAGCTTTACAATGCTTCTTCCCCTTCTAAGTCGGATTTTTAGTCTCACTAGGCAAAGCACCTTGTGACCTTGTGCTCATGTTAGAAGTTAATTGTCCTTGTTGAACTTCGAACGCGCAAATAGAAGAAGAGTTTCCTTGAACAATTGCTTCTGTCCTCGTGATATGCTCTCGCATTAACGCTTCAAGAGTAGCCAACGAATCTGCTCTTGGTTGAGAATATTGTTGTTGCTGTTATTGATGTTGTCCTTGCAAATTTGGCATCACATTCTGTTGTGGCGGCATTCGAGTTTGTGGTTGCATCTGGTTGTATGAATGCATCTAATTTTGTGATCACATCTAGTCATGTGATCACATATTATCTGGTTACGCATGCATTTGCAAAGTGTGATTATAATTCTCCTGTTATTGGTTGTAACTCCCCTATCTAAAATTCCCTGGAGTTGAGGCATTTCAATATCTGAATGTGGGCATATTCTGGTTCCCCCAAGGTTGTTGTGTATGATTAGGATTACTGTATGAGTTACCATAGGCATTTCCTCTGATGTTGTTGTTGTAGAATACGTTCTCAGCATGTTGTGGACAATCCTCACAACTGTGGTTGTCACCGCAAATTTAAGAAGAAAATGTCTAGACATCCATCTATTGGGCTACTTCAATAGGGGCAACTTTACTTGTTCCCTACATGTTTTTTATCATGTTTGCCAACGAGGATACCTGTGAACTCAAAGCTAATATAGCATCTAATTCCATAACACCCGGATTAGTTTTTACCTAAGCAGAACGAGAAATTGGATATTGATAGTCATTCTGTGCAATTCTCTCTAATATTCATACGACTTCATTGTAGGTGCAATGCAACAATGGTCCATTGGTAGATGCGTCGACAAGATTTCTTGTTTGCGCATTCAACCCATTATAAAATATCTCAACCTGAGTCTCTTGTTGAATTCCATGCATGGGGTAACGTCTAAGCAAAGTCTTGTAGCGTTCCCACATCGTATGTAAATTTTCATCATCCAATTGATGATATGTCATGATATCATTCCGCAATCTTACATTCATTATCGACAGATTAAATTGTAAAACGAACTGTGTTGCTAGTGCATTTCTAGAAATAATGGATCCAGTCAGTAGACCAAAGAACCATGTTCTTGCCCTCCATTGCAAAAAATAAGGGAACAGCTGCATCTTCAAGGTGTCATCAAAAACACCATGTTGTCTAAAAGAAACACATATGAGAAGAAACGATTAGAGATGCTCTCTAGCATCTTCATGAGATAAACCTGTATATCGTCCATTAGAATTCACCATTTGAAACATAACTGGTTTCAATTCAAAATTACTAGCTTGTATTATCGATCTAACAACCCCTGGTTGTAAATCATTAAGCATAGGAACAACAAAATCTCTCATTGTCCTGTCTTGGATTTGCTCCACTTATGGCAGCGGTGGTGGTAAATTATTAACTCTTTGTGGCTGTATTGGAGGAACTACAACTTGTGGCAGCAATGGTGGTAGATCATTGTTGTTTCCAACCATTTTCTTTTGATCTTGCTTCCTCATTCGAATAGTCCGTTCGAGTTTTGGATCAAACCTGACAATATCCTTAGGATTTCTCCTTGTGGACATGCAACTCCTAAATAATTTGAGAGAAAATCAAAAGAAAGTGAAACAGATTAGTAAAAATAACAAGTTAAGTAAAAATATAATAGCAACTACAAAAATGAACAACAAACAAACGCCATCCCCGGTAATGGTGCCAAAACTTGATCGGCCTGTAATGTCACAGCATTTAAGTGCAAGCGAACACTTATCGATGCAAGTATAGTTGATAGATTCGCTCTATCAGATATCGATGCCACGAGGATAGAGTTCTTGATATTTAATTGTCGAAGCAGCTAAAGTTAAGATTAGAAGAATTGTTACTAAGAATGTTAGCGCAACTGAGTTAGATATGCATAGATAAAAGAATTAATTTTTCAACGTAAATATAAAATAAATTGTAAGAGCAAATTAAGATAAGATGAATAGTTGTTGGGATGTTTGTAAAGGTAAATTCAGAACTTAAAATAAATGGATCAAGTGTAAAGAAGTGGAGAGGATCACTGGTTTCACAAGTCGTAATGCTAAATGTGGTTGCAAGGTAACAAATATATGAATTGTCATCGCAATTATACTTTAATGAAATCTTACTGC
This sequence comes from Kokia cookei, assembly GCA_039519145.1. NCBI lineage: Eukaryota > Viridiplantae > Streptophyta > Magnoliopsida > Malvales > Malvaceae > Kokia > Kokia cookei. Next base: position 26,170,283 of record CM076903.1, on the reverse strand, counting down.
TATCACTTCCTCTATTTAACAGAGACTCAAATGCTAGTAACTACCACACCTTTTAATGCTGGTAATGCCTTGCACTTAAGAACAAGTGGCCAAAATTCCTTCTTAGCCTTAAGCAACTTCCGTTGTCTTACTTGTTGATTTAACTTGTCACTACGCCTTTCAGTGATTGTCACTACAATCGCACTTCCGTGGTCAAATCAATTAAATCCAAATAGATAAAGAAAATAGAGTAAAAACCAAATTAGATCTAACTTCAAATGGTACTTCCATACTCAGTTGATAATCAACAGTATCATCAACAATTAAGAGGTATCAAAGATAAAGTCGAAGCATCCTATTCCTAGTTTACTAGAACTATTCCGTGACATTCTCTTGCACCTAAGATAGGCACCTCTCATCAAAAGTCTTGCTCCTTACTCGTCAGATCACCTTCCTCCGAAACTCAAGCTTCCATGATAACTTGTTTAGAGATTTGAGAAATTTTTCAGAATTTAATTCTTCACCACTTGATGATTACATTCTTCCTTTCCCTCCTATTTATAAGCTATGGGAATTTCAGATCTCCTTCCTTCTCAGATCTAACCATTTTGGCAGCTGTACAAGTTGGTTAATTCCAGCTGTGCACTCACGCAGATCTGGTTTGTTCCTAAGGCATCTGCAGGTTGTCATTGCATCTCTGGGTGCAATCTATGATTTTTACTTGCAGCGACATATTAGCTTTCCTCTGCACTGGTTCTTCCAAGTATGTTTGTAGCATAAAATCACTTGTACGAGGTTAAGGTATATTTGCGGTGACATTTGTGGCCGTAATTCTATGTTAAATTTCTAGCTGCATCTTTACACACTTTTCAACACTGGTCTTCAGAGGTGAATCTCTGCATTGACAGTTTCAGACGTAAAACTTATGTTGCATACGGTGACATTAGTAGTATAAAAGAGGCTAAAATGAAACAATTAAAGTCATTTAACACTAAGTTAGAAAATGCAAATATTAAATATGAAATGTTTAACACGCATACTAAATATGATAAAAAAGGATAATTAATACACAAGTTTTAGGGAGAAAATAGGTGTCATTTCTAATGCTATCAATATTACAAGAATAGAAGCAATTGTGCAAGGAAATTCTTCTTCCATCCGAGCATTGAAAGCACAATTAGGACAACTAGCTTCTAATATGAGCGCAAGACAACCAGGTGCTTTGCCAAGTGATACTGAAAATCCAAATTAGAAAGGTAAAGAGCGTTGTAAGGCTATTATGTTGCAGAGTGGAAAGCAAACTACCGAGAACAGTAGCAGCTTTAATAAGGAATCTATCGACGCAAAGGAACCAAAGCAACAAGGAGAAGTTGCATCCGAAGAAGATACGATAGAAATACATGATGATGAACCACCAGTAGTCATGACGATGCCTACCATTCTCCCTAAGAAGTTTTTGATACAACTACCCACGTCGTCGCAACCAATTACAATAAAACAACTCGCTGTACACATACATTTTCCATTTCCACAACGATTCAAGGAGAAAGAGCATGACAGAGATTATCAACAGTTTGTATCTACCTTGAAAAAGTTACATATTAATATACCTCTAGTTAATGCTCTTGTGCAAATCCCCAGCTATGGGAAATTCATGAAAAAGCTATTGTCGAAGAAGAAAATGCTTTCCAATATTGAGACAATTGCACTCAAGAAGGGTGTAGCGCTGTACTGACAAATAAATTGCCACTAAAGATGAAAGATCCTAGCAGTTTCATAATTTCATGCTTTATTGGAAACCATTACTTAGGTAAAGCTCTTTTTGACCTAGGAGCTAGCATTAATCTTATGCCACTATCAACTTTCAGGAAACTAGGGATTGGTCATTTAAAGCATATTGCTGTGACATTACAACTTGCAGACAGATCTTTGGCACAACCTAAAGGACAAATTTGTATTCCTAGTTGACTTTATCATACTTGATTGCAAAGCTGATAAGGAGGTGCCCATTATTTTGGGACGCTCGTTTTTAGCAACGGGACGCACACGTATAGATGTCTTCAAAGGCGAGCTGATCATGCATCATAATGACGAGCATGTAACTTTCAGAGTTTTTAAGCATCTTTGTCACGTAGTAAGGAGCAATGTCACCATATTGATATTCTAGATGAATTAATTACAGAGGAGTTCAATGAACGAAGCTCATCACTGCTAGAGGAATATGCGATGACATCTGAAGATAATATCCCACCTGAATGTGACCACAAAGTTAAAGTTAACATCTGTGAGCTGAAACATGGCTGGCAATTGGAATCTTTGGATCTAACTAATCGGGCGATCCCTGTGTTTAAACCATCAGTTGAAGAACCTCCTACTCTGGAGTTAAAGCCATTACCGACGCACCTAAAGTATGTTTTCCTAGGTGACAATAAAACATTATTGTCAGCACAAGTCTCAACGCATGCCAAGAAGAAAAATTAATTGGAATACTAAAGTGTCACTGCTTAGAGCATAGAAAACATCAGAGGCATTAGTCCCTCTTTCTGCATGCATAAGATTAGGTTGGAAGATGAAGGGAAACAGTCCATTGAGCAACAAAGAAGACTGAATGAGAAAATGAAGGAAGTAGTGAAGAAAGAGATTATTAAGTGGTTGGACGTAGGTATATCTACTCTATTTTGGACAACACAAGGGTGAGCACAGTCCAATGTGTGCCTAAGAAGAGTGGCACCACAGTGGTAAGTAATGATAAAAATTAGCTAATCCCTACTCACATTGCTATAGGTTGGCGAGTGTGTATGGATTACCGTCGTTTAAATGCCACCACAAAAAAAAAGATCACTTCCCACTTCCATTCATTGATCAAATGTTGGATAGGCTAGCTAGTAAGGCCTATTATTGTTTCCTTGATAGGTAGTCTGGATATAACCAGATCGCTATTACACCGAAGGATCACGCAAAAATGACTTTCACCTGCCCATTTAGAACCTTTTCTTTCCGACGAATGTCATTTGGATTGTGCAATGCCCCATCCACATTCCAAAGGTGTATGATGGTCATCTTCTCGGACATGATCGAGGATTCATTAGAGGTATTTATGGATGATTTCTCTGTCTATGGGCAAAATTTTGATATATGCGCTGACAATTTAGCTAAAGTGCTGAAAAGATGCGAGGACACCAATTTAGTTCTGAACTGGGAAAAAATGCCACTTCATGGCAATAGAGGGTATTGTCCTTGGTCATCGAATATCTTCTCAGGGCATTGAAGTGGACAAAACAAAGGTGAAAATCATTGAAAAATTGTCTCTACCCAATAATGTGAAAAGAATAAGGAGTTTTCTCGACCATATCAAATTTTATAAAAGATTCATCTAACACTTCTTCAAAATAGCAAAACCATTATGCTCGTTGTTGGAGAAAAATAAAAAGTTTTTGTTTGATGATGCTTGTTTGGAAGCATTTTTGAAGATTAAACAGCAGTTGGTACAAGCACCCATTATCGTCGCACTAGATTGGACGCAACCATTTGAGGTAATGTGCGATGCAAGCGACTTTGTTATAGGTGTTGTGCTAGGACAAAGAAAAGATAAGGTATTTCATTCAATATATTATGCTAGTAAAACTCTAAATGAAGCATGGGTTAATTATACAACTACTTAGAAAGAGTTGCTGACAGTAGTTTCTGCATTTGACAAGTTCCATGCATATCTTGTTGGCACAAAAGTTACAGTATACACTGATCATTCTGCTTTGAGATACCTTTTTACTAAGAAAGATGTCAAGTCTAGGCTGATCAGATGGATCCTTTTAACAAACCATTTATCTCGTTTGGAAGCTGAAAGCGAAAATGGCAATAAGTCACAAATTGTCAACGCATTTCTAGATGAGAAATTATTCTTTGTCGATGCATCTCCATGGTATGCAGATGTTGTCAATTATCTAGTTTGTGGTAAGCTACCGCTGTGTGCAACCGGTTATAAGAAAGTCAGATTTCTAGGGGATGTTGCGAAATATTATTGGAATGAGCCATACTTATTCAAGGTATACGCCGACAACATCATTTGCTGTTGCGTTCCTAAGAAGGAAATGCTTTCCATCCTGAAGCATTTCCATGATGCTCCTTATCGAGGCCATTTTGGTGGTGTTAGGACTGCTGCAAAGGTCTTACAATCAGGTTTTTATTGGCCTATGCTATTTCAAGACGCTCACAATTTCGCTCAACTGTGCGACAAATGTCAACACACCGGTTCCATATCTCGACGCAATGAGATGCTTCAACAACCTATCATGGAGGTTGAACTCTTTGATGTTTGGGGTATTGACTTCATGGGACCATTTCCAAATTCCTTTGGGAATGTGTATATTTTGGTAGCTATTGACTATGTCTCCCAGTGGATCGAAGCAATCGCTACTCCAAAAGATGATGCTCAAACGGTGTTAAAATTCTTTTACCCATATTTCGTCACAAGGTTCGGAACACCTCGAGAGTTAATAAGTAATCAAGGCACTCATTTCCATTGTAATAAGGTGACGACAACATTAAAGCGCTACGGTGTGAAGCATCACATGGCAACCACGTACCATACATAATCAAATGGACAAATGGAGGTCTCTAATCGACAAATAAAAAGTATTCTTGAGAATATGGTTAAAAAGATATTGGTCTTCGCGTCTACATGATGCGTTGTAGGTGCTTCGCACTGCTTATAAGTCACTGTTAGGAATGTCACCATATCAGTTGGTCTTTAGGAAATCACATCATTTTCCTGTTGAAATTGAACATAAGACCATGTGGGCAATCAAGCAAGTGAACATGGATTACGATATTACTGAACGAACAAGATTGTTGGACATTTCAGAGCTAGAAGAAATTCGATGCAATGCCTATGAAAATGCTGCCATCTACAAAGAAAAAACTAAGAGATGGCACGACAACATCATTTTGCAACGATAATTTTCTCCTGGTCAGTTACTACTTTTATTTAACTGATGTTTAAAATTGCATCCAGGGAAATTGTACAGAAATCCACCTAAGAGGATCAGAGGAGGAAAGCATTCAAAATTGTGGTCACAAGTTGTTACAGAATTGCGGCTAAAGATGTCGTCACATGAATGCTTCCACAATTTATCAAAGATTTCACGCTATTAACATATCCAGAAGCACCAGCATAGGAGAAAATTGTCACAAGAAATTAAAGTCATAATTTACGTTCAGAGATGTCGCGACAATCTACAATTGCTCAATGAACAAATTAGATCTACGTGAGTGCATAGTTGGCAAATAACAACTTTTACAGCTGCAAAAAGGTGTTAGATCTGAAAAGAGAGAAAGATCTAGAAGGAATCAGTGATTATAAATAGAAAGTGAAGATTTCAAATCTAAATTTCTCTCATCCAAAGTTTGCTATGGAAGCTTGATCCAGAGGACGGTGATCTGATCTCGCAAGGATGTAACATCTTCTGACGATAAAAGCTTGGTGTGACGCAAGAGGACCAGTTAAGGGAGAATCCTAGTAGCCCAGGAATAGTATGCTTCGATTCATTTGTTAATCCCTCTTTTGATGCTGATCATTTTCAATTGACAATTGATTGTACATGGAAGTGTCTTTTAATGTTAGATTACTTTGATTCTTATTCAATTCTTCTCATATGTTTATCTTTGGATTTTTATGGTTTGACCACAGAAGTGAAATTGCAGTCATAGACACTAGAAGGTACGGTGACAAGTTAAGCTAACAAGCAAGACAGCGGAAGTTGCTTGAGACTAGAAGAAATTCTTATCACTTGTTCTTGAGTGCAGAGCATTACCAGCATTAGAAGGTGTGGTAGTTTCGAGTGCTTGAGTCTTTGATAAATAGAGAGTCGATATTAGTAAGATTTCTTTGGAGCATAATTGCAGTGGCAAATTCATTTATAAGAAACCTTGTAGTCACATTTAGAGTTGCCACTTGTGAAGTCACTGATCCTCTCCACTTTTTTACACTTGATCCATTTACTTTAAGTTCTGAATTTACTTTACAACATCTCAACAATTCATTCATTTTATATAATTTTCTCTAACATTTAACATTCTGATTACGCTGACGTATTTACTTCTTAACTTGTATAACTTTAACCTAGTTGCGTTGACATCAATTTTAACAAATCTTCTCATTTTAACTCAGAGTGCTTCGACAAATTAAACAATGAACAACCATCTTTGTAGGATAGATATCCGATAGATTCATTTCTATTACTATTCTTGCATCGACAGTGTACGCTTGCACGTAAATTGCTGTAACGTTCATAGCGCGATCACTCACATATGCAAAATTTTTAAAAGAGCTATTGTCAAATAAGAGGAAGTTAGAAGAGTTATCCACTATGGAGCTAAATGGGGAGTTCTCAACCTTCTCCAAAATAAATTGCCTACTAAGTTGAAAGACCCAAGGAGTTTTACTATCCCTTATTTTATTGGTAGTTTAAATATTAAGAAAGCATTGGCTGATTTGGGTGCTAGTATTAATTTAATGTCTTATAAAATGTGCAAGCAACTTGGTCTTAAGGAACCTACACCCACTAGGATGAGTATTCAATTAGCTGACAGATCTGTTAAATATCCTAGGCGAATTATTGAATATGTGCTTGTGAAATTAGATAAATTTATTTTCCCTGTTGACTTTGTTCTACTTGATATAATGAGGATGTTGAGGTACCTTTGATTTTAGGTAGACCCTTTTTATCCACTGTTAGAGCTATTATTAATGTGAGTAATGGTAAACTTGTGCTTAAGGTAGGTGATGATGAGATTATTTTTCAAATTTATAATGCCATGTGATTTTCTCAAGAACAAGATGATTCCTATTATTTTATTAATTTTATTGATCATGCTATTTAAAATTCTTTACAGGAAATTATTCATAAAGACACTTTGAAATTGTGACTTGTTCAGGGAGAGGAGATCGATAGAGGTAATATTGTGATTAATGAGATGAAAAATGATCTAGATGCTAATGAATCCCTAACGAGGTAGAAAAATTATGAGACCATTTAAGTGAGTAAGGAATTGAGGTTGAAACCCTCTATTGAAGAACCTCTTAAATTGAAACTAAAGTAATTACCTAATCATTTGGAGTATGCATTTCTAGGAAATAATTCTACATTGCCAATAATTATTGCTTCAGATTTAAAGCCGAATGAGAAAGAGGAGTTAATGCAAGTGCTTAGGGAACACAAATGACTGAAAGCCTGGAAAATTTCTAATATTAGGGAATTAGTCCTTCTTTTTGCACTTACAAAATCTTAATGTAAGATGAATATAAACCTTGTGTGCAGGCTCAAATTTGAATAAATCCCAATATGAAGTAAGTTGTCAAGGATGAGGTAATTAAACTTCTAGATGTCGGAGTTATTTATCCTATTTCTAATAGTACTTGGGTAAGTCCTGTGCAAGTTGTACCGAAGAAAGGAGGCATGACTGTTGTGGCTAATGAGAAAAACGAGCTAATTCCAACAAGAATAGTCACGGGATGGAGAGTTTGTATTGATTATAGGATGTTGAATGATGCTACAAGGAAAGACCATTTTTCTTTACCATTTGTTGATCAAATGTTAGATAGGTTAGCCGACCACGTGTATTGCTGCTTCTTGGATGGACTCTCTGGTTACTTCCAACTCATGATAGCTCTTGAGGATCAAGAAAAGACGATATTTACATGTCCATATGGTATGTTTTCTTACCAATGAATGCCTTTTAGATTATGTAATGCTCCTGCTACTTTTCAACGATGTACGATGGCTATCATCGATGAACTCGTGAAAGATATTATGGAGGTATTTATGGATGACTTTTTAGTATTCGATAATTCTTTCCATTTATGCCTTAAAATTTAAAACGTGTTCTACTGAGATGTTAAGAAATAAACCTTGTGCTTAATTGGGAAAAGTATCACTTCATGGTTAAAGAAGGAATTGTTTTGGCCATAAAATTTCTAGTAAAAGGATTAAGGTTGATAAAGCAAAAATTGAAACTATTGAAAAATTACCTCCTCCTAATTCAGTTAAGGCTATTCGAAGTTTCTTAGGACATTTTTGGTTTTATAGAAGATTTGTTAGGGATTTTTCTAAAATAGCGAAGCCTTTAACGAATTTACTAGAAAAAGATGTGCCATTTAATTTCATTCAGGATTGTTTAGAAGCATTTAACATTCTTAAGGAAAAATTAATTAATGCCCAATTGTTGTTGCATCTGATTGGACTTTACCCTTTGAACTAATGTGTGATGCGAGTGATTTTGCAATAGGTACAGTTCTTGGACAGCGAAGAGATAGGCATTTTCAGCCAATTCGTTATGCTAGCAAGACTTTGTTAGATGCTCAAGTGAATTACACTACTACTGAAAAAGAATTGCTAGTTGTGGTTTTTGCATTTGATAAATTTAGATTTTATGCAATATTATCTAAAGTTATTGTGTACACTGACCATTCCGCTCTTCGTTACCTTCTTGCTAAACCAGATGAAAAGCCTCGACTTATACTTTGGATTTTATTGCTGCAAGAATTTGATTTAGAGATTAGGGATAAGAAAAGAGCTAAAAATCTTGTAGTTGATCATCTTTCAAGGCTTGAAAATCCACATCTTGAGAAGCTTAATGAAGGTATGATAAATGACTAGTTTCAAATTATTTAGTTGCTAATACCTTAAAAAAAGATTTGACCCTTCATTAAAAGCAGCGATTCTTTGCTGATGTGAAGAATTATTTTTGGGAAGATCCTTTTGTTTTTCGTGTGTGTGCAGATCAAGTGATTCGAAGATGTGTTTCGAATGCCAAAGGGAACAAAATCTTAAAGCATTGTCACTCTGGACCGACAAGAGGACACTATAGTGGAATTCGATCTGCAAATAAGGTCCTCGAATTAGGTTTTTATTGGCCCAATTTGTTTAAAGATGTGGACAGGTATGTTACTTCTTGTGATAAATTTCAGAGGACAGGTAATATTTCCAAACGTGATGAGATGCCTCAAACTTATATGCTTGCCTATGAAATCTTTGATATTTTGGGTATTTATTTTATGAGACCATTTCCTAGTTCTTATGGAAATAAATACATACTTGTAGCAGTGGATTATGTGTCGAAATGGGTGGAAGCTCAAACTTTACAAACTAATGATGCTAGGGTGGTAGTTCGATTCCTTAAGAAACTTTTCGCTCAATTTGGAACACCTAGGACAATCATTAGTGATAGGGGTACACATTTTTGTAATGCTCAATTTGATAAAAATCCTTAAGAAATATGGTGTACATCACAAAACAACTACCCCTTATCACCCTCAAACTACTGGTCAAGTTGAAGTGTCAAACCGTGAACTAAAACACATCCTAGAGAAAACCGTAACGACAAATAGAAAGGACTGGGCTTTGAAATTAGATGATGCTCTATGGGCTTATAGGACTGCATTTAAAACTCCCATAGGAACATCTCCTTACAGACTTGTTTATGGGAAAAGTAGTGATTTACCACTTGAACTTGAACAGGCATTCTGGGCAACTAAATTCCTAAACTCTGATCTTAAACTTGTAGGTGGAAAGAGAATGATGCAAGTAAATAAGCTTGATGAATGGCGAGCTAATGCTTATGAGAACTAGAGATTGTACAAAGAGGTAGCGAAGCGACGCCATGATGCTCGGTTAAAGTAACCTAAGTAATTCATAGCTGGGAATCGAGTTCTTCTATTCAACTTGAGGCTCAAATTGTTTCCTAGGAAGTTAAAATCGTGATGGTTAGGACCATTTGTGGTAAAAATCATTTTTTCCTACGGTATAATACAGGTAAAACATCTTGAATACGACACATTCAAGGTAAACGGTCATCGACTTAAACCTTATCTTGGTGGTGATTTAAATAATTTGATATAGGAGCTTCGACTTCAAGATCCGCCTCAATCGTGAGCTTAAATAGGGAAGTCAAGCTTAGACTTTAAACAAGCACTTATCAGGAGGCAACTTGAGTGTTTTCATTTATGTTCATTTTCATTTTCTTTTAGTTATTATTATTCTTATGATTTTGGTCTTATTTTACAGATTTAATCACTTAAAAATATAAAAAATGGAAAAAATGGAAAAAATAAATGACACATGGGCTGGACACACGATCGTGTGTGAGCTCGTGTACCTTACACGACCTTACACATGGCTGTCGGAGAAGCAAAGAGAGGCCCACGATCTCGACACACAAGTGTGTGCTGGATTGTGTGATCACTGGACATATTTTTAAATGAATTTCAGAATCACACATGGCCTAGACACACGGGCCTGTGCTAAACCGTGTAACCACTGGAGCTTTATTTTATAAAATTTTGAAATGACTCACGGGCGTGTGCCTGTCCGTGTGGGCACTCGAACTTAGATTCTGATTTGGCACCCCACACTCATGTAATTCCTTATATGCTCTAACCCTAATTTTATTTTTTTACTCTTACCTTTGTAGTTACCTGTACCGTTTCACCTCCACCCTAATCTTTCCCCCTTTTCGACACCTTCCCTCTCCAATCTCAAACCCTAGCCATTTGACTGACCTCTTGCCTCTATACCCGTCCGACCGACCTAACACCTCCGTCGTCGCCCCCTCATCTGAACTCTCCATCGTGCCTTTCCCCTCCATACCCATCCCAACACCATTCTCCTTTGCTCCGTTCGATCCTTCCCCACCGTCCTCTCTCTTACATGAACGAAAACCCTCCAATTCCCTTCTCCATTCGACGGCTTCACCCCACCTGATGCCGCTCCTCTACCCATCATCGCTTCAACCTCAAAAACCTAAATCTACCCTCTTGAACCATTCACCCCATTTCTTTTTCAAATCTCGACCACCCCCTCCATCATGTAACCCCATACCTTGCCCCATCCCCGACGATCTTTGCACACCACCATTGCTCCGTTCTCCTTCGGCCCAATCGTTTTCAAACCCCCTCCACCGTACATCATGCATAACACTCAAAAAAGATAAAAATAAAGTCACAGTCCTCGCTTCAAAAAAAGTGAAAGACTCTTGGGGCAACTTCCTCTTCAACTACGGATGCCTTCGATTTCCACTGGGTCCTTACAAGGACCATTATTAGCTTCTATGACAGCATCCTTTGGGATTAAGCAGATGTATTGATTAGGTAGCTTTAGAGGCAGTTCACTTAGGCATTGATGTCCATACATTACTTGAGATTGATCATTGGGATCGTCTATTTACTATCATTGAGCCTACATACTCGGAGCTGATCTTGGAATTTTGCTCGACTTTTTTAGTTCTAGAATCGAGACATGATGAGCTACGCACTGTCTCATTCCGGTTGGGTAGTCAGATGCGATATATGAGTGTGCCAAAATTTGGAGCTGCTTTGGGTATTTACACTCAGGAGTTCATGAGTACCTCCTATTTTTCTACACTTCATCGGCAGCATTATCCACCATCTCCCTATTGGGAGGCCATATCAGTGACGATAGCACCTTACAACTCTAGCCAATCGAAAGCAACTTCACTACCTCTTGCCCTTCAATACCTTCACGCCCTCCTCGCACATACTTTGACAAGATAAAGGGAGAGTACAGGTGTTGTGAGTACAACTGATGCTTATTTCTTATGGCGTATGGTGACACAACATCCTATCAATGTCGCCTATTTCATTACTTTGGCATGCCGACATCAGAACGATTGCATTAGGAGGGATTCAATTTTCTTGGGTCCTTATGTGACTTGATTGGTGTGACATTTTAGGCTGCTCAACACACTAGAGCAGGTATCCTCCTTTACACTGATTGGACAGATGGTCCCACAAGGATTATGAATTATGAGCCATATGCGAATGGTACGTCGCCAGGAGAGCTGAGGTAGTACTCAACACACATTAATCCATGACGATCATCACGATGAGCCTGAGGATTATTTTTCTGATGATGCACCACCACATGAGGATTCGGCTCATCCCCCACCTCCTCTGAGGCACAGTGCCTCAGATTTGTTTGTCACTCACGATCAGTTTGAGCAATTTTAGTGACACAAGAATGAGAAGATTAATTATCTCATTCAGCTCCATCGTGAGAGCGATACGAAGAGGCGAGCATAGTATGACACCTTATATGCTGAGTTATAGAGGGTCTAGGTTTCTCCTTCCACTGGTCCACCGCACGATCCCACTTCCTCACACGACAACGATGATTGATTTCTTTTATATTAGTTTATTTCTTTATTTCTATTTTCAGTTGTACTTTTATTTTTTGTTTTTGGTTTTTATTTTTTGAGACTCCTTCAGTTATTTTTTTCTTTCTTTGAACTATGTTATTTTTCTTATTGATTTTATAGTTTTTTTATTCTAGTTAACTCCCTTTTTTACTTATTTTGGTCTATTTTTTGTCTTAGTTTGCTTGGAATACTACATTTCATTTAGTCTCGCTACGTTTTCGACTTTACCAATTCAGAACAAAATTCAGACGAAATCATCCTAATTTAAGGCAGTTTTAGTTTCCTTCCTATTGATATTGTGCTTATTCTGTTCATATCTATTTGTACATTGAGGACAATGTATGTGGAGGTTGTTTGTGTATAATTGTGCTAAAATCCCTGAATTATTTATTGTGTTTAGGTAATTTTCTCATACCCCATTAGAGTTAATTTTTTATATTTGGAATTTTTTATTGATTTTGTTTTGAGTTGATTTGTGAATCTTTTATGTATTGGGTGATTTAATCTTTAAGATATGAGAAAGTCAAGCATGATAAGCTATTTTCAAAATTAAATATTTTAGGTTGTCTCATTGAATTGAATTATTATCTTGAAATTTTAAAATTGCAGGTTTGACATCAAAACCATAATTTTTGTGAGCTTTTCAACAAATAGAGCATATATTTTATTTCTTGCTCATTTCATTTTTGGTTGTGTGTATGTCAACTTGATTTTTTATGCTAGAACTTGTTTTGATTATGCATGTTGAGACCACATTATAGATTTGATATGCTAAGATGATAGAGGCACTTAGGATTTACCCCCTTTTAACCTTTAAAAAGCTTACGTAATAAATTAACCTCTAGTGAACCCCATTGAGCTTAACACCATTCTATTCATTAACCCATAATATTAAACCCATGATCCATATATTTGTGGTATATTTACCCTTTTTATTGACTCCTTTTTGTCGAGATTTGATTTGGTATATTAAACCCATGAATTTATTAGTAAAAAAAAGTCAAAAAGAGGAACATTTGATTGAAAAAATTGAAAAAAAAAGAGAAAAAAGAAAATTGGTAAAAAGAAGAAGAAAAAATTGTGTTCGAGCTAGAATCATTAGTGTCATATACTGTTGAAAAGCTCGCGTTATTATTTATTATTCGTGTTGATGCACTTTCTTTTAATTTAGCAACTGATTGTTTTTTCTAGTTTGGTAACTTATCAACTCGATCTCGATTTTAACCAATTTTTCTAGCCTTTTCCATACCCTTAACCTTAGCCCCATTACAAACTTGTAAAGACCTCTTGATTGCTGTGTCATATCATGTTACTGTAGTGGAGATTTGATTTTCAAGCAAGCCTATGGTAATATCATTTCATGTTTGACTATTGAGTGCTTCTTTCATGAACCTTAAACACTTTGAGTGCTTTGAGTGAATCTTTAGTGAGGATCACAATTCTTGTTAATTTTGAATTTAAGGTAATTATTTAGCTAAGGGTGAGACAACTACATTTTGTGCTAAAAAGTCTTGTAGTTTATTTTGCTTGAATCTTTAGTGTTCTTTTAGACGAATTCCCAATGCATGATTGTTTGTAATTTATCTTGTAACACTATTGATGAAAATGAAGAATTGGGAAAGTTAACTTGAATGTGGGTTGAGAATTTTGCTTGAGGACAAGCAAATACTTAAGTGTGGAGATATTTGATAAGTGATAAAAGTAACATATTTTAATCCCATTCTTTATGCGTTTTTTTTATGATTATTTGATGTAAATTAGTGAATTTTATGCTCCTAATCCTTTAAATTCATGTTTCTATACTTAAGAGAGTATTTGGGAGCAAAAGAGTGAAAAACGAGCGAAAACTAGAAGATCTGCACAAGAAACAGGGGCCACATGGGCTGCACCCTTGCCATACGGTTGTATGAGCCACAAGGGTTGACACACGGACGTGTGAAGCACACGAGCGTGTGCTAGGGCGTGTGAATTTCATGATTTGCTATCCAACCGCGTGGAAAACACAATTTTTTGGGTTTTTGGGCATTCTAAAACTTGTGTTTTTAAGAAGGGAGGAAGCCATCAAAGATTATTCAAGAATACAATTGAGGAAACACCATAGAAGCTGTCTTTGAAGCAGATTTCAATGAAGATTGAAGACCTCTTTTTAATTTCTTTTAATTTTATTATGAGATTTTCTTCATCTTGCAGTTATACTATCTTTAAGATGTTTTCATTTGTTAGCATGAACTAATTTTCTAAATACCTAGGGGAGATGAACCCTATGATGGATTTTGTCATTTGATTTCTGATTTTTCGTAATAAATACTTAGATTTTGTTCTTAATTGTGCTTGCTTAAATATTGATTTAGTATTTCAGGAATATTAACTCTTATTTGATGTGCTTAGATCAGAGGAGGAATAGACCCTGTTTAAGAGAAGATCTAGCATAATTGAGTGGAGTTGCATTCAATCCTAGAAATAGGACGACATAAATCTACCGGATTAGAATCAAATCTAATTTGGGAATCTAGAAATCGAATTAATGCGACAATAGGGTTTTAATTAGAAAGAAATTTCAATTAATCAACCTAGAGTCAATTGTTTTTATGCTTGAATAGAGGTATTAGCATATTTTAGGGATTTCTACGAATCAAGATACTAAGTGAATAAATTGCTTAATTCAGAATGATAATGACTAAATCTAGGTGGATTCTTTCCTGGTATTGTCTCGCTTCTTAGTGTTAAACATTTGTTATTTCTTTATTTATTCTCTGTCATAATTTTATTTTATTAATTTAGTTAAATTTAGTTCTAAGCAATCAAATTATTCGATCAGTTAAATAATAAGAAGACAGCTACTACTAGTACTTTTAGTCCTCGTGGGAACGATATCTCTGCTCACCGTAACTATACTATTAATTAATAGGTGCACCTGCCTTAGTCATATTTTTAGTTAGTTTTGATTGCATCACTGAGTTCAAAACTCAGACTGTAAGTAAAAATGTTTTTCTTTTAAAAGCATGCATGCATCATAAATGAGTATTTTGAGAAATACATGCCAAAAGTGATTTGTTACAAGAAAACCGAGACCCTCCGAAGCCGATCCTAGATAAGTGATCTACAGTACTACAAAAACTATATACTTGTGAAGCTATAGATAGTAGAACTATATGAAACTATAAATGAAGAAAATGATAAATGTGACTCGATTACTAAATCTAATAGAACTACGATTAGAAAACATATAAGTGATAACACATCTTTATTCACATATTTTTCATGAAACACTAAAAGAATGAGTGCTCAAGGAGTTAGGACTTGTAGGATGAGAACATGCAAGGAATCAGGTTAAGGAACCCAAGTTGGATCGACTGCATCTAGGGTACGTACTCCTGAACCTGTGCTTACAAATGTGGAGCGTACACTTATGATAGCATTAGAAAAGACCATTAATTTCTCCTTATTTAAAGTATAATTTATTCCCATTATATTATGTTTAGCATGCACTTTTAGCATTTTATATTCAGTATTTGCAATTTCTAAGTCACTGATGTTTGGTTTAATTTTCTTTAATTTTTTCCTACTTTTGCTACTAATGTCACCACATTTAGTGTTCAGTTTTGCGTCTAAAGATGTCAATGCAGGAATCTGTCCCAAAAAGATCAACTCAGAAAGGTGTCCAAGGTTGTCACCGCAATTCAGAATCTAGAATTGCGCCCAAACCTGTCGCCACATGAACATATCCAGAAGTACCAGTGCATGAGAATATCAAGGTTGTCGCAGCGAATTAAAGTCTAAATTTGCATCTAGAGATGTTGTGACAACCTTTAACTGCTTGCTGAATGCACCAGATCTGCGTGAATGTACAGCTGGATTAACTAACTTGTACAACTGTAAGGAAAGTCCTATTCCTGATGAGGAGTGTTACTAAGTGCAACACAAGAGGAGCATTAGGGAAGAGTTCTAGTAGGCTAGGAATAGAATGCTTCAACTTGTTTTTTATTTCCTCTCAAACGTTGATAAATTCTGATTAAGTTAAATGTGTATGGAAGTACCTTTTAATTTTAGATCTAATTTGATTTCTACTCAATATTCTCTTATTTGTTTATCTTTGGATTTAATTGCTTGAACATGGAAGTGCTATTGTATTTTTTGACACTGGAAAGTGCAGTGACAAATTAAATTAACAAGCAAGACAACAGAAGTTGCTTGGGGAACGAAGGAATTCTGGCCACTTGTTCTTGAATGCAAAGCATTGCCAGCATTGGAAGGTGTGGTTAATGTGAGTATTTGGGTCTTTAATAAACAGGAAATTTGAAGTTGGTAAGATCTCATTAAGCTTAATTACGATGACAATTTATCTATTATTTACCTTGTGGTCGCATTTAGTGGTTTGCCGACTTATCAAGTTAGGGATCCCCCATTCCATTATCATTGTTTTTACTTCTTTAATTTTCTTAAATTGCATTGACAAATTATCTTCAAACTTTCACTGCATTTCTTATTAATTTGCTTCAACATATTTTATTACAGTCTTGCAATATTTGCTTTGACAATTTAATTAATTCATTTTTGCACTCTTTATTTTAATTGCGCTGACATTATTCATACAACTTCTCTTATTTTAACTTTAATTGAATCAATAAGTATAAACAGCCATCTCTGTGGGATCGATATCTGATAGTTTTAAGCCTATGAACTATACTTGCATTGAATAGTGTTCACTTGCACAATTGCTGTGACGTTCATAGCACAATCAAGTTTTGGCACCGTTTTCGGGGATGGTGTTTGTTTGATGTTTGTTTTTGTAGTTGCAATTATACTTCATTTCTTAACTTTTATTTGTTACTGATTAGTTTCAATTTTTGTTGACTCTTTTTCAATTTTCTTTTAGGTTCTTTATGACCACTACGAGAAATCTTGAAAATATTGTTAGCTTAGATCCAGAAATCGAGTGAACCATTAGAAGGAGAAGACAAGAATAAAGGAATATGGATTTGCCTAGAAATGATTTCATACCACAGTTGCCACCACAAAATCCTGTCCCTCCAATACAGCCACAGAATTTAAACAACCCACCATTGCCACTACGATTAGAGACTTTGTTGTTCCTGTGCTAGATGATTTGTATCCAGGGGTTGTTAGACTAGCTATTGAAGTTGAAAACTTCGAGTTAAAACCTGTTATGTTTCAAATGTTAAATTCGAATGGGCAATATTCTAATTTGCCTCATGAAGATGAGATAGAGCATCTTAAATCTTTTCTACTAATCTGTGCTTCTTTTAGTCAACATGGTGTTCTTGATGACGCTTTAAAGATGCAACTGTTTCCTTATTCATTGCAAGGAAGGGATCGTACCTGGTTCCTTGGATTACCTACTGGATCGATTACATCATGGAATGCACTTGCGACTCAATTTGTTTTACGGTTTAATCCACCCACGATGAATGCTCGATTGAGGAATAATATTACTGCTTATCACCAGGAGGATGATGAGAATCTGCATACCACATGGGAGCGTTACAAGACTTTGCTTCAATGCTGTCCGATGCATGGAATCCAACAAGAAATGCCGATTGAAATTTTCTACAATAGATTAAATGCGTAGACAAGAAATCATGTCGATGCATCTGTAAATGGTCCTTTTTCGGATTGCAGTTTTGATAAAGCTGTGAGAATTTTGGAACGAATCGCTTAGAATGACTATCAATACCCAATTTCTCAAGCTGCTTAAGTAAAAACGAATCCCGGAGTTATTGAATTAGATGCAATATCAGCTTTGAGTGCATAGGTATCTTCGTTGGCTAACATGATTAAAAACATGAAGGGGACGAGTGAAGTTGCTCCCATTCAAGTTGCCTAGCAAATGGAAGTTCGACATTTTGTTGTGAAATTTACGGTGACAATCATAGCTACGAGGATTGCCCACAGCATGGAAAAAATGCGTCTTATATCAATAACATCAAAGGCTATTCATATGATAACTCCAACAATAGTCAACTAGGTATCAAAAACCTTAAGGAAATCAAAATGTGTCTACATTTCGATATGGAAATTCCTCAAGCCAAGGAATTTTTGACAGGGGAGTTACAATCAACGACAGGAAAACTATAACCACAGTCCTCAAGCACAAGCACATCATGATCAGATGCAGCCACATGCTCATATGCATCCACAATAAACTGCAATGTCAAATCTAAATATGCAAGGACAATATCAACAACAACAACAATAGTACTCTCAACCACGAGTTAATCTATTAATTGTTGTTAAAGCTTTGATGCATGAACACATCACAAGAATTGAAGCTATTGTGCAAGGAAATTATTCTTCCATCCAAGCGTTGGA
This sequence comes from Kokia cookei, assembly GCA_039519145.1. Taxonomy (NCBI): domain Eukaryota; kingdom Viridiplantae; phylum Streptophyta; class Magnoliopsida; order Malvales; family Malvaceae; genus Kokia; species Kokia cookei. Next base: position 26,151,764 of record CM076903.1, on the reverse strand, counting down.
AGCACAAGTAGGACAACTAGCTTCTAATATGAGCCCGAGACCACCAGGTGCCTTACCCAGTGATATTGAAAATCCAATTGAAAAAAGGAAGGAGCATTTCAAAGCTATTATTAGAGTGGAAAGCAAACTATTAAACAAAGTATAACTTTCAATACAACACTTGTCGATGCAAATGAAGTAGTGCAACGAGGAAAAGTTGTACCTAAAGAAGAAGCAGTAAAGCTAAATGAAGAGGAGCCACAAGTTATTACTCCCATGCCAACCATTCAACCTACAAAATTGTCGATGCAAATGCCAATGTTGATGCAGTCGATTATGTCACGACAACTTAATGTTTAAATACCTTTGTCGTTTCCACAAAGATTTAAGGAATAAGAAAATGACAGAGAATATCAAAAGTTTTTGGCCACCTTGAAACAATTACAAGTTAATATATCTCTTGTCGATGCTCTTGTACAGATTCCTAGCTATGGGAAATTTATGAAGGAGCTCTTATCCAAGAAAAATAAGTTAACCGACATCGAGACAATTGTGATCATAGATGGCTGCAGCGCTGTGTTGACAAATAAATTACATCCCAAGATGAAAGATCCTAGTAGTTTTACAATTCCATGCTCCATTGGAAATCATTACTTAGGAAAAGCTCTCTGTGATTTAGGAGCAAGTATCAACTTTATGCCACTATCAACATTTCGAAAATTTGGAATTGGTCACATGAAGACCACTATAATGACATTGCAGCTGGCAGATAGATCTTTGGCGCAACCTGAAGGGTAAATCAAAGATGTTCTCGTCCAAGTAGATAAGTTTATGTTCCCAGTAGATTTCACTATTCTTGATTGCGAAGCAGATAAGGAGGTGCCCATAATCTTGGGATGCTCATTTCTTGCTATGGGTCGCACTCTTATAGACGTATTCAAAGGCGAGTTAATTATGCGACACAATATTGAACAGGTTACCTTCAGTGTTTTTGAAGCAATCCCTTGAAAGAGTAAAGAGGAATGTCACCATATTGATGTATTAGACTAATTAATTACGAAAGAATTTCATGAACGTAGTACAGCAGCTTTAGAAGTACTTGTGGTGACAACTAAAGACAATTTCTTGACTGATTGCGACCACAAGGATGAAGCAAATATTGTTTAGCTTAGACATGGTTAGCAAATGGAATCCTTAGATCTGACCAATAGAAAGGTCTATGTATTTAAGTCATCTATTGAAGAAGCTTCGACCTTGGAGTTGAAACCATTGCCAACACATTTAAAGTATGTTTTCCTTAGTGACAAAGATACCCTGCCAGTAAATTTCTCCGTAAATCTCAACACAAGTCAAGAGGAGAAATTGATACGAATACTAAAGCAACATAAGCGTGCCATCGCCTAGAGCATTACGGATATCAGAGGCATTAGTCCCTCTTTCTGCGTGCACAAAATTAGGTTAGAGGATGATTGAAAGTAATCCATTAAGCAGCAAAGGAGGTTAAATGAAAAAATGAAGGAAGTTGTTAAAAATGAGATCATCAAATGGTTGGCTGCGGACATTATTTATCCAATTTCTGATAGTACATCGGTAAGCCCAGTCCAATGCGTTCCAAAGAAGAGTGGTATTACGGTGGTAAGTAATGACAAGAATGAATTAATTCCTACTCGCATTGCCACAGGTTGGCGAATTTGCATGGATTACCACTTTTTGAATGTTGCCACAAAAAATGATCACTTCCTACTTCCCTTCATTAATCAAATTCTGGATCGGCTTGCTAGTAAAGTCTATTACTGCTTCCTTGATGGTTATTCTGGCTACAACCAGATTGTAATTGCACCAAAAGACTAATCTAAAACGACTTTCACTTATCCATTTGGTACCTTTGCTTTTTGTTGAATGCCATTTGGTCTATGCAATGCACCAACCACATTTCAAAGGTGCATGATGGCAATTTTTTAGATATCATTTAAGACTCGTTGAAGGTATTCATGGATGATTTTTCTGTTTATGGTCACACTTTTGATAAATGCACTGACAATTTAGCTAGAGTTTTAAAGCAATGCGAGGACACTAATCTAGTACTAAACTGGGAGAAATGCCACTTCATGGAAACTAAAGGATTATCCTTGGACATCGCATCTCTTATCAAGGCATCAAAGTGGCAAAGCAAAGGTGGAGATCATTGGGAAGTTACCCCTACCTAATAACATTAAAGGAATAAGAAGTTTTCTCGATCATGCTGGTTTCTATTGATGATTCATCTGAGATTTCTCGAAATTTGCAAAATCTCTCTGCTCATTGTTGGACAAAAATAAAAAGTTTATGTTTAATGCTGCTTGTATGGCAGCTTTTTTTAAAATTAAGTAGCAATTAGTGCAGACACCTATTGTCGTTGCACCGGATTGGTCACAATCGTTTGATGTTATGTGTGATGCGAGCGACTATATAGTAGGTGTAGTGCTTGGTCAATGCAAAGATAAGGTATTTCATACAATATATTATCCTAGCAAAACTCTTACAGAAGTGTAGGTCAATTATACAACCATAGAGAAAGAGTTTTTGGTAGTAGTTTTTGTATTCAACAAGTTTCGTTTGTATCTTATCAGCGCAAAAGTTATAGTATACACTGATCACTCTACATTGAGATACCTCTTTGCCAAAAAAGATGTCAAATCAAGACTGATTTGATGGATCCTGCTGTTACAAGAATTTGATATTGAAATTAAGGGTAAAAAAGGATTAGGAAATTAGGTAGCAGATCATTTATCTCGTTTGGAATTCGGGAGTGAAGATGGTAATACCTCACAAATTGGCAACGCATTTCCAGACAAGAAGCTCTTTTCTGTCAACGCATCCTCATGGTACGCGGATGTTGTCACTTATTTGGTTTGTGGAAGACTACTACTGAGTGCAGTTGGTCATAGAAAGGTAAGATTTCTTTGAGATGCTGGAAAGTATTACTAGAACAAGTCATACCTGTTCAAGGTATGCACCAACAATATTATTAGTCGCTGTGTCCTTGAAGAAGTAATGCTTCCTATCATGAAGCATTGCCATGATACTCCATATAGAGGTCATTTTGATGGTGTTAGGACTGCTGCAAAGATTCTTCAGTAAGGATTTTATTGGCCATCATTGTTTTGAGATGCCCATAACTTTGTTCAACAATATGATAAGTGTTAGCGCACAGGATCGATATCTTGACGCAACGAGATGCTGTAATAGCTTACCATGGAATTTGAGCTTTTCGACGTATTAGGTATGGATTTCATAGGACCGTTTCCCAATTCTTTTGGAAATGTTTATATTCTTGTCATTGTAGATTATGTCTCCAAATGGGTCGAAGCAATTGTTGTCCCTAAAGCTGATGCTCGAACAGTGTTGAAATTCTTTCACACATACATCCTTACTCGATTCGACACACCTAAAGCATTAATCAATGTCCAAGGCACTTATTTTCATTACAATCAAGTTGCAACTGCATTAAAACGTTATGATGTTAAACATCGAATGGAAACCACATATCATCCACAAACGAATGGCTAAACTGAAGTATCCAATCGCCCAATTAAAAATATCCTTGAAAAGGTAGTGAATCCATACAGACGAGATTGGTCTTTAAGGCTCAATGATGCATTGTGGGGGCTTTGCACATCATATAAAACACTATTAAGAATTCATCGTATTAGCTTGTGTTTGGTAAATCTTGTCACTTGCCAGCGGAACTTGAACATAAAGCCATGTGGGTAATTAAGCAAGTAAATATGGATTATGATGCTATTAGACAAAAGAGACTGTTGGACATTTCTGAATTAGAGAAGATTCAATGAAATGCGTACGAGAATGCCGCCATATACAAAGAGAAAACTAAGAGATGGCACCACAACATCATCTTGCATCGATAATTTTTTGTAGGTCTGTTGGTACTTTTATTTGATTCACGTTTAAAATTGTATCCTGAAAAATTACGTTCCAGAGTTGTTGAAGCATTTCCTCATGGTACTGTGACAATAAAAGACTTACATGATGGGCACCAGTTCAAGGTAAATGGCCAACGGCTGAAGCATTATCTTAGCCCAAACGACCACGAGCAGAATGAGACCATTAATCTGGTCACATTTACTTAAATTGTCATTACATTTATTCCATTTTCTTTTCATATTTTATTTTATTTCAATTATCTTCTTTCGTTATTTTACAAGAATAAAAGCTACTATTTTTTCGACGCACAAAAAACCCTTCTTGTCAACGCAAATTAATTGCTGACTCATCACAGTGTAGCATTTCAGGAAAGAATCATAATGTTTGATTAACACCTTTCCTCAACCGTCGAATCGATTTGGAAAAGGACAATCTGTGTCATTGCATTTATTGGATGCAAACACAGTGTCCTATCCCTGTATTGGCTACCAACATGTCTTTTCATCTTCATTTTTCATTCCTTATAAGAACACCCCACTATGTCGATGGTGTTCTCCACAATCACAATCTTCATTATTATTGCAAAACATCTCTTCTTAAGCTTTCCAATATCTTGCAACTTTTATTCTCTTTATATCATAGAATCATGGCACAAACGAGAGGATCAAAAACCCCTTCCAAATTGGCACCCGAATCTTCTACTACGGTGGTTCGTGATAATGAGCAGTGGTCAATCAAAGAACCAATCTTGTTCCTTACTAAGGCTACTAAGGACCACTTTCATGATATCATGTTAAAGTGGAGTTGTCATCCAGAATAATGGTTCCAGCTGTTAACACTTCTCACTCTGGGTAAACAAGTCCACCGGACCATCTCGCGACTAGGGTGGGAAACATTTTTTACCTATCGTAAAGGATACTCTCCATCCCTCATTAGGGAATTTTATGCTAACTTGATTGATAAGGATCAATAGTTTGTTTTTGTTCGAGAGGGCTAGTGCCTTGGGATGCTGCACACATTAATACCTTGTATAACATTGATTCTGGGGAAGGTGAACATATCTCCTTCCTAGAGCAACTGACTAAAGAGGGCGCTGACATGTTAATGAGTGATTTATGCATTGATGGTGTCATCTGGACAGGCAATAACCCTAATAACTATACCATGCATCATCGATTTGTCACGGTGCAAAGCAAAGTCTGGTTCCACTTTATTAATTACTGATTATTGCCTTCAACTCACAGTACTACAGTGACATTAGATCGAATGTGTCTCCTCCATTTGATTACTAAAGGCCATAAAATAGATGTCGGTGCAATTCTACACAAGGAGATTGCAAAATGCGTAGCAAAATAAACAAGTATTTTCCCATTCCCCTCTCTTATAATGCAATTGTGTTGACAACGAGATGCTGTGCCTCGTGAGGGAGAAGAGTTCTTGGACAATAAGGGATAATCAATGATGTGTCGGTAGAGTGTATGACAAGGGGGAAAGAGACCCTTGTGGTGAAAGAAGTTGGCCCAAAGAAAGGGAAGGGAAATGCAAAGAAGGAAGAAAAATAACCTTTTGGCCCCACAGATCTTAAATTATAGAGGAAAATTGTAGAGATCAATCACTGTGCGACAAATCAAACTTGTTACCACAATTGAGGACATGGAGCACACGCAATATTTATTCTATGCCTACACCAAGGCATGGAATAGTGCAATTGTCAGCACATTACGCAGCATTAGCAAGCATCCTCTACCAGAATTCCCAGTGTTTCCATCTATCATGAGGGAGGTAACGCCATCAACTGAAAGAACTACTTTGGAAGGGAAGGACCAATCTGCTTCTTCTCCGCAAATGGTTCATATATCTGATGATGAGAATCAGGATGTGAATTCAAAGGATGTTAAATATTTCTTCCACAACATTGGCAACCTTTTTGAAGATGAATTTTCCAATAGCCTAAGAGCAAATATGGTTGAAAAGGAAGCCAATGCTGATGAGGAACACACAACTGTGGAATCTATGGGTATTAGGAAGAGAAAGAATAAGAGAAGGAGGAGGAAAATGAAGAAGGAAAATAAGGAGAGAAGGAAGAAATTCTTGTCACGACAGATTTGCCCAAAGAATTTATTGCTGCACCTAAAGATGTGGATGCAATAGATGGAGAATTAACGTAACCTAATACGAATCAGGCCGAGGCAGTAACAATCATCAATGAGAATTTCAATCCTCTAGCTATAGTGCCCTATGTGACACCCCTTGCTGAAATACACCCTTCAGATGCCACCGTCGATGAAGCCAGCACACAACCAAATATAGAGGAGCAATTCGCTGACCCGGTTGAGCCAATAGAACGAAAACACAAGCGCAAGGATAAGAAGAAGCGTAAGGAGGAACGCCACAAGAAGAAGAAGACCAAAGCAGCCACATCTTCGACTGCACATCACTAAGTTAGTCTTTAATTTATTCAGTGTGTAATTTAGTTGTAATTGCATTGTCATCACATTTTAATTGTCCCTGTATTTTATTTGTCAATGCATTTGCATTGTAGTTGCATTTCTATATATATTTTTATATTAATGACAGTGCATTGGGGACAATGCAGACTTTAAATTGGGGAGAATGTATATGGATTGGAAATGTAATTGTACCCACATTTCTAAATATTTTTGTCCTTTTTAGTTTAATGAAAGTATATAAGGTTATGAAAAATGTGGCTACAAATATTTCATTTGATGCTTAATTCTTAAATTATGTGAGATGCTAATACATAAATTGGATGAATGTGATTGAATGTTGTATCCCTCTATTATTGGATGAATTGTTGAAATTGCATTAGTAATAAATGAGTAGTATCATTATTTGAATCTTAGAATAACTTGTCATCTGCAGCTATGTATATATAATTAGAATTACTAATAAAAGACACTCTAATGTGGGTGCATTGTGACTTATCAAGGAGGAACACTCCAATGCAAGTGTTAGAAAAAGTAATCTAGCCAAAGGTTGTCACTGTAAGAGTGTGTGTCGGCGTAATTACATACTGTCTGGGGGTTTGTTGCACCCCATCGTTACTTCTCAATAACAAGGGTATAGTAATGCAACGACATCCCTCAGTCCAAAAAAAAAATATAATATGTTTATATAATAAATGTTGTGTTGGTCAAGAGAATTTAATATTTAGAGCATGATGCTAACATTGGTGAAGTTGCAGTTTTGATTATTCATACCTATAAATTATTGGTGCAATTTTGTATCATGTAAATGTAATTTATACATTAGGATCTTAGAAAATTCAAGTTGCTAGAATGATTATTGCTTCAACAAGACTTTTGCTATGGCCTTGCTAGCTTTTGTTTACTTGAGGACAAGTAAAAACTCAAATTTGGGGGTGTGATAGCATTAGAAAAGACCATTAATTTCTCCTTATTTAAAGTATAATTTGTTTCCATTATATCATGTTTAGCATGCATTTTTAGCATTTTATATTCAGCAATTGCATTTTCTAAATCAGTGATGCTTGGTTTAAATTTCTTTAATTTTGTCCTACTTTTGCTACTAATGTCACGACATTTAGTATTCAGTTTTGCATCTAAAGATGTCAATGCAGGAATCTGTTCCAAAAGATCGACGTAGAAAGGTCTCCAAGGTTGTCATCGTAATTTAGAATCCAGAATTGCTTCCAAACCTATCGCCGCATGAACATATCCAAAAGTATTAGTGCTTGAGAATATCAAGGTTGTCGTAGTGGATTAAAATCTAAATTTGCGTCTAGAGATGTCTGGACAACCTTTAACTGCTTGCTGAATGCACCAGATCTGAGTGAATGTACAGCTAGATTAACTAACTTGTACACCTGTAAGGAAGTTAGATCTAAAGAAGAAGGACACTTATATTTGGCACTAAAGATAAATACTGATGAAAGAGGAGAGAAGAAAGAGGGGGAAGCTAGTGACAAATATCAATTCGGTTTTTCATCTTTTCTTGAAAGCTTGTTTCCATGACATCTTAGTTTCTTGGAGGGTGAACTAACTGCGACAAAAAGGCAAGTCCTGTTCCTGACGAGGAGTGTTCCTAAGTGCAACACAAGAGGAGCATTAGGGAAGAGTTCTAGTAGGCTAGGAATATAATGCTTCAACTTGTTCTTTATTTCCTCTCAAACTCTGATAAATTCTGATGAAGTTAAATGTGTATGGAAGTACCTTTTAATTTTAGATCTAATTTGATTTCTACTCAATTTTCTCTTTTTTGTTTATCTTTGGATTTATTTACTTGATCATGGAAGTGCTATTGCAATTACTGACACTGGAAAGTGCAGTGACAAATTAAATTAACAAGCAAGACAAATGAACTTTCTTTAGGAACGAAGGAATTCTGGCCACTTGTTCTTGAATGCAAAGCATTGCCAGCACTGGAAGGTGTGGTTAATGTGAGTATTTGGGTTTTTGATAAACAGGAAAGTCTAAGTTGGTAAGATCTCATTAAGCTTAATTGTGACGACAATTTATCTATTATTTACCTTGTGGTCACATTTAGTGGTTTGCCGACTTATCAAGTTAGGGATCCCCCATTCCATTATCGTTGTTTTTACTTCGTTAATTTTCTTAAATTGCATCGACAAATTATCTTCAAACTTTCACTACATTACTTATTAATTTTCTTAGACATTTTTATTACAGTCTTGCAATATTTGCTTTGACAGTTTAATTCATTTTTCTGAACTCTTTATTTTAATTACATTGACATTATTCATACAGTTTCTCTTATTTTAACTTTAATTGAATTAACAATCATAAGCATAAACAACCATCTCTGTGGAATCGATATATGATAGTTTTAAGCCTATCAACTATATTTGCATCGATAAGTGTTCGCTTGCATAATTACTGGGACGTTCATAGCGCGACCAACCTACTACTGAGGAAATCTAGTAGGAACCTATGAATGAGACAGTATCTCAAGCCATGCTTTGAGTACTTGAGTAAATGGCAGGTGCCCAAGTCGAAACGAATAATCGGGAAACTATAGTTGAATAACTTCGTTCAAATAGGGCTGAGTTATTTAGGGGTGTTGCTAGGACGACTCCCACTGTAGCTGAACATTGGTTAGAGGCTATAGAAAGGATCTTAGATGATATGGAGTGCACCCCTGAACAAAAGCTTAAGAGGACAGTATCCTTATTGCAAGATGAAGCCAACTGTTGGTGGTAGGCTGTGATGAGAGGTACTTATGTTTATAGGATAACGTAGGATTATTTTTTGGATGCTTTCCAGAGAAGTATGTGGGCGCAAGGTACGTTAAGGCCAGACATTTAGAATTTATTGAGATGAGGTAAGGTGATAGGATAGTAGCTGAATCCGAGGCTGAGTTCTTGAGGCTTAGTCGATATGCTCCAAGAATGGTGGTCGAGGAGCGAGATAGGTGTGCTCGATTTATATTTGGGGTTTGTTTGGAGTTAATGAGACAAGTGGCCCCTTTGCAAGAGAGATTCTTTGAAACTTTAGTGGAGAAGACTAAGATCTGTGAGGAAGTAAGGCGCATAGAATGCGAAAGGAATGATATTCCTAAGACAGCCATTAAAACTCGTTATGGGCACTACGAATTTTTAGTAATGCCCTTTGAAATCACTAATGCCCCCGCAACTTTCATGGATCTCATCAACAAAATTTTCCAACCCTATTTATATAAGTTTCTAGTTGTCTACATCGATGACATCTTGATTTACTCCAAGTTTGAACAATATCATGAGAAACATCTAATGATAGTCCTTTAGACCTTGCGTGAAAAATAGTTGTATGCCAAATTCAATAAGTGTAAATTTTTACTTTGTGAAGTGATGTTTTTAGGTCATGTGATATCTGCTGAGGGTATCCGAGTTGATCCTAGGAAGATAGAGCCTATTCTAAATTGGAAGCAACCTAAGAACATGAGCTAGATTAGGAGTTTTCTCGAACTTGCTAGTTATTATCAAGGTTTTTAGAAGGTTTCTCCTTGATTGTTGCACCAATGACAAAATTCTTGAGGAATAGTGCACCTTTTGTGTGGGTTGAGGAACAGTAAGCTTGTTTTAAGAAGCTCAAGGCTTTGTTAACTTTAGCTCCTGTACTGATCCAATAAGGGTACGTGGTATATAGTGATGCTTCTTATACAAGACTTGGTTGTGTTTTGATTAAAGATGAAAAGGTAATGGCCTAAGCTTCGAGGTAATTGAAACTACATGAGTGCAACTATCCTACGCATGACCTTGAGTTCGCCCCAATAGTCTTCGCTCTTAAGATTTGGAGACACTATCTCAATGAGGAGAAGTGTACTGTCTTCACTAACCACAAGAGTCCTAAATACCTCTTTACCCAAAAGGAGTTGAATTTGAGATAGAGGCATTAGATAGAACTCTTGAAGGATTACGATTGCACTATTGAGTACCATCATGATAAAGCTAATGTCGTGGCCGATGCCTTGAGTAGGAAGGCGATAGGCGAATTAAGAGCATTATTTGCTAGGTTGAGCCTATTCGAGAATGGTAGATTGTTAGCAGAACTACAAGTTTGACCTACTTTGTTGGAACAGATTAAGTCAAAGCAATCTTCGGATACAACATTTGCACCTCATGCGAGACTTATCGAGGAAGATAAGACTTCAGATTTTGCCTTTAATTCTTGAGGAGTGTTATTTTTTTGTGGGAGGTATTGTATACCTTTGGATTTGGAATTGAAGCAATCCATTTTGAGGGAAGGGCATAGTAGCCATTACTCTATGCATCTCAAAGGGAACAAGATGTATCGCAATCGTGAACAATACTGGTAGCCAAAGTTAAAGCGAAATGTGATTGATTTTGTGGCAAGGTACCTGATGTGTTAGCAAGTTAAGGCTGAGCACCAATTTTCTTTTGGTTTGCTCCAACCCATTCAAGCTCCTCTTTGGAAATGGGAATGTGTCCTCATGGATTTTCTGATTGGTCTACCGTTAACACCCTCGAAGAAAGACTTGGTGTGGGTGATTATTGACCGATTGACCAAGTCTGCACATTTTCTGCTAGTACGTACAAATTACTCGTTACAAAAGTTGGTGAGACTATGTATCTCTAAAATCATGAGACTTCGTGAGGTATCGATTTTTATCATTTCTATCGAGATCCCGAGTTTACGTCTCGATTTTTTAAGAATATTCACGAGGCCCTTGGTACAAGGCTAAATTTTAGCACTGCTTTCATCCTTAATCTGATGGGCAATCTGAGAGAGTTATCCAAATTTTCGAAGATATGCTTAGAGATTGTGTTATCGATTTTCGAGACAGGTGGGAGGACCATTTACCACTTGCAGAATTTGTGTACAATAATAGTTTACAATTGAGCATTCAGATGACTTCATATAAGGCTCTTTTTGGATGCAAGTGTAAGATGCCACTATGTTGGATCGAGTTGAGCGACAACAATATCCTCACTTATTTTTATCAAGTAATTTCGAGGACAAAATTTTTTTTAAGGAGGGTAGAGTTGTCATGCCCTAATTTTTGTTCAGTAATAAATAGTGAAAATGCTAGCTCCTATATTTTAAATTAAGTGCGCAAATTTGGACACAAGGGAACTAATGGTCGAATGGATAGAAAATTAATTAGCTATCATAGAGATCTTAGATTTGAATCCCCTCAAATACGAAACACTTATTTTATTTTTCATCTTTTCTTTCCTTTTTCTTCCTCTCCAAAATTATTGACCTTCTAGAAGGTCAAAACCCCTATCGTTTTCGTCCAAGGCATGCCAAAATTAAGGGCAGATTGTCCTTACTTTATTTGATTGAATCTTTCCTTTTATGGCCCCCTAATTACCCCCTTTAATTGTGCAATTCCCCTTTTTACTCAACTTGATTGTGTAATCCCCCTAATCACTCTAATTGATTGAAAATTAACCAAAAATAGAGGAATGTCTATGCATGGTCGACCACACCCCTTACCAAGTCAATTCACTTTTGATTTTCTTCGATTTTTCTTTCTTCTTTTCTCCTTGGTCGACCACCACTTTACACCACTGATTTTTGACTTTTTTTTGCTTATTTTCAACATTCCTGAATCCATTCTTCTTCTAGTTTCTTCACCTTCTCCTCCACACAAGGTTGTCAAACCTCCTCTCCTCCTCCATCAACGTCGTCGCTACACCGTCACCCCGTCGACCATTGTCGTCGCCGTCACCGTCGGCCATTGCCGAACTTCTCTAATTTTCTTTTATTCTTCTCTTATTTCCAAAATCAACTTCGTAAACTGTCGATTCTAATATTATTTAATTGTTAAGAGCTACTTTCTGGGCCTTTTTTCTAAAGCAATTTTATTCATGTTTATAGATCTCGATCTTCCTTTTTGAATAATTTTTCAAGATTTATCGTCGAGTGATATTCTCCCATTATTCATAAGTATTGTCGATCTCATTCTACCTTTTCGTTTAAGGATCAATATTCCTAGATCTATACTAATGCAATTATGCGATTAACTTAGTGACTCAAGAAATTGAATTTCTCACGTTCAAGCGAATACGATCTAACATGTTAGATCTAAGGTGCGGGATCTTTGAAAATCTCAAAGATGCGTTAAGGAGACTTAATAAGTTATCTTATTTCTGTTGAGGTGTAAATTGTGATAAGGGCTATGTGATCTATGTTGATATGATGTGATTATTGTGATAATATGCTTTATGTGATCTCATGACATGTGTTACATGGCTTATGCATTAATTGTGTTTGAAGCATGTGATATATAATTTGTGTACAAGTGATTATGAGACTATCAAGATCCACGATCTAACGTGAAATACATGTTAAGCATGTAAAAAGTGAAATAAGTGATTATGCAAGCATATATATATGCCTATGTGATAAGTGATTCACGTGTGTTAAATGTTTTGCCATGTCACATACATGGGGCAAGATTTGTGAAAGGAGGAATATCTAGCCATTATTGGCAATATGTGGTACTTTTAACTGCATATAGAAATATATATAAGTAATCATTGTCGAACAATCTGGGGTAGCAGGTAATTATTGCCAGGAAACCTAGGATGACTTAAGTGGTGGGTTGTCCACATGGTGATCATGTGACTATATTGCCATTTCGGTAAATAACTGATGATTTACTTACAAAGTGCAAAGTGACTATTTTACGATATCTAAGCGGTGGCTTTTTAACAAAATTGGCTATGTATGGATGGACAGGTTCTGGGGAACTCGATTGCGGTGTGTAACAGAGATGGGTAGGAACCTTTCCAAAATGTGCATTGACATGATCATTCATAGTAATAGTGATGTGATATGCGATTGTATTGTTATGTGAAATTAATGTGTATGATGATATATGCTTATTGTCATGTAAATTTATGTGATTATAGTGGGAAATCTCACACCGAGCCTTCAAAAGCTCACCCACGTTGTTTAATATGTTTTCAGATAATCTTAGTGGCTAGAACTTGGACTCGATCGACGGAGAGGCTCTTTTCGTAATAGAAAATGTTTTCAAGGATTATCGCATTGGACCTCATCATAAATTTGATTCACTTGGACTATTATAGTTTGGATTTTGAACTAAACTTCAACTTTAGGATGTTTTTAGATTTTGTTTTTTATTGGGATTATGTTGGCATGATAGCATATGGTTTATATTAAGTATGTTTTGGATATTTGAGGAGATTTGAAACTATATATCTCGATTTTATGAGATAAGTTACTTGTATTTCAATATTTTAACAAAATTTTATAGTTATTATGAAAATTTAAATAAATGAGTTTTCTGCTGCAAAATATGTTTTAACATTGATATTTTATAACAACCAAAGATTTGATTTCTAAATTAAGATGACAACAATTTATGAGCATTGGTTTCTAAAACCCAATTACTAGTTTTAAAGTTACTTCAAACGAGATTAGTTCTAAAGCATTTTTATCAAGTCGTTCTCATGGCTAATGTGATTGCTCGGATTGGGCCATAACGTCTAGGCTCGATTTAGGGGGTTATATCAACAATTGTAATTTCACCCTTTTTTGGTACACACTGTACCAGACTTACCCATGAACTATCTGAGATGGGGTAGATAATTCTCGCATCTAACCATTTGATAACTTCCTTTCGAACTAACTCTTTCGTGATAGGGTTGAGTCTCCTTTGTCAATCAATTCTAGCTTGTTCACCCTCCTCTAAGATAATCTTATGCATACAAAAAGGAAGGGCTTATTTCGCGGATATCAGCTATGGTACAACCGATCACCTTTTTAAACTTCTTTAAAACTTTTATTAACTACTCCTCTTGGCGTTCTATTACTTCTATTGAAATAATCATAGGAAAAGTATAACAGTTACCTAAATAAAAATATTTCAATTGGAAAGGAAGTACCTTAAGTTCAAGTTTGGGCGGTTCCTCGATTGACAAATTGGGTTATGTGTATTCTCGAGCTTCCAACTCTAATGGTTCAAACCGTGCTGGTTGAACATAATCCCTTGAATTGGCTTTCATCAAAGTAATATTTCCCTTACCTTGTTCATATTTCAATGGCTCAGACCCTAAAGTGTTTTCCAATGGGTTTTCTACAACGTTGTTCTCCCATTCCAGAGAAACTAAAGTTTCTAACTCTTCCATTACTAAACATTCTTCTGTCGAACCAGGGAACTTCATAGCTTTAAGAACATTAAACGCCACTTGGTCATCTTGAACTCTCATGATGAGTTCACCTTTTTGCACGTCCATTAATGTTCATCCTGTTGCTAGGAAAGGTCTCCCAGGATGATCAACACTTCCTTATCTAATTCAAAATATGAGATAATGAAATCAGCAAGAAAAATAAACTTATCTACATCTTGAAAATAGATTTTTCCTTTTGGGTATGCAAAAGATTGATCCACCAATTGAAGTGTCACAATCGTGGGTCTTACTTCACCTATTCTAACATCTTCAAAATAGATTTTGGCATCAAGTTGATGCTCACTCCTAGGTCACATAAAGCTTTATCACAGTAAGATTCTCCAATATTATAGGGTATAGTAAAACTTCTAAGGTCCTTCATTTTCTGAGGTAGATTGTTTTGTAGTAAAGCATTGCACTCCTTTGTTAAGGCTATAGTCTCAAACTCGCTGAACCTATTCTTTTCGGACAGAATTTCTTTCATGAACTTGACATAATTGGACATTTGTTCTAAAGCTTTTACCAATGGGATATTGATATGAAGTTGCTTTAGAACATCCAAAAACTTCTTAAATTGAACCTCCTATTTATGTTTATGTTGTTGGAGTCTTTGAGGATTTAGAGGTGATGGAACTTTGGCTTGGACTGGACAACTTTTCTTAAGAGGTAAATCTGCATCTAGAGAAGGTGTTAGCTTATCAGAATTCACTAGTTTAGATTTTAACTCATCAGACTTTGTAGGTTTTGGTTCTTCTAGTGTAAGAATTTCAATTGTTGGTTGATTTTCCTTTTCCTTGGCAAGTTCATCTTCAACCTCGACTACCTTGGATTCCAAAGTCTTATCACTTCGTAAAGCAACTACTTTGCAATATTCCTTTCTCAAATCCCATGGATTTTCTGTATCACTCAGTAAGGCTCCTTCGATCTATTACGAAGCTCTATAGCTAACTAACCTATTTGGTTCTCCAAATTTTTCAATATTGTTGTTTGTCTTTGGATTAAGGCATCATTTTTCAGCATGGACACCTTCAAAAAATTGTCTAAATTGTTGGATGATTTAGCTTATGGTGGTTTCTGAACTTGTTGATTAAACCCTTGAGGTTGATTTTATTTATGCTGCATGTAGGTGTTGTTCGATTCATTTCCTTGGTTACTCCAAGAAAAGTTTGGTGGTTTCACCATGAAGGATTATAGAAGTTGGATTGTGGTCCTTTTCCACTTCTATTCTGGTGTTGATTTCCAACATAATAAATTGACTCAAGATTTTATGCACAATTCTCGAAAGAATGAATGTCCTAAAAATATATGCAAGAAATAACATCCAATTGACTTGGTGATTGAATTGAGCTGAGATTGAAGTGAGGGCATCTACTTCATCCACTCTGGCTACTCGTCTTCCTAAAGTTGCTCGACTGGTTGGCCACTGATAATTATTACTGGCTATTTTTCGTAGAAGAGTACCACTATAAGACTCAAAAATTAAGAAGAGCACCATTTGAAAAAGCATCTACCATCAACCTTGAGTGTGCATTGAGACCATTATAGAATGTCTACAATAGGATGCAATGTGGAATGCCGTTGTGAGGGCACGTACGAAGTTATTATTTGAATCTTTCCCATGCCTCATATAAGGACTCATCATCCATTTGCTAAAAAGTGGTTGATGCGAGCTCGTCCTAGAAGGATGACTACGAGTCATGAGTGTTCCTAATTAAAATTAAGAAGTATCGTTCGAAACGGCTTTTGTGAAGGTTGGAACTGATAATGGCAGACTTTAGAAGGGTAATGGATGGATATGCAATGGATAATGAAGGATAGACTTGAACTCGATTTAAGGACTCAAGAATGAACCAATATTATAAAAGAATATTTACTCAATTTCTATATTAGTACTTAGAATGAATTGCAAGTAAAAACCGTGACCCTTTATCTAGCAAGATAGGAACCAATCGGTATAAGGGTGAATGCCTAATAGCGTTTGAAACATCACAGCGATTATGCAAGGGAACACACGTCAATACAAGTATAGTTGATAGAAAATTCTATAAGATATTGATCCCACGAGAAAATGGGTTCTTGATGTTTAAATGTTGGAGCAACTAATACTGAAATTAAGTAAAATGTGAGTAATGATGTCAATGTAATTATGTCAGATCTGCACACTAAAATAGTTAATATTGTCAATGCAATCAAAGTTAAATGTCAGAGGTTAAATGTCAATGTACTGAATGTAAATCAAATGTTTCGAGTGTTGAGTGCTGAATATTTAAATGCACAAAATGTAAATATGATAAAGTGAAAAGGATTGGAGTGGATTACTGATTTTGCTAAGTCGCAATGCTGGATACGCCGATAAGGTATTGTATAGATGAAATGTCACAACAATAACGCACAAATGAACTCTTTCAAATAACAATCTTCCATTTACTCGAGACTTAAGTACCCACAATCACTCCACCTCTTGGTGTGAGCAATGTTGTGCAATCAAGAACAAGTAACTAGAATCTCTTCTAGTCCTAAGCAACTCTCATTGTTTTACTTGTTAACCTAACCTATCATCGCATCTCTTGATGTCGGCAGACTGCAAAGCCACTCTCATGTTTGATGCGATTAGATCCAAGAATAAATAGATAAAAAGCATTAAATAATAGTTAAAGTGATCTAACAATGAAAGATACACTCGTATTCATTCAATTGTCATTAGAATCCATTAGTGTAAAAGAAGGATTAAAGAATACAATTGAAGCTTACTATCCCTAGACTACTAGGACTATTCCTTAATCGTTCCATTTGCTTTGCATCAAGCACCTCTCATCAGAAGTGGTTGCTCCTTTGCTCAATCAATTCACTGTTCCAGCTAAAGTCTCCAAATCACACAAAAATTGCAAAATTTAATCCTCTACCTCTTGATGATTTCTTCATTCTTCATTCTTCTATTTATAGCCTTCAAAAGTTACAGGTTTCAGCCTCCCATTCTCAAATCCAGATCTAGATTTTGAAGTTGTCAAAGTTAGTTAGAGTACAACTGTACAGTCACGCAGATTTAATGTTTTCATCAGAGATCTGCAGGTTGTCGCTGCATTGCTGGGTGCAATTTGAGATCGTAATTGCGACGACACCTGTGATGTTCCTACGCTGGTGCTTCCATATGTAAATTCAGCTTTAGTTTACTCATTCAAGGTTCAGGTTCTATGCGGTGACATTGCTGGTCACAATTCCAAGCTGATCTTATGGCTGCATTCTTCTTCCAACATTAATCTTCTGGACTGAGTTCCTGCGCTGACAATTCTAAAGCACAATACATTGGCTGCTTGCGTCGACATTAGTACAAAAAGATAAAAAAATAACAAGAATTTAAACTAACTAGCAATGAGTTGGAAATTATAAAAACTAAGTATGAAATGCTTATGATGTATGCTAAATGGGATATAAAAGAGACAATTAAAACACAAATTTAGAGAGAAAATAAATGTAATTTGTAATGCTATCACACCCCCAAACTTGAGTTTTTACTTGTCCTCAAGTAAACAAAAATTAGCAAAGTCACAAGTAAAAATGTCACCACAATCAATATTCTCACAACTTGAATTTTCTAGAATCCTAATGCACAAATTATATTCATGTGATAGAATAATGAGCCGACAATTTATAGGTATGAACAATTAAAACTGAAACTTTATTAATGCTAGTATTATGCATTAAATCTTAATCTTCCTTGAACCACTTCAGCAATTATAGCAAATATAATTTTTTCTTCTTTTTCTTATCTCTTTTTTTTTCTTTTTTCAAGTGACTGAGAGATGTCATTGCCTTATTCTACCTTTATTCTTGGGAAGCAACGATGGGGTGCAACAAACCCCCAGGAGGTATATAATTGCACCGACACACACTCTTGTAATGACAGCCTTTGGCTAGATTATTTTTCTGAACCTGCAGCAAAGTGTTCTCCCTTGGACAGTCACAATGAACTCACTTAGAGTTCTTTTTTTAATACAATGTCACTGCAATTTGTCAGTTAGTTCAAGATTCAAACATTAACACTATCCATTCATTATTGAAGCAATTCCAATCACTCATTCAAAAATAGCAGACTCATCATTCATTCATAATCATCCAATTTACACATCAAGATCCAAAAAATTCAAGAATTACGCATAAAAATAAAAATTGTAGGCACATTTTTGTTGAAAAATTTTTGTCAATTCTCATTAACCAAAGAAACAACTGGAATTCAACTATGTGAGTGTAATTGCATTTCCATTTCACATTATCTCCCCCCAAACTTAATGTCTGCATTGTCCCCAATGCATTGACAATATTATAATAATGGAAATGCAACGATAATGCAACTAAGTTAACAAAAGGAATGCAGTGACAAAATAAAATGCAAGGACGATAAAAAAATGCATGAAAATATCTAAAAGAAATGTGCCAACTTATTCATTAGCAGTCGATGTAGCGGCTATCTTTGTCTTCTTCTTTTTCTTCTTTGGGCGCTCACCCTCATCTTGTTTCTTTTTTTTCTTTTTATTCTTTCACCTTTTCCTCTTTCTATCCATCGTACCAACCGGCTCGACGAATTGCTCCTCCTCTACAAGTTGGGTGGTAGCCTCATCGAATGTCACTTCAGATTGGCAAATTTCAGTAAGCGGTGTCACATATGGCACGATAGCAAGAGGATTCAATTCCTCGATTCTGCTCATAACAACCTCAGCCTGGCTCGAATCAGGTCAAGCATCATCAGAGCTGGATGCCCCCACACTCTTTGGTGTGCCAAAAACATCCTCAGCGATCGTTATCGGGGCATCCTTTTCGTTCTCTTCCTGCACCTCGGCAGAGTCCTTCTCTTTATTCTTTTCTTCCTTCTCTTATTTTTCCTTTTCCTTCAGTTGGTTATTTCCCTAGTCTGCACCTTCATACTCATGCTGCTCTGGTTCGTTTAGACCAATGTTAGCGTATTCCACTGCAAAGACACCTTCATCCACAATAGTCGCACGTTCAACCATATTTGCACCAAGGCTATTGGAGAACTCATCCTCAAACAGATGGGCAAAGGTGTAATAGCAATCCTCCTCAACCTTCAATGCCCTTCTTCCTTTTCATCATCAGAAATGGGAATCCGCGTTGGTACAGGGACAAGGCTACCATCAGGAGTAGGTTGATCAGAGGTAGAGTATTGCATCTGACGGAAGATGGACGAAAAGTTTTGAAAGTCTGGTAATGGATTGAGGTTGATCTGGCGTAATACGGCGATAATATCTTTGTTCCAGGCCTTTGTGTAAGCATAAAATTTATGCAGCCTATAATCCATGTCATCGACGGCACCATCAGTGTGGATTGAGCGCATGTCAATACTTTCAAGATGTACATCCATTAAAGCCAGCTTATTCGCCACTTGTGGATTTGTGGGCGCATCGGATTGTTTTGCCTTCTTTTTCCCTTTGTTTCTATCCTTCTTCTTTAAGGCTTCTTTGGCCACTAGTGTCTGCTGTCCACAAGTCATCCGTTTAACGGAGATGTCGTTGATCGAACATTTATTCTCTAATATCTCCTGACCATCCCTGGGCACAATGTCCTTCTGTTTACAAAGCAACATGATTAGAGAGGGGAATAGGAGTATACCAATTTGCTTGCCAGCGGCTTCCGTGATTTGATCGTGGATGATCTCTCCGATTTCAATGTGTCGGAAGTGTAGGATAGAATGTAAGAGACACATACGGTCTAATGTCATCATAGCGCTATGTGAAGAGGGCATGATGCGACTGTTGATGAAGTGGAATCATACCTTACCAAAGGTTGTGAGATACCTTTTATGCATGGTGTAGTTGTGGAACTCGTTACCAGTCTAGGTGGCTCCATCGACATAGAGGTCCTTCATCATTTAACTAGTGCTTTCATCATCCAGGTGATGTATAAACGGTGAGTGGTCTTCCACCCTCTCATGGATTCTTAAAAGCACATTGATTTGGGTGGCACTCCATAGGATGAGGTCCTCCCTTAAAAAAATAATCTCTTGCTTCGGATCCACAAGGTTGGCATAGAACTCCCTTACCAATGTAGGGGAGTAACCAGAGGGATGTTTGCAAAAGAACTCCCATCCAAGGTGACTGATGGTCCCAATGTCTGATGTGGGGACAGTTACAAACCTTATTCAGGGTGGAGGTTACGCTTCAGCATG
Organism: Kokia cookei; assembly: GCA_039519145.1. Classification (NCBI taxonomy): domain Eukaryota; kingdom Viridiplantae; phylum Streptophyta; class Magnoliopsida; order Malvales; family Malvaceae; genus Kokia; species Kokia cookei. Next base: position 26,131,038 of record CM076903.1, on the reverse strand, counting down.
ATATTTTGGTAATGGTCCTTAACTGCAGTCGTTAGGAATAAGACCATACTTGTACACGGAGATGGTGTTGTGGTTGGAGCCACAGTAGTTAAAGTTGTTGGGTGTTTTTGGAAGGAGTCTTAGAAGGGTTTTTCAATGCTTGGGTTTTAGCCATTATTACTAAAGAAGAAAGTTAGAGAAGTTTGCAGAAAAAAATAGCTTGTGAATGGAAAAAGGAATATAGAGGCAATGAAAGGGATGAGATGAGCAATAATGGAGGATGTGAGTAAAGAGAAATCTGCAGGAGAGAGGTTTTAAAACCTAGAATCGTGATGATTGAAAAAAATACGGGGAAACGTTGTGTCTGTAGTAATTAATTGCCAGGCTACAGATCGTACTGTTTCATTTGATCGAACGACTGGGAGAGAAGAGAGATCAATTGGCATGATTCTTGCTGAAAAAGCTATGCTGACTCATCACAGAATGCACTGAAAATTTATGCTTCAATGCTTCGACAAGAAGATGATTTTTATTTCTTTAAGGAATTTGAAACAACACAAGTAAAAGTGAAACAAATAAAAGTAAATAGAAAAATGCGTCGACATTATTTAAATGTGACCAAATTGATGGCCTCGTTTGGTTCTTTAACATCTAAGCTCACATAATGCTTTAGGCGTTGGCCATTCACTTTGAACTGTTGTCCATCCTTTAGATTTTTAATTGTCACCACACCGCTCTGAAATGCCTCAACAACTTTGAAAGGGTCTGACCATCTTGATCATAATTTACCTACATGCAATTTTAAATGTGAATTAAATAAAAGTACTAACTGACCAAGACTAAATTGTCGATGCAAGATGATATTGTCGTGCCATTTCCTTGTATATTGCGGCATTCTCATAAGCATGTCAGTGTATTTCTTCTAGCTCAGTGATGTATAACAATCTTTTTCTTCCGGCAGCATCATAGTCCATATTCACCTGCTTGATTGCCCACATGGCCTAATGTTCAAGCTCAACTGGTAGGTGACAAGACTTACCAAACACTAATTGATATAGCGACATTCCCAATGGGGTCTTATATGCAATACAAAGCGCCCACAATGCATCATGTAACCGCGAAGACCAATCTTTCCTAGATGGATTAACCACCTTCTCAAGATGCTTTTGATTTGGCGATTGGATATCGCGGCTTGACCATTGGTTTGTGGGTGGTACGTAGTAGCCATACAATGCTTCACACCATATCTTTTTAACGATGTCGCCACTTAGTTGTTATAAAAATGAGTTCTTTGGTCACTTATTAATGATCTTGGTGTTCCAAATCTTGTGAGAATGTATGTGTGAAAGAATTTCAACACCGTCCGAGCATCATCCCTTGGCATCGCAATTGCCTCGATCCACTTCGATACATAGTCAACAGCAACTAAATATACACATACCCAAAAGAGTTTGGAAATGGTCCCATAAAGTTAATACCCCAAACGTCAAAGAGCTCTACTTCCATGATAGGTTGTTAGAGCATCTCATTGCATCGAGATATTGAGCCAATGCGTTGACATCGATCACATTATTGTGCAAAGTTGTGGGCATCTCGAAACAATATGGGCTAATAAAATCCTGATTGTAGGACCTTAGTAGCAGTCCTTGTATCACCAAAATGACCTCCATACGGGGCATCATGGCAATATTGCAAGATTGAAGTCATTTTTTCTTTAAGTACGCAACAACAGATAATGTTGTCAGTGCATACCTTGAATAGGTATGGCTCGTTCTAGTGATATTTTGTAGCATCGTGTATGAACCTAATCTTCTTGTGACCAATAGCATTTAAGGGTTGCTTCCCACACACAAGACAATTAACAACATCGGCATACCAGGGCGATATGTCGACAAAGAATAACTGCTCGTCTAGAAATGCTTCGACAATTTCAGACGTCTGCCCATCTTCACTTCCAACTTCTAGTCGAGACAAGTGGTTAGCTACTTGATTTTCAAATTCTTTCCTATCCCTGATATCAATATCGAATTCTTGAAAGAGTAGGATCTATCGTATCAGTTTAGGCTTGGCGTCTTTCTTTGTGAAAAGGTATCTTAAGGCAGAGTGGTCTGTGTAAACTGTAGTCTTTGCGCTGATAAGATATGAACAGAACTTGTCAAATGCGAAGACTACTGTTAGCAACTCCTTCTCAATGGTAGTGTAATTAACCTACGTTTCAGTTAGATAGTTAGAGTTTTACTAGCATAGTCAATAGAATGAAATATCTTCTCTTGTCTTTGGCCTAGTACAGCTCCCATAGTAAAATCAATTGCATCGTACATTAGTTCAAATGGTTGCGTCTAATCCGGTGCAACATCAATTAGAGCTTGTACCAGTTGCTTCTTTATTGTTATGAATGCATCTAGACAGTTGTCATCGAACACAAACTTTTTATTTTGCTCTAATAATGAGCATAATGGCTTAGAAATCTTGGAAAAATCACGTATGAATCTTCTGTAAAAACCATCATGTCCAAGAAAGCTTCTTATTGCTTTGACAATGGTGGGCAGTGGTAATTTCTTGATGATTTCTACCTTTGCCTTATCTACTTCAATGCCCTGACAAGGTATGAGATGGCTAAAGACAATGCCTTCTGTTGCCATGAAGTGACATTTCTCTCAATTCAGAACTAGATTTGTGTCCTTGCATCTCTTCAAAACTTTTGCCAAATCGTCAACGCATTAGTCAAAATTCTATTCGTAGATAGATAAATCATCCATGAATACCTTTAAGGAATCCTCGATCATGTCTGAAAAGATAGCCATCATACACCTCTAAAATGTTGTTGCCGCATTGCACAATGCAAATGGCATACGTCAGAAGGAAAAGGTTCCAAATGGGCATGTGAATGTCGTCTTTTCTTGATCTTCCAACGCAATGGCAATTTGGTTGTAGCCAGGATAGCCATCTAAGAAGCAATAATAGGCTTTACTAGCTAGCCTTTCCAGCATCTGATTAATGAAAGCTAGTGGGAACTGATCTTTCTTTGTGGCCGCATTCAGTCGACGATAATCCATCATACTCGCCAACCAGTCGCAATGCGAGTAGGGATCAACTCGTTCTTATCGTTGGTCACGACTGTGAAACCACTCTTCTTTGGCACACATTGGACAAGGCTCACCCAATTACTATCAGAAATAGGGTATATGATGCCCGCATCTAACCATTTGATAATTTCCTTCTTCACTACTTCTTTCATTTTCTCACTAAGTCTTCTTTGTTGCGAAAATTGATTGCTTCCCTTCATCTTCTAGCCTTATCTTATGAATGCAAAAAGAGGGACTGATGCCTCTGATATCTGCAATGCTCTAGGCTATGGCTCTTTTGTGTTCTTTCAAAATGGCGATGAGCTTATCTTCTTGTGTTGCGTCGAGGGATGTGTTGACAATAACAGGTAATGTCTCATTGTCACCAACAAAGACATACTTCAAATGCGTCGGAAATGGTTTCAACTCCAAGGTAAGAGATTGCTCAATAGATGGTTTAAACACTGGGATGTCCTGTTAGACAAATCCAAAGACTCTAACTGCCAATTCTGTCTCAACTAACAATTGTTAACCTTTTCTTTGTCTACACAATCATCTAGGATTTCATCAGTGGATGTCGCCGCATCTTCATCTAACATTGTTGAACTCCTTGCATTAAATTCTTTTATAATGATCTCATCCAAAATGTCGATGTGATGACATTGCTCTTTAGTTCCAGACAGAGATGCTTCAAACACACTGAAGGTCACATGCTCATCATTATGACGCATGATAAGTTCTTGATTGATGTTTTTACGACACAATGATTGTGCAAGCATACACACGTTGATGCAAGTATAGTTGATAAACAAATCTATCAGATATCGATCCTACAAGGAATGAGTTCTTGATGTCTAAAAGTCGAACCAATCAATACTGAAATTAAATGTAATGTGAGTACCGATGTCAATGCAATATGTCAGATCTGCACACTAAAATAGTCAATAAATGTCAATGCAATTAAGGTTAAACTTTAGAGATTAAATGTCAGTGTACTGAAAATAAATCCAATTGTGTTGAGTGTTGAATACTAAATATTAAAATGCATGAAATATAAATGTGACCAAGTGTAAAGGGTAGAAATGGTTCATTGAAAATTCTACATTGCAATGCTAGATGCGTCGACAAGGTAAGATATAAATGAATTGTCGTTGCAATGAAGTCCTTTTGAGTTCTTACTAACAACAGCTCCCTACTTAATCCCGACTCAAATACAATCACTCCATCTCTCGGTGTGAGTAACGATGTGTATCTAAGAACAAGTAACTGGTTTTTATCCCAGTCCCGAGCAGCTCTCACTTAATCCACTTGTTAACCTAACTTGTCACCGTATCTCTTGATGTTGACGTACTGCAATTTCACTTTCGTGTTTAGAGCGATTAGATCCAAGAATAAACGGATAAGCAGTGTAAAGTAAGAATCAAATGATCTAACATCAAAAGATATTCTCGTATTCATTTAATATCATTAAAATCCAACATCGTTTAAGAAGAATTAAAGAGTACAACGAAGCTTACTATTTCTAGACTGTTGGACCTACTCCCTAATTGTTCCTTTTGCTCGGCATCAAGCACCTCTCGTTAGAAGTAGTTGTAGACTTGCTTCATCAGCTCCCCAATTTCTAGCTCAAATCTCCAATTCACACAGAATTTTTAGAATTAAATCCCTTGGCTCTTGATAATTTCTTTCCTTCTTCTTTTGCCTATTTATAGCCTCTAAAATGTTTTAGGATTCAGCCTTCTCTCTCAGATCTAAATTTGGATTTTTCAGTTGTCAAAATTAGTTAGAATACGGCTGTGCACTCACGCAGTTATAGTATGTTCTTCACAGATCTACAGATTGTTGCTGCATCACTGAGCATTTTTTGTGATCATAATTGCAACGACATCTGTGAATTCCTACGTTGGTGCTTCCAATTGTGAATTCAGCTTAACTCTACTCATTCAAGGTTCAGTTTCAACGCTGTGACATCTCTTGATCGCAATTACCAGCTCATCTTATGGTTGCATTCATCCAGCATTAAGCTTCTAGGCTTAGTTCCTGCGTTGACAATATTAAGAAGCAATATATTGGCTGCTTGCGTCGATATTAGTACAAAAATAGATAAAAATAACAAGAATTTAAACTAACTATCAATGAGTTGGAAAACATGAAACTAAGTATAAAATGCTAACAATGCATGCTAAATGAAATACAAAAGAGACAATTTAAACATTAAATTGGGAGGAAAATCTATGTCATTTGTAATACCATCACACCCCTAAACTTGAGTTTTTACTTGTCCTCAAGTAAACAAAAAAATTAACAAAGTAGCAATTAGAAATGTCACCACAATCATTATTCATACAACTTGAATTCTCTAAATTTCTAATGTTTAAACTGCATTCATATAATAGAATGATGCACTGACAATTTACAGACATGAACAACTTGAAACTGCAATTTCATCAATGTTAGTATCATGCATTGAATCTTAACCTTACTTGAACCATTTTAGCAATTTATTCTTATTTTTCTTTCTTTCTTCTTTTTCTCATTGTTGTAAGTGACTGAAAGATGTCATTGCATTACTCTACCTTCACTCCTGGGCAGTAACGATAGGATGCAACAAACCCCAAGAGGGATGTAATTGCGTCGACACACACTCTTGCAATTACAACCTTTGGCTAGATAAGTTTTCTTTTCTTTGTCTGCAGTGGAGTGTTCTCCCTTAAAAGTCACAATACAGTCATATTGCAATGTCTTTTATTCATACAATGTCACTGTACTGATTAGTACATTTAAGATTCAACACCAATACTATCCATCCATTACTAAAACAATTTCAATTATTTATTCCAAAATAGCAGACTCAACATTCATTCATACTCATCCAATTTCCACATTAGTATTCAAACAATTCAAGAATTACGCATCAAAATAAATATTTGTTGGCACATTTCTATTGAAATTTTGTCACTTTTCATTACTAAAGAAACAAAATAGAAGTCAAATAAGAAGGTGTAGTTGCATTTCCAAGTCACATTAGCTTCCCCTCTCAAACTTAATGTCTGCATTATCCCCAATGCACTAAAAATAGATATACAAAATGAATGGAAATTTAGCTACAACGTAGTAAACTAAGAGGAATGCAGTGATGATGAAAATGCAGGCATAAGAAAAATGTATGAAAACTAACTAAAAAGAGATGTACCAAATTATTCAGCAGCAGCCGATGCAAAGGCTGCTTTGGTTTTTTTCTTATTCTTTTTTGGGCACTCTCCCTCATCATAGTGTTTCTTCTTTTTCTTATCCTTGCGCCTCTTCCACTTCTTATCCTTTGAACTAACTGGCTTGGTAGATTGCTCCTCCTCTGCTGGTTGGCTGACGGCCTCATCAATTGTCACCTCTGATGGATGGATCTCAGCGAGTAGTGTAATGTAAGGCACAATAGCCAGAGGATTCAGTTCCTCTATTTTGCCAACGACAACCTCAGCCTGACTCGTAGTAATTCAAGTCTCTTCTGAGCTGGATGCCCCTACAACATCCTCAATGATCATTGATGGGGCATCAGGTTCCTTCTCCTCCTGCACCTTGGCAGGTTCAGTTTCTTCCTTCTCTTCTTCCTTTCCTTGTTCTTTTTATTCATCCTTGTCTTGATCAACTCCCTGATTTGCTTCCTCTTCCATATGTTGCTCAAGTTCAGTTGGGCCAGTGTCAGCGCAATCGAATACATCGACATCTTCTTTCGTAATAGTTTCTTTCTCAGCCATATTTGTGCCTAGACTGTTGGAGAATTCATCCTCGAATAGATCAGCAATGTTGTGATAGCAATCCTCCTCAGCCTTTTAATGCCCTTCATCATTTTCATCATCAGATATGTGAATTCTTGTTGGCATTTGAGTAGGCCCACCATCAGTAGTAGGCTGGTCAGATGAGGAGTGGTGCATAGGGTAGAAGATATCAGGGAATGTTGGTAAATCTGGTAGTGGTTTGGTGCTGATGTGACACAATGCAGCAACAATGGCTTTGTTCCAGGCTTTTGTGTATGCATAAAATACATGCTACCTATAATCCAAATCATCTAATACGCTCATGAGGTGGATTGTACGTGTATCAATATGGTCAAGATGGATTTCTAAACTAGCCAGTCTTCTTAACACTTATGGATCTGTGGGCGTATTAGTCTGTTCTTCTTTCGTTTTCCTTTTTCCCTTGTCTTTCTTCTTCGAGGCTTCCTTAGCCATAGGTGTATCTTGGCCTCGTGTCATCCTCTCAACCGATATATTATTGATCGAACCTTTGTTGTCCATAACCTCTTCATCATCTTTGGGCATAATGTCCTTGTGTTGACAGAGTAGCAGGATAAGAGAGGGAAAAGGAAGGATACCATTTTGCTTTCTTGCAGCTTCTCTGATCTAAGCATGTATAAACTCCCCAATGTCGATGTGTCAATGATGCAAGATGGAATGCAGTAGACATATACAATCTAATGTGACCGTAGTGCTGTGGGTTGAAGGCATAACACGACTGTTAATGAAATGAAATCATACCTTACAAAAGGTTGTAAGGTAGCGCCTCTACATTGTATAGTTATGAAATCCATTTCCTGTCCATGTATCACCATTGACACAAAGGTCGTTCATTATCTTGGCTAAGCTATCATCGTTCAAACTTCAAACTGTGTATGAAGGATGCATGCTCATCTATCCATTCCGAACTCCGTAGCAAAACATTGATATGTGTCGCACTCCATGGCACCAACCCCTCTCAAACAAACACATACTCTTACTCCTGGTCCATTAAATTTGCATAAAATTCCCTAACCAGAGTAGGGGAATAACCTGAAGGATGGTAAAAAAATATTTCCACCCGAGGCGGTTGATGGTGCGGTGAACTTATTTTCCAATAGTCAGATGTGGGGAAAGTTGGAAGCCCTGTTCAGGGTGGATGTTACGATTTAGCATAACATTGTGATACCGATCTTTGGCCGCAGTCGTTATGAACAAAACTGGGCCTGTGGATGAAGGCGGTGGTGTCATGGATGGAACCTCAATAGGAGTAGTTGGAGTGTTCTTGGAGGAGGGTTTAGGAGTGTCTTTGGAAGCACAAGTCTTAGCCATGGTGAAAGAAAAAGAAAGTAAAGAAGAGTTGCAATGAAATATCATTTCGAAATAGGGAAAAAAGTATGAAGACACTAAAGGAAATAAGTTGCACTAGCAATGGTGGATATTAAGAGAAAAGATAATTACCATGAGGGGGATTATATAACCTAAGCGTAATAAGTGGAAAGACACGGGGAAACATTGTGTCTGCAACCATTAATTATCAGGCTGCAGATCATACCAATTTGTTTTGATCTAACGGCTGGGAGAGGAAAGAATCAATTAGCGCGATTCTTACTGAAAAAGTAATGATAACTCATCGCAGGATGCGTCGACAAAAAGATAATTTTTATTTCTGCTAAGAATTTGAAACAACACAACGAAAAGTGAAACAACTAAAAGTAAATAAAGAAATGCATCGACATTATTTAAATGTCACCAGGTCAATGGTTTTGTCTGGTTCTCGAACATATAGGCTCACATAGTGTTTAAGATGTTGGCCATTCACCTTAAATTGTTGTGCATCTTATAAGTTTTCGATTGTCATTATACCACTTTGAAATGCTTCGACAACCTTGAATGGACCTGACCACCTTGATCGAAACCTAAATGCAATTTTGAACATGAATTAAATAAAAGTACCAATTGACCAGGATGAAATTGTCGACGCAAGATGATGTTTTCATGCCATTTTTTTGTCTTTTCCTTATATATCGCAGCATTTTCATAAGCATGACTTCTGATTTCTTCTAATTTCGTGATGTCCAACAGTCTTTTCTTTCCAGTGACATCATAGTCCAAATTCACTCGCTTAATTGCCCACATAGGCTTATGTCCAAGTTCGACAGGCAAGTGGCAGGAGTTCCCAAAAACTACTTGATATGGCAACATCCCCAACGAGGTTTTATAAGCGTTGCGAAGTGCCCACAATGTGTCATGTAGCCGTGCAAAATAATCCTTCCTAGATGGGTTAACCACCTTCTCAAGTATGCTTTTAATTTGATGATTGGATACTTCAGCTTGACCATTAGTTTGTGGATGATATGTGGTAGTCATACGACGCTTCACACCACATCGTTTTAAAGCAGTTGCTACTTGGTTATTATAGAAATGAGTGCTCTGGTCGCTTATAAACGCTCTCGGTGTTCCAAACCTTGTGAGAATGTATTTGTGAAAGAATTTTAACACTGTCCGAGTGTCATCTCTTGGCATCGCAATAGCTTCAATGCACTTTGAGACGTAGTCAAGAGCTACTAAGATATACATATTTCTAAAAGAGTTTTGGAATGGTCCCATAAAATTTATACCCCAAACGTCAAAGAGCTCTACCTCCATAATGGGTTGTTGGAGCATTTCATTGCGTCGAGATATTGAACTAGTGCGTTGACAACGATCACATTATTCTGCGAAGTTGTGAGCATCTCGAAACAAATTGGGCCAATAGAATCCTGACTAAAGGACCTTTGCAACAATCCTTGTGCCACTAAAATGGCCTCCATAAGGGGCATCATAGCAGTGTCGTAGGATTGACATCATTTCTTCTTCAGGTACACAGTGACGAATTATATTGTCGGCGCATACCTTAAATAGGTATGGCTCGTTACAATGGTATTTAGCAGCAACGCGTATGAACCTATGTTTCTTGTGACCAATTGCACTTATAGGTAGCTTTCTACATACAAGATAGTTGACGATATCAGCATACCATGGTGATGCATCAACAGTGAATAACTTCTTGTTAGGAAATACCTCGACAATCTGAGTTGTTTGCCCATTTTCAGTCCCAATTTCGAATCGAGACAAGTGGTCAGCTACTTGATTTTCAGATCCATTCCTATCTCTGATTTCCACATCAAATTCTTGAAGTAATAGGATTCATCTGATGAGTCTAGGTTTGGCATCTTTTTTGTTGAAAAGGTGTCTCAATGCTTTGTGTAAACTGTGGTCTTTGCATCGACAAGGTAAGAATGAAACTTGTCAAATGCGAGGACTACTGGTAGCAACTCCTCCTCAGTCGTGGTATAATTGACTTGCGTTTTGATTAGAGTTTTACTAGCATAATAAATAGTATGAAATACCTTTTCTTTTCTTTGGCCTAGGATAGCTCCTACAGTGAAGTCACTGGCATCACACATAAGTTCAAAAGGTTGTGTCCAATCCGGTGCGACGATTATCGGAGCTTGTACTAGCTATTTTTTAATTGTTTTGAATGCGTCCAGATAAGTGGCATCTAACACAAACTTTTTATTTTGCTCTAGTAACGAGCATAAGGGTTTAGCTATCTTGAAGAAATCTATGATGAATCGTCTATAGAAGCCAGCATGTCCAAGAAAGCTTCTTATTGCTTTGATAGTGGTGAGTGGTGGTAAATTTTTGATGATTTCGACCTTTGCTTTATGAACCTCAATGCCCTGACAAGATATCCAATGCCCGAGGACAATGCCTTCAGTTACCATGAAGTGACATTTCTCCCAATTCAGGACTAGATTTGTGTCCTCACATCTCTTCAAGACTCTTGCCAAATTGTCAACGCATTGGTTGAAATTTTGTCCATAGATAAAGAAATCATCCATAATACCTATAAGGAATCCTCGATCATGTCCAAAAATATTACCATCATACATCTCTGAAATGTTGCTGGCACATTACACAACCCAAACAACATGCGTCAAAAAGCAAATGTTCCAATAAGGCATGTGAATGTTATCTTTGCTTGATCCTCCGATGCAATAGCAATTTGGTTGTATCTAGAGTAACCGTCTAAGAAACAATAATAGGATTTACCAGCTAACCTATCCAGTATCTGATCGATGAAAGGTAATGGAAAATGGTCCTTCTTTGTGGCCGCATTCAGTCATCGGTAATCCATGCATACTCGCCAGCCAGTTGCGATGCGAGTAGGGATTAACTCATTCTTGTCGTCTATCACAACTGTGAAACCACTCATTTTAGGCACACATTGAACGGGGCTTACCCAATCACTATCAGAGATAGGATATATAATGCCCACATCTAACCATTTGATAATTTCCTTCTTCACTACTTCTTTCATCTTTTCATTGAGTCTTCGTTGCTGCTCAATTGCTGCTTCTTTTCATCTTCTAGCCTAATCTTGTGCATACGAAAAGAGGGACTGATGCCACTAATATCTACAATGCTCTAGGCTATAGCTGTTCTACGTTCTTTCAAAATTGCAATGACCTTATCTTCTTCCATTACACCGACGGATGCGTTGACAATAACAGGCAGTGTCTCGCGGTCACAAAGGAAGACATATTTCAAATGTGTTGACAATGATTTTAACTCCAAGGTAAGAGCTTGCTCAATAAATGGTTTAAACACTAGGATTATCCTGTTAGACAAATCCAAAGATTTCATTTACCAGTTTTTACGTAGCTCACAATTGTTCACTTCCTCTTTGTTAGCACACTCATCTAGGATGTCATCGGTAGATGTTACCGCATCATCACCAGAAAATGTTGAACTCCTTGCATGAAATTCTTCCAAAATAACTTCGTCCAACACGTCTATGTGGTGGCATTATTCTTTAAGTCTGAATGATGATGCCTCAAACACACTGAAGGTTACATGGTCATCATTGTGATGCATCACTAGTTCTCCCTTCAACATGTTGATAAGTGTTCTTCCTGTTGCAAGAAATGGCCGTCCTAAAATAATGGTTATCTCCTTATCTACTTAGCAGTCTATGATGATAAAATCGACAGGGAACATTAGCTTATCAACTTGAACAAGAACATCTTTAGTTTGTCCCTCCGGTTGTGCAAGAGATCTATCCACCAGTTGCAATGTCACCGTAGTGGGCTTCATCAAACCTATTTCTAATTTCTTAAAAGTAGATAAAGGCATTAGGTTAATATTGGCTCCTAGATCACATAAAGCTTTACCTAAGTAATGATTCCCTATGGAGCATGGGATTGTGAAGCGGCAAGGATCTTTCATCTTGGTTGGCAACTTGTTTGTGAGCACAGTGCTACACCCCTCTGTAAGCGCAATCGTTTCAATGTCGAATAATTTCTTTTTCTTTAGTAACAGCTCCTTCATGTATTTCCAATAACTGGGAATCTGTACAAGAGCATCTATTAGAGGTATATTAATATGCAATTGTTTCAGAGTAGAAACTAACTTTTGTAACCTTTGTCATGGACTTTTTCTTTGAATCATTGTGGGAACAGAAATGTATTGTAGCAGTGGGTTGTTGTGAATAACTTAGTGGTATCGACATTGATGGTTTTATCGATAACTTATTTGGGTAGACTATAGGCAGAGATGGTACTACAGTTGGTTCTTCAGCATTGATTTTTGCTTGACTTCCTTCAGCTATATCTTCTTCTTGTTGCTGTGAAGTGGATGCTTCGACATGGTTTTGATCAGAATTGCTTAGCCCTACTGTCTGTTTTCCACTCCTTAATGTGATTGCTTTGCAATGATCCTTCCTCCTTTGCATTGGATTTTCATTATCACTATGCAGAGTACCTGGCGATCTGTTGCTGGGATTAGAAGCTAACTGACCGAGATGAGCTTCCAGTGCTCATATGTAAGAAGAATTTCCTTGCACTATTGCTTCGATTCGTGTGATATGCTCGCGCGTCATTGCTTTAAGAGCAGTCATAGGATCTGGCTTTGGTTGAGCAAATTACTACTACTGATGCTAATGATGATGTCCTTGCATTTGTGGAGGTACAAACTATTGTGGCTAATCACAATTGTGATTGCATTGGATTAAGTGACTGCACCTGGTCAGAACTAGAATTTACATGTGGATTATGATGATAATTCTGCATTTGGCTATTATTGTAACTCCCTTGCCTATAACCCCCTTAATTTGAGGAATTTCCATATCTGTATGTGGAAGTATTTTGATTCCCCCAAGGTTGTTGACAATGATTGTTGCATGAGTTACCAAATGCATTTTTTGCATGTTATGGATAGTCCTCATAGCTATGATTGTCGATGCAAATCTCATAGGAAAATATCGACGTATCCAATTGCTGGGCCACTTGTATAGGAGCAACATCGCTTGTTCCTTTCATATTCTTTATGATGTTGGCCAATGAGGATACCTGCGCTGACAATGCAGAAATATCATCAAAATCCATTATCATTTAAAAATAATTAAAGAATATAATGAAGCTTACTATCTCTAGATTACTAGGCCTACTCCCTAATTGTTCCTCTTGCTCGACATCAAGCACCTCTTGTCAGAAACAGTTACAGACTTGCTTCATCAGCTCCCCGATTTCCAGCTCAAATCTTCAATTCACACAGAATTTTCAGAATTAAATCCCTTGGCTCTTGATGATTTATTTCCTTCTTCATTTGTCTATTTATAGCCTCTAAAATGTTTCAGGATTTAGCCTTCTCTCTCAGATCTAGATCTAGATTTTTGCAGCTGTCAAAATTAGTTAGAATATAGCTGTGCACTCACGTAGTTCTAGTATGTTCTTCACAGATCTGCAGATTGTCACTGTATCGCTGTGCACATTCTGAGATCATAATTGCAGTGACATTTGTGAAATTCCTGTGTTGGTGCTTTCAATTGTGAATTCAGCTTAACTCTACTCATTCAAGGCTCAGTTTCAATGCTGTGACTTCTCTTGATCGCAATTACCAACTAATCTTGTGGCTGAAATAGTCCAGCATTAAGCTTATAGGCTTAGTTCCTACGCTGACAATATTAATACGCAATATATCGATATTAGTACAAAAATAGATAAAAATAACAATAATTTAAACTAACTATCAATGAGCTAGAAAACATGAAAACTAAGTATAAAATGCTAACAATGCATGCTAAATGAAATACAAAAGAGACAATTTAAACATTAAATTGGGAAGAAAATCTATGTCATCTATAATACTATCAGTTCTCCTTTGAATACGTTGATAAGTGTGCATCCCGTTACTAGAAATGGTCGCCTCAAGATAATGGGCACCTCCTTAACTGCTTCACAATCTAAGATTATGAAATCAGTAGGGAACACAAGCTTATCAACTTGGACAAGAACGTCTTTGATTTGGCCTTCAGGTTGTGCTAAGGATCTGTCTGCAAGTTGTAATGTCATAGCAATGGGCTTCATTGAACCTATTACTAATTTCTTAAAAGTAGACAAAGTCATAAGGTTAATACTTGCTCCCAAATCACATAAAGCCTTACCTAAATAATGATTCCCAACGGAGTATGGGATTGTGAAGCTGCCAGGATCTTTCATCTTGGTTGGCAACTTATTTGTAAGCACAACGCTATACCCCTCTGTGAGAACAATTGTCTTGATTTAAGACAATTTCTTCTCCTTTGATAGTCGCTCCTTCATAAATTTCCCACAACTAGGTATCTGCTTAAGAGCATCTACAAGAGGTATGTTAATGTGTAATTGTTTTAGAGTATAAACAAACTTTTGATACTCTTTATCATGGACTTTCTCTTTAAATCTTTGCGAAAATGACAAAGGTATTGTAGTAGTGGGTTGCGAAAAACTCGGTGGTGTCAATGTTGGTAGTTGCATCGACAACTTTGTTGGGCAAATTGTAGGCATAGATGTTAATACAGTTGGTTCCTATTCATTTACTTCTACTTGACATCCTTTAGTCGCATCCTCTTCTTGTTGTTGTGGTTCAGATGCATCGACATGGTCTTGGACAAAACTGCTTGGTTCAACCATCTGCTTCGTACTTCTCAGCGTGATTGATTTGCAATTCTCCTTCCCCCTTTGCGTAGGATTCCCAGTATCACTAAGCAGAGTGCCCGGTGACCTTGTGTTGAGATTAGAAGCCAACTATCCTAGCTGGGCTTCCAATGCTCGGATGGAAGAAGAGTTGCCCTGTACTATTGCTTCAATTCTCGTGATATGCTCGTGCATCAATGCTTCAAGAGCAGCCATAGGATCTGACTTTGGTTGAGAAAATTACTGCTGTTGATGTTGATGATGCTGTCCTTGCATATGTGGCAGTACAAACTGTTGTGGCTATAATCGAGATTGTGGATGCATCTGGCTATGTGACTGCATCTATTGAGAACTCCCTTGTAAATTTTGATTATAATTTTGCTGTGGGTTGGTATTGTAACTCCCTTGTCGATAACCTCCTTTATTTGAGGAATTTTCATATCTAAATGTGGAAGCACTTTGATTCCCCCAAGGTTGTTGAGATCGGTTGTTATATGAGTTACCAAATGAACCCCCTCTGATATTGTTAACAAAGAAAGCATTTTCTGCATGTTGTAGGTAATCCTCATAACAATGATTGTCGTCGCAAATTTCACAAGAAAATATCGGTGCATCCAATTGCTAGGCCACTTGAATAGGTGCAACATCATTTGTTCCCTTCATATTCTTTATGATATTGGCCAATGAGGATACCTGCGCTGACAAAGAAAAAATAGCATCTAACTCAAGAACTCCAGGGTTATTCTTTACCTGTGCAGAACGATAGATTGGATACTGATAGTCGTTCTGAGCAATCCTCTCTAGAATTCTTACAGCTTCATTGTAGGTACAATTCAACAAAGGACAATTAGCCGATGCGTCGACAAGATTCATTTTTTGAGCATTCAAACCATTGTAAAAAATCTCTATTTAGGTCTCTTACTCAATTCCATGCATTGGGCAGCGTTGAAGTAATATTTTGTAACACTCCCATGTTGTATGCAAGTTCTCATCATCTAACTGATGATGTGCAGTAATATCATTACACAACCTCGCATTCATTGTCGACGGATTGAAACGCAAAACAAACTGTGTTGCTAACGTATTCAAAGATGTAAAGGATCCAGTCGGCAATCCCAAGAACCATGTTCTCACTTTACCCTGCAATGAATAAGGAAATAATTGCATTTTCAAGGCATCATCAAGGACACCATGTTGACTAAAGGATGCACAAATAAGCATAAATGATTTTAAGTGTTCTCTTGCATCTTCATGAGGAAAACCAGAATATTTGCCCATTTGAGTTGAGCATCTGAAACATCACCGATTTCAACTCGAAATTACCAGCTTGAATAGCTGGTCTTACAACCCCTGGTTGTAAATCATCAAGTATAGGCACAACAAAATCTCTTATTGTCCTATTTCACCCTTGTTCAGCTTGTGGTGGCGGTGGTGGTTTATTATTAACTGCTTGTGGCAGTACTGGAGGAATATCATTTTGTGGTAGCAATGGTGGTAAATCATTGCTGTTTCCAGCCATTCTTATTTGTTCTTGCCTTCTACTCCTTAATGTCCTTTCAAGCTCCGGATCAAAACTAACAAGGTTGTTAGGATTTCTCCTTGTGGACATGCAACACCTATAAAATTGAAAAAGAAAACAATAGAAAAGTTAATAAATTAGTAAAGGTTAGGAGTTAAGTAGAATTAATTGCAAAAGCAGAAGTAAACATCAAACAAACGCTAGTTCCCCGGCAACAGCACAAAAACTTGATCGCATTTGAAACGTCACAGCGATTGTCCAAGTGAACACACGTCGATGCAAGTATAGTTGATAGAAAATTTTATCGGATATCGATCCCACGAGGAAGTGGGTTCTTGATGTTTAAAATTCAGAACAACTAATATTGAAATTAAGTAAAATGTGAGTAATGATGTTAGTGTAATTAAGTCAGATCTACACAATAAAATAGTCAATATTGTCAATGCAATCAGAGTTAAATGTTAGAGGTTAAATGTCAATGTACTGAAAGTAAATCAAATGTGTTGAATGTTGAGTGCTAAATATTTAAATGCACAAAATGTAAATATGATCAAGTGAAAAGGATTGGAGTGGATCGCTGATTTCACTGAGTCGCAACGCTGGATGCGCCAATAAGGTATTGTATAGATGAAATGTCACAGCAATAACGTACCAATGAACTCTTACCAATAACAATCTTCCATTTACTCGAGACTTAAGTACCCACAATCACTCCACCTCTCGGTACGAGCGATGTTATGCAATCAAGAATAAGTAACTAGAATCTCTTCTAGTCCCAAGCAACTCTCGTTGTCTTACTTGTTAACTTAACCTCTCACCGCATCTCTCTATGTCGGCAGACTGCAAAGCCACCCTCATGTTTGATGCCATTAGATCCAAGAATAAATAGATAAAAAGCATTAAATAAGAGTCAAAGTGATCTAACAATGAAAGATACTCTCGTATTCATTCAATTGTCATTAGAATCCATCAGCGTAAAAGAAGGATTAAAGAATACAATTGAAGCTTACTATCTCTAGACTACTGAGACTATTCCTTAATCATTTCTCTTTCTTTGCATCAAGCACCTCTCGTCAGAAGTGATTGCTCATTTGCTCAATCAGTTCACCATTCCAGCTAAAGTCTCCAAATCACACAGAAATTGTAAAATTTAATCCTCTACCTCTTGATGATTTCTCCATTATTCATTCTTCTATTTATAGCCTTCAAAAGTTGCAGGTTGCAGGTTTCAGCCTCCCATTCTCAGATCTAGATCTAGATTTTGTAGCAGTCAAAGTTAGTTAGAGTACAGTTGTGTACTCACGTAGATTTAATGTTTTCTTCAGAGATCTGCAGGTTATCGCTGCATTGTTGGGTGCAATCTGAGATCGTAATTGCGGTGACACCTGTGATGTTCCTGCGCTGGTGCTTCCATATGTAAATTCAGCTTGATTTTACTCATTCGAGATTCAGGTTCTGTACGACGACATCGCTGGTCGCAGTTCCAAGCTGATCTTGTGACTGCATTCTTATTCCAACATTAATCTTCTGGACTGAGTTCTTGCGCTGACAATTCTAAAGCGCAATACATTGGCTGCTTGCGTCGGAATTAGTACAAAAAGTTATAAAAATAACAAGAATTTAAACTAACTAGCAATGAGTTGGAAATTATAAAAACTAAGTATGAAATGCTTATGATGTATGTTAAATGAGATACAAAAGAGACAATTAAAACACCAATTTAGAGAGAAAATATATGTCATTTGTAATGTTATCAATGTCACACTTTAAAGAAGTGATAAGTTCGAAAGAATCATATTGACACCACAAAGGTTACTTGATAAGTCAATTTCAGTCAAATAAGAACAGGGAGTTTGTAAACTCACAATAAGATTAAAATTCATCAAAAGTTGATACAAAATGTGCAGAGCCTCATATTTATAGGCTTACAAGTGACCAACTGAAAAATAATGCATTAACAATCAAAATTAAAAGATTTGTTGCTCATAAATTTGTCCAATATTCCCCATGCAATTGAAGTAATTGTGGTGGCTGCTTTAATGAAGATGTTGGTTGAATTTAGTGCTTGGTTGGCTAGGAAGAAGTGCTCTTAAATTTTGCAGAAGTTTCCCAAGCACTTGGAATGAATATGGGCGGTGCATTAATGATTTTTGAGTAACCCGAACAACCACATTTCATGTCCCCATGATCAACCTTTGAGCATTTAAATACCTTGTGAATTTTGGAGTAACCAAGCAATGTTGCATTGTGAGAGCATTGATTCCTTTGCTATTCACAAAATGCCTTTTGGGGAGTTATTTTTAACTCTTTAAATGTTTGGTGGTGAAATTAAGGATTGTGTTGGTTAGCCACTTATGTTCCTAAGACACATTAAACATGCTGATTAGAACATATTAATTTGGCAACAATAAAACTAACAACTAACTTAGGACATACTAAAGACTAATCAAAATAACACAAAAACATAATTAATATTATACTAAAATAACTAATGGTTAAAACCTTATTTCCAGAAATTTAATTAACTTAATAATTAGAGTTTTATGTGCAGCACATTGCATGGAATGCATGTGTTGCAAGAAATGCACGAGTTTATGAAATGCATGGAATGCATGAAATGTTTCCCCAAACTCATTTAATTAAACCCGTGACAGCTTCTTTGAACTTCTTAGCTTGTGCACGAGTTATTGGTACTCTAGGTAACTCGATTGGATTGTATGAGACTTGTCCTCCATCCATGCTCGCAACATCAATGCTCACAACCTCAGTGTTTGCAACTTCAGTGCTCTTAGCATTAGTGCTCGCAATTTCCATGTTTGTAACTTTAGTGCTCGCAGTAGTAGTGCTCGCAGCACTAGTGTTCATAGCACTAGTGTTCAGAGCATTACTGCTCGTAACTTCCATGCACGTAATATCCATGCTCGTACTATTCATGTTCGCATCATCCCCTCCCTCTTCAAAGAGATTTGTCCCCAAATCATCACCTACATCATAAGGGGATAGATTAACAACATTAAATCTCGCACTAACATTATACTCACTTGGAAGGTCCAATTTGTACGAATTGTCATTAATCATTTCCTGAACTCGAAAATGGTCATTGCCTTGTGGTAGCAACTTGGATTTTCTATGAGCTAGAAATCTTTCTTTTCGCATTTCAAGCCAAACCCAATCTTCAGGTTCAAAGACTACTCGCTTACATCCCTTACTGGTTTTGTTTGCATATTGCTTTGTCCTCTCCTCAATGATTTCCCTCACTGTTCAATGTAAATTCCTTTCTAAATTAACCTTTTTTTTACCATCTACATGCACAAGTTGATTAGAGGGTAAGGGAATTAAATCCAAAGGGCTTAAAGGATTAAAACCATAAGTAACTTCAAATGCTGAATGCTTGGGGGCTTAATGTACAAAACGATTGTAAGCAAACTCGATATATGGCAAGCATTCTTCCATGTTTTTAAATTCTTTTGAATGATTGCTCTTAATCAGAATGGGTAGAACTCGGTTAACAACTTCAGTTTGGCCATCCCTTTATGGGTGGCATGTTATAGAAAATAACAGTTTCGTGACAAGTTTGCTCCATAAAGTTCTTCAAAAATGGCTAAGGAATTTAGCATCTCGATCAGATACAATCGTCCTTGGTACTCCATGCAATCGAACCACTTCCTTGAAAAATAGATTAGTTATATTCCAAGCATCATCAGTTTTGTGGCATTGAATAAAATGAGCCATTTTGGAGAATCTATCTTCTACCACAAACACCAAATTTTTTTCATTTTTAGTTCTAGGAAGGCCTAGAAACAAAGTCCATAAAAATATCTACCCATGGTACTTTGGGAATGGGTAGTGGCGTGTACAGTCCATGGGGCTTAATGCGAGACTTTGCCTTCTTGAAAGTAAAGCATCGATTGCAAACCCTTTCAACATCCCGTCTCATACAAACCCTTTCAACTAACCACCTCATACAAACCGTGTTTGGTTTTGAATGCAGTTTTGCATTCGTCTCCTTCTCTCGACCTTATTTGATGGTATCCACTCTTGAGATCAACTTTGGAGAAAATCCGAGCTCCACTTAGCTCATCCAACATATCATCTAAACGCGAAATCGGATGTAGATATTTGATGGTAATCTTATTAATCGCTCGACAGTCAAAGCACATGCGTCAAGAGCCATCTTTCTTAGGCACCAATAGCATGGGCACGGCACATGGACTTAAGCTCTCTCGAACATACCCCTTTTCCATCAACTTAGTAACTTGTCTTTGTAGTTCTTTAGTTTCTTTGGGTTACTTCGATAAGATGGCCAATTCGAAATAGTGGCTCTGAGAATGAAGTCTATTTGGTGTTCGATGCCTCTAATAGGCAACAATCCACTCGGGATATCCTCCAAAAAAACGTCGTCGAATTCTTGAAGCAAAGACATAATAGAAGAAGGAAGAGAGTCATCTAAATTGTTAGTGCTAAACAAACTTTCCTTGTACATGAGCACAGGAAAAAGGATTCTTAGAAAGCAAGAACTTTTTTATTTCTTTTTCTTTTGCAATAACACACAATTTTTCCAACTCACTCTCTTCTTTTATCTTATTTTTCACTCGTGTTTTTACCTCACCCTCTTTGTTTTCTTTTGTTTTTATCTCATTCTTTTCTCTCTTCTTTTGTGTTTCCTTGCTTTTCTCACTCTCATCTTTTTCTTTTGCTCTCGATTTTCCATAATGCTCTTTTAATTTGTGTTGATCTTCATAAACTTGTTTGGGAGTATCTGGTGCCAAAGTAACGTTCTTCCCTTGATGTTTGAAGGTATACCGATTGGTATAACCATCATGCAGCACTCGACAATCAAATTGCGATGGTCTTCCCAACAACAAGTGACTAGCATGAATTGACACTACATCACAAAGAACATCGTCACAATACTTGCCAATCGAAAAGGTGATGACGAGTTGCTTAGAAAGTTTGAGCTTACCACCGTCATTGAGTCATTGAAGCTTGTAAGGGTATGGATGCTTGGCGGATGCTAGGCCAAGTTTTTCTATCAATAAACAGCTAGCAACATTAGTACAACTACCACCATCTATGATGACACTACATACCTTTCTTTGGATCTGGCAGCACGTATGAAAGATGCTTTCGTGTTGTTGCTCATTCTCTGCGATTTGGATGCTCAAGTTTCGTTTAATGACAAGGATCTCCCTCTTCACGACATATTCCAAGTCATTTTCCTCATTAGTAAGTGCTTCGGGCTCATCTTCCTTTTCTGGTTCAGATTCTATCTCACCATTGTCCCTTATAATCATGTCATTCCGATTTGGACACTGATTAGCTATATGACCCCTCCCAAGGCATTTGAAACAATTGATGTCTTGGGATCAATTTGGCACAGCCTCGTTCTTCCCTTTACTTGGATCTACACTCGACTAATTGAGCTTGGACGTCCCAAAATTATATTTGGGTCAAAAGGTGGTACCCTTTTTGTAAGCTCCTTGTCCCCACATCAATGTAGAAACAAAATTAGAAAAGGGTCAAGTGGTACCTTTTCTCTTCAATTGCTTTTTCGCCTTAAGTGCCATGTGAACCATATCAACAACTTTAACATAATGTTATAGCTCAATTATATTAACGATGTCTCGGTTGAGACCATCTAAGAACCTTGCCATTGTTGCCTCTCGGTCTTCTTCAACACTAGCACGTATTATGGCTATCTCCATCTCCTTATAGTAATCTTCCATGCAACTATTTCCTGATTGATATTTTGTAGCCTTTGATTCGACTCTCGATGGTAATGGGCAGGTAACAAACCTTTTTCTCATGATAGTTTTCATTTCAGCCCATGTAGACACGGGTGGCTCGCCATTTTGTCTCCTACTAAAGGTTAGCTAATCCCACCAAATAATAGCATAATCGGAGAATTCAATGGCAGCAAGTTTTACCTTCTTATATTTCGAGTAGTTATGGCATTCAAAAACAAGTTCAATCTTTCTGCACATTCTAAAAAAGCTTTGAGGTCAATTTTCCCTTGGAATGGAGGAATTGTCATCTTAATATTGCTAAGATTGTCATCTATTTGATTTCATTCCCTTAGACCTCGATTTCTTTTTCCTTGATGCCTTAAACTTCGATTAGAGGATTGATAACTCTCCACTTCACTTGCTTCATAACAATCCTCTTGATTCGGTCTCAGAGTCCCTCGCTCTCTCCTTTGATCTTGAGGTGAACGTCCCCTTTGAGATCTTGCCTCCTATTGGTCCCATTGTTCTTGCATTGGCTCCAATCTATGTTGTAATAGTCTGTCCATCTGGCGTATGAGAGCTTGGTATAATAAATCGAGCACACCATCACCACCAAAATTATTCCTTTTTAGACTTTGAGACATGATGTTTTCTTCAAGACAGTAAAGATTAGCAACAAAAGATTTTGATTAAAAGTTAATAAGTATCTTAATAATCACGAGCCACTCGAAAAGGAAATCACTTCACTCGTGTTTGCACTCAAATTTGGCTTTTAACTCCTCTAATGCTCTCTCGCATTCTTGGCTTTTACCAGTCTTTTCTTACTCAAAGTTCTTATGTGACTTCCTTAAACTTATGCAACAAACCTCGTGGTATCGGCTTCAAATATGTTGTAAGGTAAGAATGGTGA
Source organism: Kokia cookei (assembly GCA_039519145.1). NCBI lineage: Eukaryota > Viridiplantae > Streptophyta > Magnoliopsida > Malvales > Malvaceae > Kokia > Kokia cookei. The sequence goes on along the minus strand of CM076903.1, from coordinate 26,108,072 downwards.
TTAGATGATAGGGAAGGCTTCAAATGTAGAATAAGGGCAAGTAGAAGTGTGGTTGAAATTGATATAGAAAGGAAAACTTGTACTCAAGAATTACACACTTTCAAACTGGCTCTTTTTTTCTATAGAATTTTGAATCTCCCTTTATTTTCTTAACTTGGGATGTAAATCTATTGTATTTTTTCGAATTTTATTCTTTTTCAAATGTTAATCCCATAAGGGTTAAGAATGTCAAATGCTTACTTAATTTCACTACCTCTGATACCAAATGTTGTGAGCTCATCCTCGAAGGATGATTACGAGTCGCAAGTTTTCCCGATCGAAATTAAGAAGTATCGTTCGTAATGGCTTTTATGAAGGTTGGAATTGATAATGGTAGCTTTAGAAGGGCGGATGGATGGATATGCAATGGATAATGAAGGATAGACTTGAACTCAATTTAAGGACTCAAGAATTAACCAATATTATAGAAGAATATTGACTCAATTCCTATATTAGTACCTAGAATAAATTGCAAGTAAAAACTGTGACCCTCTATCTAGCAAGATAGGAACCAATTGAAATAAAGGTGAATGCCACACTTCAAAGAAGTAATAAGTTCGAAGGAATCAATTTAATGCCAAAAGGGTTACTTGATAAGTCAATTTGAATCAAATAAGAATAAGGAGTTTACAAACACACAATAAGATTAAAATTCATCAAAAATTGATACTAAATGTGACAAGCCTCATATTTATAGGCTTACAAGTGACCAACTAAACAATCATGCATTAACAATTAGAATTAATAGATTTGTTTCTCATAAATTCGTCCAATATTCCCCATGCAATTGAAGTAATTGTGGTCATTGCTTTAATGAAGATGTTGACTGAATTAGTGCTTGGTTGGCTAGGAAGAAGTGCTCTTAAATTCTATTGAAGTTTCCCAAGCACTTGGAATGAATGTGGGTGGTGCATTAATGATTTTTGAGTAATTTGAACAGCCAAATTACATGTCCCCATGATCAGCCTTTGAGCATTTAAATACCTTGTGATTTTTTGTGAAACCAAGCAACCTTACATGGTGAGAGCATTGATTCATTTTGCTATTCACGAAATGCCTTTTGAGAAGTTATTTTTAGCTCTTTAAATGTTGGGTGGTGCAATTAAGGCTTGTGTTGGCTGGCCACTTATGTCCCTAAGACACATTAAACATGCTGATTAGAACATATTAATTATGTAACTGCTCGTTTTTCACTGGTGTCGGAAATAGTGGTTCCAAACCACAAACCCGACTAGAAAATTTTTATAATGAGTGTTTAAATTAAATAAGTCAATATTAATTTTATATTAAATTTTGAATTAATGAATTTTAATTATTAAATTAAAAGTTAGTATAAGTGGTTTGGTTCAAAGGTCAAGTGGTTTTAAAAAAGGCATGATGACAAAATAAGCCCCTATCGTTTGGGTGTTTTGTCACTTTGGCCCTTATGGTTTTTTTTGGCTCACTTTCATACATAACCTTTTCTTTATAAAATTTATCATTTTTTAAAAGTCTTGCTAATGTGTCCGTTAAGGGACTAATGGTGCTGACGTGGAGACTTTTTTTTCAATTGGGCGCGTCCACGTAAGCATCTGTTGACGTGGCACTATTTTTTCTTATTTGCCACATCAGCAAATGATTTTTAAATTATTAAAATTATTTTAAAATTAACTTAAAATTATTAAAAAAAAATTTGGAATAATAAAATTATTAAATAATTTTAATTTCCAATTTCATCATCTTATTATTCAACAACAAGAAATTTCATATTTTCTTACATTTTTCCATCAACCAAACACCCAAAAAAATTTATTTTTCTTACATAATCCATGCTTCCTCATTTCTTTCCCGAAAACCCCCCAAATTCCTCCATTTTTGTTTCCACTTAAAATATTGGAGAAAGAGATCACGAATTTGAGCCAAACCACATATCCAGTACTACAAGGAAAGGAACAGAACATAAAAAACACAGTTCAGATGTCCATGTTTGTTGATAATAAGGATAGTAGTAATACTTCTTATTTGCTGGAGAAAGAGAAATACCAAGTGTATAAGAGGGAAGGATGAGGAGGGTATTCACAGATTTCACATCTATATCATGCAAGGGAGTTCCTCTCTGCAACTTGGATTCAACCATTGCTGCTGCCTCCCATGTTCCCCACTTTCTGATTACGTGTTTGGAGGAATAAAAGGCAAAAATGGAGGAATTTAGGGGGTTTTCCGAAAAAAAAATGAGGAAGCATGGGATTATGTAAGAAAAACAAAATTTTTTGGGTGTTTGGTTGATGGGAAAATTTAAGAAAATCTGGAATTTCTTGTTGTTGAAGAAGAAAAAGATGAAATTGGAAATTAAAATTATTTAATAATTTTATTATTTCAAAATATTGATTTTAATAATTTTAAATTAATTTTAATAATTTTATATTTTAAAAATAATTTTAAAATCATTTGCTGACGTGGCATATAAGACAAAATAGTGTCACGTCAATAAATGCTTACGTAGACTCGCCCAACTAGAAAAAAATCACCATGTCAGCGCCATTAGTCCCTTAACGGCGACGTCAACAAGATTGTTAAAAAATTATCAATTTGACCAAAAAAAAGGTTATGTATGAAAGTGAGCCAAAAAAAAAAAACCATAAGGGCCAAAGTGACAAAACACTCAAACGTTAGGGGCTAATTTTGTCATTATGCCTTAAGAAAATGAGGTATGGGGACCTCATTTCTGAAATTTAGGACCAAAAATATTTTTATTAAATATTTACAGAGTTTTATTATGTGTGAATTGAATTTTGGTTGGGTAATTTTGATGTTTAATTGTTTAATTAAGGCAAAAGGAGTAAATTGTAAAAGAAATAAAAGTTAATTACTTTTGTTTAAAAATAGTAAAAGGACCAAAATGGTAATTAAACCATGGTAAAAATGTCCAAGCGGTGGTGGATATGATTGATTCCATTAACTTTTGGGTATTTCTTCATTTAGTCTTAATTTGTTTAAGACTAAATTGAAAACAAGTTTGTTTAATTGAAATTTAATATAATTGAAGCACCAATTGTAAAATTGGACCCTCTTTAAATGGTCTAATAATAGAAATGGTGTGATACTCTTTAGATTTTGGTGAATTACAATTAAATCCTAATAAAATGAGGATTTACTAATTAGTTTATTTCAGTATGATCAAGAATGGTAGTTAAGGATTTACTAATTAGTTTATTTTAGTATGATCGAGAATGGTGGTTTTGAGGCCACAACTTTGACATGTTAGACCGTAAATATTAATTATTTAATATTTATGAGTTCATTAGTATTGTATTAAAAATTGGTTGTGAAATTTTAATGTTTAGATAGTTAATCAAGTACAAAGGACTAAATCGTAAAAATTACAAAATGTAGATATCATTGAGTAAATGTATTAATTTGTAAAGAAATGGTCTAGAAAAATCCTTAAAGGGTAATTATACCTTAAAGGGGAGTAGTGGACGTTTGTGGAAACTTGAAAAGCTATATGTATTAAGTGAAATGGAAGGGTAAAATTGTAATTCTTTTAATAAGTTAAGTTAAAAGTAAAACCAAGATGAAATTTCTTCTTCTTCATTTCATTATAATTGAAACCCTAAAGCCATGGAAGGATATTCGACCAACTTTGGTTCATCCATTTGATCGTATTTTGCTACAAAAAGATCGAATTACCTCAAGGAATCACACTCGGCCATCTTTGGTTCATCCATTTGATCGTATTTTGCTACAAAAAGATCGAATTACCTCAAGGAATCACACTATCTCGGGAGCTCGTTCGGTAATATTTATATCACTTGGTTTTATGGCATGTACTAGGAATGATGTTATCTTTTGAAATGCTTGATTTTGGATTCATTGTTGAACTTAAACTTATATGCTAGCTTAATGTTATAAGTAGACAAATATGCATTGTAATGTAATGACATGTAATTTCATGGATACTTGAGTTGTTTCATTCGTATTTGTGGTTATGTGATGGAGCAAGTATTGTCATGTGATAATTTTGCTAGTTGTGTTCTTGATCAATTGTCTTGGGACGGATAATGTTAGGTGAACTTGGGAAACTTATGTGTATTTGAATTCTACACACTTGTTTCGATAGAAATTTTGCATTTATCAGTAGTTCTGTGCATAGTAGTACCGATATAAGTTTTGGTATAAGTTTGGTTACTGACCTGCATTGTTTTGGTATAAGTTTTCGAGGTATCGGTAGTTCTGTGCATAGTAGTATCGATATAAGTTTCTTAGCTCTCTGGAGTTTGTTATATCAGTAGTAGTCATACTTGTATCGGTAGAACCTTCCCAACTGACCAGTTGCAATAAAAGACGCTCCAATGTGAGTGCATTGTGACTCTTTCAAGGGAGAACACTCCGCTGCAGACTTTAGAAAATTCATCTAGCCAAAGGTTATCGCTACACGAGTATGTGTCGGTGCAATTACATGCCACCTGGGGTTTGTTGTACCCCATCATTACTGCCCTGGAATAAAGGTAGAGTAATGTAATGACATCTCTTAATCACTTAGAAAAGGAAAATCAGAAAAAGAAAGAAAAAAATAAAAGAGAAAGAAAAGAAGAAAAAAATGTTTGCTATGAATGTTGTATTGGTTTAAGGAAGATTAAGATTCAAGGCATAAAACTAGCATTAATGAAGTTGCAGTTTTAATTGTTCATACCTATAAATTGTTGGCGCATTATTCTATTATATGAGTACAACTTGTGCATTAGGATTCAAGAAAATTCAAGTTGTGAGAATTTTGATTGTGGTGACATTTTTGCTTGCAACTTTGCTAATTTTTTGTTTACTTGAGGACAAGTAAAAACATAAGTTTGGAGTGAGATGGTATTACAAATGACATATATTTCCTCCCTAATTTAGTGTTTAATTGATTCTTTTATATCTCATTTAGCATGCATCATAAGCATTTTATACTCAGTTTTCGTATTTTCTAATTCATTACTAGTTAGTTTAAATTCTTGTTATTTTTATCTATTTTGTAATAATGTCGACGCAAGCAGCCGATATATTACGTCTTAAAATTGTCAGAGCAGGAGCTCAGCCCAAAAAATCAATATTGGCAGAATGCAGCCACAATATCAGCTTGGGATTGCGACCAAGAAATGTCACTGCATTAAATTTAAAACCTCAAATGAGTAGACTCAAGTTGAATTTACAATTGGAAGCACTAGTGCAGGAATATCATAGGTGTCACCGCAATTACAATCTCGGATTGCGACCAACAATGCAGCGACAACTTGCAGATCTATAAAGAACACACTAGATCTGTGTGAGTTCACAGTTGTACTCTAACCAACTTTGACAGCTGCAAAAATCTAGATCTGGATCTAAGAATGGAGGCTGAAACCTACAACATTTTGAAGGCTATAAATAGACGAATAAAGAATGAAGAAATAATCAAGAATTAAGGGATTGAATTCTACAAATTCTGTGTGATTTTGGAGATTTAATTGGAAATTAGGAAGCTGATGAAGCAAGTCTGCAGCCACTTTTGATGAGAGGTGCTTGATCCAAGGCAAGAGGAATAATTAGGGAGTAGTCCTAGTAGTCTAGAGATAGTAAGCTTAGATTGTACTCTTTAATTCTTGTTTAACGATGATGGATTTTGATAACAATAATGAATACGAGAGTGTCTTTTAATGCTAGATCATTTTGATTCTTATTTTATGTTGCTTAATTGTTTATTCTTGGATATAACCGCTTTAAGCACGAGAGTGAAATTGCAGTCTGTCGACATCGAGAGATGCGGTGACAAGTTGGGTTAACAAGTAAGTTAGGCATGAGCTACTTGAGATTGGACTCCAATCACTTGTTCTTGAATACACAACATTTCTCACACCGAGAGGTGGAGTGATTATAGGTATTTAAGTATGGATTAAATAGAGAGTAGTTATTGGTAAGAACTCAAAAGAACTTTATTGCTGCGACATTCCATTTATACTTTACCTTGTCGACGCATCCAGCGTTGCAACTTAGCAGAATCAATGAACCATTTCTCCCTTTTACACTTGATCATTTTTATATTTCATGCATTTAAATACTCGGCACTCAACACTTAACACATTTGATTTACTTATAGTATAGTAACATTTAACCTCTAACGTTAAACTCTGATTGCATTGACAATATTAACTATTTTAGTGTGCAGATCTAACATAATTGCACTGACATCCTTACTCACATTTCACTCATTTTTAGTATTAATTGCTCTGACAATTAACATCAAGAACTCATTTTCTTGTGGGATCGATATCTGATATATAATTGTTTATCAACTATACTTGCATCGACGTGTGTACGCTTGTACAATCGCTGTGATGTTTCAGATGCGATCAAGTTTTGACGCCGTTGTCGGGGAAATTGGCATTTGTTTGATGTTTACTTTTGTAGTTGCAATTAATTCTACTTACTTAACTTTTAATCTTTACTAATTTGTTTATTTTTCTATTGTTTTCTTTTTTAGTTTTGTAAGTGTTGTATGTCCACAAGGAGAAATCTTAAGGACATTGTGAGCTTTGATTCGAAGCTTGAGAGAACACTTAGGATGAGAAGGCAAGAACAAAGGAAAATGGATGATAACAACAACAACAATAATTTACCACCATTGCTGGCACAAGAAGATCAAGTGCAAAATAGGACAATAAGAGATTTTGTTATGCCTATACTTGATAATTTACAACCTGGGGTTGTGAGACCAGCTATCCAAGCTAAAAATTTTGAGCTAAAATCGGTGATGTTCCAGATGTTAAATTCTAATGGGCAATATTCTGGTTTTTCTCATGAAGACGCAAGAGAACACTTAAAATCATTTTTGCTTATTTTTTCATCCTTTAATCAACATGGTGTCCCTGATGATGCCTTGAAAATGCAATTATTTCCTTATTCGTTGCAGGGTAAAGCAAGAACATGTTTTTTAGGATTGCTGGCTATAACAATCACATCTTGGAATGTGCTAGCAACATAGTTTGTTTTGCATTTCAATTTGTCGACAATGAACGCAAGATTGCGAAATGATATTACCGCATATCATTAGCTGGATGATGAGAATTTACATACAACATGAAAGCGTTATAAAACATTGCTTCGACGCTGCCCAATGCATGGAATTTAGCAAGAGACGCAAATAGAAATTTTCTACAATGGTTTAAATGCTCAGACTAGGAATCTTGTCGACGCATCAGCTAATTGTCCCTTGTTGGATTGTACATACAATGAAGCCATAAGAATTCTAAAGAGGATTGCTCAGAACGATTATCAATATCCAATCTCTTGTTCTACACAGGTAAAAACTAACCCTGGAGTTCTTGAGTTAGATGCTATTTCTGCTTTGTCAGCGCAGGTATACTCATTGGCCAATATCATAAAGAATATGAAGGAATAAATGACGTTGCTCCTATTCAAGTGGCACAACAATTGGATGCGTCGATATTTTCTTGTGAAATTTGCGACGACAATCATAGTTATGAGGACTACCCATAACATACAAAAAATGCTTTTTACGTCAACAACATCAGAGGAGGTTCATTTGATAACTCATAGAATAATCGATCTCAACAACCTTGGGGGAATCAAAATGCTTCCACATTAAGATATGAAAATTCCTCAAATCAAGGGGGTTATAGACAAGGGGGTTACAATAGCAATCCACAGCAAAATTATAATAAAAATTCACAATTAAATTCTCGACTGAACAAATGCAACCACATAATCAGATGCAACCACAATCTCGATTACAGCCACAACAATCTATGCTACCACATATGCAAGGACAACATCATCAACATCAACAGCAGCAATTTTCTCAACCTAAGTCAGATCCTATAGCTACTCTTGAGGTGTTGATGCACGAGCATATCACGAGAACTGAAGCTATAGTGTAAGGCAACTCTTCTTCCATCCGAGCATTAGAAGCTCAACTAGGACAATTGCCTTCTAATCTCAACATAAGACCACCAGGCACTCTACCCAGTGATATTGAGAATCCTACGTAAAGAGGGAAGGAGCATTGCAAAGCAATCACACTGAGGAGTGGAAAGCAAATGGTTAAACCAAGCAGTTCTAATGAAGACCATGTCGATACATCTGAGCCACAACAATAGGAAGAGGATGCAGCTGAAGAAAGTCAAGCAAAAGTAAATGAAGAGGAACCAACTGTAGTGCCATAGATACTTGTAGTTTTCCCAAATAAGTTGTCGATGCAACTTCCAAGTCGACACCATCGAGTTTTTCACAACAACACAATGTTACAATACCTTTGTCATTTTCGCAAAGATTTAGAGAGAAAGTCCTTGATAAAGAATATCAAAGGTTTGTTTCTACTTTGAAACAATTTCATATTAATATACCTCTTGTAGATTCTTTTATGCAGATACCCAACTATGGGAAATTTATGAAAGAGCTACTTTCAAAGAAAAAGAAATTGTTCAAAATCGAGACAATTGTGCTCACAGAGGGGTGTAGAGCTATGCCTACAAACAAGTTGCTAACAAAGATGAAAGATTCTAGCAGCTTCACAATCCCATGCTCCATTGGGAATCATTATCTAGGTAAAGCTTTATGTGATTTAGGAGCAAGTATTAACCTTATACCTTTGTCTACTTTTAAGAAATTAGGAATAGGTTCGATGAAGCCCACTACTGTGACACTGGAACTTGAGGACAAATCCTTAGCACAACCAGAAGGCCAAATCAAAGATGTTCTTGTCCAAGTTGATAAGTTTGTATTCCCTGTTAATTTCATTAACCTAGACTACGAAGCATATAAGGCGGTGCTCATTATCTTGGGGTGACCATTTTTAGCAATGGACGCACACTTATTGACATATTCAAAGGAGAACTTATCATTCGTCATAATGATGAGCATGTGACCTTTAGTGTATTTGAAGCATCTACATCCAAAAGTAAAGAGCAATGCCACCACATCGACGTGCTGGATGAAATCATTTCGAAAGAATTCAATGCAAGAAGTTTAGCAACGTCAGAAGAAGTTGCGACGACATTTATTGAGGAAATCCTAGCTGACTGTAGCGACAAAGAGGAGGTTAACAATTGTGAGCTGAGACAGAATTGACAATTGGAGTCTTTGGATTTGTCTAACAGGACAATCCTAGTGTTTAAACCATCTATTGAGCAAGCTCCTACCTTGGAGATGAAGTCATTACCGACGCATCTAAAATATGTCTTCCTTGGTGACAATGAGACATTACCTGTTATTTTCAACGCATCCCTCGACGCAACTCAGGAAGATAAACTCATCACCATTTTGAAAGAAAGTAAAAAGGCCATAGCCCAGAGCATTGCTGATATCAGAAGCATTAGTCCCTTTTTTTGCATGCACAAGATCAAGCTAGAGGATGAAAATAAGTAATTAATTGAGCAACAAAGATTACTTAATGAAAAGATGAAAGAAGTAGTGAATAAGGAAATTATCAAATGGTTAGATGTGGGTATTATATACCCTATTTCTGATAATGATTGGGTGAGCCCTGTCCAATATGTACCTAAGAAGAGTGGTTTCACGGTTGTGACAAATGACAAAAATGAGTTAATTCCAACTCACATTGCGACTGGCTGGCGAGTATGCATGGATTATCGTCGACTGAATGCGGCCACAAAGAAGGACCATTTCTCACTACCTTTCATTGATCAGATGCTAGATAGGCTAGCTAGTAAAGCCAATTATTACTTCCCAGACGGCTACTCTAGATGCAACCAAATTGTCGTTGTGCCGGAGGATCAAGCAAAGACAACGTTCACATGCCTTTTTGGTACCTTTTCTTTTCAACGTATGCCATTTGGGTTGTGCAATGCACCAGCAACATTCTAGAGATGTATGATGGAAATTTTCTCGGACATGATCAAGGATTCCTTAGAGGTATTCATGGATGATTTCTCTGTCTATGGACAAAATTTTGACCAATGTGCTGACAATCTGGCGAGAGTTTTGAAGAGATGCAAGGACACAAATCTAGCTCTGAATTGGGAGAAATGCCACTTCATGGAAACTGAAGGCATTACCCTCGGACATTGGATATCTTGTCAGAGCATTGAGGTTGATAAAGCAAAGGTAGAAATCATCAAGAAACTACCACCGCCCACCAATGTCAAAACAATAAGAAGCTTTCTTGGACATGCTGGCTTTTATAAAAGATTCACTCGAGATTTTTCCAAGATAGCTAAAACATTATGCTCATTGCTGGAGCAAAATAAAAACTTTGTGTTTGATGACAACTGTCTAGAAACATTTATAACAATAAAGAAGTAGTTGATACAAGCCCCGATTGTCGTTGCACTGGACTGGACGCAACCATTTGAACTAATGTGTGATGCAAGCGATTTTGCTGTGGGAGTTTTACTTGGCAACGAAAAGTGAAGGTAATCCATTCTATTTACTATGCTAGTAAAACTCTAACTGAAGTTCAACTTAACTACATTACCACTGAGAAGGTGTTGCTAGCAGTAGTCGTCGCATTCGATAAGTTTCATTCATATCTTATCAGTGCAAAGATTACAGTACACATAAACCACTCCACGTTGAAATATCTTCTTACAAAGAAAGACGCCAAGCCTAGACTGATATGGTGGATCCTACTCCTTCAAGAATTTGATGTTGAAATTTGGGATAGGAAAGGATATGAAAATCAAGTAGCTGACCATTTGTCTTGACTGGAAGTTCGAAGTGAAGATGGGCAGACATCCCAAATTGACGAAGTATTTCCAGACGAGCAGTTATTCTTTATCGGCACATCGCCCTGGTATGACGATGTTGTCAATTACCTTGTGTGTGGGAAGCTACCAATGAGTATTATTGGTCACAAGAAGATCAAGTTTATACGCGATGCTGAAACATATCACTAGAACGAGCCATACCTATTCAAGGTTTGCGTCGACAATATTATTCATCACTGTGTACCTGAAGAATAAATGAATTCAATCCTGCAACATTACCATGATGCTCCTTATGGAGGATATTTTGGTGAACCAAGGATTGCTACTAAAGTCCTATAGTTTATATTTTATTGGCCTACATTGTTTCGAGATGCCCACAACTTCTCACAACAATGTGATTCTTGTTAACGCACTAGTTCAATATCTCGACACAATGAGATACTCCAACAACCAATCATGGAGGTAGAGCTCTTTGACGTTTTGGGTATCGACTTCATGGGACTATTTCCAAGCTTTTTTGGAAATGTGTATATCTTAGTGGTTGTTGACTATGTCTCGAAGTGGATCGAGGCAATTGTGGTGCCAAAGGATGACGCTCAAACGATGTTGAAGTTCTGTCACACATACATCCTTACGAGATTTGGAACACCGAGAGCATTGATAAGTGACCAAGAGACTCATTTTATAATAACCAAGTGGCAACTGCATTAAAAATATATGCTATGAAGCATCGTATGGCTACTACGTATCACCCATAAACCAATGGTCAAGCTGAGGTATCCAATAGACAAATCAAAAACATACTTGAGAAGGTGGTTAATCCGTCTAGGAAGGATTAGTCTTCGTGGCTACATGATGCATTGTGGGCACTTCGCACTGCTTATAAAACCCCACTAGGAATTTCGCCATTTCAATTAGTATTTGGTAAGTCTTGTCACCTACCAGTTGAGCTTGAACATAGAGCCATGTGGGTAATCAAATAGGTGGATATGGATTATGATGCTGCAAGAAGAAAAAGATTGTTAGACATCACTAAACTGGAAGAAATACATCGACATGCTTATGGGAATGCCCCAATATACAAGGAAAAGACAAAGAGATGGCATGACAATATCATCTTACATCGATAATTTAGCCTTGGTCAGTTAGTGCTTTTATTTAACTCATGTTTAAAATTGCATCCAGGTAAATTGAGATCAAGATGGCTAGGCCTTTTCAAATTTGTCGAGGCATTCCAAATTGGTGCAGTGAAAATTGAGAATCTAAAGGACGGACAACAATTCAAAGTGAATAGCCAACGTCTAAAACACTATGTGAGCCCAGATGTCAAAGAACCAAACGAGGCCATCAATCTGGTCAAATTTAATTAATGTCAACGCATTTTTGTTATTTACTTTTATTTGTTTCACTTTTCCTTTTGTTATTTCAAATTCTTTGTAGAAATAAAAATCAAATTTTTGTTGAAGCATCGAAACACGTATTATCAGCGCATTTTACGATGAGTAAACATTGCTTTTTCAGCAAGTATCGCACCGATTTATTTCTCTCTCCTAGTCATTGGATCAAAATGAAACAGTACGATCTGCAGCCTGGTAATTAATGGCTGTAGATGCAATGTTTCCCTGTAATTTTTCCAATCATCACGCCTAGCCTTCCCATCCATCTATCGACCAATGCAGTACTCGTCTTCCGAGTAACCTACCACTAATGGTAGACCTGCCCCTACACCAACTTGGATTCACATTTCGGATGATGAGAAGGATGATGGGTACTCACAGGCTGATGAATATTATTATCGCAACATCGCCCACTTATTCGAGGATGAATTCTCTAATAGTCTAGGCACAAATATGGCTGAACAAGAGGCTATTGTGAAGGAGGATGTCGATGCAATAGAATGCACTAACACTGGCCTAATTGAGACTAAGCAGTGTGTGCACAAGGATGCGGATTAGAGGGATAATTAGTTGAAGGATCAAGAAGAAAAAGGGAAGGAAAGAGAAAATGAAGAGAAAGAACCTATCAAGGTGCAGGAAGAGAAGGAAATAGATGCCCCGACAATGATTGTTGAGGATGTCGTGCGGACATCCAGCTCAGATAAGGCTTAACCTATTACGAGCCAAGCTGAGGTTGTCAGCAGCGAGGTAGAGGAGCTGAATCCTCTTGCTATCATGCCCTATGTGGCACCACACACAGAAATCCACCCATCATAGGTGATAATCGATGAGGCCACCACCCAACCCGCCAAGGAGGAGCAATCTATCGAACCGGTTGGCCCAGAGGATAAAAGCAAAAAAGGCTCAAGGATAATAAGAAGAAGCATTATGATGAGGGTGAGTGCCCAAAAAACACGAAGAAGAAAACTAAGGCAACTTCTGCATCAGCTGCTAACATAAATTATTTCATTAAAATTGGGTTGATTATAATATTATGAAATTGGGTTAATTAAATTAATTAATTTGACCAAATATAAATTAAATTTCTTTGGATAGGTCTCATTATTTTGCTTGGTCATTAAAATCGTCTAACCCGAAAGGATTTGAAGCCCAATATCGACAACACCATATCTGCCCAATAAAGTCTTTTTAGTTTAATTGCAAGGAGTCCCTGCAATTGAAAAGAAATCAAAAATTGGCCTAGAAGGATGCTATTGACTTAGTCTTAGTCCCTGTTTGATGTGGCAAGTTTGAATGCTTCAAAATGAAGCAACCAAATCAACTCAAAATTCCCAAAGCAAGCCCAGCCAAGCATGAGAGGAAAATGGGGGATTCAAACTCCTTATTTTTAGTAAATGTGACCTCCACCCCCACCTATAAATAGAGTCATTCCATCACACTTTCAAATCATCCCTCAATCACTCTTCATTCATCTTTTCTCTCATTTTCTCATCCTCTCAATTTCCTTTTCCATTCCCACACCTAGCATCCATCTTTTCCCTTCATATTTTAGCTAGTTAAGCCTCTGAGAGATCCCTTGGTCGACCACCTTAGGGAGCCATCAACAAAGGAGAAAAGCAAAGATTCAAATGAGACCTCTTCAATCGGAGTTTTAGGTGATAGCCACTTCAATAAGGTTTATTTTTTCTTCTCTTATATTTAAGTTTATAATGTTTTCCATGTGTTCTTTGATCTTGTCATCAACAATGGTAGCTTAATTTTATTTTAAGCTAGGATGATTGCGTTAATTTAATAATATTCATTTGATTCATGCTTATAATGTTTGTGCCTGAATCGATCATATTTTTAATTAATATCAAGTCCGTATTTCATTCATACATGGTTGGATGCACTAGAATTAGTTGAGCGATCCTGACCAGACAACGGCTAGTGGACATAATAATTGAAATGTGTATACTCAATTTATATCTTGGCCCGATTAAATTGAGGTTCATAATAAGTTTGACGAACTCTATTATCTACATAGTTTTTAGGTTTATGTGATTAAATTGTTTCAAAACTAACATGTCCCTGTTACGTCAAATGAATACTAAGAAATCATTAGTTTAATATGATCAGCAAAATGCATGTTTTACTAAGTAAAAGATTCTGAAAGGACCTAATTTTATTTTCAAACTCATGAAAGTTCGAGTTGCCATGGAATATTTTTTCGAATGTTATTAAGCATGATAATAATGAATTAAATTAATTAATGTGATTGTCCTAGTTTATTTATGTTATTTATTGTTGTGAATTGTGTTTATCTATTGTTAAAATTCATTCATTCATATAGATAATTTCATAATTAGACTAATTTGCATTAGGGGTAACTTGCAACTAGATCATTTGCATTTAATTTTAATCATCAACCCTCCAAATATATTGTGTTTTATTACCAAGTTGTTTAATATAATTTCACAATTAATTACTCAACATATATACAGTCCCTATGGACACAATAACTCGATACTTACTTATTAATTGATAACGACTGTGTACACTTGCACAAACCTACGCGTTATAGTCTCAAATCTTGCAAAGATATTCCTCTTCCTTAAATACCTAATTGCTGAATTTGTATCATTAGTAGGTAATGCCACAGCTTCTTCTCATTTGGAGACATAATTCATTTCCAAAAGAATATATTGATTTCCAAACAAACTAGGAAAAGGTCCCATGAGATCAATTCCCCAAACATCAAATATTTCTATCTCAATAATCCCTGTTTGTGGCATTTTATACCTTTTGAGATATTTCCTATTAGTTGACATCGATCACAGTTATGTACAAACTCGTAGGCATCTTTATTCATCGTTGACAATAAAACCTCGATTTTAACACCTTTTGTGCCATTCGTTTTCCTCCAAAGTTCCCACATCAAGGAGAGGCATGGCATCCCTCAAGAATATCATTTACTTCTTCTTTGGCTACACATCGTCGAACTAACTGATTAGCACATTGTCAAAACACGTAAGGGTCTTCCCAAATATAATTTCTTGCCTCATGAATAATTCGTCTTTTCTGCTACCATGTTACTTTTGGCAGAAACACTCCTTTTGCTAGGTAGTTCACATAAGCTGCATGCCATGGTATCCCTGTTTTCAATTATTGGGTATCCACTCGGAATAACTACTCGTCTACATAAGTCTCCCTAATTTCCTCAAAACATTTAGATGTACTATGATCCTCCAGTCATGATAAATAGTCAGCAACCTGATATTCAGTTCCTTTTCTATCCATAATCCATAAATCAAACTCTTGAAGCAGTGGCACCCACCTCATTAATCGTGTTTTTGTCTCTTTCTTCTTCGTCACATATTTCAATGTCGAATGATTTGTATAGACATAAACACAATTAGCCATTAAATAGGGATAGAATTTTTCACAAGCAAATATTACCACTAACATTTCCTTTTTAGTGGTGGTATAATTGCATTGTGCTTGGTTGAGAGTTTTGCTTGCATAATGAATTGTTTCAAACAGACGATCCTTCTTTTAACCCAAAACAGCACCTACAGTGCAGTCGCTTGTGTCACACATAATAATAAAAGGTTCTGACCAATTTGGTGTGATAATTATAGGAGTCGATATTAATTTTTCCTTAATTTTTTCGAAGGCATCCACACAATTTTTATAAAACACAAAAGGAATATCTTTTCGTAATAACAAATTTAAGGGTTTTGAAATATGAGTAAATTTAATAAATCTTCTATAAAACTCTGCGTCCCCCAAAAATATTTGAATACATTTGATATTTGTAGGATGCGATAGGTTTTTTATTACCTCAATTTTGGCTTTGTCCACCTCTAACCCTCTTCGAGAAATCTGATGTCCCAAAACTAACCCTTCTTTTACCATAAAATGACACTTCTCCTAATTAAGCACCAAGCTAATCTCTTCACACCTATTAAGTACCTTTTCTAGATTCTGCAAACATTTCTAAAATGACTCTCCATATACCGAAAAATCATCCATAAATACATCTATTCCTTCTTCCAATATATTTGCAAAAATAGCTATCATACATTTCATAAATGTAGCAAGAGTGTTACAAAGCCCAAAGGGCATTCTTTTGAATGCATGGATTCCAAAAGGACACGTGAATGTTATTTTTTCTTGGTCATCTGGGTGTATTTGAATTTCATGACAACCTGAATACCCATATAAAAAATAGCAATATTCCTTTCCCACTAACATATCCAACATTTGATCAATGAAAAGTAATGGGAAATGTTCTTTGTTACATCATTTAGCTTCTTATAAACTATAAATGCTCTCCACCTAGTAACTGTTCATGTGGGAATTAATTCATTGTTGTCATTTTCTACTACAGTCAATCTACCTTTTTGGTACACACTATGTAGGACTAACCCATTCACTATCTGATATTGCATAAACAATACCTACATCTAACCATTTTAACAATTCTTTTTCACTACCTCTTTCATGGTTGGGTTAAGTCTTCTCTACGCATCCACTATGGGTTTCTTTCCTTCCTCTAAACGAATTTTCTGTTGACAAAATGTAGAATTTATTCCCTTTATATTTCCAATAGTCCACCCAATGGTTTTCTTATGTCGTTTCAACACAGCTTACAAAACTTCCTCCTGCAAGCCACTTAATCCTAATGCGATTGTTATGGGTAAAGTATTTTTTCTCCCAAATAACCATATTCCAAGTGTTCTGGTAATGGTTTTAATTCCAACTCCGGTGGTTTCACTATAGATGGTATCATTTTCGTAGTACTTGGTATAAACTATTCTAATACCCCTTTTCTTTATTACCACCACTCCAACTGAGTTGTCACATATTCGACACTCGATTCTTCTTCAGTCTGTTCTTCCCCTTCAAAATCATCTTCTTCATGTTCAGCTATCTCGATCTGATTAAAACTTGTTCCTTGTGATTACCTTGGGATTCACATTGTGCATCCTATAGTATTTTGTTTGCACTGGATAGTTTAAGCATGTCCATAACATCTTTCTAAGTCTTTCTCCAAATGCTACCTCCTATCATGATATCTACCTTCCTCATATTTTTTGCATTTAACCCATCATAAAAATGCTGAATTTGGATGGTGATATGAACACCTCCCCCTAATATGGATCGGAGTATCATTTTAAATCTTTCCCAGACTTGCCCTAATGTTTCAGTAATAGTTTGCCTGAAATGAAACATTTGTACATAACCTTGCGTAATTTTAGGCATAGCAATCATTCATTGTAGAAACATTTGCACAAATTCTCTCCATGTAGTGATAGTATTGGGTGGTAATGACTCCAACCATAACTTCGCTTTTTCTTCTAAGGAAAAAGGAATCAAAAGTAATTTAATAACATTCGTATAAACTCATGTATATTCGACTATGCTAACAAATAACCTTGAACCTCTACAAGAATGTATCTAGATCTTTTCTCAGAGAATTAGAAATTTTAATATCAGTAATCTAGGTTATTATAGATGGATTTAATTCAAAATGTGTATTATAAATTGATGGTCAAACAATACCAGATCGTAGCCATTCTAAATCAAAGAACATCCCTAATGCATTTTTACTATAAAGATTATTATATATATAGATATATTATTATTATTTTATTAGACCTAAAAAGAATAAATTTATAAGTAAATAAAAACAATGAACTAAAAGAAATCATATCTATAACATAAAAATTCCGTAGTTATTCTTAATAATAATGCAAAAATTTAAAATTAATAAAGACGTTGCCTCCCCGAAAACGACGCCAATAACTTGACTGCCTTCAAACGTACTATTGTTTGGTGTGTATTTTTAAGCTTCAGCAAATATACGGGTCGAGTTGTAATATAGTTACAACGAAGTAATAAGTACTCTGAGGATCGTATCCAAGGGAGGCGAAATGATAATAATTATGATCACTGCAAAGAAAAAAGTAATTAGTAATCTTTTTAAGGTTTATAGTACGAAAGAAAAATAAAGGGTTTAGGTTAAAAATTAAAGTAACAACAAAGCAAGGGAAAAGAGATGAGAAATTCGATAAATAGATTTCATTGGGGATTAGCTCGCTTCAATATGATTTCTTCAATCATCACTTTTGGGGTTTTCGTCAATCAACTAGTCGCTACCCTAGCTGGATCTTTCGATCTTCCACTAACATAACAAGTCAACAAAGACTACTTATCTTTCGACCTCACAGTCTAGATTGGTTTGGGGTAAAGGTATTCACAAATCGATAATACCAATTTTGGGTTCATTTTCACCTAAATGACTTCCTCGAGTTGTTATGCCTAGGGTTTGTTTCACGTTATTCCTTTTTCAAACAATTGACCTTTTGAAAATCCCTCTATACAATAATCAAATAATCATACTTCCACTCTCTAATGCCCCATATAGGGACTGGTTCCTCATGGTTTCTTTGAACATCATAAGTTCAATAATAAAGATAAATATAAAATTGTGATTGAAATATGATTTGAAAGAAACTAAGAATTGTATAGAAATCTATTAGGATGAATCCACAATTGTTTATGCAAAGTTACAAATCTCGTTTTCACACAAAACAAAAATGAAAATTAGAAAAGAAAATGAAAAACAACTAAGCCTAAATTACAAAGAGAAATTAAACTAAGGAAAAAAGTGTGTAAACCTAAGTGTTAAAGGGGCCTATTTATAGCATTTGGATGGTCATTTTCCTTAGCCCTAGGTCAGTTTTCATTCTTCGTGTTTAGGTTGTGTTGTAAAGACCAAAACGCCCTTCACTTGGTGTCATTTTTGCATTCAAGAGTCGATGTCGCGACACACTGGACTCTTGTCACGAGGTAAAAGACAATCTACTCCTTAATGTATTTTCCAAGCATTGTCGCCACACACTATGCCCATGTCATGACATAAAAGACAACTTCGAAATTTTGTAGATCTAGTCCCTGTTTTGCGACAAATATCGTTCTGTGTCGTAACATAGTGATCAACTTCATCATTATTCATCTTCTAAAGGTCTCCTACACACTCACAAAGTTTGTTAGCCAACCTTTTGGCCTCACTTGACTCTAAAGTCAATAAAAAGAACCTTTTTACACTTTTTACACTTTTTATTCAACATACAAAAACTAAAATAAATTCTAAGTAAACTTAAAGAAAATGCTTAATTTCAAGCCCCTAAAGTTTGAAAACTAGTTTAAACTGCTAGGTCGAATTACGGTAGATCAGCTATCTTTTTTAATGGAAAAACAATAAGACAATTCGCAAACATGCTGAATAACTATGAACATAAATAAAGATTAAGGAAGAATAAACTCTAAATGATTTCGGTGGTTTTTCGAAGATTGAATGCGATGGCTTCTTCCGATCCTTGTTAGTGCTCCTTCACAAAATGCTCTTCAAGGTGGCCAACCAAGAGTGATTTTCCTCAAGGGAAAAGCTAGCTAAATAAAATGGGAAATGGGAATGGTTTTATGCACGAATAGGAAAAGAAAAATGAAAGAAACAATGATAGATGAATGAAGGATGAGGGATGATGGAAATGGGAATGAAAGGTGATATTTATAGTAGAGGGATGGCTAGGGAGTTTGTTAAAAATAGCATGAAGATCTCTCGGAATGCTTCTTTGCTTGGCCGACCAAGAAATGTGGAGGAAAAGGTTGTTGGTTGCTTGATTCATGTTCAATTTCATGCATGAATCATGCAATGGATTGGATGGTTTCTTGGGTATTAATTGGAGGCTGATTTTCAATTTTTTCACAAGTGCAAGGACCTCCAAATAATTCTCCCAAAAGCTTATTTTGGGCTACTCATATGCCTTTTTCGAATTTGGGTCATTCTCCCCTTGTTGGACGGTTTTTAAGACCCAATTAAGAGCAGATTTTATCCATTTGAACATCCACCTTCCAAGTTGGATTGAATTGAACCTTTGGTTCTAATTTGATGAGCCTACCGTCCACATGAAGTACAAATTAACTTGTGCTCATGTGTGATATTAATTAGCTCCCATAATTTATTAATTCAACGGTCCATCTGCAACATTTTGAGTAAAAATTTAACATCTAACATAAAATAATAAAATTATGCAAAACTAATACTAATTTGTATAAAATTGCAAACTTCACGTAATTTATGTCAAACGTCTTAATATGAAAAAAATAATTCAATTAGTTACCAATATGCTCGAAATTTGCATGAATTATGAATAAAAAGGGGATAATAAAACCTATATAATTTAAACGTATTAATCATGTTGACAAGAACAATCTTTAATCTTATGTTCCATCGAGCCACAAACCAAACAAGCACCCGTTCTTCTCTAACATTCGCCTAGATGACGCCTTTCATAATGTTGACAAACCAAAATTCGCCCTTCTCCAGGGTCCACTGTTTCCCTATTCTTCCTTAGTCTAACCTCTTTAGCCTGCTTAACAGCTCGCGGATTTTGGCCAACAAGGTCCACCTCCCTTTTGGGTTGATCCCTCTATTTCCCCTTTTTCATACACTCCACACGCTTAACCTCTTCAATAATCTTTGTCTTCTTGATAAAAGCTTCAAACACACGCTCTTGGTGTGAAGCTACTTGAACCTTAAGATCATACCTCAAACCTTCCTGAAAATGGAAACTCTTTTCCTCTTCAAACACTACCATACTAGATGCACAGCGACTCAATCTCAAAAATTCTGCCTCATACTCAGAAACATTCATATCACCCTACTTAAGCTCAATAAATTCCAATCATCGGGTCTCCACATAACGGGGACCCACAAACTACCTTGAAAGGCTTCTTGAGAATAAGCCCAATCTATACGCTCTGGTAGTGTACCCCTAACAACATATTACCACTACCGATATGCCTCATCCTTTTAAGTTTTTACTCAGGAGTGCAGTCCAAATCATCTAAAATTCATTCAGTGGTCTTCATCCAATACTCAGCCACTATAAGAGTAGTTCCAACAATACCCTTAAATAATTTTGTACCACTAGAACAGAGCGTCTTAGCAATTGTTCCACGACTAACGCCGCCAATAAGAACCCTAGTAACCTAATTTAAAGCCCTTAGCAAACCCCGTGTTATAAAATCATTCTCCTCATAATCATCATTATCCTTATTTTCCATATTCCCACCCTCTGTAGTGGGTTCACTATTAACCTCATTTTGTTCATTATTTTTTTCTAACTCTAGAGATGCAACCGACTCAAATGAAACCCCCAATGGTTGCCCCCTTCGACCCCTCCTACCACGAGTTATCATTCCACTAATGTTCATCTCAGTGTTTTATGAATCTAAAATTTATAAGTAAATGTTTTTAGTACTTTGTTTTAATCTTTTAACGCACTCTCAATCTATAATTTTTTCACTAAAATTTTACACAACAATCCCTATATCCTTAATAAAGTTTCATTGTTGTTTCTATGGACTTGGAATCGAACTTTCGATCCCTTTCGTTTCTTGTAAAAAGTACTTTTCAAATAAAACTGTGATTTGTTCTTCCCCCAAAATTCCCTTCTCATATATGCACACATATATACTCATTTTAAAAGATTAAGAATTCAATTCGAAGTTTTGAACTTAAGTTCTGATACTACTAAGTGTAACTTTCTAAACCCAACCTAAATTTTATGGTTGAATCATGAAAGTCACATTAGACACCTAAGTATCGAGACTACTTAATTGATAGTTGAAAACCTCCAAAATACTCTTTTTTAATAAAATCATGGTTACCTTTTTAATTTTGGAAAAACATCCATTAGTTAAATTGACCTTTATTAAGTCAAGTTAGAAGGATTGTCGCAATTTTAGAAATTCCTATTTGCAGATCGTTACTTTTGAAAAATATTTTGTTATCTTATTTGCAACGGAAAAACAATCATTAACCCAATTATTAAATTAGCCAAGTAACATGCTCAGTCTAGTTTCAATATATAATAATATGTCCATCCCAAGTATGAAAACTATGCATGCATGATAATCTCCAAAACGAAAATAATCCCAAAACCACAATCCAAATAACCCTACAATCCAAAAACCAAATAACTTAGGGAATTTTAAATAAAACGAAAATACAAATAAAAATAATATTTGGAAATAGAGTCTGAAATTTGTCGTATGTACGCATGCCAAAACTGATCCTAATTCCATTCATTGCCTGAGAAGTTAAAGTAATGGGGTGAGCTTAACAAGCTTAGTGTGATTCTAAACAATTTAAGCATTAAGCATTCATTCAAACATTTTCACATGAAACCAATTTATCACATTCAAACAACTGTAGCATCATTTAACGATTCATGATCATGACATAATGCACATATGAGTTTCTATCTAAACCATCTGCTACACACCACGAGCTCCCTAGAACCCATTTGTCAAACTCCAAAGAATGCGAGCAAAGCCCGATGTGCTAAAACCCACTGAATAAAATAAATGCAAAAAATCTATCCAATAATAAAAAATGTGATAAATCTCCAATCTCCTTAGTACTCCTAGTGTAGTTCACTAACTATGAAGAAATGTGGACTTAATATATTATCGGTACTTCACGGAACTCCTTCGTCAACCATAATAATAACTCACCCCAATGCACATGCAAGATGTCATACAATCTCACAACCATATTTCAATACTTTCACGTTTTATTAGCATGTAATGCCCTCAAATTATCAAATACTTTTAGTGAATAGGCTAGTGATCCAACTTTCAATTTACCATTAAGGTGGTATCATTCAACAAATCACAATTTCATGTATTCCTACATACTTTTATTTGTGCATGTATAGCAGACTTTCAAACATTTCATAGCAAATTACTTGTATGAATATATATCATGAATAAGCCTTACTTTCATTTAGAATCATGCTATACATACAACCAATCATCAAATGAACCAATCATTCACAACAAAATCAATCATGCAATCATTCAATCAAACTACCAACTTTGCTAACATGCCAACTAGTTAGGGATTAAAACGTACCTGGTTCAGCAACTTAAAAATTTATATACTTAGATATTTAGCCAAACCTGATCATCAAGCTTATTCATCATATCATTAAAATTATCATTAAACATTCAAATTTTTTAGTTAGGACCCACACCTTATTTTACGCTCTTCTATAGCACACTTGTAAATCTTATGGTTACTCTAATAAGCTTAAAATTAACCTAAATTAAAAATCAGTATTAAACTCGATTATTATACCTCTTAAACAAACCCCAAACACCCACTTACGGGTTCAATCTAATCTTTACAATTAAAGCAAATTTTCAGATCCAAACTAGTTAGGTTTCTTACACAAATTTTATGCAAATCGTACGCATGAACGTCTTTTGGCTTCACTTTTGATTTGGGGCATTTAAGTAGACACTTAACACATTTAAATATTTTAAAATCAGTATCTAATCTATGATTAAAATTCCGTATTTGATCAATTAACAATCTTTCCCCAATATCTAAACCAAAACTATAAACTAACTTACAATCAACCACACTTAAGTTTCCCGAATTGTCATATCTAAATTGTCGATGGATCAAAATTGATTTTCCTTAATTAACACATGATTAAATGGTGATTAGGAGGGATTCAAGAACTCAAGATATTGCTGGAAAAAGATGGGAAATAATAAATAAAAACAAACCCTTTTCTTGCTCATAAGCGTGCGCACCACCACCAACGGTGGCCAAATTAGGGTTGATTAAAACCACATTTAAGATCGGTTAGAAGGCTAGAAAAATACCTATTAAATATTTAAAAATCTCTCAATTTACAAATCTAGAAATTTTGGTTTTTATCTCACAATATTCATCAAGAAATTGAGAGAAAAGAAGATCTTACACAAGCTAGATGATAGGAGCGACAATGGTGCTTCTTGGCAACAACGGGAATCGATCTTGGAAGTTCAAAAATTCAAATTTAGGGCTGGTAATTTAAGGGAAAATGGAAACAATATGGTGGGGAAGATGATGCAAGATCTTGTGACAAAAAGAAAAGAATGGTAGATCAAGAGCTATCGTGACGACAATAATGGAGAAAAGAAAGAAAATTTTAAATGAAAAGATGAGAGAGAAGAAGAAAGGGACAACTAGAGTGAAGAGAAAGGGATTAAACGCCGATCAATTTGTGTAAAAATAATATTCATACCTAGGTCTAAAAGGGTATGGACGGCACACACATTAAAAAAACAGGGATTTTGCAAAATTTAATTATTTTGCAAGGAAGAGGATTCGAACTTGAAATCTTAATTTAATTTTCATGCTTCAATAATTATCAAATAAACACTAGGCTATTTCCTTATTTTTTGAAATAATTTCTCACTCTTTTTAAGCTAAAATTCGGGATGTTACACTTGGTTTTAGGTTGGGGTAATAATTGAACTCTTCAACTTATGATTTTTTACCAATTTTACAAAAATATCGATAAAATGGATTAATGTATCGATAGCATACCAAATGAACTGATTCAAAATTTACAGGATGTAAATTTGATATCAATAATTTTTATTTAGTATTGATATTTTAAGATTTTTATCGATACCTTGAAAATAATATTGATACTTTGAATTGGAAAAATGCCAAAATGGTATTGATAAATATTTCGTATAGATACTTGTTATAAAATATCGATACTCATTTTTCTTGGTATCAATATTTGTCCATAATTTTAGTTTTTTATAATTTAGTCCATGTTCAAGCTCGTATCTAATTTTTTTTACGAAATTTGAAGTTCGAAATAGTCCTATTTTTCATTTCTAATAATTGATGTATAAGTAATGATGATTAGTCAATGTTTAAATTGAACAAGTTTATTCCGGTTTGTTTGTAGAATCTCATAACTCGAGTCCGATGACTGAATCGAGTATAGGGTGTTACATTTTACAACCACTATTAACTAGACACAAACTCAAGACGAATACATGGATCAACCAACCAACACACCAATCTAGCACCTCAGTGCATCATCAGAAAGTCCAAAGTAACATACGATCAGCGCTATCATATTATTTTGGCACTTAGTGCATCATCGGATTACAATCAAAGTAATATGCACTCAACACATTGATATCATTCTGGAACTTAGTCATCATAAGAATATAACCAAAGTATAAACTCGTATACAGTCTAATCATGTGGCTTGCCAACTATATCTGACTTTTCCCAAACAGTTGATAAGGTAACCAATGTTCCAATTATGCATCATTTACATGATCACATATCAAAGTTTAATAAATTTTTCATAACATATTATATATCACAATTTCATTTCATGCTTGACTATGATATGTTCATTTCAACTCAATTCACAACATTTTATCTTACCTGATATCAACCAACTCGTAACATCCATGTATTTATATATATTGATTAAATTTAAATTTAATGTATTATACTTTCTCTTGATTTTTTTAAGAAACTGTTAGAATTCTATGACCCAAATTTCTGTTAAATAAAATAATATATTATTTGCAAGTCAAGCTAAACAAATATATTTTCTTCCTAGAAGACTTAGTATGTATTAATATAATATATTTTGCATTTATTAGCATAATTTATTTGACCTACGAATTTAGCTTATAAATAGGCTCTTTTACAACCTTAGAAAAAACACACCCATTAGATATTAGAACTCAACACTTTTGGAGAATTTTTTGTTTACCTTAGGAGAGTTATTTGTTTTTAGATTTTTGGGGTTTAGTTTTTATCTCCATCTTTTGTACTCTTAGTTTTTTTGTCATTATAGTAAAATTATCTTTGTTCGTGGTTTTGTATCCTCTTCAGAGGGGGTTTTTCACGTTAAATTTATGTGTTCAATTTCTCAATTTCTTCCTATATTTTTACTTGTTCATTGCTTAACCCAGGTTTATCTATAACAAAAACTTTTCTTGATTTTTTATAAGTAAAATATATATATAGATTTTCTAAATTTTATTTTTTTATTAGAAAGTAACCTTGATCTTATAATCGATAATTTGATTTATTGCAATTTTTTATTTCTAAAAGTTAATAATCTAATCCCTAACCTTTACAATTTATACAACAAAATGCTAGTTCGATCTGCGGTTTGCCCCAAGTGCGCCAATGGTGTAGAAAATTTGGAACATGACTTTCGTGATTTCCCTTTTGCAACTAAGGTCTTGGACTTGCTAGATATAAAATGGGACAGTGGGGCAAGTGATATACCTTTGTAAAATTGGTTACGGTGCATGTTGAATATTTTATCGAATCATACCTATCAATTGATTGCATGTACGCTATGGTTTCTTTGTTCCGAAAGAAATAGATGGGTTCATGACAAATAATTTACCTCGCTATAAAGAATTTTCCATAAGATATTGTCTTATATAAGAAAGCTTGATGGACTAGAGTCGAAGTTACTAATACCGAGGATCATGATGAATGGTGTCGACCACCGAAGGAACCTCCCTTTAAGATAATTTTGATATGCTGTTTCAGGTACATTCCTTAAAGTCCTGCTCTAAGATAATTGCTAGAGACGTTATATGTCGAGTAGTTGGTTTTAAAGCAATATTCAATGAACACTTACCATTGGTTTTCGCTATTGAGGCTCTTGCATGCCTCCAAGCAATAAGATTGGGGAAAAATCAAGGGCTTAAGGGGTCCATAGGGACTAAAAACACGAACTCTAATATGAACCTCTAAAGGAAAAGCCCATGGCCATGACACCCTCAACAAGAATTAATGGATAGTGATTACCTAATGGGGTTCTCTGTGTACCCCATGATGATGATGAGCAAACCTCACAAAACCTGAGTCTAGGCAAATCCATATCGTGAACACGTCAGGAAAGCTAATGTCTTTGTGGCAAACTCCGTAAGGAATGCCTTCGTGGCGCACCTTTAAGAACCACCCTTGTGGCGAACTCTGAATGAATAGCCTTTGTGGAAAATTCTAACATGATAGCCTTTGATTTATTAGTTGTGATGTGCAAATACGATTCAGGTAAATGGTGTTTTCTTCACTAAGTTCTTAAGAACTTATCTATGTGTGCCATGTTATAAGTGAGTTGATTAGGTCTACGCTAGGAGGGTCGACACTAGGACTATGCCAAAGGAGTGGCATATAAGGCTATTATGCATAAAGAATGAGTTCGTGGCACAATTTTATTCAATAGTTTTACATAAAGGTTTACATTTTGGAATAATGTAATTAAGTTGTAATGCCTCAAACCTAATCGAGACGATCTGGCCCAAATTTTGAACGTTACATTAGCCACTAAAGTGACTCAGTAAAAATCACCTCAAAACACACTAATTGACCAAACACATCACATAATTAATCACGTAATATTTAATAAAACGACCTTGAAAACTTTTGTTAAACAAACATGCAAGTAGTAGAGTGTTTTTAAATGGTTATATTTGTAAGAACTTGGAAAATCGTTTAGTTTAAAAATGTATATTTAGATTTAAAAACATAATATTTAGTAAGATGTTTGGAAAACTCCATTTCATAAAGTTCAATGATAGTATTGTATAACTATACGTGTAAATCTAATATTGAAAACTTTATTAAAACGTCTCGCACAACCTCATTTAATTAATAAGCATTTAATAGTTTATATCACTTAATCGAATTCTATGTTACATATTATGCATACCAAGCACACCATCGAATCTAATTCACACATAAAACACCTAAGGCTTACCTCGAAAACTAGGGTCTCTTCAACCTACACTTACAAGTTAGTCAAACAGATATTCAAATCAATTATCAAATAATCATAACCTACCATCTCATTCATCTATCTAAAGTAGAAATATAAGCTTTAAACCAAACAATTAATTAGTCCATAATGCTCAATTACAACTCGACAATTATAAGTAAGTGTCATACCAAATCTCATAACTTGGTCCCACATTGTCTTTCTCATTGGGTTTTGGAAACACAACAACATACCCAGGAATAGCCTCGTTATGGATCACATAGTGATGGTATTACAAATGACATATATTTTCTCCCTTATTTAGTGTTTTAATTGTCTCTTTTGTATCTCATTTAGCATGCATCTTGAGCATTTCATACTTAGTTTTCACATTTTCTAATTCATTACTAGTTAGTTTAATTTATTGTTATTTTTATTTGTTTTTGTACTAATGTCAAAGTAAGCAGTTCGATATATTGCACCTTAGAATTGTCAGCATAGGAACTCAATCCAAAAACTTAAATGATGGAAAAAGAATGTAGCCACAAGATCAGCTTGGAGTTGCGACCAGCGATGTCGCCACACTAAACATGAACTCTAAATTGGAAAACTCAAATTGAATTCACATTTGGAACCACCAGCATAGGAATATCACAGATGTCGCCGCAATTATGGTTTCAGATTGCGTCCAGCAATGCAGCGACAATCAATAGATATATGAAGAAAACATTAAAACCGCATGAGTGCACAGCTGTACTCTAACTAACTTTGACAGCTGCAAAATCTAGATCTAGATCTGAGAATGGGAGGATGAAATCTGTAATTTCTTGAGCCTATAAATAGAAGAATGAAGAATGAAGAAATTATCAAGAGTTAAGGGATTGAATTCTACAAATTCTGTGTGATTTTGGAGATTTAATTGGAAATTGGGAAGCTGATGAAGCAAGTCTGTAGCCACTTCTGATGAGAGGTGCTTGATGTAAGGCAAGAGGAACAATTAGGGAGTAGTCCTAAAAGTCTAGAGATAGTAAGCTTTGATTGTACTTTTTAATTCTTCTTTAACTATGATCGATTTTGATAACATTAAATGAATACGAGAGTGTCTTTTAATGCTAGATCATCTTGATTCTTATTTTATGCCGCTTAATTGTTTATTCTTGGATCTAACTGCTTTAAGCATGAGAGTGAAATTACAATCTGTCGACATCGAGAGATGCGGTGACAAGTTAGGTTAACAAGTAAGTTAGGCGAGAGCTGCTTGAGATTGGACTCCAATCACTTGTTCTTGAATGCACAACATTCCTCACACCGAGAGGTGGAGTGATTCTGGGTATTTAAGTTTGGATTAAATAGAGAGCTGTTATTGGTAAGAACTCAAAAGAACTTTATTACTGTGACAATCCATCTATACTTTACCTTGATGACGCATCCAGTATTGCAACTTAGCAAAATCAGTGAACCATTTCTACCCTTTTACACTTGATCACTATTACATTTCATGTATTTAAATATTCAGCGCTCAACACTCAACATATTTGATTTACTTTCAATACATTGACATTTAACTTTGATTGCATTGACAATATTAACTATTTCAGTGTGCATATTTAACGAAATTGCACTGACATCCTTACTAACATTTTCCTCATTTTTAGTATTAATTGCTCCGACAATTAACACCAAAGAACCCATTTCCTTGTGGGATCGATATTCGATAGAATTGTCTATCAACTATACTTGCATCGATGTGTGTACGCTTGCACAATTGCTGTGACATTTCAAATGCGATCAAGTTTTGGCATCGTTGCCTGGGAATTGGCGTTTGTTTGATGTTTACTTTTGTAGTTGCAATTGATTCTACTTACTTAACTTTTAATCTTACTAATCTGTTTATTTTTTTATTGTTTTCTTTTTCAGTTTTGTAAGTGTTGCATGTCCACAAGGAGAAATCCTAAGGACATTGTGAGCTTTGATCCGGAGCTTGAGAGAACACCTAAGAGGAGAAGGCAAGAACAAAGGAAAATGGCTGGTAACAACAATAATAAAAATTTACCACCATTGCTGCCACAAGATGTAATTCCTCCAGTGCTTCCACAAATTGTTAATGATATACCACCACCACGTCCACAAGAAGAACAAGTGCAAAATAGGACAATAAGAGATTTTGTTGTGCCTATACTTGATAATTTACAACCAGGGGTTGTGAGACCAACTATCCAAGCTGGAAATTTCGAGCTCAAACCGATGATGTTTCAGATGTTAAATTCTAATGGGCAATATTCTGGTTTTCCTCATGAAGATGTAAGAGAACACTTAAAATCATTTTTGCTTATTTGTGCATCCTTTACTCAACATGGTGCCCTTGATGATGCCTTGAAAATGCAATTATTCCCTTATTCGTTGCAGGGTAAAGCAAGAACATGGTTATTAGGATTGCCGATAGGATCAATTACATTTTGGAATGCATTCACAATGCAGTTTGTTTTGTGTTTCAATCTGCCGACAATAAACGCAAGGTTGCAAAATAATATTACTGCATATCATCAGCTAGATGATGAGAATTTACATAAAACATGGGAGCATTATAAAACATTGCTTCGACGTTGCCCAATGCTTGGAATTCAACAGGAGACCGAAATTGAAATATTTTACAATGGTTTGAATGCTCAGACAAGGAACCTTGTTGAAACATCTGCTAATGGTCCCTTATTGGACTGTACCTACAATGGAGCTGTAAGAATTCTAGAGAGAATTGCTTAGAACAAATATCAATATCTGATTTCTCGTTCTGCACAGGTAAACAATAACCTTAGAGTTCTTGAGTTAGATGCTATTTTTGCTTTGTCAACGCAGGTATCCTCATTGGCCAATATCATAAAGAATATGAAAGGAACAAATGATGTTGCTCCTATTCAAGTAGCTAAGCAATTAAATGCACTGATATTTTCTTCTGAAATTTACAGCGATAATCATAGTTATGAGGACTATCTACAACATGTAGAAAATGCTTTCTATGTCAACAACATCAGAGGAAGTTCATTTGGTAACTCATATAATAATCGATCTCAACAACCTTGGGGAAATTAAAATGCTTCCACATTCAGACATGGAAATTCCTTAAATCAAGGGGGTTATAGACAAAGGAGTTATCATAGCAATTCACAGTAGAATCATAATCAGAATTTGCAGGTAAATTCTCAATCTGAACAGATGCAGTCACATAGTCAGATGCAACCACAATTTCGATTACAGCCACAACAATTTATGCTGCTGCATACGTAAGGACAACATCATCAACATCAATAGTGGTAATTTTCCCAACCACAGTCAGATCTTATGGCTGCTCTTGAGGCGTTGATGTGTGAGCATATCACGAGAACTGAAGCTATAGTGCAAGGCAACTCTTCTTCCATCCGAGCATTGGAAGCCCAGCTAGGACAATTGACTTCTAATCTCTACACAAAACTATCGGGCACTCTGCCAAATGATACTGAGAATCCTACATAAAAAGGGAAGGAGCATTGCAAAGCAATCATGCTGAGGAGTGGAAAGCAGAAGGTTGAACCAAGCAGTTCTAATCAAGACCAAGTCGATACATCTGAGCTACAGCAACAAGAAGAGGATGTAGCTGAAGAAAGTCAAGCAAAAGCAATTGAAGAGGAACCAACTGTAGTGCCATCGATACTTGTAGTTTGCCCAAATAAGATGTCGACACAACTGCCAATATTGACACCATCGAGTTTTTCACAACAACCCAATGTTACAATACCTTTGTCATTTCCGCAAATATTTAAAGAGAAAGTCCATGATAAAGAATATCAAAGGCATGATAAAGAATATCAAAGGATTATTTCTACTTTAAAACAATTGCATATTAATATACCTCTTGTAGATGCTCTTGTGCATATACCTAGCTCTGGGAATTTATGAAAGAGCTACTTTCAAAGAAGAAGAAATTGTCGGAAATCAAGATGATTGCGCTCACAGAGGGGTGAAGCGTTGTGCTTACAAATAAATTGTCAACCAAGATGAAAGACCCTGGCAGCTTCACAATCCCATGCTCCATTGAGAATTATTATTTAGGTAAGGCTTTATGTGATTTAGGAGCAAGTATTAATCTTATACCTTTGTCTACTTTCAAGAAATTATTTTGTCTACTTTCAAAAAATTAGGAATAGATTCGATGAAGCCCACCGCGGTGACATTACAACGTGCAAATAGATCTTTAGCGCAACCTGAAGGCCAAATCAAAGTCATTCTTGTACAAGTAGATAAGTTCATGTTCCCTGTTGATTTTATAATCCTAGATTGCAAAGTAGATAAAGAGGTGCCCATTATCTTGGGGCAACCATTTCTAGCAACGGGACGCACACTTATCGACGTATTTAAGGGAGAACTTATCATCTATCATGACGATGAGCATTTGACCTTTAGTGCGTTTGAGGCACTCTCCGTCTAAAAGTAAAGATCAATGTCACCACATCGACGTGCTTGACGAAATTATTTCGGAAGAATTCAATGTAAAAAGTCTATCAGTGTTAGATGAAGATGCGGTGACATCCACTGAGGAAATCCTAAATGACTATGTCGACAAAGAAGAAGTTAAAAATAGTGAGCTGAGACATAATTGGCAATTGAAGTCTTTGGATTTGTTTAACAGGACAATCCTAGTGTTTAAACCATCTATTGAGCAAGCTCCTACCTTGGAGTTGAAACCATTTCCAACGCATTTAAAATATGTCTTCCTTGGTAACAACGAGACATTACCTGTTATTGTCAACGCATTCCTCGACGCAACTCAGGAAGATAAGCTCATTGCCATGTTAAAAGAACATAAAAGAGCCATAGCCTAGAGCATTGCTGATATCAGAGGCATCAGTCCCTCTTTTTGCATGCACAAGATTAGGTTAGAAGATGAAAAGAAGCAATCAATTGAGCAACAAAGATTACTTAATGAGAAAATGAAAGAAGTGGTGAAGAAGGAAATTATCAAATGGTTAGATGCGGGCATTATATGCCCTATTTCTGATAGCAATTGGGTATGCCTCGTCCAATGTGTGCCTAAAAAGAGTAGTTTCACAGTTGTGACCAATGACAAGAACGAGTTGATCCCTACTCGCATTGCGTCTAGCTAGCGAGTATGCATGGATTACCATTGACTAAATGCGGCCACAAAGAAAAACCATTTCCCACAGTCTTTCATTGATCAAATGCTAGATAGGGTAGCTGCTAAAGCTTATTACTGCTTCTTAGATGGCTATTTTGGATACAACCAAATTGACATTGCGCCGAAAGATCAAGCAAAGACCACGTTCACATGCCCTTTTGGAACATTTGCTTTCCGACGTATGTCATTTGGGATGTGTAATGCACCAGCAACATTCTAAATATGTATGATGGCAATTTTTCAAACATGATCGAGGTTTCCTTAAAGGTATTAATGGATAATTTCTCTATCTATGGATAAAATTTCGACCAATACGCTGACAATCTGGCGAGAGTTTTGAAGAGCTGCGAGGACACAAATCTAGTTCTAAATTGGGAGAAATGTCACTTCATGGCAACTGAAGGCATTGTCCTCGGACATCGAATATCTTGTTAGGGCATTGAGGTTGATAAAGCAAAGATAGAAATCATCGAGAAACTACCACCTCCCACCAATGTCAAAGCAATACGAAGCTTTCTTGGACATGCTGGCTTTTATAGAAGATTCATCCGAGATTTTTCCAAGATAGTTAAACCAGTATGCTCATTACTGGAGCAAAATAAAATATTTGTGTTTAATGACAACTGTCTGGAAACATTTATAACAATAAAAAAGCAGTTGATACAAGCATTGATTGTAGTTGCATCGAACTGGATGTAACCATTTGAACTAATGTACGACGCAAGTGATTTTCCTGTGGTAGCTATACTAGGCCAAAGAAAAGAGAAGGTATTTTATTCTATTTATTATGCTAGTAAAACTCTAACTAAAGCACAGGTTAATTATACTACCACTAAGGAGTTGCTAGAAGTAGTCTTCGCATTTGACAAGTTTCGTTTCTATCTTGTCGGCGTAAAGACTACAGTTTACACGAACCACTCCGCATTGAAATATCTTCTTACAAAAAAAGATGTCAAACCTAGACTGATACGATGGATCCTACTCCTTCAAGAGTTTGACATAGAAATCAGAGGTAGGAAAGGATTTGAGAATCAAGTAGCTGACCACTTGTCTCAATTGGAAGTTGGAACTAAAGATGGGTAGACATCCCAAATTGTCAAAGCATTTCCAGACAAGCAATTATTTTTTTGTCGATGCATCGCCCTGGTACGTCGATGTTGTCAGTTACCTTGTGTGTGGAAAGCTACCCATGAGTTATACTGGTCACAAGAAGATTAGGTTCATACGCGATGCTGCAAAATATCATTGGAACAAGCCATACCTATTCAAGGTATGCGCAGACAACATTATTTGTCATTGTGTACCTGAAGAAGAAATGATTTCAATCCTATGACATTGCGATGATGCTCCTTATGGAGAACATTTTGGTGGACCAAGGACTGCTACTAAAGTCCTACAGTCAGGATTTTATTGGCCCACATTGTTTCGAGATGCCCATAACTTCGCACCATAATGTGATCATTGTCAACGCACTGGTTCAATATCTCGACGCAATGAGATGCTCCAACAACTAATCATGAAGGTAAAGTTCTTTGATGTTTGGGGTATCGACTTCATGAGACAATTTCAAGCTCTTTCGAAAATGTGTATATCTTAGTGACTGTTGACTATGTCTCGAAGTGGATTGAGGTAATTGTGGTGCCAAAGGATGACGCTCAGACGGTGTTGAAGTTCTTTCACACATACATCCTTACAAGATTTGGAACACAGAGCATTGATAAGTGACCAAGGGACTCATTTTTATAATAACCAAGTGGCGACTGCATTAAAAATATATGGTGTGAAGCATCGTATGGCTACTACGTATCACCCACAAACCAATGGTCAAGCCGAGGTATCCAATAGACAAATCAAAAACATACTTGAGAATGTGGTTAATCCATCTAGGAAGGATTGGTCTTCGCGGCTACATGACGCATTATGGGTGCTTTGCACTACTTATAAAACCCTACTAGGAATGTCACCATATCAATTAGTATTTGGTAAGTCTTGTTACCTGCTAGTTGAGCTTGAACGTAGAGCCATGTGGGCAATCAAACAGGTGAATATGAATTATGATGTTGTCGAAAGAAAAAGATTGTTGGACATCACTAAATTGAAAGAAATATGCCGACATGCTTATGAGAATGTCGTAATATACAAGGAAAATACAAAGAGATGGCATGACAATATCATCTTATATCGACAATTTAGGCCCGATCAGTTAGTGCTTTTATTTAACTCGCGTTTAAAATTGCATCCAGGTAAATTGAGATCAAGATGGTCAGGCCCTTTGAAAGTTGTCGAGGCATTCCAAAGCGGTGCAGTGACAATTGAGAATCTAAAGGATGGACAACAATTCAAAGTGAATGGCAAACGTCTGAAACACTATGTGAGCCCAGATGTCAAAGAACCAAACGAGACCATCAATCTACTCATATTTAAATAATGTCAACACATTTTTGTTATTTACTTTATTTGTTTCACTTTTACTTGTGTTGTTTCAAACTCATTGCATAAATAAAAATCGAATTTTTGTCGAAGCACGTATTGCCGATGCATTTTGTGATGAGCCAGCATTACTTTTTCAGTAAGAATCGCGCCGATTGATTTCTCTTCTCTCCTAACCATCCGATCCAATGAAATAGTACAATCTGTAGCCTGGCAATTAATGACTGCAGGCACAATGTTTCCTCGTAATTTTTTCAATCATCACGCCTAGGTTATAAAACCTCTATCCTATAGTTTTCTTTTCACCTCACATCTTCCGTTGTTGCTACAACTCGTCTTCTTCATAGCCTCTGTATTTTCTTTTTTTTCACAAAGCACTCGTTTCTACAAACTTCTCTAACTTTCTTTTTCTTTAACAATGGAAAAAACTCGTGCCTCGAGAAACACTTCCAAAACCCCTTCCAAGAACACTCTAACCACTTCTACTATGGCTTTGTCCACACCACCACCCTCATCTACAGACCTAGTTTTATTTCTGACCACTACGACCAAAGACCACTACCAAAATACCATGTTAAAACGCAACCTCCATGCCGCACAAGGGCTACAACTTTCTCCACACCAAGCTCTAGTAAAGCATGTTCATCATACCATAAGCCGCCCTGGGTGAGAATTCCTTTGCGAGCACCCTTTTGGTTACTCTCCTACATTGGTCAGAGAGTTTTATGCCAACTTGGTACATCCGGAGCAAGAGTTTGTTTTTGTCCGAGAGGGGCTCGTTCCATGGAGAGCTGCTTATATAAACATGCTATTGAGGATTCCCGAGCGGGTAGACGACCATGCACCATTTATGCATCGATTGGACGATGATTGTATAGATCAGATGATGAAGGACTTAGGCATCGATGAAGCTACTTGAACTGGAAACGGGTTCCACAACTACACCATGAACAGATGATTCCTTACACCCTTTAGCAAAGTTTGGTTCATTTCATCAACAGCTGCATCACGCCTTCAACAAATAGTACTACGGTGACATTAGACAGTATGTGTCTCCTGCATTCGATCCTATGTCACTAACACGTCGACATCGATGTGATCATCCATGCCCAGATCGCGGAGGCAACTAGAAAGCAAACTGGTATACTCTCATTCCCTTCTCTAATTATGTCGTTGTGTAAACAGAAGGCATTGTGCCCAAGGATGGTGAGGAGGTCTTAGACAACAAAGGCCTGATCAACGACATTTTTGTTAAACGGATAACACGTGGCCAAGGAAGCCTCTAAGAAAAAGGATATAAGCAAGGGTAAAACGAAGACTGAACAAACCAATGTGCCGACAGAGTCACAAGTGGCAAAAAAGTTGGCTTTAATGGAAGTGCACCTAGATCGCATCGACATGTGTTCAATCTACACTGATGGATATTAGAGGATATGGATTTTAGGCTGCATAAATTTTATGCTTACACAAAGGCTTAAAACAAGGCTATTGTTACAACACTAAGCCAGATTAGCCTTACTCCATTGCCAGACATTCCAAATTTCCCATCCATTTTTCAGCCGATGCAATACTCATCATCCGAGCAACCTACCCTTGATGGTAGGTCTGCTCTTATGCTAACACGGATTCACATTTCGGATGATGACAAGGAAGAAGAGCACTCAAAGGCTGATGAGGATTGTTATCGTACCATGGCTGATCTGTTCGAGAAAGAGTTCTCCAACAGCCTTGGTGCGAATATGGCTGAACAGGAAGCTATTATGGATGAAGATGTCAACGCAATGGAATGCACTAACATTGGCTTAAATGAACCAGAGCAGCATGTGACTAATGATGCAAACAAGGGAGATGAACAAGAAAAAGAAGAGAAGGAAGATGAGAATGAAGAGAAAGACCCTACTGAGGTGCAAGAAGAGAAAGAAACAGATGCCTCGATAGTGATCATTAAAGATGTTGTTGGCACACCAAAGATTGTGGGAGCATCCAACTCCGATGAGGCTTGACCTAATACGAGCTAGGCTGAGGTTGTTACCAGCGAGATTGAGGAACTAAAGCATTCGTGCCTTATGTGGTACCATCCATAAAAATTCACCCATCAAAGGTGACAATTGATGAGTGCACCACCCAACCTATTGAAGAGGAGTAATCTGTCGAACCAGTCGGCACGAAGGATAACAAGAGAAAAAGGTGCAAGGACAAGAAGAAGAAGAAGTACCATGATGAGGGTGAGTGCCCAAAGAAGAAAAGGAAAACAAAGGCAGCCTCTGAATCAGCTGCTGACGAGTAAGTTAGTACATTTCTTTTTAGTTAGTTTTCATGCATTGTTACTGTTAGTGCATTCCTTTTGTTAGTTTAATTGCATTGTAGTTGCATTTCCATTATTTCTGTATACATATTGTCAGTGCATTGAGGACAATGCGGATATTAAGTTTGGGGGAGATAATGTGAAATGGAAATGCAATTACGCCCACATATTTGAATTTTACTTATCTCGTTTGTTAATGAGAATTGAAAAAATTTCAACAGAAATGTGTCCATAATTTTTATTTTTATGCGTAATTCTTGAATTGTTTGGATGCTGATGTGGAAATTGGATGAATATGAATGAATGATGAGTTTGCTATTTTTGAATGAATGATTAGAATTGCTTCAGTAATAAAATGATAGTGCTGATGTTAAATCTTGAGATAACTGACCAGTTGCAGCAACATTATATGAATAAAAGACACTCTAATGTGAGTGCATTATGACTATCCAAGGGAGAACACTCCGCTGCAAGTTTAGAAAAATCATATAGCCAAAGGCTGTCACTACAAGAGTATGTGTCGGCACAATTACATACCTCTCGGGGGTTTGTTGCACCCAATCGTTACTGCCCAGGAACAAATGTAGAGTAGTGCAATGACATCTCTCAGTCATTTGAAAAAGAAACAAAATGAGAGAAAGGAAGAAAAAGAAAAAGAAAAAAATCTTTGATAAATGTTGTATTGGTTCAAGAAAGATTAGGATTCAATGCATATCACTAACATTTATGAAGTTGCAATTTTCAATTATTCATGCCTATAAATTGTCGACGCATTATTCTATCATATGAATACAATTTGTATATTAGGACTTCAGAGAATTCAAGTTGTATGACTAATGATTGCTGTGACATTTCTACTTATGACTTTGTTAATTTTTTAGGACAAGTAAAAACTCAAGTTTGAGGGTGTGATGGTATTACAAATGACATATATTTTCTCCCTAATTTAGTGTTTTAATTGTCTCTTTTTCATTTAGCATGCATCTTGAGCATTTCATACTTAGTTTTCACATTTTCTAATTCATTACTAGTTAGTTTAATTTCTTATTATTTTTATCTGTTTTTGTACTAATGTCAACGCAAGCAGTTAATTGTCAGCGCAGGAACTCAGTCCAAAAGCTTAAATGATGGAAGAAGAATGCAGCCACAAGATTAGCTTGGAGTTGTGACCAGCGATGTTGTCGCACTAAACATGAACTCTAAATTGGAAAGCTCAAGCTAAATTCACATTTGGAAGCACCAGTGCAGGAACATCACAGATGTCACCGCAATTATAATTTTAGATTGCGTCCAGCAATGCAGCGAAATTCTACAGATCTCTGAAGAAAACATTAAAACTATGTGAGTGCACAGTTCTACTCTAACTAACTTTGACAGCTGCAAAATCTAGATCTGGATCTGAGAATAAGAGGATGAAATCTACAATTTCTTGAGCCTATAAACAGAAGAATAAAGAATGAAGAAATCATCAAGAATTAAGGGATTGAATTCTACAAATTCTATGTGATTTTGGAGATTTAACTGGAAATTGGGAAGTTGATGAAGTAAGTCTGTAGCCACTTCTGACAAGAGGTGCTTGATGCAAGGCAAGAGGAACAATTAGGGAGTAGTCCTAGTAGTCTAGAGATAGTAAGCTTCGATTGTACTCTTTAATTCTTCTTTAACGATGATGGATTTTGATAACATTAAATGAATACGAGAGTGTTTTTTAATGCTAGATCATTTTGATTCTTATTTTATGCGGCATAATTGTTTATTCTTAGATCTAATCGCTTTAAGCACGAGAATGAAATTGCAGTCTGCCGACATCGAGAGATGCGATAACAAGTTGGGTTAACAAGTAAGTTAGGCGAGAGCTGCTTGAGATTGAACTCCAATCACTTGTTCTTGAATGCACAACATTGCTCACACCGAGAGGTGGAGTGATTCTGGGTATTTAAGTCTGGATTAAACAAAGAGCTGTTATTGGTAAGAACTAAAAAGAATTTTATTCTTGCGACAATCCATCTATACTTTACCTTGCCGATGCATCCAGTGTTGCAACTTAGCAGAATCAGTGAACCATTTCTACCCTTTTACACTTGATCACTTTTACATTTTATGCATTTATATATTCAACACTCAACACTCAACACATTTGATTTACTTTCAGTACATTGACATTTAACCTTTGACATTTAACTTTGATTGCATTGACAATATTAATTATTTTATTATGTAGATTTAATGAAATTGCACTAACATCCTTACTCATATTTTACTCATTTTCAGTATTAATTGCTCCGAAAATTAACATCAAAGAATCCATTTTCTCGTGGGATCGATATCTGATAGAATTGTCTATCAACTATACTTGCATCGACATGTGTACACTTGCACAATCACTATGACATTTCAGACGCGATCACATAGCTTACTTCCATACCTCGTCGCACGCTATATCACTACATTATTATAAAATAAAGGGATGAGCTTGGAAAAACGGAGTGAATACAGATGCATACAACATCAGAAAACCCGACAACCACAATAACAATCACATACATATAGTTCACATACGGACCAATCACACATAATCGTTCTCACATGGCAGCTCTCATGTAACAGATTGCATACGAACCATTTACACATAATAACTCATATGTAGGAGGGTTTGCATACATATGGGTATACATATAACAAGTTTGCATGTAAGCAATTCAAATAAAAGCAGCATGCATATAAACAATTCACAAACAATCAGTCCACATACCAAACACATTAACAATTCACATACCAAACAGCTCGCTTACAGACAATTCACATATAACATTTCTCACGTAAATAGTTCACATGTAACAGCTCACACTTAAACAGTTTACACACAATAGTTCACACATAAATAGCTTGTATGTTACAGTTCGCACATAAATAGATCATAGATAACAGTTCACACATAATCAGTTCACATACAATAGTTCACATATGATCAGTTCGCATACAATAGTATACATATAATCAGTTCAATCTAGTGATATATTGGCAGACTATTAAATCGACATAGAATCATACGATTACACTCATTGGATAAACAGATCTCCTCATAACGCCTCACTTTTGGACTCAAATAGTCATTCGATTTATATAAGTGCAGCACAAATGCTCGCACTCTCCTCACAACTCCTTACATTATGATCAATAAATGGAGCATTGCTCAACATTCCCTTATCCCTCCACTCATTCACTAGGGCCAAAAATGCCCTATCACTATACATATAAGTAAGTACTCACAATACTATGACATGTCAATTATATCCCACAGTTTAAGAATTCACTATGCCAATATAACACATATGTACACATTTACGTTTCACATCATTTTAGGCTCACAGTATAGTAGAGCTCATAGTTCGCAATAGGGGTGAGCATTCCATCGAATCGAACCGAATAGAAAATTTTCGAGTTAATCGAGTTTTCAAACCTATTTCATCATCCTAACTCGATTTGAAATTTTTACGAATCGAGTCAAGTGAGATAGAATTAGAATCGAATCGAATATATTTGTTCGAGTTAAATTAAAAAAATTAACTTGGTGTTGTTTAATTTTATTTAATTTTTTAAAATCATTTTTATTTAAAGTTTTTAAACATGATTATACAATGAAAAATTGAAATAAATAAGTGAAAAAATTCCAAGTAAACAATGACAACACAATAAGATTATAATAAAAAAAACATAAGCAAAAGTCCAAGTAAACAGCATTTGGGTAAGGTAAAAGGTAAAAATTTTAAAATATTTAGGTAAGATAAAAGGTAAAAAATTTAAAATATTTGGGTTTAGTTTATGGATGAGTTTTAACATTTAGGGGAAAAAATTGGGTAAGGTAAAAGATTTGAGCTTTGAAGGAAAATGGGGAAAAGTAAAAATATTTAGGCTTGGGTAATATAAATTTAAAATTAAAAATAATATAGTTTTATTCGATTTATACGAATTATTTGAGTTATCGAATTTGAAAATTCAACTCGATTTGAACTTGAAATTTGAAAAAAAAATTCAACTCGATTTGTTTAACTCAAATAACTTGATTCGAATAATTCGAAATTCAAAATTTTTTCAAATTTTTCGATTCAAATCGAGTTTTGCTCACCCTAGTTCGCAATATACGGTTCAGAGTTCACAATATGGCATAATTCTCAAGCAATAGAGCTCGCAATGCCTAATTCACAACACATGATCATATAGTTCGCAAAGCATCAAGCTCGCTAATATAAAACATTAAGCATCAGATAACAGAGTTCACAAATGACATGTGTTCACATACAATATAATAGCTCATACAATACATAGGTTCGCACACAAAATATACATTTATTATCAGGGTTCGCATAATATCATAGGTTCGGACACAACATAGCAGATCTCGCATATCACATGGGTTCGCAGATCACTTCTAAGGTTCACATAACATGTAAGATCACATACTGACAAAATCACACCATACGTAAGGGTTCACACAACATGTGAAAGTGTTTGCACAACATCTGAAAGAGTTCGCATATACATATAACTAGCTCACAACATTAAAATAGTGGTTTGAATGTCTTACTTGGCTTCCAGTAGTGTGCGACCTCGTTTTCAAATGCAGTATACAATGTACTCACCTTAGTTCACCACGTTATGTCGACTAGGTGACCTTTTGTTTGCCTTTATCCTTGCTAGTCGATGCTCCACCAGTGTTCGTAGCTTCGCACAAAAGCATACATAGTACTTATTGTTCGAAGTAACTTTACACTAACTCTACTCAATCACAACTTATGACTTACGCAATCTCTGCTGAGCTCGCACAGTTTATTTACTTAACCTATCTTCTCTCTCTTATTAACTAAGTGTGGTCTACTTAACTCTTATCTTTCAAAAAAAATCATTGTTCATCGTCTTCCTCAAGAACAAAACCATTCAGTTTATAAATTTTCTTAAAAACTCAGCTAAATTAAATTGTAAAACCTTTCAATCTTATCAAATCTCATTAAAAATCATTTTAGAAAACACTACTTAGCTTCACCAGCTTTGATCCACCTTTTTCATGAAACCGAACGTTTAAAAACTAAAGATCATTTATGTGTCTTATCTAAAAAGTAAATACTCAAATAAAAAAACATCACATGAAAATTTAATATGAGAAACAAATT
Organism: Kokia cookei; assembly: GCA_039519145.1. Classification (NCBI taxonomy): domain Eukaryota; kingdom Viridiplantae; phylum Streptophyta; class Magnoliopsida; order Malvales; family Malvaceae; genus Kokia; species Kokia cookei. The sequence continues at coordinate 26,065,228 of CM076903.1, read as the reverse complement.
GCTTACCTTCGATCTTACTATCCTTCGTAACTTCCGAGTGTCTGCTTAATAATCGAACCAAAGTTTAAGAAGAAATATAGTGTTTTACTTGAGAAATCAAAGAAGAAAATAATGTTTGGTTACCAAGAAAATGCAATGTACAAAAAATTTTGAGAGAAAAGCTAACTACCAGATGCAACTAACTTTTGAAATGAAAAGAATGAGAGAAATGCGATGAATGTGAGGAAGAAAGATGAGCAGTGAAGGGCTTATATAGCCAAACTCATTTCTAAAATTGATTTATTTACTCTAAGTCTTTCTTATTTTTACCTTTGTTTTAAAAGTTCCCATTATCCATTTGTTCTAATTTTCCCGATTTGGGTTCTCTAATTTAACTATTATTCCAATTTAGTCCTACTTACTATTTCTATGTACTCTATTAATCTAACTTAATTATGATTTTCGATTCACTAATCTCCGATTTACTATCTCAGCTCTACCAACCCGGTTTTTGGGATGTGACATAAGTTATGAGATTAGTTTAGAATTCCAAGTAATTAAATTACCTTGTACAACAATTGTAATTACTTGTTGCATATTCACATATATTTTACTTAGAAGTTGTATTTAAGTTATTTTAGTTGAAATTTGTATAACTAGATTAAGTTTCTTTTAGTATTAGTGTTACAATAACCAAGATCCAGATCCGATTATTCAAAACTAGTTGAGGGTGTTACACTTCATGCGTGCTTTCCGGTAGGCATAATTGCCAAAATCCAACATCAGAAATGAGTCAATTATCCTTCCATAACTTGAAAATGACAACACCAAGAATCTCCACTAGCCATGTTAAATGGGAGGTTCTGGTACCAATTGTTGACTTGATCCAATTGCTAAACTAGAAGAAATAGAATGTGAACATAAGTGGTTGTGAAAGTGGGCACTTCTAAAATAACTAAAATATAAAAACATAAGACCTCAAAATTGTCTACACAATTCAGTTTCCCTATGTTTACTGAGACTAGTTCAATGAGATGAATTTCCTACCATTTGGAGCTTCTTGAAAACTCTTTGAGTTGTATGCTCAACACTAATATGAACTTTAATGTACAACTTCTTATCTCCTAGGTTGCTTCAATCATGTATGTTTTAGATGATAGTATTTATAAAGGATAATAAGATTAGTTTAGATTTTTAGAGTATGTTTAAATTTATAAATTTTGAAAATAGGATAAATTGCATTAAATAATTTGTATAATGACAAAATTAACCCCTAACTTTTGGGTGTTTGGTCACTTTGACCCTTAAGGTTTTTTTTTGGATCACTTATATACATAATCTTTGTTTTTCGGTCAAATTGGTAATTTTTTAACGGTCTTGTTGACGTGCCCATTAGGGGATAAACGATACTGACGTGTAAAATAAATTTCCCACCTAGGCACTACACGTATGTAGATGCTGACGTGGTATATAAAACAAAATAATATCACATTAGCAAATGAATTTAAACTTTAAAAAATATTTAAAAAAATTTTGGGGCCCACAATTAAAAAAATTAAAAAAAATTAAACACTAACAAAAAATTGAACCTTAACTTTTGAATCAGTTAATCGAAACAAAATATTTCTATTTTTTTCCTTTTCTTTCCCGTCCCCATCTTTCTTTTGTTCTTTGTATTTTTTTCTTCTTCCTCATCATCCAACATAATCTCATTCAAAATTTCTTTTGAATCAGTTAATTTCTTTTTCATGTTTTTTCTTCTGAGCATTTCAAAACTTATTTCTATGTTTGAATATTATATTCAAAGTTTGATTATTGAGCTTTTGAAAACCTTAAACCTACTGATGAAAGGCTAAGAAAGCTTCTGGTGATGCTGAGAGCGAGTTGAGGAGCCAAAGGAAGCAGTAGCAGTGTCGTTACCAAGGCCACAACAGAGAATCGGTGCACCTATTGTCCATTAGATCCATACGATTGTTAGAGTTTTCTAAATTCTTGTATTTTATTTATTTTTTCTGACTTCTTGCTCTCTTTCTGATTTGTAAATTTTTTATTTTGAAATAATTTTTAAACCATACCCAGAAATTAATTCGTCTCAATTTCTCAATTTCATCGTTTGGGTTTTCTCTTATATTTCGATCATCCCTGATTTTTTCAGGGGGAAAAAAGAGATTTTCAAATCATATTCTTTATGTTGTATAACGTAACTTATGTCTTAGATTTTGTTGATTTGCTTGGTTTAGAATGCGAAGCTGTGTCTGGGTTTTCTTCTATAAACTCATTCAATTTTTTTTTTTAATTTCTTCATAGAATAAAGTAATTTCTAGTTTGGGAAAAGGAGATATTTGTTGGGTTATCATTTGAATTAGGATTAGTCTAAAGTCTATAGAATCGTTTGACTGATATATGTATCATTCAGTTATTTGCTGGGAAAAAGGAAAGAATTGGGAAGGAGGATGATGAAGGAAGGAAAAAAACAATGGAGATGATGCTGATGATTTTAAAATAATTTTAATAATTTTAAAATATTTGTTGACATATGGCATATAAGACAAAATAGTGTCACGTCAGCATTTAAATACATCTAAACTTCCACATCAGCTGTTTATGTTAACCGTTAGTCAACTAACAATCACGTCAACTGTTTATGTTGATTGTTAGTCAACTAACGGCCACATCAGCAAGACCGTTAAAAATGACCAATTTGACCAAAAAAAGCAAAGATTATATATGAAAGTTATCCCAAAAAAAAAAAACCTTAAGGGCCAAAATGACCAAACATCTAAACGTTAGAGGCTAATTTTGTTATTATGCCTAAATAATTTATAATTTATATGCTAGTTGAGAATTTCAAAATAAATTTTAATGTGTAATTTCAGTTTTTTTTAAATTTCACTATTAATTAATTTTAATCATGTCTATTTTAGATAATAATATTTACAAGTGATAATAAAAATAGTTTAAAACTTTAAAGAGTTTTTTAAGGATAAATTACTTTGAATTATTTTTGTTTAACATGTTGATGATATATTTATAATATAATTTTAGTATGAGAAAAAAATAAAGTTGAAGAATAATTAAACATTATAAAAAATGTAGATGCATTACTTGTTGCAATATTTTGCTTTTATACCTTGTTATAATGTAAGGTGTTATATATTGATTATCCACAAAATTTCCTTAAATGAGGGTTAATGTATCATTTTCTCACAAATTTTGTGATTAATTGTATGTCCGGCCTCATAATTTTTTTTTGGTGAATTTTAATAATAAGGTAAAAATCGAATAACAAATGTACTAGACGATTCGAATTCAAACCACATTTGAGATGATGAATGTGTATAATATAATTTGCTCTAATAAACTTAATTTTTTATACACTTTTATCTCGAGATTCTTTTAGAAAAATACTAGAATAGAATAGAAAAGAAAAAAAGAGCAACAATGATAACATATTGAAAACATCAAAATGATGTAAAATTTGGTTTTTGATATTTAATATAAAAAATTTGGTTTTCAGTTAAATGCTACTATATCAAAAAATCATTAAACTGCTACACTTTATTTAAATAAGTTCTTATATTGTTTTTGTAGCTCATATTTTAATATTAAAATAAAAATATTTTTGAATTTTTAAACTAGTTTAGATTTAATATTGATGGGAATTTGATGGGAAAATTTTATCAAATAAAAAATAAACATATGGTTTTTTATTTTTTTTAAATCTTTAATGATTTTTATAATTATTTACGATGTATGATTTTTACAATTTTAATTATTTTTAATACTTTTTTATAATTTTTAATAAATTTTATTTAAAAATGAAAGATTAAATCTGGGACTAACACATTTCTTCATTTCTTTATTTTGTTATTCGAGAAGTTTAATCGATTTTTTAGATTAACAATAAAGACTTAATTAAAAGCAAACAAAATCCAAAAGTTTAAATGATTTTTTTATTTTTCTTCTTAAAAGCTTATTACACTTTTTTTATTGATGAATTACAAAAAGATAATAAAACCCTAATAATAATACGACTAATACGACTCAAGTCAAGATTATACTTGAAAAGATAAATACTCTAATCAACAAATCAACACACGAAATTCAAAAGCTTTTTACACCGTTACGCCAATAATAAAAAAATCAATCTTAAGGAGGTACTGGCAAAAGCGACATAAATGACCCCCACAAAATCTTTTGAGAAACAAAATTTTATTTCATAAATTTATTTTAATTAAAAAATTAAACTCACAAAAAATATTTGAAAAAAAAGGCCGGACAAATTTTGTAAAGAATATCTTTAAAAACAAATTAATTTATCTTTACCACTCTCTAATCACTAAAATTCAAAATTTTATAATTTTTTTCTTTCAACATTTATAATTTTTCTCTTAAATTTTCTTATTTTCTCACATTCTCTCTAAAATTTTTATTACATTGACGAGAAAAGATAATTCAATAGCTTTTACATATAAGAAAACATTGTGGATAATTGTGAAAAAGGTACAAACCATTGAAATTTATTTGACCTACCTTTTCTTTAAGTTATTTTTAAAAGTTTTGTAATAGTCTTATATTTAATTAGGGCTGAGCAAAAAAACCACCAAACCTTAAGCCAATCAGAGCCAAATTTCGGGCTTGGACTCTATTTATCTCTTTCCCTACCCAAGTTTGGGGTCTTACTCTCTACTTCATCTTTCGACTCTTAACGAGATTTATTTGACATCTTTAAATTCTACAATATTCATAAATTACACAATTAAATAACTAAATCTCATCACATCACATCGATATACAAAATGGCATATACACGTAGACTCATTCTCGACCCGAAAATCAAAAAACCTAAGCTCTGATACTAATAAATTTAACTCCTCTATACTCAGTCCGATCGTATGGACTCGATATAAGACTATTACATTTGGCGTCTAAGCGGTTTTATGGACAAAATGAAGTTTGGGTATTTTGTGGACTAAAAATGTGCAGAAAAAGTTGGAGAATAGGGCATGCCCACGACTTATGCTTGGAGAAAAGTTGCATGAATTATTAACAGTTTTCAACAAATCCATATCTTTATGGAAGAATTCTTCAAAGCCCTATTTTTTTCAAGGATTGATTAGGATTTTAAATTTTAAAACATTATTTTGAACTCTTATCTAGGAGGTCTTGGAAGGTATTTAAAAATGCTTTGGGGGCATGAAAGAGATGTACAAGAATAATTCATTTCATATAGAACCCAAAATACATCAATTCAAACTATCAAAATAGATTAAATTTTAAGAGTTTGCAACTTAGCCCTTGACACTTGGGAACACATTTGGACTACTTATGTACACGTCATTTTAACACAAAATATAATACCTACATTCGTTGCCCTTGAAGATGTGATGAGATGAGAGGACCCATAACTCAAGTCTAGCTCTTCAAATCTAACTATACCTATGTGTTGAAATAAATGCGTTAAGCCGGTGAAGGCTTAGTAAGCAGTACAAGAATAAATAGGTAATTGAATTATAACATAATGTTTAAACTTATTCAATTAATACATATTTACACACATGCAAACTTCTACAACTACACCTTACCTTAACAAAATTTAACTTACCTTAATACTTTGATGATTCTCTTTTGCTTAATTTCATATTCTTAGCCCATAGTAGACCTTTATAGAATATATCGGATATACGAAACAAATACAGAGGTGCATTATTATGCACTAATGGACAAAGAGCACTAAGGTGCTACACGAAGAGCACGAATGTATTTTACTCTTCCTAAATAATTTCTATACTACAATCATAAACATTTAAGAAAATAAATTTAAATCCTTGTAGTACTTACAACAAAAAGGTTGAGATGATGAATTTTATTCATTGCTTTCAAAGATGCCAACAATTTTCTGCTTAAAAAGCCTGCTACTACATTCACCTTCCCGAGGTGATAATCAATGATGTAATCATAGTCCTTTAGCAATTCAATCCATCTTCTTTGTCCAAGTTCAACTCTTTCTAGGTTAGCAAATAATTCAAACTCTTATAGTTAGTGTAGATATAACATTTTCCTCAATATAAATAATGTCTCCATATTTTTAATGCAAACACCGCTGCAGCCAATTCAAGATTATATGTAAGGTAGTTCTTTTCATGTGGCTTCAATTTCCTAGATGTATATGCTACTACATTTCCTTCTTGCATTAGCATACAACCCAAACCACTGTACGAAGCATCACTAAAAATCACATACTCTTTACTAGATTCTAGTTGAATCAACATAGGAGCTTCTGTCAATACTGCTTTTAAAATTTTCAACACTTTGCTAACACCTTTCAATCCATTCAAATTTTACATTTTTCTGCAACAATTTTGTCAAGGGTGACGCAATCAATCCCTCAACAAATCTTCTATAATAGTCGGCCAAACCAAGAAAACTTCTTACTTCTGTTACATTCTTCGATGGTTTCCATTCGAGTATTGCTTCTACCTTTTTCGAATCTTCTCGAATACCATCTGCTGATACAAAGTGTCCAGAAAAGGGACTTCTTTTAGCCAAAATTCACACTTGCACAACTTAGCATACAATAGTTTTTCTTTCAAAATCTACAACACAATCTGGAGATGTTTATCATGTTCTTTTTCTCCTTTTGAATACACTAGAATATCATCTATAAATACCACCACAAACTAATCTAAATAAGGCTGAAATATTTTGTTCGTAAGATCCATGAAAGCAGCCGGAGCATTAGTCAATCCGAATGGCATAACCAAGAACTCATAATGACCATATCGAGTTCTAAAAGCAATCTTCAAAACATCAGATTCCTTCACCCGTAACTGATAATACCTTGATCTGACATCAATCTTAGAAAATACACTAGCTCCTTTTAACTAGTCAAACAAATCATCAATCCTCGGCAACGAATATTTGTTCTTTACTGTCACTTTATTCAATTGACGATAATCTATAGAAAGCCTCAAAGACTCATCTTTCTTCTTCACGAACAATACTGATACTCCCCATTGTGATACATTAGGATGTACGAATCCCTTATTTAATAACTCTTGTAGCTGTGTTTTCAATTCTTTCAACTCAGTGGTTACCATCCGATAAGGTGATATAGATATCAGTGCGGTGACCAAAATTAACTCAATCCCAAACTCTATTTCTCTTTTTGGAGGTAAACCCGGTAATTCCTCTAGAAACACATCGAAAAATCTCGAACTACTAGTATCTTTTCAATTTCAAAACTCGTTACACGGGTATCTAAAATTTAAGCAAGAAAAGTTGTGTGTTCTTTTCTTATCATCTTAGAAGCCTTCATTGTAGGCACCACATTCAACAATGCACTATATTTTTCACATATTACAATATGTTATTTTTCATCAGAAGTTATCAAGGAAATTCTCTTTCTTCTAGAATCAACCATAACTATGTGTTCTGACAAACAATCCATATCCAATATCACATCAAACTCATGAAATGTAAGTGCCATAAGGTCAGCTGGAAACTCACAATCCTGAATTTTTAAGGGACGTCTTCTACACACTTTATTAACTTTCTCGCTCTACCTAAAAAGGTTAGTAACTACTACTTCATATTCTGTAGGCTCTACTGATAATTCTCTCTCTTTCACTAATGTAATGCATATGTATGAATGCATAGAGCCAAGATCAATTAATGTAACTATAGAAGAATCAAATAAAGAGAATTTACCAATAATCACATCAGGTGCATCTTCCTCTTCTCGTGTTTTGATAGCATAAGTCTGAGGTATTTAGGACTTAGATCTATCGGCTATTTCTCTCACTGATCTCGTACCACTACCAATACCACCAAAAATTCCAGGTCGTCTACCTTTTTATGGAGTCGAACTACCTCTCGCAAATTGTTCTATAATATTTTATGATTCTTTTGAACAATATCTGATCAAATGATCTTTTGATCCACATTTAAAACAGGCTCAAGAATTCAATCGACATTCTCCTCAATGAAATCTTCCATACTGCTCAGATGATGGCGGTGTTGGTTTTCTTCTAGAACCCCCAATACTAACCATAGAGGTCACTTGCTGAGTTTGTCTTATCTGACTTTTAGATCTCTACCCAACAGTAGGAGAAGTATATCTGGAATCTCTAGAATCCCTCACTCTTTTTGAAGACCATGGTAGTGCTGAATTAATTGCTAATCTCTTCCCAAAACTCTTCTCTTTTGAACGAGTTAACCCTTCTTCCAATCAGTGTGCTCTATTAACCAAAATAGGAAATTCTTGTAGATGTAATGTTAAAAGAGGAACATAAATTTCTTCATTTAATCTCCACCCAAATCTTCTACACAAATATGCTTTATTTGCTACTAATTCCTTGGCATATTTACTCAATCTTATAAATTCATGTTCGTATTCAGCAACAAACATGTTCTACTTCAAATTCAGGAATTCTCTTTTCTTCTTCTCAAGATAAAGTTTACTAACATATTTCTTTTTAAATTTAGACACAAAGAAATTTCAATTAATCCTTTTTGTAGGATGAATATTCATGATAGTGGTCCACCATTGGTAAGCCTCACCATTTAATAAGCATACTGGACATTTCAACTTTTCATCCCTTGTACGTTACAATTCTTCAAATATCCTTTGACTATTCTTTAATCATTCTTCAGCTTTAGTTGGGTCATCATCTTTCTTTCATCTAAATTGTTCAACTTCATATTTTCTCAATTTCTCCAAGGGAGCTCAATGACTAGTTACGGATAGTTGTGGTTGTGGAGCAATAGTAAGGGGAGGTGGTAGAATAAATAGAGATTATTAGTTCTCACAACTTGTTGCAATAACTAATTCATTGTTTGTAAGAGGTTTGTAATCGAAATTTATTTTCTAGACGGTATTGACTCAGTTTTAAGTTGAGTTCTCTCTTCCAATACAGGCTCTCCATCATCCCTTAAGTTTATTGATTCACTTCGAGCTTGGGCTTTATGTTTATTTCTTTTCCTATCATGGTTTAGGCCCCTACTCTCTACTTCATCTTTCGACTTTTCACGAGGTCTATTTGACATCTTTAAATTCTACAATATTCATAAATCACACAATTAAATAACTAAATATCATCACATCACATCACATCACATCACATCAATATACAAAATGACATGTACACATAGACTTATTCCCGACCCGAGAATTAGAAAACCTAAGCTTTTATACCAATAAATGTAACACCCCTATACATGGTTTGATCGTATGGACCCGATATAAGACTATTACATTTGGTGTCAAAGAGGTTTTTATGGAAAAGATGAATTTTGAGTATTTTGTGGATTAAAATATGTAAAGAAAAAGTTGGAGAATAGGGCATGCTTACGACTTATGCTCAGAGAAAAGCTGCATGAATTTTCATGGAGTAAGGAGATGGACAGAATAAGTTAGATCATAGGGTGTGCCCACGGCTTATGCTTAAAGAAAAGTTGCATGAATTATCAACAGTTTTCAACAAACCTCTATCTTTATGGAAGAATTCTTCAAAGCCTTATTTTTTTCAGGGATTGATTAGGATTTTAAATTTTAAAACATTATTTTGAACTCTTATCTAGGAGGTGTTGAAGGGTATTTAAAGAGACTTTGGGGGCATGAAAGAGATGTACAAGAATAATTCATTTCATATAGAACCTGAAATACATTAATCCAAAATATCAAAATAGGCTAAATTTTAAAAGTTTCCAACTTAGCCCTAACACTTGGGAACACATTTGGGCTACTTATGTACATGTCATTTTAACACAAAATATAGTACCTACAATCGTTGCCATTGAAGATGTGATGAGATGAGAGGACTCCTAGCTCAAGTCTAACTCTTCAAGTCTATTTGTATCTGCACGTTGAAATAAACGTATTAAATCGATGAAGATTTAGTAAGCACTACAAGAATAAATAGGTACTTGAATCTTAGCATAATGTTTAAACTTATTCAATTAATACATATTAACACATACAAACTTCTACAATTACACCTTACCTTATAGAATATGTCGGATATACGGAACAAATACAGAGGTGCATTATTATGCACTAATGGACAGAGAGCACTAAGGTACTATACGGAGAGCACTAATGTACTAACAAACAGAGAGCGCACTAGGATCCCTTAATGGCATGCCACTAATATCCCAATAATTCAAACTTATCTACTTGGGCATTAAAATTGAATTTAGTATAATTTCTAATAATAAATATATATTTCCAAATAATATTCCACATTTTCATATTTCACAATTTAGTGATTAATAAATAAATCACTATGTATAATAACTCTTTCACACATATATTGGTATAAGTCCAAGGCAAATGCAAATGGAAGCAAAACCAACTCCGAAGAAATTCAAGTCTCATGATGCTTCTTTCTGTCTCAAACCAAGGACAAACGTTTGAGGTGAGTCAGGCCTTTTTCTCACTTTTTTTTTAAATCATTATTTTATGCTTCTTATTTATATATTCCAAATATATATTAGCTAAAAACCCATTGCAACCTAACATTATCAATTTATAATTAATATTTCCTTATCTGAGTGTTTTTTTATTTATTTTATTTATAGAATTTGTTTGAATTAGATATCTAAATTATTTTTTTTAGTAAAAGTATCTAAATTATTTTTTAATGATCTAAGTATTTGAACTCTAATTCCGTTATTGAAATTGATATCTGCGTTATTACCCTGAAAAAAGAATACGCCAACAAATCAAATTTTGTCATGTAATCATTTCATTAAAATATAATTAAACAAAAATTTTATTTTAATATTTTTATTAATATTAAATAAAAATAATTATATTATAATTAAAAAAATAAAAAAAATCCCTCCCCCCGTCCCTTTCCCTCTCTACTGCTGCTGCAGATGGGAACCCCTCTCTGCAATAACCTTCATTGCCATGGAGTTTCTTCAGCTGCTTCATCATATGAGTGTTCCAGTAGTTTTTAATGCCATTGTCTGTCCTTTGCGGCAACTAAGATGCTATTGCAGCCCATCTGCAGCAATATTAAAACTCCCCATTTATTCATTTCCATCTAAGATAAAACATATTCAGCATTTTTTTGGTTTAATGAAATCAGAGAAAAAAAGGATAGATAAATTAATAACTGTTGTGTAAAAAAGCTTGAAGGTGGATCATTATTTTCTCTTCATGGATACCCCTTCGAATCCCCGGCCTCAAGTAATTAGTCCATCTAAGCCTGCAAGTCTTGCTAAATCTGAGCAACCCTGGTAAATAAAAAGTTCATAAACTTGTTAAGTGTTGATTTCAATTGCTTAATGATTTAATCCAAAAGATGAAAAACCTGTATTGGTAGGAACAGCCCTCCAATTCCCAGGACCATGTTCTTGAATATAAGACACCAAGACGATATCTTCTTCAGGAGTCCATGGTCCCTTCTTCACACCCACTTTGTCATAGCAAGATGGTCTCCCCATTCTGAAAACCTCAAGCAGCAGAGAGGGAGAGGGACGGGGCTGGGGGGAGGCGGTGGAGGGACAGGGTAGCTTTTTATTTTATTTTGTATTAAAATAATTTTTAATTATATTTTAGGGGACGATGACATGGCAATTTATGATTGGCTAACATGGTTTTTTAACAGTACTAACTGCGAATATAAATTTCAAAATCATGTTTATTTCAGTCATACCTAACGTTATTATCTAAAATTGTTCTTCTTTGGTTTTGGGTTGGTATTTAATATCTCGTAAACAAAGTCAAAGCTTCTGTTTTCTTTTTCCTTCAAACACAATTCCAAGACTCATCTTTATCTGGGTCTAGGGTTATCCACTGAATTGCAGGATTTGCTTGTTGAACAATGATCTTTGCTGCATCCGTTTGAAGCCTTTCTCATATATCAGGTACAGGGGCTTAAACCCTTGTAGTTTTGATCTTCTTCCTTTTTCACTTATAGTTGATTCTTAAGCCTTGAAATGATATATGTTGTCACGGGCCTGTTGTAAAACTACTGGTCTTACGATATCTGGATGTGTTTGTATGTTGAAAATCCCAGAATTTGATTGTTTATCTGTCCCCTGTATGTGCCCTATTCTTTTTATCATTTGCCTTCCTTCAAAATCAATTTTTCCCAGGAACCTTGTCAGTAACTATTTGGTAGATTTATTTTCAGATTTCATTTTTGGTCATGTTCCTTTTCAGGTTTATGATTTTACTAAGTCTTCTTTTCTTCACAGTGCAAATGATCTCATTTTTACTCATAAGCTTATTCTCTGGTCTTGTGTCTTAAGTAATATCTGTGTGCCATTAACGTTCCTCGCTAAGAATCTCTGAGAAAACTGTCCAACTTCTTCTTGGAATTTGTTTCGCAGGATTCATTTTAAAATACTACGATCCAGAGAGTTGAAACCATGTCTTTAGTAAGGTCTGCAGAACCAGCTACTGCAGCATGTAGAAATACGAAGCTCTATTCAATACAGGGTATCAGTGACAGTTCTGGCTTGTCGGCTCAAATGTTCGGATCGGATAAGCACAAGCCTGTATACATCAATGATTCTTACAGCAGTGAGAGCCACGAGAAGTACTTCCTTGACTCTCCAACGGAAGAGCTTATTCATTCATCTAGTTCTGGGATTTCAGGAAGTTCATTTCGCCCACAGGATATCTCTTCTTACAAGCTAAGAGGTAGTTCATGTTATCTCCAATAATTGCTCAAAAACCTTCAAATTATTCTGTTTAATGAATTTGGTGCCTTGATATCTTTCAGTCGGAAAATTTTTTATTCAGATTACTTGGAAACCTAAAGCCTAGATACGGTAGACTCTGATACAGATAAGATGAAACTGAAACTTCAAGAACTGGAGAGAGCACTGCTGGCTGATAATGATGTTTATGAAGATGATGACATGTTTGGTGCTGGTCTCAGCATGGAAATAGATGGTGAATGGTCTGATCCTATCAGGACAGATCAGTCGCTCCATGACTCACCCAAGGAGTCGTCATCCTCAGATTCGTATCTCAGTAGCATCAGCAGCAACAAAGAGGTATCACATGCTTCATCTAAAACTCCCAAGCAGATGCTTATTCACTGTGCTGCTGTACTCTCAGAAGGAAACATTAAAGAAGCTTCTTCCATAATAAATGAGCTTCGCCAGATGGTGTCAATTCAAGGAGATCCTCCTCAGAGAATTGCGGCCTACATGGTTGAGGGTCTTGCAGCTCGCATGGCCGCATCTGGAAAATATCTTTATAAAGCTTTAAGATGCAAAGAACCCCCTTCTTCTGATAGGCTTGCTGCAATGCAAATCCTCTTCGAAGTGTGCCCTTGTTTTAAATTCGGGTTTATGGCAGCAAATGGTGCAATTATAGAGGCGTTTAAAGATGAAAAGAGAGTACATATCATAGATTTTGACATAAATCAAGGTAGTCAATATATTGCTCTGATTCAAACAATTGCTAAGTTGCCTGGTAAGCAGCCTCACTTAAGGTTAACAGGGGTTGATGACCCCGAGTCGGATCAACATCTTAACGGAGGCCTCGAAATTGTTAGACTAAGACTTGAGAAACTAGCAGAAGCACTTGGTGTGTCATTTGAGTTTCAAGCCGTTCCCTCACGCACTTTACTTGTTACTCCGTCTATGCTGGATTGCCGACCAGGCGAAGCACTTGTAGTAAACTTTGCATTTCAACTCCACCACATTCCTGATGAGAGTGTTTCAACTATAAATCAGCGGGACCAGCTTCTTTGGATGGTCAAGGGCTTGAATCCAAAACTTGTTACTGTTGTTGAGCAACGAACACATCACCTTTTTTTCCTCGGTTTATTGAAGCATATAGTTACTACTCTGCCGTCTTTGAGTCTCTAGATGCAACTCTTCCACGAGAGAGTCAGGACAGGATGAACGTTGAGAAGCAGTGCCTGGCAAGGGACATAGTCAACATTGTTGCTTGTGAGGGAGAGGAAAGAATAGAGCGATACTAGGTTTCAGGAAAGTGGAGGGCAAGGATGATGATGGCTGGATTCACATCTCATCCGATGAATCAGAGTGTGATTGATAGGATCTGGAAGCATATCAAGGAGTACTGTGACAGGTACAAGCTGAAGGAGGACTTGGGGGTGCTTCATTTTGGTTGGGAAGACAAAAGCCTGATTGTTGCTTCGGCATGGAGGTAGGATTGTCCGGTATCTGGTTTTAGTTCAGTTTCTCTAGGGTCATCGTACCTTTTGTTTTTTTTTTCCTGGGAAAAGACTTGGTTTTTGGTGGTGATGTAAAATCTCGGGATGAGTAGGCATTGCTAATTATCTAATATTTTCTTGAATAATATATGTTTCAATTTGAAATATTTATTTTGGAGCTTATTAAAATGTTAATTAGCTAATTTTTTTAGGTTTTATTCTTTTCTATCAATCATTGGTATGCATGTAAAAAAAATTACCTGCTTATAAACCTCTTAGATATAATAAAATTCAATCTTGGTAGTATTTTGTATTAACAATATCAATTAATTAGTAAAAATTTGAAACTTTAGAGGTTCTATTTGCAAAAGAAAAAATTATATATAAACATAATTATTTAAATGTATATTTGTTTGGATTCTCAGAAACACTTTAACAAACAACTAAAAGCAATAGCTAATGTTAATAATTAAGAAATTTTAATAACTGAATATTCAACTTTTCAATTATACTTGAGTAATTTTTTGTTGTATCTCATTTAGAGAATAATCGAATATCTATATACATAATCACTGTTCATGAATTTGATTCCACTGTTTATGGACTTGACTCCACTATTCATGATATTGACATTTTGAACGGCTCTCGGGCATGTTGGACACGTGTATCGTTCTAAGTTGTCTGCTAGATCTCACGACCCTCCACATGTAAACTCATTGACTATATGCGAACTGAGACTGTAAACTCCCCTTGACACGTGCGAGCTAATCCCACGAGCTAATCCTATGAGCTCTCCTTGCTGACCTCTCGTTGTATGGCTTGCACACAAAGGCGTATTTAAGGGGGATTGGTACGGTCCCAGCCTCTCCTAAAATGGTTATTTTATCATTTTGGACCTTTAAATTTTTAAAATTTTTAAATTAGTAAGGGGGAAAGTGTCCCTCGAGCGAAAAATGATAAAAATTTGATTTAATCTTTTAAAAATTATAAATATATAGATAATTTAACTTCGATCCCCCTAAATTTTTTTCTTGGTTTTTGCCCCTACTCGCACGCATACATCTAGTAAAACTTGATCAGGTTGTGAATAGACGATCCGAATCTTATATAGATTTCAGGTTGGTGATCATAAACATATAACCATACCAAATTTATATGACATTATTTTAAAAAATGTTTAACAATATTTTACTCCCTTTTAAGCTAGTTTACCCAATCATGTTAAAAAACTTGAACTCTATTTCTTGTAAGAATATTAACCCACATCCTTCTGTTGGTTCAGATTGCTCAACAAGAAATCATCAGAAAAGACAAGCATGAAAGAATCCCATAACCCTTAAACTTGCAAATAATCTGAAGGTTCTGAAGATTCTATGCTGATCACTGCTTCTGTCCAACATGTCCTACAATTGGCTCATCAACTAGCGAATGTTGGTGAACCAGTTGCACTTGACGACATTCTTCTTCACATCCTCAATGGCTCGCGGCCATTTTATGAATTTCGATGTCACCGCCATTCAAGCTGTTGGAATGTTGCACAATAATTTTCCCAATAGAATTATAGTATCAATTGCTTTTACCCAATTATTATAGTTTTTATACTTAAAATAAGGTAACAAAACGCAGCTGATAGGAGTTCTGTTCCTTCTTAAAATAATTTTTTTTATTTAGATTTTTTATAATTTATAAAATTTTAAATTAATAATAATAAAACTATACTTTAGTTCATAAAAATGATAAAATTTTCATTTAATTTTTTAAAAATTATAAAAATATAAATCATTAAAATAATAAAATTATATTTTTACTACCGTAAAAATATATAATTTACTTCCACCCCTCCTCTCAAAATTAATTTTTTTACTTCGCCGCTGAAACTCGAAATTTGGATCATGTTGCTTTTTTGAGTTGATATATACTCTCTTAATAGTAATAATCGGTACAAACAAATTTTGTTACACGTCATCCTTAAGATACAGCAAGTTCAATCATCCATGCACATATTACTAATATGCACAAATTAGAAGATAAAAGCTCCAATACTTTCTTTACCCAAATAATTAAAACTTTTAAAAATTTAAAAATAACCTTAAAGGTAAAAAAAAAACAATTTAAGAAAAATTTCCCCTTAAAGCATGAGAAACTTTAACTGTGAAATAACTAGACAAAGTAACTTTCAAATGGAGATATCTGAAATTAGAATAAAGCATTTTTTTTCTTCCTTTTAATAAAATATTTCAACAATTTCTCACTTATTTTACTAATAATATGTAATTATTAATTCTTCAAAGTAAAGACAAAAAATTATGCGTAATGCCAAAGTCAATGGCTTGAGCTTACACTAAATGGTAAAAAATCTTTACTCTAAAATCAACAGTGAGCTAAATCTTGAACTAAAACTACTTTCGGGGAAACAAAATATTGGTATAGAAAATCCCAAAATCTAAGAAAATAAAATAAGAGTAAACAAGTAAAGTTGGACTCCAGATAAATAAATGGATAGAAGGTGCCTTATGAAATCCTTGGAAGACTTTCAATAACGCCAATTATCAGATGATATTTTCTTAATAAACCCAAAGAGAAGGGCTCTTTGAATCGATGATGATCAAAATTAAGATTTTTTGGCACAAATAAAATTTTGTTATATCAAATTTTAAAGATATAAATTTATTATTATACACTCATCTATAGAGAAATCATTTTATAGACTTTTTTCATCATATTATTCATTGTCATTTTTCAATTATTTAATAACGTTTCAATAATTTTTTTCATGTCAATGACATATAATTTTAATAATTTTTACTCTAAATCCTGAATATCGAATTTTAAACCCAAAACCCTTAAACCTTAAACTCAAACCATAAACTCTAAACTTATAACTTATAACCCCAAATCTTAAACCCATAATCTTAAACCCATAATCTTAAACCCTTTAATCTTAAACTTAAATTTTAAACCTCGAATCAAAAACCTAAATTTTGAATTTTAAATCCTAAACTTAAACTCTGAACCTTGAGGTTCGAAGTTTAGAGTAAAATAATTACTAAAATTATATGTCAATAACATGAAAACAATTACTCAAAAATTATTATTTATTTTAAATTGGTTGCACAAAAATAAAAAATATTAACTTTTGAAATGATTAAAATTTGTAAAAGAAAAAAAGATATTTATTTATAAATTAAAAATGAATTATTTTATGTATTTTAATTAAAGTTAAATTAAGTTGGAGAAGATATTAGATATAGATGAGTGTATAATAATACTTTGTTATTTTTAAAATTTAATGACATAACACTATTTTATTAGTGCCTAAAAACTATACGTTTTAGGATCATCTAATATACTGGTGTGATTACATTGTAGTATCTGTTCATATTTTCCTAACCCTTTGATAACGCACACACAAGTGTTAGAACCTAGATCTCCTAAAATAAACATTATCATCTTTTCCACTGAGCCACACGTTTAAATGAAAAACAAATCCTAATTGAACATCTAAATTATCCCTTAAATAGATATTTTAATCATCTAGGACCAATTAAAATAACTAAAATCACATATTACTTGTTACAAACAATCATATACAGGATAAATAGGAAAAATTCATCATAAACGTGAACTAAATAAAAACTGAATAAATCTGATCGGCCTAGAAGAGATGGAGTTCTACCATGAGTTGTTAGGCTATTCAAGACCTACAAAATTAGAGATATACTTAAAAATATCAATTAGTAGAAAGCAACAAATAAGATTATATCCACAAAGAGAGATGATAATTTTATTTCTGAAGTAAAAACAAACAAAGTAAATGTAAGATGTAAGGGTCTAAAAGTAAAATTTCCGTTTGATTCATAAATTCGATCATCAACTCAAGGATATCTCCAATGCCTTTAATAAATTTTTTTTTTTACTAAAATACCCGGCTAGAATTATTATTAATAATTAAAAAACAAAACAAACTAATAAAGTCAAATCTGAAAAAAAAAACAAAATAAGGTAACACGACCCAACAAAGAAAAGAAAAAGCCCAAACAAACTAAAACAAATCTCCAATCAAATAAATCGTAAGACCCTAAAGAAATAGAACTCTTCATGCTCCGATGATCAAAACCCTATATGGAACTTTTCAAGAAAACCTATTCGCCTTAAGTGTAGCTGCCATTTATACCTTTTCGACTGCTTGTTCAATCCGGTTCACGAGGACGCCATCCTCGGCTAGATTCACCGAAGAGATCAGGAAGTCCCCCCAACTGGTAAGTTTCCATACCTGGTTGATGCATCTAGATGCTAGGAAATGAGCCAAGGAATTCCCAAATCTAGCCACATGTATAAAGGAGATGCTTTGGAAAGATTTTTTTAGACCCTAAATGCTAAAAATAATGGCACTAATTTCAGATCTATCCATGCAGTTTGATTCACATTTGCGAATGACAGATCTCGCATCACCTTCCAATATAACAAAAGAAAAACCTTCTTGGATGCCCAATTGGACTACCTATAAGCAAGCGTACGCCTTTGCCGTAAAGGAGGAGTCGATGTCCTTAAGCAAGACGGATTTTGACACTAACACCTGTCCTTGAGCATTGCGAACAACAATCCCAGAGCAAGATACTCTTTGGGCATGATTGAAGGCAGCGTCAAAGTTTATTTTACCAAAAGGTTATGTTAGAGGGGTCCATTCATCTTTGCTGCCAAGACTGGTTCGTTCCTTAGAACACACGCCCTCAATTTCTTTCATGTATTATAGAATCCAGGTAGCAATTCCTTTACCCGTGTGCCATCTCCTCTCCTGTAGCCACTAATTCCTACAAAACCAAATAGCCCAAATTGAGCAGCAAAACAATCTTGTTTGTTCATCAATATAGCAGTGGAAAATCCAGGTAATCCAGATCTAGTAATCTTGATCCAAGTTTGTCAAAACAAAATGTAGTTTTACTTATTTCCAGACTTCACGGATATGTGACATTCACGAAAAAAATGAATTAAATTTTTCGCAAAATTTCCACACCTAGGATAGGAAGCATCGAAAGCGAGACGTCTATATAGTAAGATTGCTAGGGTAGGGATGTAGTGCCACGTAGATCTCCAAATCATAATTTTAATTTTTAAGGGCAATTGTAATCTCCATAGCTTCTTGTAAAAGCATGTAATGTCTATTTGAGTTGTATTTATGATTAAGAATAGTCGTTCTTCTTGTAAAATTTGTTACGTGTTTTGAACATAAATTCTTCGGAAACTCGAATATCATCGTGAACCTCAAGGGATAACGAAATCTTAAGGATTTTCATCACCTCAACATTAGAGATGGTATTTTGAGCCAACTCCCTGTTCCATTCTCTATTCTGCAAATTAGTTAGATTTGACACTAGAATTAGACTATCATCATTAACTGAGTCTTCAATTCTGTGACCATGAGATCCAAGAAGCCAAGCATCATTCCTTATAGAGATTTGATCGCCTAAACCTACCCTCCAACAGAGACCGTTGAACAAAAGTCCCTTAGCCGTGCAAATGCTCCTCCAGTTATAGGAAGGTAAATGTCTTAGGTTTGCTTGAAGAAAGTTTGTATGTGGGAAATATTTCACTTTTAAAACAAAAGATAATAGTGAGTTAGGATAGTTAAGTATGCGCCAACCTTGTTTGGTTAATAAAGTAGTATCAAAACTCATTAAGCTCTTAAAGCCCATTCCACCATACTCCTTAAGGATACATAAATGTTTCCATTCGCACCAGTAGACCCCTTTTTTACCCGCCCCCTTCTTCGACCAAAAGTTTCCCATTATTTGTTCTAAATCATCACACAAAGATTTAGGGAGGATAAAGCACGACATAGAATAAGTGGGGGTGGATTGCAAAATCGATTTGACAAAGTCTTCTTTACCTCTTTGAGACAAACATCGAACACTCCACCTATACACTCTTTGATGGAAATGATCTTTAAGAATTTGGAAAGCAAATTTTTTATTTTTGCCAATTATGGTGGGTAAACTGAGATATCTCTCAGGTTCATTTGAAGATCTCATCTCAAGAATATCCGTCACAGAACTTCTATCACAAGTAGGAGTGTTTGAATTGTAGAAAACTATGGATTTGTCAAAGTTAACACATTGACTCAAACATTTTTCATACTCTTTAAGGATTCCTTTCAACGTATAAGCCCCTCGAACTGTAGCCTTACCGAACAGAATACAATCATCGATGAAAAGAAGATGAGAGATTTAGGTACCACTTCGACTAGCCTTAGCCCTTCTAATTAAGCCTTGACTTATCGCTAATCACATAAGAGCAAAGAGACCCTCACTGCAAATGAGGAAGAAGAATGAACTAAGAGGATCACCTTGACGAAGTCCCTTATTAGGACGAAAACACTCCCTTACTTTTCCATTAATCAGATCTAGTTACAAAACAAAGGAGATGTACCTCATAATAGTATCCACCTATTTCCCAGCAAAACCCATACAAATCATAACTTCTTTGAGAAATTTCCATTCAACCGGGTCGTAGGCTTTACTCATGTCAAGTTTTAGAGCCATAAAGCCTTTTTTGCCAAATCTCTTAGGTCGAAAGGTATGTAAAATCTGATAGGCAAGAATAACATTATCAAAAATTAACCTTTTTAGAACAAAAGCACTTTGGGAGTTATCAATACAGAAATCAAGAACCTCTTTAAACTGACTCATAATGGCTTTAGTGAGAAGCTTGTACAAAACATTACATAAGCTAATGGGTCTAAATTTTGCCATACTATCAAGATTAACACATTTTGGGAATTAAAACGATATAAGTGGTATTGAATGAATCCAAATCTAATCCATCATTCAAAATTTGTAAGCAAAATTTAGAAACGTCATTACCCACAATGGCCCAGCACCTTTGGAAGAACAGTGCAAGAAACTCATAGTCACCGGAGGCCTTTGTTGGTCTCATCTCTCGAATAGCAGTGATCCGCTGTGACATCATAGCAGTTGTGTAAGCGGACACATGTCGATGCAAGTATAGTTGATAGATTAATTCTATCGGATATTGATCCCACATGGAATGGGTTCTTGATGTCTATATGTCAAGGTAATTAAAATTGAGATTAGAGATAATGTGAGTAAAGATGTCAGCGTAATTAAATATGATCTGCACATTAAGATAATTAAAATTGTCAATGTAATTATAAAAGTTAAATATTAGTCCAACTGAAAGTAAATCAAATAGTTGTGAAAGTTTTGATAATTTAAATTCAAAAAAGTAAAATGATGATCAAGTGTAAAAAATTGGAGTAGATCGCTAAATTTACTAAGTCGCAACGCTGGATGCGTCAACAAGGTACTGTATAGATGAATTGTTGCAACAATCAAGCTCCAATGAAATCTTACCAATAATAACTCTCTGTTTAATCAAGACTCAAGTACCCACAATTATCCTATCTCTCGATGTAGGAAATGTTGTGCACTTAAGAACAAGTGATAGAATCTCTTCTAATCTCAAACAGCTCTCGTTGACTTGCTTGTTAATCTAACTTCTCATCGCATCTCTCAATGTCGGTATACTGCAATTTCACTCTCGTGTTTAAAGCAATTAAATCCAAAAAGAAACAGATAAGAAAAATTAAGTAAGAATCAAAGTGATATAAGAATGAAAGATATTCTCATATTCATTCAATTGTCAAGAGTAATTCATTAGCATAAAAGAAGGGTTAACAAATACATCGAAGCTTACTATCTCTAGAGCACTAGGACTATTCTTTAACCTTTCCTCTTGTGCCTGCACCAAGCCCTCCTCGTCAGGAGTTGTTGCTCGTCTGCTCAATCATCTCACCAATCTCCAATAAAACTTCAAAAATATAAAGTAATTGCAGATTTAATTCATTCCCTCTTGATATCTTTCTTCATATTTTCTCCACTATTTACAAGGTTTAGGAATTGTAAATATTCTCTCTTTTCAAATCCAGAGCCAATTGCAGTTGTAAAAGTTTGTTACAATCCAGCTGTGCACTCACGTAGATCTAATGTGAACTTTATGGATCTGCAGATTGTCGCTGCATTTTTGGTCGCGATCTGAAATTTTTAATTGCAGCGACAACGTGTGAAATTATAGCGTTGGTGCTTCCAGATGTATTTGTAGCTTGAATTCACTCATGCAAAGTAAAGATTTTTGTGTCGACATCTCTGGCTGTATATCCAGGCTATACTTGTGGTTGCATTTTGAATTCTTTTTAGCTTTGGTCTTTTGAGATGAACATTGCGCTTACAATTTTAAGACGTAATATATATGCAGCATGTGATGATATTAATGCACAAAAAGAGATAAAATAACAAGATTTTAAACAAAGCATAAATGAGTTATTAAACATAACTATTAAGTATGAAATGCTTAACATGCATGCAAAATATGGTACAAAAGAGAAATAATACACAAATTTAAGGAGAAAATAGGTGTCATTTCTAATGCTATCAAGCACCTACAATCTCTTCTACTGAATAAGGGGTCGTTAGTTTTTTATTAACCTCTTCAGGAATACACAAGTTAATTCTTAAGAGAACATGTGTCAAATCACCGATTCCTTTAGAAGAGAAGAGGTTATGGAAAAAATTACGTGCTATTCTTTCCATTTCCCATCATTAGTAGTAACACAACAGGCTTCATCTTTGAGACTTCGAATTGATTTTTCCTTCTACTTGATGCATAATTATGAAAGAATTTAGAATTTTTGTCTCCCTCTTTCAACCAATAAACTTGGGCTCGTTATTCCTAATAAAGCTCATCCTTATCAATTTCCAAATTTAATTGAATTTTAGTATCAATAATCTGCATAAGAGTATGGTCATTAATATCGCCATGCATCAAGTCTTTCAATTTCTATCTCAAAAGCTTTTTGTGACCCACTCCATCAATCCCTTTTTCACTCTTCCTAACTTGCTAATTAAGTCATCTTCTGGTAGCAATGTCTACTGGTAGCCTGTTGGTAGTGCACTTTGGTTTTTTCTCCATGATTCATGAGTCTCAATTTCTTGCTCTCCTAGGCGTCCATTCTTGCATTGACGATTGGACGGTAGTGTCTCCTTTTCTTTTATTTTGTCCGCTTCTCGATTCTCGATTTAAGCGGTGGGTGGGTCTGTTTTGAGGTGTCTATTAGGGGTCGGTGGTCGGCTTTCTCGTGGAAGGGTGGCTTTCTTGGGGTTGTGTGGTGTTTATGGGGTCTGGCTAGTGGGATGTCATTGCCTCGACTGAGTGGTGCATTGGTGATTTAGCTTTCGTTATTTGGTTAAAAGAGGAGTAGGTGTGTGTTCTTTTAGTTCGATGGGAGTTGATCAATGAAGGATTCTGTCTTTGCAAAGAGGCGGAGCCGATGTGCTTTTTTATCAGGTGTTACTATTTCGATCTTTATTTTCTTTTAACTTTTCGTTAGATTTTTCGGTACAAGAGCCATCGGACTGCTTTAGTCTGTTGAAGAGTGGGTGTTTTGGATTTTTAATCTGTTGAAGTTTTATTGTATTCCTGTTAAAGTCTTGGTTTCTTTCAGGGGTGTCAGCTTTTCCTGGATCGACTATGGTCGGTGTGGGGCTTCGGCGTAGATTCAGTCAAGCTTCAAGATTCTGTTCGTGTGCTGTTTGTTTCTTGATTCTGATTTGTCAAAGGAAAAGTTTGTCGGAGTGACAATTTTAGCCTTTTGACATCCGCAGTAAAGATCGTCATTTTTAAGGGTTCTTTTGTCCTTTATTGCATGCAAATTAGCTTTGTTTCAGATAAAACGTAAAGTTGTGCACGTGATTTTTTTTATTACTGTTTATCATTGTTCTCACGATTTGCTTTGTAGTTTCGCTTCATTTTTTCCAAAGTTACAGGGGTTGGTTTTGGTTGTAGTGGTTTATTATTTTTGGAGTGTAGTTTTTGGTCGTCCGATTGGTGCTGGGCTGGGTGGTTGTTAGTTGGTGGCATATCATGGCAAATGAGATTTGAGAGCTACTGGAAAATCTACAATTCTCAGAAGAATAGTAAAAAAAAGTCTTCTGTAACAATATGGCAACAGAAGGGGAATAGGGGAATGAAGCTTGGCCAGTAGGCAAGTTGCTTTCGAATGAAAAAGTTAACAACTAAGCTATGTATAGAGTATTTCGATTCTCTATGGTATACCAAGGAAGGAGTGAATTTCGTTGAGCTAACAGATGGTATTTACCTGGTGAAGTTTTACTTAGTAGAGGACAGAGAAAGGATATTGAACATGGCCCCATGGCTTTTTTATCAAAACTTGTTTTCTATGGTGCCATTTGTGGAGAACAAAGACTTTTGTGAATATAATTTTGGCTTGGGCCCATTCTGGGTTCGAATATATAATATTCGCTCGGAAAAAAATAAGTATACAGGTGGCAATGGGGGTGGGAGGTGTGGTGGGGAAAGTCTTAGCAATAGATTGGAGGGACAAGGGTAAGGGATAGGTGGAGTTTATAAGGGTTAGGTTATTAATGGATACGATAAAGCCACTAAGGAGAGTTGTCTAAGTGGCGGGTCAAAATGGCAATGAGTTGCTGTGTCTTTTAAAGTATGAACACCTCTCTATTTTTTGCTATATTTGTGGAAAAGTGGGGCACAATACAGTCAAATGCAATCATTATTCAAAGGAAATGAGCTTGAAAGACTACTAGTATGGGAATTGGCTTAAAGTCAAGTTGACTTTACAAGGTCAGAGAGGGGCCCAATAGAGGAACGGGGTTGAGATAATAAAAAATATGAGAGATAAAGAGGGGATAGGGGGAACGCAAACCATGGTCAAGGGATGGAAAGTATGAAAATGGAAAAAATAAGGAAACCACAAAGTCATCGAGAGAAGCCTCAGACTCGTGCTCTTTGACGGGAAGAAGAATGACACTAATGATAAAGGAGAAAGAAGGAAAAAGCAGGAAAAGAAAGAAGAGCCGAAACAATGTTGAGCGAGGGGATGGAACTCTAGTGAGGATGGTTAGAAGGAAATATCAAAAGGTTTTTCACCTTCCAAGGCGGTGACTGGCGACTAGCCCCGCTGCGAGCCATGACAATCTTAAGTTGGAACTGTCGTGGACTAAGGAACCTTGCGACAGTTTTTGAGTTGAGGCAACTCCTTGTTTATTATCTTTCGGATATTATTTTTCTTTGTGAAACTAAAGTTTGGTCTTGTGAATTTGACAAAATATGTAGGCGTTGTAGCATGCATGGATGTTACGTGGTGGATGCAAATGGTCGTAAGGGAGGTTTGGGATGCTTTTGTCGAATGATTGTGATGTTAATATTCAGAGCCATTCTTCCAACCATATTGATAGCTTGATTAAGATCAAGGAGGGTCAGAATCTCAGGTTCACCGGCTTTTATGGTCACTCAGAGTCGAACTAAAGACAGCTTTCATGGGAGCTTCTAAGAAACACTAGCCAAAGGGTGAATGAAGATTGGATAATCGGCGAAGATTTTAATGAGATTGTTGATGACTCGGAGAAGAGCGGTGGGAGGAGAAAATTGAGAGTTGTCGTGGAGGATTTTCGTAAAGTTATTGATGATTTGACTATGGTTGATATCAAACTCGATAAGGGTTGGTTTACGTGGGCTAATAATAGGAGGGCCAAGGTTTTGTGTGAGAGCAGCTTGATAGATATATTGTGTCTCAAAGTTGGTTGCATAAGGTTCCTTTCATGGCCATGAAAGTTATCCAGCAAGCTAACTCCAATCACAATGCCATCATCTTGGATACAATGGGTAGAAAGCCCAAGGAAGAATGGAGAGACCCAAGGCTGATGTTCAGATATGATGAGTGCCGGGGGATGGATACGGATGCAAAAAAGGTTACAAAAAAAGCTTGGAGTTCAAGCAAAGTTGATGTTATTAAAAGCATGGAGGCTACTTTTTTTGCTTGGGCAATGGTAACACCGTAAGTACAAGGACGAAAAAGGTTGGGTGAAATCTCTCTTGAGAGAGATAAACACTTTAGTTGATGAGCAAAGAACAAACAACAGTACTGACAGGTTACGGGAGGCTTGGACGGAGCTGGGTAGACTCTATGTTGTTGAAGAAACCTATTAGGTGCAAAGGTCAAGGATTAAATGGCTAAAAGAAGGTGACAAAAACACACGCTTTTTTCATGTGAGTGTTACGCACAGGAGAAAGAAAAATTTCATAGGGGGCTCTACGATGATATAGGAAATTGGGTCACTCACACTGAAGACATCTGTCGTATAGCTAAGAATTATTTTGTTGATTTATTCACGGAGGGTGGTAACAATAATTTTTCTAATATTGAGACGAGCAAAATAATATGTTGACAAGGAGGTTGACTGAAAAAGAGATCATGGAGGCCTTGGGTCAGATGGACCCGAGAAATGCCTCGGGTATTGACGGGTTGTCCGAATTATTTTTCAAGGAAAATTGGGAGGTGGTTGGGGTTAACGTCCTTCGGTTTCGTGATGAGATCCTTAATGGGAGAAGGGGGTGGCGGATATTAATAAGTCGGATATGGTTTTGATCCTTGAGGTGAAAGAGTCTAAAGACATGATACACTTTCGCCCCATCAATATCTAAAGAGTCCTCTACAAAATCATCGCTAAGGTATGGGCTAATCGATTAAAATCTTGTCTTCACAAGTGTATTAGTTAGAACCAGAGTTCGTTTGTCTCGGGGAGGATGATACATGATAACTTCTTAATTGCGCATGAATTAATGCACTACTTGCTTAGTTCAAAGAACAATCCGAACAAAGGGTTCGTGGATAAGCTCGACATGAGCAAAGCTTACAATCGTGTGGAGTGGAATTTCTTGGAGATGATTTTAATCAAGATGGGCTTCGATAGAGGATGGGTGACCAAGATAATTGAGTGCGTGCAATTGGTGAAGTATCTTATTAAGTGCAACTCTTGACTCTCGAAGGTTATTGTCCCGAGTAGAGGGCTAAGACAAAGAGACCCTCTTTTTCTTTACCTTTTCCTTTTTTGTATGGATGCACTTTCGAGATTACTTTTAATGCTAAGAATAATGGTACTATGCATGGATTAGGGTATGCGGAATAGCCCACGTATTAATCACATGTTTTTTGCCGATGATGCGCTTTTGTTTATTTGAAATAAAATTGAGGACATGGAAACTATTAGGGATATTCTCCATAAATTTGAAATTGTGTCTGATAAAAAAGTAAATTTGGCAAAATCCACTTTATTTTTTAGTCCTAATACCCTTAGGAGCCAAAGACAAAATTTGAGCAACATTTTAGGCGTGAGAACTGTTGAGAATATGGATAATTACCAAGGGTTACCCTTAGTTATTGGAAAAAACAAGACAAATGCATTCAAATATATTATTAATCATTTTGTAAATAGAATAAAGGGGTGGTCAACGATGTTAATGTTTAAGGGGGAAGATTTTTATAAAAGCTGTATTACAATCATTGCCCACTTACATGTTTTCGATTTTCTTATTACCCAGGGGACTTATTTCTGCTATGGTGGCTAAAGTTTGAAATTACTGGTGGGCAAAAAAATAAAGGACGTGGATGGGCTATGCTTAGGTGGGACAGCGTGTGTACCCCCAAGAGGATGGGAGGGCTTGGCATCAAGGACTTGAGGTTGTTCAACATAGCTTTTTTGGGGAGACAAGTGTGAAGATTTGTTAATGACAAAGATACATTATGCTACAAAGTTTTCTCGGCTAAATATTTCCTCGATGGCAATTTTTTAACCACAAGCGTATTGATAAACCCTCGTATGTTGGACTAGTATTTGTACGGTTGCTAAGGATCTCAAAGACGGGTTTGGTTGGCAGATTGGGATGGGGCTTAATGTAAAGCTTAGGGAGCATAAATGGGGGTTCGAAGGCCTGAGCTGGAAAGAGGCTAACATTGGGCAGTTGGGAAGTATGGTGGTGGTGCGTGACTTATGGAAGCATGACATGGCAGCTTGGGAAGGGAGCTTGTGAATAATATATTTGGTGAAGACCTTGGCAACAAAATTAGTAATATTCCTCTTATTAAAACGGTCCAAAGGATAAAATTATTTGGTTCCATTCGCATAATGGCATTTATACTACCAAGGCTGGTTACACGTGGCTCAACTTAAAGAAAATTGGTTATGACCCTCATAGGTATTTTTGGAGAGCTATTTGGAAGATGAGGATGCCTTCTAAGATTCGTGTATTTGCATGCTGCATTAGTCACGACTTACTGCGTACTAATTCTAAGGTTGCCTCGATTAATACTGAGTATAATAACATGTGACCCAGGTGCAACGAAAGGGGTGAAACTTTAACTCATGCATAAAGAGATTGTAAGATGGCCCGTGATACCTTGATGCAAGGAAGTATTGATGATAGAGTACTAAATGCTACGTGGCAGAATCATATTGACTGACTGGAGACCAGCATGTGTGTTTTGGATAGCAAGGCCTTTGAATGTTTCATTATCATCCTTTGGAATATATGGAACGCGAGAAATTTGATGGTCTACCATGGGAAAGTACAGGAGCCTAAAATTACTTGGGAAAGGGCCATCAACTTTTGTAAGGAGTTTCAATTATACAACTTTAATAATGAGGTCATGTTATTTAAGCCCGTGAGAGGTAGTACGTGGAAAAAGTCGCCCCCTGGTTGCATTAAAATAAATATTGACGCTGCATGAGATAAGGGCATGACGGGGATTGGTGTCATTACAAGAGACTCGGATGGATTTGTGCTGGGAGGTTTATTTAGCTTCAAGGATGAGGTGGCTTGTGCGAGGTGGGTCGAAGGGATACTTTTAGTTACGGATTGGACTGGGTAGTTGACCATGAGGTGGATACTTTTATTATTGAGAGCGACTACGCAAGCTTAATTAATAAAATCCTTAGTAAAAATAAGGATATTACGATTGTTGGCTTTATTTTTCAACAGATTAAATGTAAAATAACAGCCTGTAGAAATTATTCTATTAAGTGGTGTCCGCGTAGTTGTAACACAGTTGCAAATAAGATTAGCAAATTGGCGTTAGCCAATAGATGTAATTTTAATTTTGGGATGAATTATCTTAGAGATATCCATAACGATGTAATTGTTGATTCTATTAATTGAGAGGTAATGACATTTTGACCCCTTTTGTTGTCAAAAAAACTTGCTAATTAAGTCGTCATCAGAAGCAAACCATAACTTTTTCACCTCTTCTTCAAATGAATCCTCCAAAGCCTACCAAGCCTCAAAACGGAATCTCCTCTGCAAGAATCCACTAGTACTTTTCTCCAAACGGACTAAAAGTGAACAGTGGTCTGAAAAAAGAATGTGGAACATGCTAGACTGTCGTACAGGGAAATTGCTCCATCCATCTAGAGTTTGCAACTCATTTATCTAATAACTCTCTAATATTGTTCTCAGAAAAATTTCCCCTTTCCCATGTATACCAGATTCCCGAATACCCAACATCAGTCAATTGGCAATCCTCCAAAGCTACTTGAAAAGCTTTCATTCTTCACTCATCCCTCAAAGCACCACCAACTTTTTCAAAACCATAGAGAATTTCATTGAAATCATCGACAACAAACCAAGGGAGGATTTGAACTTATCCTAGCGATCGTAAAAGATCCCAAGACACCATTTTATCTTGCCCATATGGAGAGCCATTGAAACCTATTAGCCTCCATATTACATCCTTTTCGTTTCCCTCCACTTTAACATTAATATGGTTACTTGAGAAAGATCTTACAAACACAGAAGTAGTCACCTTCCATGCCAAGCAAAGACCCCCCTTCGAACTATTACCTGCCACATTAATACAATTTAAAAAATCGAAACTTCTACGAATTTTCTCCATTTAAAAGTTATCAACTTTTGTCTCCTTAAAGAAGATGATCTGGGGATTATATACATTCAGCACATGCCAAAGTTTCCGCATAGTCCGTGGACTCCCCAATCGATGGATGTTCCAACTTAAGAGTTTCATGGCAACTGGTCGGAATGCTCTTTGGTAGCCGTCAATATAAAGTGGGTGATACCAGTAACCTCAATCGTCGAATTACCTAAAACCTTCTTTCCCTACAAGCTGTTTAACTCAACGCCCAACATCACTGAATGGGCCTCCTCAGCACCCTCTCATAACCCAAAATCATAATTTTATCCACTTGCATCTTCTTTAAGTAAATTGAATTAATCGAAGAGGATTCAACAATTTCGTTAGTTTCCAAGCATGTTTTGCGTTTACCCGTGAGACCCAACATTGAATCAATTCCACCTTTAAAATCACGTGCCAGACTTTTCCATTTGGGCCGAGTTTGCTTACCCTTTGAATCCATGCCACTACAACCCAAAATATCTATAATATTTATTTTATCCATACTCTGCACCGCCTTATCCCCCAACCCGTTAGCACTATCAATTTCCCCCAAAGGTGCCGAAGTAATAGGGGATAAGGATATATCTAGCTCGCTAAAATTATGGCGCACTCTATGAGAATTTAGCTTTGACTTAATTTCCACTGGTTCTGACCCCCTGTTCGAGGGAGCAATCGCCTTCACCATCAGATCAATTATCGGCAAACCCCCTTCATATCGCAGTCCCCTCTTCTTACCTCCCCCGTATACAGACATTGATGCATAGATTTTTTAGCGATACTTAAATATGAAAACTTTCTTTACCCACCAATCTAGATTCGGCTTTTAGTATAACACCCTATAATCAGTCCGATTACCGAGCACAAATACTAGGATGCCACACCACCGTCTCACTTTATGCTTACCACATTTTAAACATTTTTTTCACATGAAAATTTTTCTTTTTTATTATCTTACTGTAGTGTTCATATATTTACAAATTCATTCTCATTATGTGTCATACATAATCAAATTAATGTCTAAATCATACCATCATAAATGAAATTTAGGGAAAAACCGTAGAAGTGAATGTGAATCGTGCACCAGGTAGGGTCCCAGAAAAGAGAGGTGAGTCAAATTTGACTGCTTAAAAACCAATCATTTCCTAGCCAAAGCCAATCCTAGACATGCACCTTCTCATTACCACACTTTTCACAGTTATCGAAAAATCAATTTAATGTTTAATAATTCAATCTTACATCGATTTATCAACTATCAAATAATTATCATATAAAACAAACCTCAAATAAATATTTTCAAATCTATAATGGCATGCAAATAACTTAAAAGAACATAACAAAAAACCAATATAAATCCATCGTAAATCCTAGCACATTGCCTTAGGTTCCCAAACCATAAATAACTTATAAACCTACTAATAAAAGTAAAAAGGTTGACTTGACTTAGATCACCCTCAAGACCACACCGACACTAAGAATCTACAATGGTTAAATCACAATCAACCACAGTTTATGATAATTTAGCTGTTGAGATTATGAAACATATAGTGAGCTCTATCATCACACATTGGATATGCGGATCTCCAACACATCAACACTGAACTCATAAAGTCGAAACATATCCCATAAGTGAAGCACATATCTAACACTCTTCAACACACCAAAAATATCCCGCTGAATGGAGCATAGCTCATATTCCCTTATCTCTCCAACATGTCACTAGGTCTCAATGCTGCACATATAACATAAACTTGAGTACTCACAATCTGATGGCATGCCAACTATATCCAAAGGTCTTATAAGATCACAAAGTTAAAATATCCACATTATTATTAATACATATTTTTATCATATATTCACTGCATATTCACTTTATTATCACAATATAATCAGTTACATGACATGAAGAACATACCCATATACTCACTTTCACAACAGTCATCACAAGCTTATAGCATATGTCACAACATCTCATATTTGTTCACAATATCATATCTTAATTCTTTAAGCACAAATCACGTTAATATTTAATCATAAATCATATTAATATTTAATCACATTAATATTTGAGCACAAATCATATTAATATTTAAGCACAAATTGCATTAATATTTAAGCACAAATTGCATTAATATTTAAGCACATATCATATTAATATTTAAGCATAAATCACATTAATTTAAGCACAAAGCACATTAATATTTAAATACAAATCACATTAATATTTAAACACGTCACATTAATATTTAAACAAAAGGCACATTAATATTTAAGCAAAAATAATATTAATACTTAAGCACAAATTACATTAATATTTAATCATAAATCATATTAATATTTAAGCATAAATATAAGAACACTTTTACACTCGAAATTTAGAGTAGGGGTTTAGGCTATCTCTAAATTCCCAAATATATAATGAATCATCTATGAGTAGCGATTCCAAAACACTCACCAAATATACGCTTTCTTTAAAAAACTTGAAAGCTTAGACAAGCTTTCCTTTGCCTTTATCTTTGCTTGTTGAAGGTCCTATTGATTCCGACATTTCAACCACACATATCACACAAATACATAAGGAAAAACCAATCATCCACACATCTCATACAATCATAAACAATAGCCTAAGCTATGTTCTCTTAAATTGAAACCTTAAACCTAGCTAGTAAACTTTAAACTCTAATATATCGGTCTACACTTAATCTTTTCGCATGAAATGAATTCCGTTCATCTACATATTTAGCCACGACAGATTCTCAACCTCTAAACCACACAAAACTACACGTTTTAAAATACTGAAAATTTTCGACACACAATGGCTATAATAACGAAAATTCATTAAAACTCAAGAAATACTTAACGAAACTTCAAAGTAACTTTAGAAATCTTATAATCATATTAAAACAAGTTGAAAAACACTTTAATATCAAGTTTTTATTCACAAACCCGAATTTCACCATTAAAGATCCTATTTTTGGCTTTTATTCAAAACTTGCGTTTTAATGACTAAAAGCTTAGTTTAATGGACTAGATATCATTTAAAACTCATAGGAAAATGATTGGTTACCTTTTCTTGAAGAAAAATGAGCTTTGACACGAATATGAAAAAACCAACATTTGGAGAAGATGATGAAGAAGATGAATGTGATGAAAGTTTTTTGGTGTTTCTCTTAGTTTTTATAGGCATTTACACTACGTTTGATTCGCTGTAATGGAATAGAGCTGTAATGTAATCAGAAATTTAGTTGTTTGGTTGAATGAAATGGAATAAAGTTGTATTAGTATTTTTGTGTTTGGTTGAATGGAATGGCGTTATAATACCATAAGAAAAAAAGGCTTAAATGACTAGAGTACCCTTAGCAAAATTTTTTAAGGTAGATGATTATTGTTATTAAATTTTAATAAGATTATTATTAAACATAATTTAATAAAATAATAAAAAATTAATTATATTTTAACGTAATTATTATTAAATACAATTTAATAAAATAATATATAATTTAGTAACATTTTTAATATAATTATTATCAAAGCTTGCATTTTTTTATTGTTATGTTAGTAAAAGTATCACTAGAAGTTAGATTGTATTTTATCTCGTTTATTTAAAAAATAGACAAATTAATTATTGTTTGTTAGATCATTGATCATTTCTATTAAAAATTAACATTACAGATAGAGTTACATGATGTGTGTCATGTGTGGCTCATTCTGAGACACAAAAACAAATTTTTAATAGTAAAAATATATGAATTTTTTAACAGAAAAATCAATTTACTTTTTGATCTAACGTAGAAAAACCAATTTGTCTAGTTTGTGAGTAAATGAAGTAAAATACAATTTAACTCTTAATACAATGGCCTCCATATGAAATTTACCTTTATTGTTATATGTTATGTTACAAAATAGTATATGTCGTTATATAAGGCATTATTTTCAAGCTAACAACAGTACCAACAAAAAGGGCACTAATTGTTCATTAGTTGATAATATTGCGTACTTACAAGCCTACAGGCTACTTTCAGTGCAAAAATCCAAATAGATTTTGTAGTCTTTCAAAATACCAAAGGACCATAACCTATAAACCTTGAAACAAATCTGTAAACCCATTTGTATTCATTTTCCTATGCATTCAAAAGTCAAATGACTTCTTACAGTGTGGTTAAAGATGGCATATGATCGATGCTTGTCTAAATCCTCCAAACATCTTGTCCTTTAATTGCTTAAAACTATACCGCTAGCTAAGTTCATAATTCTGCATCAACATGTTCTACTGTCTCTATGCTTTTATGGATTTTAGCATGAGCATCACACATGTAGTTCATTTGCTGAGGTACATTCAGCTCATGAGAGTGTTTTTGTTAGAAGATATCATTCCTCTGTCTGCCATGTTGAGAGTGGGTTGGCTTCACTGTTACCTTTCCTGCTTTTCTTACCTGAATAACATAGCAACAACAGCAACAATGATAATGCTAGAGAGACTCTCATTTGGTTACTAATGCACTAACATGAGGAAAAAGCTTATTTATTACATTATGTATTACAGTAGTTGGACATAAAATAAAGAATAGTTGTACAAACTTAAACTGAATTTTCTTACTAACCCATATGATCTTGGAAAAGAAGTTTGTCCCATTCAAAGCCAATGCCTTGTTCACTGAGTCCTTGTTGGAAAAGGTAATGTATGCAGACCTGGTGAGCCGAAGTTAGGTTTAACCCGCCCGCAAAATACATGATAAAGTGTGGAATGCAACACAATATCTCAGGTGACATCCGTACCATTTTTGTTCAATAGCTGATGTGTCAATCAACTTAATAACTTTGTTAATGGATCCACAGTTGACAAAGTAAGATCTCAGAGCATCTTGAGTGGCTGCAACATGAACCTAAAGCTTTTTTTAACTACAAGGAATTACTCCCACAAATGTCTCAGATTTAACAGTAGCACGTTGAAAAATAGTTCCCACATAGGACATTAGAGACAAAGTCACTGCTGTTGTAGGTGAATCTATAGTGTTAATTATACTCTGGTTAATAGAGCTACCTTGATGATAACAATCAAATGATAGGAATGCATGGGTTTGACATAAAACTATACCAATAGAGTTATTTTATTACTCGATTTTATGGACATAATATGCTGATAAGTCCACATTGACAATCAAGATGTGATAAAATAACATAATGTGGGCTATACTGACAAGTTTTTATTAAAAGGGATGGAATAAAGAATGATAATTGGCATTCTATTATAACCTTTGACAGGATGAAGCATCTATAAGTCACTACAATCATAATAGAAGAATCAGTCAGCCAATCCTCCCTTCCAATTCAAATTCATCCAAGATTAAATGAAAACCAAATGTATGATTGAAGTTTCAAATACCTTTAGCTGTCTGTCAAATCATTCTGGAAAGGAATAAATTACATAAAGAAGAAACAACCCACCACAGTGCTTTCCTAAGCACAAATATCACACAAGTGAAAGAAAAAGAATTTGTTACAACAACCAAAGAAAACTAAATTCCAAGGTAAAAGATGTATGACTCAGAAGTGATTCATCTCACCCACATTTGTCACAAATACTGTCCTCGACTCAACCCCTTCCTTAATCAAAGCATCCATTGAAATAAACACACCCAGGAAATTAAATAAATAGAATCTACATTGAAGAAATACTCACAGCATCTTTAATAAAAACTGAAGATGGAGCTCCTTTCCACTCGGGATCAATGTCTGGAAATATTTGCCTTATATCAGGTAGGCCTAAAGCTCCCAATATTGCATCCACAACACAATGAAGCAGTACATCTCCTGTAACATATTAATCCCAAATGCAAAATTATGGGAATTTTAAATAAAAATACAAAATCCAATCAAAATCCAAAATAATAAGAAAATAGTAAAAATAAAATAAATCCACCTGATTTGATGTAGCTTCTGTTGTTAATGAAGGTGAGGTTGAAGGAAGAGAGGAAAATGAAAGAACAAAAGAAAAGAGGCTTAGAGGGGATTAGTGAGAAATTGGAAAGGATAAAAATGAAACAACCTTGATTTTCTAAACAACGAATGAGCATTCAGTAGGGAGGGGAGGAAATAGAAAAAGCATTTTTTTGCTACATAAGGCTATAATGGAATACAATCGTAATGAGTATTTCATTCAACCAAACAAGGGTTTGTGGTGGTCCCATTGAATAGAGTTGTAATGACTATTCCATTATATTGAACCAAACATGGTATTAAGATTTTAAGGTTATTAGAATTCAAAGGAAATTAGAAGTTAATAGTATAAATCAATTGAGAGAGATGGAAGAGCAAGGGATGACAAACACAAATACTTGGGGCTTTTTTAATGTGAAAAAAATAAGTGAAAGTGGGGTTTTTAGGTTTATTTTTAAAGTTTGGTTAAATTGCTTCATGAAAACTCTCAATTTTGACTCTTTTACAAATCAGTCCTATTTTCAAAATTAAAGGTATTTAAAACTCATTTTCAAAAATTAATTTAATATCCTAATAGTCATTGTCGAAAATATTATCGGTTACCAAGCTTATGAAATTTTGAACATATTTGGGCTAAAATTTCTATTTTACCCTCAAGACTTCTAGGTCCAATTTTGGGGCGCGACAATTCTCCTTCTCTAAAAAGAATTTCGAGTATGCAAAAGGGTTCATAGTGCTCATTTTTCCATTCTGGATCCCACAATTCAAGCAAAAATACAATATACAAGTGCACCCATAATAGCTGTAACACCCAAAACCTGAAAACCATCGTCGATTAGGGTTTCGATGTTTTAATATTCATTTATCACTATTCAATTTCAACATGATATTATTCGAATTTACTTTTATTAAAGAATTTTCATTCCACACGTTACATATCATTATTTGATTATAAACACAATTCAACAAGGGTAAAAGGGTCATTTCCAACATTTTTGAAGACTTCTACCAGTACACGTTGGACAAGTATCGGTAGTTGTCAAGTCAGTAAACAGTACAAAAATAGTGCAGACTTCTACCGATACAAGTGACTCTTCTACCGATACTAAAAACTCCAAAGAGTTAAAAACCTTACCCTACTATTTCTACCGATACATGTAGGTGATACTACTGATACTTCTAAACTTTTGACTACCGATACTTGTTATTCATTTATCGATACAATCCAAGTCAGTGATAACCTCTCTCCTGCCCTGTACTTCTACTGATACATGCATGGGTTCCACCGAAACAAGTATGTAGAATCATAAGAATCATACCAAGACATAAGTTTATCAACACAAACATACATAACTCCAAATATGCATTAATCCAAAACATATCATACATAGTTTATAAGTCATTACATAGCATTTTTAAGTCTATACTCTAACATACATTACATGCATTTCCACATTCAACATGCCATCAACAATATAAGATTTTACCATCTCTATTACGAAAAAAAAAACAAAAGATAACATCATCCTAGTACATGCCATAAGACCGAGTGATGTAAAAACTACCAACAAGCTCATGATAGTGTGACTTCGGAGAGATGACGATGATACAATCTTCAATCAGCAAACGATCTACACAACAATGACAACATCTTTGGTAAGCTTCATAGCTTAGAAAGTTCGATGGTTAAAGGAGTTACCAACATTGTAATAAGCGACTATAGCTCAACCGAGCCAAGATAATCCCATTGTTCTTGAGTTAAATACAACTTCATTTCCTTGTCTATAACTTTCTATTTCTAGTACTCGATGGTGCTCACATGAGTTAACATATGTAGTACCCTAACAATCAGTACGGTGTCTGTTTGTAAACTATTCCCTAACGATGCTGCTCACACGAGCTGTTGGTAGTATGCATAAAGCATAAGTCCCAGCCATTGAAGGGCCTATAATCCATTTAGGATTGACATCTCTTTTTCGAATCATGATACTGCTCACACAAGCTGTCGAGGACTCGTAACATATGTGGTACCCCAACCATCGTGTCGGTACTTTTTCAAAGGCATAAAGCTTACTATCTCTTTCGTTTCATTTCCTCGATCTCTTAAATTTCAAATGCTTCCAATTGCTAAATAATGAAAATATGCATACAAGAAATATTAAGTAAAATTTACATTACGAACTTACTGGACTGGATTGCAGTTGAGAAAGACTTTAGTGACTAATCCGCTAATTTCCCTTTTCTACGATCTGTAGCACGACCGTAGTCTACATCCACAAATCATTCAATTTCTTGCATTAAAACACTCATTCAGATCATATAACATAATTTGGTCCCATTTGGTGAAATTATGATTTTACCTCTAACCTTTTACTTTTATTCATTTTAGTCTTTAACCACGATACATGCAAGATTTTCAACAATGACAAGTGTCATAATATTTGACAGATTCACAAATTAGTCTTTACATAAGCTAGATTAAGTTAATATAGACTCAAAAACATAAAAATTACTAAAAAGGATAAAGATTTTCTTGCCCAAATCAAAGTTCAAAGTGTCAACAATGGAAACCCTAGTTTTCCTTAGTCTTGCCTTGGAGGAGATGAAGAAATAGGTGAAAAATCCCATTTTTCTCTTTCAATTTCATATATATAGTCAATGGTAATTTTGTAGATATTTATACTTTCATAATTCAAGTTTAATTAATCCCTTTTTAATCTTAATCAACCTATTTACCCTTAATACTAATCATGGTAATCCACTCACTAATAGTTCTTTGGCTAATTTATTCATTTGGTCCTTCTAATAAATTATCTCTACTTTTACACCTATTACAATTTAATCATTTCTACTTAATTAACTATTTAAACAATAGAATTTCCTTACCACATTTTAATACGATCCTAACGAAGTCATAAATATTAAAATAAATAAACTAACAACTTGACTCGTCGGAATTGAGATCCCAAAATCACTATTTTCGACACAATTGAATATCGAGCTGTTACAACTCTTCCCCCTTAGGGAAATTTCTTCTCGAAATTTCTTACTAGTGAACAGGTTAGGGTACTGTGATCTCATCGAAGCTTCTGTCTCCCATGTAGCTTCTTCAAGCCCGTGTCGGTTCCATAATACCTTTACTAATGGTACCCTTTTGTTTCGCAACTCTTTTACCTCACGAACCAGGATCTTAACCTGTTCTTCTAAATACGACAAATCTGGCGGTAACTCAACCTCACAAGGTACAATCACATGGAAAGGATCTGATCTATACCGTCTCAGCATCGAAACGTGAAATACATTATGAATCATCTCTAGTTTCGATGGAAAGCCAACTTATATGCTACAGGACCAACCCGTTCAATGACCTTGTACGGCCCGATATATCGCGGACTCAACTTTCCTTTTTCGCCAAACCATAACACTTTTTTCCAATGTGAAACTCTTAGGAAAACTTGGTCTCCCACTGCAAATTCTATATCTTTTCTTTTAAGATCTACATATGACTTCTATTGGTTAGACGCTGCTTTGAAACAATAACGAATTACCAGCACTTTTCCCTCAGTCTCATGAACTAAGTTGGTGCCAATCAACTTAGGCTCACTTAACTCTAACCAATACAAAGGTGTTCTGCATTTTCGACCGTATAATGCTTCAAATGGTGCCATTTTAATACTAGACTGATAGTTGTTATTATATGCAAATTCTACCAATGGCAGATATTTTTTCCAGCTGCCCTCAAATTCAAGTATATAGCACAGTAGCAAATCTTCAAGAATCTATATCACTCGCTTTGATTGACCATCCGTTTGCGGATGATATTCAGTGTTGAAATTCAGCCTAGTTCCTAAAGCTTCATGCAACTTACCTCAGAACCTCGAGGTAAAACGTGGATCTCTATTAGAGATAATAGATGCTGGTACTCCCGTGTAGTCGTACAATCTCGATCACATATAATTCGACCAGTCTCTCAAGTGGATAATCTACCCTGATGGGGATGAAGTGAGTTGACTTTGTCAATCT
This sequence comes from Kokia cookei, assembly GCA_039519145.1. Classification (NCBI taxonomy): domain Eukaryota; kingdom Viridiplantae; phylum Streptophyta; class Magnoliopsida; order Malvales; family Malvaceae; genus Kokia; species Kokia cookei. The sequence goes on along the minus strand of CM076903.1, from coordinate 26,025,346 downwards.
GTCTACAATTACCTAGATCGAATCTTTCTTTCTTGGTGTTACCGGGAGTTCTGTGACAAAATCTATCGTAACCTACTCCCACTTCCATTTCGGGATGAAAATTGGCTATAGTAACCCAGATGGTACTTGCTGACATATAAAGTATCTAGTCACAAACTCTAAAATTTCTCGTTTCATACTTGGCCACCAATGCATTTTTTTCAGGTTATTGTACATTTTCACACTTCTCGGGTGATTGGAATAAGTGTTGCTGTGAGATTCCGTCAAAAGGTCTCGACTCAAATCTTAGTCACTGGGAACACACACTCTGTCTCTGTAATACAACATACCCTCTGTTTCTACTATAAACCCTATAGTGGCATCACTCTGTATTTGCACCTTTTTAGCTATAAGCTTTGGATCACTTCCTTGAAGTTCTCGAATCCCCTGTAAAAATAAGTGTCTTGTCTTGAGTTTAGTAGTGACAAAACACTTTTTTCCAAAGACAACCAGGCATGCAATGCTCTAAATGCAAACAACGATTTTCGACTCAAGGCATCGGCAACAACATTAGTCTTTCCTAGGTGATAGTTAATCACAAGGTCGTAATCTTTTAACAGCTCTAACAATCGACACTATCGTAAATTCAACTCCTGTGTATACCTCAAACTCTTATAGTCAATAAACACATGACATCTCCCAATAAAGGTAGTGACGCCAAATCTTTAATGCAAAGACTATAGCAGCTAACTCTAAATCATGAGTCGGATAATTCTTTTCATGCGGTTTTAACTGTCGAGAAGCATAAGCTATCACTTTCCCATCTTGCATCAAAAAACACACCCCAATCCGCTTAAAGATGCGTCACTATAAACAACAAACTCTTTCTCGACTTTGACTGCGTTAGGATCGGAGCTTCAGTTAACAACTTTTTTAACTGATCGAAACTTTGCTGACACTTATCAGACCAAACGAACTGAATATTTTTCTATAGCAACTTTGTCATCGGTAAAGCTATGATAGAGAAATCTTTCACGAACCGATGATACTAACCTGCCTATCCCAGGAAACTGCGTACTTCGGAGACATTCTTCGGTACTTTCCAATTGAGAATAGCTGAACTTTGCTCGAATCAACCCTTATTCCTTCCGAAGATACAACGTGTCCCAGGAATCCAACCTCATACAATGTGTCCCAAGAATCCAACTTATCGAAACCAGAATTCACATTTACTAAATTTTGCATACAATTGCTTTTCTTGTGAAATCCGTATCATCTCTTTCAAATGCTGAGTATGCTCTGATTCTGTCTTGGAGTAAATCAATATGCCATCAATAAATGCAACCACAAACCTGTCCAACTGAGACTGAAATACTCTATTCATCAAATCCATAAATACTGCAGGGGCGTTAGTCAACCCAAATGGTAGAACCAGGCACTCATAATGCCCATACTGAGTCCTAAATGCCGTTTTCATTATAATGCAGTCCTACACTCGCATCTGATAGTAACTTGATGGAAGGTCTATCTTGGAAAATAAGATTGCACCCTTTAGTTGATCAAATAACTTATTGATTCGAGGCAACGGGTACTTGTTCTTGATTGTCACCTTATTCAACTACTTGTAATCTAAACACATTAGCATTAATCCATCTTTCTTTTTCATGAATAACACGGGCACACCCCAAGGTGATATGCTAGATCATATGAACCCTCTATCTAACAATTCTTACAACTGAGCTTTCAGTTCTTTCAACTCGATTGGTGTCATTCTGTATGGTGGAATTGAGATCGGACTGGTACTAGATAACAAATCAATACCAAACTCTACTTCTCTGGTTGGTGGCAAACCCTACAATTCTTTTGAAACACATCTGTATACTCATTAACAACTGTTACCTATTTCAACTCTGTTCTCAAATCCCGTATATCAAGTATGTATGCCAGGAATGCTTTACAGCATCTACGAACCATCTTCTGTGTCAAAATAGCTAAAATCACCCTAGTTTCACTGATCAATCTGCCAAACTCAACTGTAATCACTTCACTAGTCGGGCATTTCAAACTAATCTGTCTTTGCTTGTAATTTACTATTGCATCGTCTCAGATAACCAATCCATACCCAAGATCTCGTAAAACTCGGTGAATGGCAATAACATTAGATCAGCAGAAAATTCACAGCCCTGAACTTTCAATGGACATTTACGACATACCAGGTTAACAACGACATTATGACCTAACGGGTTCGTGACTTGCACATCAAATTCAATCGACTCAACAAACAATTTCTTATCAGTAGCTAAGGCAGTACAAATATATGAATGAGTCGATCTTGAGTCAATCAAAGCACACACAATATCATTAAAAAGATAGAATATACCAGTCACCACATCAGGAGCACTAGCCTCTTCTCTAGCTCGGATGGCATAAGTCCTTGCAAGTGCTCGAGCTTTTGACCTATTTACATTATCTCTGTTTTCATTTCGATTTCCACCTGTATTGCTATTCTGCCCCGGGTGTTTGCCTTTCTATGATGTCACTGAAGGGTTAACCCTTCGATCTTCCTTTGTTTTAGAATTCATCGGACAATTTCGCACGAAGTGATCGGTACCTCCACATCGAAAACAAGCTCCCTTAATCAACCGACATTCACCTGAATGAATTCTTTTACAATGCTCGCACACCGGTTTTGGCACATTACGAACACTGGCCACACTGTCAGCTGGCCGATTTTGAAATCTAGATTTTGGTGGTCCTGATTGACTCCTACTCAAAAAGCCGGAAGAAACTGCTTCTCAAACTTCGCTATCTTTGATTTTATTCGGTGGTGGCATTGAGAAGGTTCTAGTAGGAGTCTTCTTCCCAAAATCTCAAACTCTCTTCTCTTTTTGTTTCTTCTGGTTGTATACTTCCTCAATTTTCTATGTCCTGTCTGTCAAAACGACAAATGGCCATTTTTTTGAATCACCTACCATCATCTTTATTTCAATCGTTCAACCCATCCTCAAATCAAACACACATAGCCTCGTCTATAGGTACAATCTTCCGTGCATATTTGTTGAGAAGTACAAACTCCCGTTCATACTCTGTTACAATCTTGTTTCTCTATCTCAACTCTAGGAATTCTTTCTTCTTTTTATCCAAGTACCTTTTGCTAACATATTTCTTTTTAAACTCCGTGTGGAAAAATTCCCAAGTAACCTTGTTTTCCAGCATCGCTGCTACAATCATTGCCCACCAATTATAGGCTTCATCTTTTAACAACGAAATGACACACCTCATAAAATCTTCAGGCAGACAGGTCATTCCATTTAGTACCCTCTGGGTGTTTTCCAACCAATACTCAGCTCTGGATGAATCATCTTCTGCATTCTCACGAAATTCTTCTGCCCCATGCTTTCTTACCTTCTCTATCGGAATACGTCGCCTCTGTTCTATAACCGGAGGAGGTGGAGGCATTACGGGAGGTGTCGCAGGTTGAGCAGTAGGCTCTATAGCTGGGGGTGAAAGAGGTGGCGCCATACGGTTGTTTTACATAAAATTTTAAAACCACTGCCCCATTTAGCCGAAGAACATGTTTTTGGCTTCGCTTTCTGTCATCGACAAGATAGATGCCCCATTACTAGTCCCGAAATCACTCGTTGGTTATTGTTGTTTACTTTGTTGGTTTCCTCTCTTTCAGAATCAAACATCTTTACTTTTATCTGCAAAAACTATGGTTAGATCGGATTCATCTGTATCACACTAGCACAGGTTCATATGATAAGTACTAGTAAATCATGTAATACAATCATAAATGTCAGAGAAATGGCTAAATCGTAAGTTCTAATACCACTAAATGTAACACCCAAAACTCGAAAACCATTACCGGTTAGGTTTCCGATGTTTTACTATTCATTTATCACTGTTCAATTTCAACATGATATTATTCAAATTTACTTTTACTAAAGAATTTTCATTCCACACGATTCAACAAGGGCAAAAAAGTCTTTTCTAATATTTCTAGAGACTTCTACTGGTACCTATTGGACATGTATCGGTAGTTGTCAAGACAGTAAACAGTACAGAATAGTCCAGACTCCTACCGATACAAGTGATAATTCTACCAATACAAGTGACTCTTCTACTGATACAAGTCTTACTTCTACTGATACTAAAAACTCCAGAGAGTTAAAAACCTTACCCTCTATTTCTATCGATACATGTAGGTAATATTACCGATACTTCTAAACTTATGACTACCGATACTTGTTATTCATTTACCGATACAATCCAAGTTAGTGAATAACCTCTCTCCTGCCTTATACTTCTACTGAATCATGCATGGGTTCTACCAAAACATTTATCATATAAAACAAATCTTAAATAACATATTTTCAAGTCTATAATGGCGTGCAAATAACTTAAAAGAACACCAAAAAACAATATAAATCCATCATAAAACCTAGCATATTGCCTTAGGTTCCTAAATCATAAATATACTAATAAAAGTAAAAAGGTCAACTTGACTTGGATCACCCTCGAGACTACACCCGCACTAAGAATCTACAATGGTTAAAAAGGGAGTGGGTGAGCTTAACAATCTCAGTGAGTGCCTAGAATAACCACTACATAAACGATCATCATGCATCAACCCAAAAATCAAACAACATGTTCATATCATCTTTCTTGTTTTTATTTTCATACAGTTTTTAGCATACTATATACAAGCATATTCAATCATATACACATATAATCACAGTCAAACACAATTTATGATAATTTGGTTATTAAGATTATGAAACATATAGTGAGCTCTACCATCACAAATTGGATACGTGGATCTCCAACATACCAACACTGGACTCATAGAGTCGAAACATATACCATATGTGAAGCATATAGCTAACACTCTCCAACACACCAAACATATCCCATTGAATTGAGCATAGCTCACATTCCATTATCTCTCCAACATGTCCTATGGCATGCCAACTATATCCGAAGGTCTCATAAGATCATAGGGCCAAGATATCTACATTATTATTATTACATATTTTTATCATATATTCACTGCATATTCACTTTATTATCACAATATAATCAGTCATATGACATGAAGAACATACCCACATATTTTCTGTCACATGACATGAAAAACATACCCACGTACTCACTTTCACAATAGTTATCATAAGCTTATAGCATATGTCACAACATCTCATATTTGTTCACAATATCACATCTTAATTCTGTAAGCACAAATCACATTAATATTTGAGTACAAATCATATTAATATTTAAGCAAAAATCATAGTAATATTTAAGCACAAATCACATTAATATTTAAGCACAAACCACATTAATATTTTTAAGCATAAATCACATCAATATTTAAGCATAAGTCACATTAATATTTGAGCACAAATCATATTAATATATTAAGCACAAATCACATTAATATTTGAGCACAAACCATATTAATATTCAAGCATAAATCATATTAATATTTAAGCACAAATCACATTAATATTTAAACAAAAATCACATTAATATTTAAACACACACTTACACTCAGAATTTGGAGTAGAGGTTTAGGCTATCTCTATATTCCCAAATACATAATGAATCGTCTATGAGTAGTGCTTCCAAAACACTCACCAAATATACACTTTCTCTAAAAAACTCGAAAGCTTAGACAAGCTTTCCTTTGCTTTTATCTTTGCTTGTTGAAGGTCCTATCGATTCCGACACTTTAACCACACACATCACACAAATGCACAAACAAAAATAAGTTATCCACACATCTCAATACAATCATAAACAATAGTCTAAGCTATGTTCTCTTAAACCGAAACCTTAAACCTAGTAAACTTTAAACTCCAAAATATCAGTCTACACTTAATCTTTTCGTATAAAACAAATTCTGCTCATCTACATATTTATCCACGACATATTCCCCAACCTTTAAACCACACAAAATGACACCTTTTAAAATACCGAATATTTTCAACAAATAATGGCTATAATAACAAAAATTCATTAAAACTCAATAAATACTTAATGAAACTTCAAAGTAACTTTAGAAACTTTCTAATCATGTTAATACAAGTTGAAAACACTTTAATATCAAGTTTTTATACAGAAACCCGAATTTCACAATCAAAGATCCTATTTTCGGCTTTTATTCAAAACTTGTGTTTTAATGGCTAAAAACTTAGTTTAAAGGGCTAGATATCATTTAAAACTCATAAGAAAATGGTTGGTTACCTTTTATTGAAGAAAAAAGAGCTTTAACACGAATCTGAAAACCCCACGTTTGGAGAAGATGAATGTGATGAAGGTTTTTGGGTGTTTCTCTTTGTTTTTATAGGCATTTAAGGTTTTAGGGTTATTAAAATTCAAAGAAAATTAGGAGTTAAATGTATAAATCAATTGGGAGAGATAGAAGAGCAAGGGATGACAAACACAAATACTTGAGGGTTTTTAACGTGAAAAATATAAGTGAAAGTGGGGTTTTTAGGTTGATTTTTAAAGTTTGGTCAAATTGCTTTATAAAAACTCTTAATTTTGATTCTTTTACAAGTCATTCATATTTTCAAAATAAAAGCTATTTAAAACTCAGTTTCAAAAATTAATTTAATATCCTAATAGCCATTATCGAAAATATTATCGATTACCAAACTTATGAAATTTCTAATACATTTGGGCTAAAATTTCTATTTTATCCTCAAGACTTCTAGGCTCAATTTTGGGGTGTGACATTTAGTGCAATAGAATATTGGAACTAGCCATCATGCTTCTTTTTCTCCTCTGTTGTAATGCTACCACAATCCTGGACACCATGTCCCATTCTGCCACACCCAAAGCAAAAAATTGGTAAATTTTCATATTTAAATGGAACCCAAACCTTCTCCTTCGAGTCCACTAACACAAAAATTCCTCTTCAGAGAGGCTTTATGTATCCATCTCAATCCGCATCCTACAAAACTCTCCCTTAAATTTAGATCGGAGGATCCCCTAAATGTCGCTCCAACCGCATGGGCACTTTTTTATCACACTCCATAGGATAGAGACCAACCTTTAGCCATAAAGGAGTCTCAACTAACCGAATCCGAGAACGGTCAAAATATTCAGTTAATCTGTCAAAAATAACAACTTGCTTTCTAAAATGCCAAGGTCTCCCTTCTAAAATTGTTTCCAAATCATTTTCATCCTCAAATTCAATCAAGAACAAGTTTTGCCCTACTATTTTAATATCAAACTTCTTCTTTGTCTTTCAAATACTCTTCATTTACGCACGAAAACTGTCGAATTATAGGATTTCTTCGTCCAAATAGAACAAACTAAAGTGGGATTAGTAGCAGGAACTAATCAAGAACTTTTAACTGAGAGTTTAACCATCTTCTCCTCCAAAAAAGAAACCTCATCCCTCGTCATCTCATGACACCTAGATTACCTCTCCTCTTTGCCCCAATCACAACCACCCTATTTTTTTGGAACACTAAGAGGGAGAAATATTGACCTTTTTGCAATGCCTTTAATAAGTTAGTTCTATTTGTTGTCTCAACCACGAGAAACCAATCTCCCCTTAGTTGTTCGATAATTAAGAGACAACTCGTTTGAAATTACTTCTCTAACCAATAAATAACCTTATAATTCAATTCCCAAGATTTGATTTACTGACAACACTAAAAACAAGAGAGACCTAATTCTAACCAACAAACTATCTCCAACAGGATTTATTTAAGCCAGATCACACACTCACATTACATAATCATATACTATGACAAAAAAAATTATGTACTTCATCAAAAGTATTAGAATGAATTAAGCAATTACAGATTTAATTATTCTATTTAATAAGGAAATTATTCTAAACTATCAAATACCAATCGGATATTTAACAAATTTGAATAATTGTAATTAAAAAAAATGATGTGTGAATAATAAAAACAAAAAAAAAGCACAAATTAAGTCTCATGATGTTAAACTAAGCTTTTTTTGATAAAGTATTTTGATATCAAAAATTAAAATATTTTTTAATATAAGTTAAAATTGACAAAATTATTTATCAATTCAAAATCTAAGAGATAGAATTTAAACTTCTATCATAAACTCTTTGAAAAGTTTGAAACAATTTGAAAATCATGTTAAAATGATTTTAAACATTTCAAAATAATTTGAACTAAGTCAAAATCATTTTAACCCTTCAAAATGTTTTACAAACAAGTCAAAATAGCTCCAAGCCAAAAAGTATCCATACCTTTTTGGCTAAGTATCGATAATTCTTGAAATATCGATACCCTTAAGAAATTAGAGACCAAACTTGCATTTTGTTTTGACAACGCTTGAAAAATATCGATAAAAATTTATAGGTATCGATAATTTCTAAAAAACATCGATACCCTTGCTCAAAAACAATACCAAAAGTGCATTCTTTTTTTCACAAACCCTAGGAGGTACATATCCGATATCGATACCTTTGGGAGAAGGTACCGATAATTTGTTTTTGGTATCGATCTTTACTCAAGTGTATTTTCATTTTATTGTGAGCTAAATTTGCAAACAATTAGATCTTGTTAGGATTATCTCTTGTTTGCTAATTTGTACCTCTTTTGAGAGAATTTGAGACTTAAGATTTGGGTAGAATTCTTAAGTGATTGTAAAGTTAAACCTTATCCTTAAAGGTTCTACAAATCTAGTGAATTTGGGAAAATCCTTAGTGGTGGAAAGCTAAGGTAGTGGAGTAGGCATTTGGGGCTGAATCACTCTAAATTTTTTGTGTCAAATTGTTTTGATTTTCTCTATTCTCTTCTAACAATTTAAAAAGGCCAATTTACCCCCTCTTGGCAATTTCGGTTCAATCAATCATGTTAACAATTAACATTAGAGTTAGAACTCTAGAGACGATCTTACAACCAAGAGAAAAGATCACAAAGTTATCTAAGATGAAGATCACAAAGTTATCTAAGATGTGCTTCATGGCATCGGAGCAAAATTCCATCATGGTGGGAGAAGAGCATTCCATCATGAGGCCTCCTCTATTCAATAACACAAACTTCACTTATTGGAGAACAAAAATGAATTTATTCATCCAAGCCAACGATTATGAAGTTTGGATGATAATCACAAATGAGACATCCACTACAATGAAGAGGGCCGAAGGTGTCATTGTCCCAAAAGAAGAGAATCAATAGATGATCATGATATTAAGATGGTGCAATCAAATGCAAAGACTATGCAGACTCTATTTTATGGTCTTAGTTCAAATGAGTACAATAGAGTTTCCTTGTGCAACAATGCCAAAGAATACGGGACAAGCTTGAGGTCACTCATGAAGGAACAAGTAGAGTCAAGAAATCAAAGATAAGTCTTCTCACCCTTGATTATGTATTATTTAAGGCAAAACCAGAGGAAGGAATCAAGGAGATGTTCAATCGCTTTACTAACATCATCAATGGCCTCAAAGTCCTTGGGAAGATCTATCCCAATAATGAGATGGTGAAGAAGATGTTGAATAGTCTTCCAACATCTTGGGAACCAAAAGTGACGGTAATAGAAAAGTTAAAGGATCTTAACTTACTCTCCTTGATGATCTCGTTGGTTCCTTGTTGACATATGAAATGAAGATCAACCACCATGCAAAAGTAACCAAGGAAGTGCCAAAGAAAGTTGGAGTTGCCTTCAAATCAACAACTAGTGAGAAGGATGAATATTCAAATGATGATGATGAGGAAGAGATGACTATTTTGGCAAGAAAATTCAAAAGAGTCATGAAATTCAACAAAGCCAAAAGATTTCCAAGAAAAGACATCATCGAGGGAGAACCAAGCAAAAAGGAAAAGGACCCAATCATTTTTTATGAGTGTAAAAAGTCGGCTCACATCAAATTTGACTACCCACAATTGAAGAAGAAAAGGTCATCAAAATAAAAGAAGAAAGTTACGATGGCAACTTAGATCGATAGTGATTCATATGATGGTGATGAGGACAATGAAGTTGCCCAAATATGTCTTATGGCTATTGAAGAACAAAAGGTAACTATAAACTCTAGTCAATTAAATGAATATGCATTTGAAGAGTTACAAGATGCATTCGATCAATTAACTACTGATTTTGAGACTATGAACTCCAAACATAACAAAATAATTTCAAAACTAAAGGAAAAAAATAAGTCACTAATCATAGTTAAGGAGGAAATGGACATATGCAAGATCAAATCAATTATTTGATTTTAAAGAATGAAAACTTGCATAATTCCTTTTATATGTTTCAAATGGGGCAACAAAAGTTAAATGATATGCTTGAATCTCAAAGAGCCTTATTTGACAAGAGTGGCTTAGGTTTTGTAAAATTTACAAAATGAAAGCAAATTTAAAAATTTCTTTGAGAAACCAATCTACATTTATGATTTCTCACTCGTATGCACACATTGTCATAAAATAGGGCATGATAGGTAAGTTTGTTCTTTAAGGAAGCTCACATCTAGAAGCAAACTCACTAAGAGTGTGTGGATTCCAAAAGGATTAAACACTCCTCAAAATGAGGAAGCTTTAAAGAAGTAGATTCCTAAGGGAATAAAAATTGTTAGGACTAATGCTAATGGACCCAAGAAAGTTTGGGTACCAAAATCCAGGATTTAACTTTGTGTTTATAGGAGGAAGAACATTGCTTCAAGTCAAGGAACTCTAAGAAGAACTCATGGTACCTTGATTGTGGATGCTCTAGACACATGACCGGTGAAAAAAGCTATTTCATATAACTAATGCCAAAGTATGGAGGAGAAGTTTCATTTGGTGATAACTCCAAAGGGCTTATTGAAGGTATTGGTTCTATAGATATAAATTCTTTCACTCTTATTAAAAATGTGCTTTATGTCAATGGTCTCAAGCATGACCTCCTTAGCATTAGTCAACTTTGTGTCAAAGGATTCAAAGTAATATTTGAGTCTAATGGGTGCAAATTTGTAGATATTGTGAATAATAGAATTCTTTTTGTAAGACATAGGATAGGTAATATTTTTATGGTAAATTTTGATGATATATCTTCTAATATTTGTTTTTTAGCTAATAATGAAAATATGTGTTGGCTATGACATAGAAGATTAAAAATGAACTTGTTTTTGGCATGCATAAATTTTCTATTGAATTTGATAAAATATGTGATGCATGTGCTAAAGGTACACATAAGAGAGCATCTTTTAAATATAAAGATATAGTTTCTACATGTAGAGTAGTCCAACTTATTCATATTGACCTTTTTGGACCCACTAGAACTATGAGTTTAGGAGGTAAACAATATGGATTTGTGATTGTTGATGACTATTCTAGACATACATTGGTTTTCTCTTTGTTTTCAAAAGATGAAGCTTTAGAAAAATTTATTACCTTTTGTAAAATGATTCAAAATCAAGTGGGATATACAATTTCTAGGGTAAGAAGTAACCATGGAAAGGAATTTGAAAACCTTGGTTTTAATAATTTTTGTAATGAATATGGTATTAGTCACAATTTTTTAGCACTTATAACCCCTCAACAAAATAGAGTTGTTGAGAGGAAAAATAGTACTTTAGAGGAAATTGCTAGAACCATGTTATGTGAAAATATTTTACCAAGATATTTTTGGGCGGAAGCCATAAACACTTCTTGCTATATTATAAATAGAGTTATAGTTAGGCATATTTTGAAGAAAACTCCTTACGAACTTTTTAAAGGAAGAAAGCCTAACATAAGCTATTTTCATCCTTTAGGTTGCAAATGTTTTGTTTTGAATAATGAAAAAGAAAATATAGGAAAATTTGATGCCAAAAGTGATAAAGGTACTTTTCTTGGATATTCCACTAATTCTAAAACTTATAGAATCTTTAACAAAAGAACCCTTATTATAAAAGAATCTATAATGTCATTTTTCATGAATCTAACTCTCTTTCAAGAAAAGAATCTATTGATTTTGATGATATAGAACTATATCAATTTGAGCAAAATTAAGCATCACATGAAGATGAAGGCATAAGTGAATTGATTCAAGAACTTAAAATTGATGAACTTCAAGAACCAACTCATGTTCAAAGAGAATCTAGCCATCCGAGAGAGATTTCATATGTCAAGGATGGGCAAATCATTGGTGATCCATCAAAAAGGGTAATTACTAGATCTTCTCTTAGAAATACTTGTAATTATGTTGCATTTATCTCTTGCATTGAGCTTAAAAAAATCAAAGAAGCATTAAATGATGAATATTAAATGTTGGCTATGCAAGTAGAGTTAAATCAATTTGAGAGAAGTAAAGTATAACCCCTAGTTGATAGAACTAGTGATAAATCCATTATAGTAACAAAATGAGTGGTTAGAAATAAGCTAGATGAGAGTCATAACATAGTGAGAAATAAGGCTAGACTTGTTGCTCAAGGTTACACTTAAGAAGAAGGAATTGATTATGATGAAACTTATGCTCCCGCGAATAGGATGAAAGCCATTAGAATGCTTTTAGCTTTTGCATACTTTCATAATTTGAAATTGTATCAAATGGATGTAAAAAGTGCTTTTTTAAATGGTTTTATAAATGAAGAAGTGTATGTTGAACAACCACCCGATTTTGAAGATCCAAAATTTTCAAACCATGTTTTTAAACTTTCAAAAGCTTTATATTGTTTGAAACAAGCTCCTAGAGCTTGGTATGAAAGATTATCTAAATTTCTTATTAAAAAAGGTTTTTGTAAAGGGAAGGTTGACACAACACTTTTTATTAAAAGAAAAGACCATGATTTATTAGTAGTTCAAATCTATGTGAATGATATAATTTTTTGTTCTACTAATGATCTTCTTTGTCAAGAATTTTCTAAACTAATGCAAGGTGAATTTGAGATGAGCATGATGGGAGAACTAAATTTCTTTTTGGGACTCCAATTTAAGCAAAAGAAAGATGACATCTTCACCAATCAAGCTAAGTACACAAAGGAAATGCTCAAGAAGTTTGGGTTGGATAATCTTAAACCACAAGCTACTCCAATGAGCCCTTCTACAAAGCTTGATAAAGATGGTGAAGGTAAATGTGTTGATTTAAAATTATATAGGTCAATGATAGGTTCTTTGCTTTATCTTACCGCAAGTAGACCCGACATTATGTTTAGTGTATGCTGGTATGCTAGATATCAATCTTGTCCTAGGGAATCACATTTACAAGCCCTTAAGAGAATCTTTAGATACCTTAGAGACACTTCAAAGTTAGGTCTTTGGTATTCTAGAGATTCATACTTTAGCTTGCATGCTCACTCAAATGCGGATTTTGGAGGTTGCAAATTAAATAGGAAAAGCACCTCCGGTGCTTTCAATTCTTAGTCAACTTGCTAATTTCATGGTCTTCAAAGAAACAAAATAGTGTTGAATTGTCCACCACTAAAGAGAAATATATTTCTACTAGTAGTTGTTGTGCTTAAATTTTATGGATGAAACAACAACTCAAGGACTATGAAATTGATGCAACTACTATTCCTATCGTGTGATAATAATAGTGATATTAGTCTCACTAAAAATCTCATCCACCATTCTAAGACTAAACATATTGAGATTAGACATCATTTCATTAGAGATCATGTCCAAAAATGAGATATAGTTCTAGAATATATTGAAACCTTACATCAATTAGCTAACATTTTCACAAAAGCATTAGACAAAGAAAGATTTTGGACACTTAGGAGAGAAAAAGCTTGGTAAACATGATTTTCTTGGCTTCCATATGCAAAAAGATAGGGAGAGCTTTATATGATTGGTTATCTATTTCATCTAGTATGCCTTCTATTTTTGTTTCTCTCATATATATATAAACAATTAGCCAATTTTCATTTAACTTAAATTACTTATTTATTCATTTATTTATTTACTTTCATGCATTCCATACATTTTCATTCATATTAGTCTTATCAATACTTTCTAAGTTATTAGGTTTAGTCTTGGAGCCATTTTAGGACCGCTAGAAAATAATAAGGCTTAAAAATATCGTTTTTGTAATTTCACTGCACTTGGAAAACAAAATTGTTATTTGGTATCGATATCGATTTAAAATTATCGAAAATTTTATAAAAATATCTAAACTCATGAAAAAATATCGATACCACGAGCATTATAAGGGCACCAACTACTAGGTTTTCAAAATAGTTTAACAAAAACACAAAAAAAATCCCTTTTTTCTCCGAAAACTAACCTATAACTTTCCAAAATCACTCAAAAAAAATTATTTTTTCAACAAATCTTGGCACCTAAACACCTTCAAATCTCTTTTCAGTAAGATTTGCGCACTATTTCTAGGGATTTTGGGTTATTTCAACACATTTGAGGTAAAAACCCTAAATTTTCAACTTGTTGATTTTATACAATGTAGGTTGAAATAATGCATTTTAATGGTTTATTGAGTTGTTTTGAACTATATATATGTTGTTTTATTGTAGGAGGTTATCAACTTTTAAGGTTTTTCTTAAAATTTTTACCCAAAATCCTTGCGCACTAAGTGTTTGATAAAATTCCTCAAAGAATTATTTTTAGTCTTATTGTCTCCTAAGATATTAGATAGCACCATGGCTCCTAAAAAACGTTCTAGGACTAAAACCTCCACCTTTAGTGAATTCTAATTCTCATTTAATGAATGTTTTCAAAATACCAATTTGCTTCAACGTTTTAACATCCACTTTGCCTCTAAACATGTATGGAAGGCTAGGAAAATTGATATAGCAATGTTAGATGCTATTAGCTTTTCGTATATCCCTATTTTACTAAATTTAGGATGGATGGATTTTTTCAATATCTCTTCGCCAATTTTTCTAAATCTTGTTCGAGCCTTCTTTTTCAATGTCACGCTCGAACGTGATGAATCCGAAGAAACTGTCATTGCCATCTCCTCTTTTCTAATGGGCACTCCAATTTGCCTAACTCTCAAATAGTTTGGTGAACATCTTCATTTACCTTTCGGAGGTCTCTCCGATGAAAAGGGGCATTATGATCCCTCACTTTTTATACCTTCTAGCTCGGTATTCAAACTCAACCTCCATGACCTTGTCCTACACCTAATGCTCACATGGAACCTTAGGCCTATTAAGAAACACGCTAAGATTTGAAACACCGATTATTGGTGGATCGATTGCTTTAGAAATAATAGGCGTCTCGACCTTGCGCTTATCCTTTTTAACGACATTACGAAAGCTATTGGGAGGGAACTTAATACAAATGTTACCCTTCCCCATGGCACATATTTGTCATACATATTTAGGAGATTAGGTGTTAGTACTCGTGGTGACACCCTTATTTCCTCAACTTAACCAATTAGCTATAGGGCTCTCCACCATGCGGGTTACCACCTCAATGCCACAACAGGAACTTGGGTTAAGGGTGATGCTCCGACAGATCACGATGACGACAACTTTGATGCTAATTTTGATGACATTCTGACCCCTAAGCATTCTCCTCCTCCGATCTCATCTTCTCATGCTCAACCTACATTAGAGGTAAACACCACCTTGCTCGATGCCATTCACTCATTGGCAACTCTACTTGACCGTTTTCCTACCACGCCTCCATATTCATCTCCTTATAACGACGAGTAGAGTAGTTTTAGGCCATGCATTTTCATGACTTTTGCATGTCTTTGTTTTTTTTATGTTATTAAACTTATTTGTTTTCTTGTCATTTTTTAATTCAATGGCACTTAATTTTTTATTGGATTTTTTAGATACAAAGCATATTTTTTGGTTCATTGCTCATTCTATTTTTTCTATATATATTGTGATGAACTAACTTTCTTTTCTCCTTGAGCTTTATTTTTTTTATATAACAAAAAGTGAGAGAAGAAAAGGTAAAATGTTTGATTATTTGCTTTATTTTTTAATGCTAAAATGCAAGATGTTGTGACCAACTTGTCTTAAAACAATAATGAATGCACACTTGATTGACAAAATTTATTTTGGTCTCATCTTCAGAATGTCTTTTATTAAGGGGGAGTAATTATTCAAAAACAAATTTTTAAAAAGTTTTGTTATATCAAAAGGGAGGAGATTGTTAAACTAAGCTTTATTTGATAAAGTATATTGATATAACAAATTAAAATATTTTTTAATATAAGTTAAAATTGACAAAATTATTTATCAATTCAAAATCTAAGAGATAAAATTTAAACTTCTATCTTAAACTCCTAAAAAAGTTTGAAACAATTTTAAAATCACGCTAAAATGATTTTAAACATGTCAAAATAATTTGAACTAAGTCAAAATCATTTGAACACTGCAAAATATTTTTCAAACAAGTCAAAATAGCTCCCGACCAAAATTTATCAATACTTTTTAGGCCAAGTATTGATAAATCTTGAAATATCAATACCAATAAGAAAATTGAGACCAAAGTTGCATTCTGTTTTGAGAACACTTGAAAAATATTGATACCAATTTATAGGTATCGATAATTTCTGAAAAACATCAATACTCTTGCTAAAAAATGATACCAAAAGAGCATTCTGTTTTTCACAAACCTTAGGAGGTATCGATCTAGTATCGATACCTTTTGGAGAAGGTACCGATAATTTGTTTTTGGTATCGGTCTTCAAAGGTACCAAAGGTCATTGACTTTACATTAATTACAAAAAATATCAATACCTTTTTTTATGGTATCGATACTCGAAGTTGCAGGTGACATAAATACTCTGGTTTTTCATCCCTAACAGCTATAATTATGACACCAACAACCATAATGGATAGAAATCAATTTGGGGGCATAAATACCATCTTCCAAGGACCTACAACAACTAACAAAGCAATTACAAGTAAATATCTTCAATCAAACATATCAAGAGCTTAAATTTTCATATATTTCTTTCATACACTTGTGAGCCTTATTTTCATATATTTACTCAAGTGTATTTTCATTATGTTGTGAGCTTAATTTGCAAACAAATTGATCTTGTTAGGATTGTCTCTTGTTCGCTAATTTGTATCTCTTTTGAAAGAACTTGAGACTTAAGATTTAGGTAGAAATCTTAAGTGATTGTAAGGTTAAATCTTGTCCTCAAAGGTTCTACAAATCTAGTGTATTTGGGAAAATCCTTAGTGGTGGAAAGCTAATGTAGTAGAGTAGGCATTTGAGGCTGAACAACTCTAAATTCTTTGTGTCAAATTGTTTTGATTTTCTCTATTCTCTTCCAACAATTTAAAAAGGTCAATTCACTCCCTCTTGGCAATTTCGGTTCTATCCATCAAGTTAACACATGAATTTTTTGAATCAAATTTCGATAAACATTTGGCAAGAAAAGGAAATTTAGATACTCATAAAATAAAGAAAGCACAAAAACAAAATAATACTAAGAGCAACTATGTCTAGGTTTGTCTTGGTAATAACCTAATAATGTCAATTTATAGGACAAAAATAATGTAATGGAAAAATTACAAGTGCCCTTAATTACATAAAGTAAAATATTTCGAGGTTTCTTGGCAATTTTCACTTCAAACTTCTAGATAATTTTTTGACACCTTCACATTTTTTGGGCTTTAGTCATGAAACAATTTCGGTCAAAGCTTTCAATTCCCTTCAAATCAATATATTACGGGCCTAAGTTGGTGTTCTATAGTTCAAGTTATGACCAAAATATTGAAGTTGTGCTATGTTGAAAGTCCAATCCGCAAAAACTTGTCAAAATTAAACTTTAAGCTCCTTTTTATCTAATTATTCCCTAAACCAATAATATTTAAAATATAAGTATAAATAATATATTTAATAACCAAAAATATTTAAAATATAAGTGTAAATAATATATTTAATAACATAAATAGCATAAGTCAAGGGGTATTTAAATTGAGAAATCACACACTTATCAAATTCCCTCACACTTGAGCCATGCTTGTCCTCATGCATGAAACTATTACAAATGAGAACCTCGTGTTATGGCCTGATGGTCAAGGGTGTTCACCATTCCAGGTGTGACTTGGGTTCAAGTCACACTAGTCGCGTTTGTTGTTCAAGCTTTGCCTTATTATTATAATTCACAAAAAAAAACTATTGCAAATGAAAATGCATTGTAAATGTAATCTAAAGAAATATTTAACTCAAATAGAACATTGAAAATATGTGCAATCATCCTCCCTAATAATGTGCAATGTATAAGAAGTACTAGAATAGCCAAGAGAATAAAATCAAGGTTTAGCATGCTTTTAAGGTCACTTAAAACTTTAAGTGCTAAGTACAAATTTAACAATAAGGAAAAATTAACTCATACCCTAAGCACCTAGTACCTTTGGATTCAATTGAGTATAAAGTATCAATTTTTTTTCAAATAACTCATTCCATCAATACCCTTAAACAAGCATGAGATACAAAGTGAAGCTTGAAATATTTAACAATATACACAATTAGTATTTATATTTTTCTTTCTTTCTTATTTTCTTTCTTTAAACAGTTAATGAGTTTGTACTTCTTTGCATTTAGGATGATTACCTTTGAACGTGAGTGTAGATGAAAATCAAAGTACCTACATTGAATTATTTTATTAATCACACCTAAAAAGACTTTTGGCTTTACTCGTAACTATATTAGCAAAACATACTAGAAAACACAAAACCTTTTTACAGAAAGACCGATGACAACCCAAGCAGTTGCCTTAGGTTACTTAGTTGGGCCACTGGTTTTTTTCGAATCTCATGATATAGCTAGAAGAGTAATCATACTCATGCTTTCTTATCAAGGATATTCAATTAAGCACAAATTTTAATTTTACAATTCAATACTTTAAGCTTAAAAATAAATACTAAATAATGATAGAAATTTAAAGAGTAAAGGTTAAAAATATAGGCAATTAGGCATATGAGTTAAAGAAAAAAAATGGCTCAACAAATAGGTCAGTAGTTTAAATAAATTTAAAGAAATTGCCTAGTTGATCCTTTATATATGTAACAACTCAATTTTAGGCGGTGTCAAAAAATGTAATTTTGGAACTTTGTTTTCTTAAATCGAGTCTATAAGAATAAAATAAAAATATTTATAGAGTTAATATGAAAATATATTAAAGACCAATTAAGTAATTTAACCGAGAAAATTGTTAATGAAAGATTAGGGACTAAATTGTAAAAGTTCAACCACTATTGAATTTTATTTTAAAAAATGTTTGGGGACCTAGATAGCAATTATCCAAAGGACCACAATAATTATTTAACCAATTTTAAATAGGGTATAGTGGAGAATGGTGACGAAAGCCTTTAAACTTTCATATTTGTAAGTAGTAAACAAATATGCTTTAATTAAATGGATTAAATTTAACTAATTAAGATTAATTAAACTTTAATCATAGTATATAAAATCAAGTAAGTGGAGAATTTAAACCATTTTTATCTTTTCCTCATTTGTGCCGTCCATGGTTGAAGAAGGAAGAAAATTTTCTTCTTACTTCTCCCAAGCATTCGGATCAAAATTGGTTAAGGTAATCAAGTCTTTTTCTTGAAATTTTCTTAGATTCATGATCATGGGGCTTAATCTAGCTAGCTCATGTGTTAATTTGTTCAATTAATTTATGTTTAGGAAGTTGTCATCAAAGCATAATTGATGATTTTGAGCTTAATTTGAAGACATTGGTAGTTAGAACACTTGAATCATGTTAAGGGCTAAGCTAAAAATTAAGTTAAACTTGTTAGAAAATTTTGTGGCATTACGGGATAAAGTAAATAAATTGGAAATGTCATAATTATGATGTAGATGAAAAGTATGAGTATTCTGAGTGTAGGGACTAAAATGAATAAAATGCCAAATATGCTTGATTATGCGTTTGAATGAAAATTGGATGTAAACTGATATTGTTTCTATAATTGATTGTCGAACGTAGCTAAAGATGACGTCAAGTTGTTGTGAGAGAAGGGAAATAAGAGAGTCATAGATAGAGGTGAGCAAAATTTAAATTTTCAATTAAATACTTCGAGTTATTCAAGTTATTGGAATCAATTCGAATAAAAAATGTAATTTTCTGTTTAACTCGAATATGAATTACACAATTTGAGATATCCTAAAATTTGAATAAGCAAAGGAAAAACTATGTTTTTTTTAATAAATGTTTACTTTTTCTAAAGTTAAAAGTCAAAATCATTAAGTTGAAAGGCAAAACTACGTCGTTTTGATAAATGCTTACCCATTAAGTTTTTTTTTGAAACTGGGATATGGGCTTTTATTGAATAAAGAAAAGGAAAATAGTGAAGGTCCAACAAATACAATGAACCAAACGCTGAAAACAAAATAAGGCTTGGTACCTAACAATGCAGAACCTTAAAAAGAGAAAAAAGTTAGAAATAAAGAATCGAAAAGGCTATGAAAAAAAACAAGAAACTTTAAAAGAATACAAAACTTAAAACTCTATCCCTTGTGAAGACAATTGGCCCGTCATTTCCAAGAAAGCAACCTCCTCCAGACAGTTCTTATCTCCACCGCAAAAGAAAACTCCTCCCCTTTTGGTCTTCAAATCTAAGAAAACCACCACTCTCCTGTCATGGCTTTTCAATTTCTTGGAAAGAGGGACTTCTTCAAGGCCGAACATTTCTTCAATCTAGTTCGCATATCGACTCATCAATCTAGATCTGTTTGGCAAAATCAGATCCTCTTCCCAATAGGTAAAATGTTTCTTCTTCCTTGAGACACTCTCTTGCAAAGCTATTGCTAACCTATTCTTCATTTGCGATATATGTTTAAATCTGATTTGAGAAAAAATGACTGATAAGAATCTTGGTGTTTCAAATGAGGGGACTTACTTCAGATCTATCATTAGAGCTTGATTGGCACTTCTTTATAATTGAAAGGGAATCTCCCTCCACTGTTATATTTTGCAAGTTTAACCGATTGCTTTTGTGCAGGCCAAGGCCTCTATAGCGAATGTCGAACCTACATCGAAGTGATAGATCGATTTAGAGGCAAGAACCTGACCCCTGGAATTTTGTAATACTATCCCTAATCCTGACCTAAAAGTAGCACAATTGTGGCAGCATCAAAATTGACTTTATGCTACGCTTCTCGTGGAGGTTCCCAAACTACACTTCTTAACCTTCTAGTAAGCTGAACAACTCCAATACCGTCCAGCTCCTGCATATATTGAGTAATAAATCTCAAAATGTCTTTACTATTTTTAATAGAATTCTCATGAACCCTTTTGTTTCGCTCAGTCCACAAACACCATAGGAAACAACAAAAAAGGCGACATTGCACAACCGAAGCTCCTCGAAAAACCGAGGTAATCCACTCCATCCCTTTTAGAAATTCTCTTGAGACAACCCATTGTAAACCCACTAACCTCCACACATCTTTAATTACAGGACCTTGACTAAAAGCACGTACTAATGTCTCTATTCCAAAACTACATCATTGACACATCGTGTCAGGGAGAAGATGTTTCCTGAATAAATTAGATCTCGTACTGATAAAATTCTTAGCTATACGCCACACCATAATTTTTATTTTCGTAAGGATGTCCATTTTCTATAGCTTAGAATAAAATGTCTTGTTCTGTAATTCATTTAAGGCTAGGGTAGATTCCTCTACTTATATAAACTTGTAAGCTCCTTCGACTGTGAACTCACCTAAGCGGTCACTTCGCCAAACCAGCTCGTCATCATGGGAGACCTTAGCAAACGGGATCCATACTATCCTCTCATCATCAGTAGCACCAAAGGTATTAAAATCTCCTCTCTTTTCCATTCTCTAGTACTACTATCTATAATATCTGTGACAACCACCAAATTACTATTATTGATTGATGATGACAAATGATAATCTGGTGAACCAGCAGCCCAATCATGGTTGCAAATAGAAATCCTAGTACTCATACCAACCCGCCAACAAAGATCAACCATTAGAACCTTTTCCGCTGCCCAAATACTCTTCCAAGTGTAAGAGGCATTATTTTTTAAAACAGAATTGAGAAAATTTGTATACAGGTAATATTTGGCTTTTAAAACCTGTGCTAATAAAGAACCTGGATTAATAATAAGTCACCAGCCCTATTTAGCCAATAAAGCAATATTAAATTTGGTGAAACTTTGAAACCCCAATTTGTAACACCCAAAACTTGAAACCATCGTCGGTTAGGGTCTCGGTGTCACTCTAATCATCTATCACTGCTCATCTTTAAAAAAATCATGTCATTTGTTCTTACATTATTAAAGAAAAACACCCAACACGTCATAAATTATCATTTAATTATAATCACAATTCAAAAAGTCAAAAAGGTCATTTCCAAGATTTTTGGAGACTTTTACTGGTACTCGTTGGACAAGTACCGATAGTTGTCAAGTTAGTAAATAGTTTAGGAATAGTACAGACTTTTACCGATACTTGAGATAGTACTACCGAGACAAGTGAGAATACTAAAAACTCCAGAGAGCTAGAAGTCTCACCCTACTACTTCTACCGATACGAGTAGACAAACTACCGATACTTGCTATTCAACTACCAATACAATCCAAGTCAGTGAACAACCTCTCTCCTACCCTGTACTTCTAGCGATACAACCATGGGTTCTACCGAAACAAGTATGAATAATTCAAATATTCCCACAGATTCTCAAGCTCAGCCAACAATTCTCATTTCATACATAAGACAGATATACTTAAAGTTCAAAACACGTATAAGATAATACATTTCATTTCATTGTAAGCCTAGTTTCACCCCTAATATCATGCAAGGTATGATAAATACCCAACCAAGGTTACAACAATGAACCACCATCCAAAATCAAGAGTTATATAAGAATATCATCCTAGTACATGCCATAAAACCAAGTTATGCAAAAAATACAAAACAACAACAGATACACGGGTAAGCTTAATAAGCTTAGTAAGTTCGCAAATATCATTTTCTTATAGAATAAATCATTATAAAGATGATAACAAGTATGTATACATAATCTTGTCAACAGTAACAAATTTAATCTCTTTCAGTCTTCCAAATTTTAGCTCAAATGAGCACAGACAACATTAGCTCTCACGAGCCTAGGATGGTTAGCTCTTACGAGCCCAGAATAGTTAGCTCTTACGAGCTCAAAATGGTTAACCAGTATACGATGCTACTTACACAAGTTGATGAGAATTCGTGACATATGCAAAGACACAACCATCGATATGGTCTAAAATTTCCTACTCTTGATGTTGCTCACACAAGCTGATCAGAATTCGTAACGTACGCGAAGACTTAACCATCGGAGGGGTCCAAAATTCAATATTC
This sequence comes from Kokia cookei, assembly GCA_039519145.1. NCBI lineage: Eukaryota > Viridiplantae > Streptophyta > Magnoliopsida > Malvales > Malvaceae > Kokia > Kokia cookei. Next base: position 26,002,166 of record CM076903.1, on the reverse strand, counting down.
ATTTAGAATTTTTCAACTTGCAATGTTGCTCACACAAGCTGTCAAGATAGTGCAACATATGCAGGATCCTAACCATCACTTCAAATTAGATAACCGATCCCAAGCCTAACATTTCATTTATTCCTTTGCCTTTCCATCATCACAAGTGTTTAACCTACCTTGAGTTGTTGTAATAATAGTGAAAGTACAAGAAACATACAATTTGTATAGACTAACACTATGAAGTTACCGGATGAAATTGCAGTTTGGCTAAACTTCAAGGACTATTCTGTTAATTTTCCTTTTCCGCGATCTGTGGCACTATTGTAATCTAAATCAACAATTCATCCCAATTTCATATTAAAACACATAATGAAAACATTCAACATAGTTTGGTTATTTTTTAAAAAATTACGATTTTACCCCTAATACTTTCCTTTTATTCAATCTAGTCCTTTCAACATAAAATATGCAAAATACCCATTTTCTGCTCAACCCATACCATTCGAATATACCTTGATCTCATACAAGTCCCTACAATCCATTTATTTCACCTAAAGTACACCCAATTTCATAATTTAGCATTTTAGTCCTTTAAACCCTAATTTCATCAAAAATCACATTACAATAAGATCCAACCTAGTCATCAAGCATCCAAAACTATCAAAAACTTTCAAAGAAAAGCATATTCAACAATGGTAAGAGTCACAACATTTGATGGATTCGTAAATTTGTCATTAGATTAGCTAGATCAAGCTAACACAGACTCAAAAACATAAAAATTACTAAAAACGGTCAAGGTTTGCTTACCCAAATCAAAGCTCAAAGTTCATCAATGGAAAACCTTAGGTTTTCTTGTCATAGTCTTGAGGAAGAAGAAGAAATTAGAAGAAAAATATGATTTTTCTTCTTTAATTTCATATTAATACATAATGGCATAATAAATTTTAAGACTTTCCTAATGAACTTAATTAATCACTTGATTAACCTTTAATTTTCCTAATTAATAAAAATAAGTGTCATAATAATCCACTCACTAAAATATTTTGGTTAATTTACCTATTGGTCCTTTAATTATATTAAATTCAAATAAAACCACTTATTTACAATTTAGCCTTAAGCAAATTAGGACTAAATGAATAAATATCCAAAAAGTTAGTGGAATGAAATCATATCCTTCATCGTTTGGACTTTTTGACCTTGGTATAATTACCACTTTTGTCCCTTATTCTTAAATCAATCTCAATTAACCTTTACATCTTTTAGAATTTAATCCTTTTTACTCAAATCACTATCTAAACATTAAAATTCCATAACCAAATTTTAATCCATTGCTAATGACATCATAAATGTAAAAATAAATAAATTTATGACTCGACTTGTCAGAATTATGGTCCTAAAACTACTGTGTTCAGTACCACCAAAAAACGGGTTGTTACACAATCCACCTTCATCTTTCGTAACACATAATTTCTCCCATTCGTACCAATGCATACCCTTTCTCCCAAATGACTTTTGCCACCAAAATCGAGCCACTATGGCTTCCATTCAACACATAAGGATTTAGGCAAAAGAAAACATGACATAGTATATGTTGGTTTCGCTTGTAAAATCGATTTAATGAATACCTCCTTACCTCTCTAAGATAGGAATCATGAACTCCAACTATCCATTTTCTTCTTTAAATGATCTTTGAGCAATCGGAATGAAGCCCTCTTCTTTCTTCCCACCATTTTCAACAAGCTTAAGTACCTCTTAGAATTATTTGATATTCGTACCCCCAAATCTTCCAAAATTTGCCTTTTCATTGTAGCACTTGTATTAGAGCAAAAACATATCTTAGACTTTTCGAAATTGATACATTATCTCGAGTTCAATTCAAATTCTTTCAATAACTCTTTCAAAACCTTAGCACCTCTGACTAATGCCTCTCTAAATTATTTATCAATTTTAAAATCTAAGAGGTAAAATTTAAACTCCTATCTTAAACTCTTAGAAAAGTTTGAAAAAAAATTCAAATCAAGTTAAAATGATTTTAAACATGTCAAAATGCTTGCACTAAGTCAAAAATCATTTTAACGCTTAAAAATGTTTTTCAAACAAATCAAAATAGTTCCAAGCTAAAAAGTATCGATACTTTTTGGGTCAATATCGATAATTGCTAAAATATCGATACCCCTTGCAAAATTGAGACCAAACTTGCATTATGTTTTGACACCTTTGAAAAAATATCGATACCAAATTATAGGTATCAATAATTTCTGAAAAACATCGATACCATGGCTCAAAAATGGTACCAAAAGAGCATTTTATTTTTCACAAACCCTAAAAGGTATCGATCCGTTATTGATACCTTTTGAAAAGGTACCAATAATTTTGTTGAGGTATAGATTTTTAATGGTCCCAACGGTTACTGACTTTGCATTAAAAGTAAAAAATATCGATACCCTTTTGTACGGTATCGATACTCAAAGTTGCAGGTCTTTTTAATGCTCTAGTTTTTCATCCCAACGGTTCTATTAATGACACTAACTACCAGAACGGTTAGAAATCAATTAGTGGACTCAAATACCATCTTCCAAGGACCTACAATAACTAGCAAAGCAATTACAAGCAAATATCTTCAATCAAACATCCCAAGAGCTAAAATTTTCACATCTTTCTTTCATACACTTGTGAGCTTACTTTCATTTCTTTACTCAAGTGTATCTTCTTTGTATTGTGATCTTAATTTGCAAATAATTTGATCTTGTTAGGATTGTCTCTTATTTGCTAATTGTATTTCTTCGAGAGAGATTGAGACTTAAGATTTAGGTAGATATCTTAAGTGATTGTAAGGTTAAACCTTGTCCTCAATGGTTCTACAAATCTAGCGGATTTGGGAAAATCCTTAGTGGTTGAAAGCTAAGATAGTAGAGTAGGCATTTGGGGCTGAACCACTCTAAATTCTTGTGTCAAATTGTTTCATTTCTCTATTCTCTCTTCCTATAATTTTAAAAGGCCAATTCACCCTCCCCTCTTGGCAATTTTGATTCAATCCATCAAGTTAACAATTGGCATCAGAGCTAGGTCTCTAAAGACGGTCTTACAACCAAGAGAAAAGATCCTAACGTTATCGAAGATGGAGATTATAAGTCAAGAGGTGTGTTTCTTGGAATCAGAGAAAAATTCCGTCATGGTAGGAGAAGGGCACTCTACCGTTAGTCCTCCTTAATTCAATGGGACTAACTACTCTTATTGGAGAATAGGAATGAAGTTATTCGTCCAAGCCAATGACTATGAAGTTTGAAGAATAATCACAAATGGGCCATCCATTCCAATAAAGAGGATCAAAGGTATTATTATTCCAAAAGAAGAGAATGAATGTGATGATCATAATATCAAGTTGGTGCAATTGAATGCAAAGGCTATGCATACTCTATTTTGTGCTCTTAGTTCAATGAGTACAATAAAGTCTACTTCTGCAACAATTCCAAAGAAATGTGGGACAAGCTTGAGGTCACCCATGAAGGAACAAATAGAGTCAAGGAATCAAAGATAAGTCTTCTCACCCTTGATTATGAATTATTCAAGGCAAAATCGGAGGAAGGAATCAAAGAGATGTTTGATCGTTTCACCAACATTATCAATGGTCTCAAAGCCCTTGGGAAGATCTATTCCAACAAGGAAATGGTGAAGATGATGTTAAATAGTCTTCCTACATCTTTGTAGCCAAAAGTGACGGTAATAGAAGAGTCAAAGGATCTCAATGTTTTCTCCCTTAATGAGCTCATTAGTTCCTTGTTGACATATGAGATGAAGATCAACCACCATGCAAATGTAACAAAGGAAGAGCTAAACAAAGTGCCAAAGAAAGTGGGAGTTGCTTTCAAATTGACATCTAGTGAGAAGGATGAAGATTCAAATAATGATGATGATGACATGGCTATGTTAGTAAGGAAATTTAAAAGATTCACGAAATTCAACAAAGCAAAAAGATTTTGAAGAAAAGACATCATCAAGGGTAAACCTAGCAAAAAGGAAAAGAATCCTATCATTTGCTATGAGTGCAAAAAGTCGGGTCACATCAAATTTGACTTCCATAATTGAAGAAGAAAGGGGCATCAAAACAAAAGAAGAAAGCTATGATGGCAGCTTGGACCGATAGTGGTTCATATGATGATGATGAAGAAAATGAAGTTGCCCAACTATGTCTTATGGCTATTGAATAGAAAAAGGTAACACTAAACCCTAGTCAATTAAATGAATATACATTTGAAGAGTTACAAGATGCATTTGATGAATTAACTATAGATTTTGAGACTATGAACTCCAAGCATAAAAAAATGATTTCAAAACTAAAGGAGGAAAATAAGTCTCTAATATTAGTTGAGGAAATGAAAAAGAAATTTAGTGATATGCAAGCCAAATTCATTATTTGAATTTAAAGAATGAAAACTTGCATAATACCTTTTCCAAGTTTCAAATGGAGTAACAAAAGTTAAATGATATGCTTGAATCTCAAAGAGTCTTCATTGACAAGAGTGGCTTAGGTTTTGTAAATTTACAAAAAGAAAGAAAATTTAAAAATTCCTTTGAGAAACCAATCTACATTTATAATGCCTCACTCATATGCACTCATTGTCATAAAAAGGGGCATGATAGGCAAGTTTGTTCTTTAAGGAAGCTCACATCTAGAAGCAAACTCACTAAGTGTATGTGGATTCCAAAAGGATTAAACATACCTCAAAATGAGGAAGCTTTAAAGAAGTGGATTCCTAAAGGAACAAAAATTGTTAGAACTAATGCTAATGGACCCAAGAAAGTTTGGGTACCAAAATCCAAGATTTAACTTTGTGTTTGTAGGAGGAAGAACATTGCTTCAAGGCAAGTAACTTGATAGCATTAGAAATTACACTTATTTTCTCCCTAAATTTATGTATTAACTGTCCTTTTTGTATTATATTTAGCATGCATGATAGTCATTTCATACTTAGTATTTACGTTTTCTAACTCAATGTTGTGTGGCTTAATTTCTCTTTATTTTATCTCTTCTATGCACTAATGTCACCACATGCAACATATGTATTGCGTCTGAAATTGTCAGCACAGGGATCCATCTCGGAAGATTGATGCTAGAAAAAGTTCAAAGATTCAGCCACAAGTTTAGCTTGCAATTGCGGCCAAAAACGTCACCACATGGAAACATCTACTTCGTATGAGTAAATTCACGCTGCAAACACATCTGGAAGCACAAGCGCAGGAGAATAACACGTTGCCACAATTAAAGATTACAGATTTCTCCCAGCGATGTCGTGACAACCTACAGATTCATGAAGAACACACCAAATTTGCATGAGTGAACAGTTGGGTTTTAACAAACTTTGATAGCTGGAAAAGGATTTGGATATGAGAGGAGATGAGATCTACAATTTTAAAAGCTTATAAATAGAGGAGAGAATGAAAGAGATATCAAGAGGGGAAGAAATTAATTCTGCAAATTCTATAAAGCTTTGAAGTTTGGTTTTGGAGTCCGATGAGCTTATCGAGTAAGTGTGCTACAACTTCTAACGAGGAGTGCTTGATGCGATACAAGAGGAGCAGTTCAGGAGTAATCCTAGTAGCCTAGGAATAGTATGCTTCAAATTATTTGTTAATCCCTCTCTTAATGCTGATGAATTCTTATTGAGTTGATTGTATATGGAAATATCTTTCGATTTTAGATTACTTTGATTCCTATTTAATTCTTCTTATCTATTTTCCCTTGGACTTTACTATTTTGACCACGAAAGTGTAATTGCAGTTTATCGACACTGGAAAGCGCAGTGACAAGTTAGGTTAACAAGCAAGTCAATGAATGTTGCTTGAGGTTAGGAGGAATTCTAGTCACTTATTCTTGAGTGCAAGGCATTGCCAACACAAGAAAGTGGGGTAAATGTGAGCACTTGAGTCTTGGTTAAATAGAGAGTTGTTATTGGTATGATTTCATTGGAACCTTATTGCTGCAACAGTTAATATATAAAATACCTTGTTGTCACATCTAGTGTTGCTACTTAGTGAAGTCAGTGAATCATTCTTCGCACTTGATCACACTTTTACTTTTTTTGTATTTAAATTCTCAAAATATCAACAACAATTTATTTTACTTTCAGTTGCTTTGACATTTTTCATTGCATTGACAACTTTGACTAACTTAGTGGTGCAGATCTAATTTAATTGTGCTGACACCCTTACTAGCATTTTCTCTAATTTTAACTGTAGCTGCTTCGACAATTGAACATCAAGAACTCTATCCTCGTGGGTTCAATATCCGATAGATCAAATCTATCAACTATACTTGCTTCGATGAATGTCTGCTTGCACTTAAATGTTGTGACATTTACAAGACGATCAAGTTTTGGCGTCGTTGCCGGGGATGGTGTTTGTTTGATGTTCATTTTTGTAATTGCAATTATTTTTTTCTTACTTAACTTTTTATTTTTACTAATTTGTTTTACTTTCTTTTGATTTTTCTCTCAAATTCTTTAGGAGTTGCAAGTCCACAAGGAGAAATCCTAAGGATATTGTGAGCTTTGATCCAGAATTCGAACGGACTATTCGAAGAAGGAAGCAAGAACAAAAGAAAATGGTTGGAAACAATAATGATCTTTCACCATTGCTACCATAGAATGTAGTTCCTCCAATACAGCCACAAAGAATTAATAATTTACCATCACCGCTGCCATAAGTGGAGCAAGTTCAAGACAAGACGATAAGAGATTTTGTTGTTCTTGTGCTTGATGACTTACAACTAGGGGTTGTTAGACCGACAATAAAGACTGGTAATTTTGAATTGAAATCGGTTATGTTTCAAATGCTGAATTCTAATGGGCAATATGCAGATTTACCTCATAAAGATGCTAGAGAGCACCTCAAATCGTTTCTACTCATATGCGCTTCTTTTAGTCAACATGGTGTTCCTGATGACGCCTTGAAGATGCAGCTGTTCCCTTATTCTTTGCAAGGGAGGGCGAGAACATGGTTCCTTGGTTCACCAGATGGATCCATTAGTTCTTGGAATGTGCTAGCAACACAGTTTATGCTGAGATTTAATCCACCAACAATGAATGTAAAATTACGGAATGATATCATGACATATCATCAACTGGATGATGAGAACTTACACACTACATGGGAACGTTATAAGACTTTTCCCCATGCATGGAATTCAACAAGAGACTCAGATCAAGATATTTTATAATGGGTTGAATGCGCAGACAAGAAATCTTGTCGATGCATCTGCCAATGGACCATTGTTGGATTGCACCTACAATGAAGTCGTACGGATATTACAGAGAATTGCACAGAATGACAATCAATATCCAATTTCTCATTTTTCTCAGGTAAAAACTAATCTTGGTGTTATAGAATTAGATGTTATATCAGCTTTGAGTGCACAGGTATCCTCGTTGACAAACATGATCATGAATATGAAGCGAACAAGTGAAGTTTCCCCGATTCAAGTAGCCCAACAATTGGATGTCCCGACATTTTCCTATAAAATTTACAATGACAACCACAATTATGAGGATTGCCCATAACATGCTGAGAACGCATTTTATGTCAACAACATTAGAGGAAATTCCTATGGTAACTCATACAGTAATCCTAATCATACACAGTAACCTTGGGGAAACCAGAATGCGTCTACATTTAGATTTGGAAATGCCTTAAATCAAGGTAATTTTAGACAAGGGAGTTACCACAACAATCGACAACAATAGAATTATATTCACAACCTACAATTGCATGCGCACCCAGATATTATGTGATCACAAAATCAAATGCATTCATATAACCAGATGCAGTCACAAGCTCGAATGCCACCACAACAGAATGCGATGCCAAGTATGCAAGGATAGCATCAACAACAACAACAACAATATTCTCAACCAAAAGTAGATCTGTTGGCTACTCTTGAAGCGTTGATGTGAGACCATATCACGAGAACGAAAGTAATCGTTCAAGGAAACTCTTCTTCTATTTGCGCGTTGGAAGCTTAGCTAGGATAATTAGCTTCTAACATGAGCACAAGGTCACTGGTGCTTTGCTTAGCGACGTTGAAAATCCAACTCAGAAGGGGAAGGAGCATTGTAAGGCTATCACGCTGAGAAGTGAAAAGTAAACTACTGAGCCAAGTAGTAGTTCCAATCAAGTACGTGTCAATGCATCTGAGCCAAAGTAACAAAAAGAAGTGACCTAAAAGGAAGACCCAAGAGAAATAAATGAGGGGTCGTCTGTAGTCACTCTTATGCCTACAATTCAACCAACAAAGATGTCAACACAACTGCACATGTCGACACAACCGAATCCTTTACAACAACCCACTGACAATATACCTTTGTCATTTCCACAGAGATTCAAGGAGGACCATGACAGATTATCAGAAGTTTGTCTCTACCTTGAAGCAGTTACACATTAACATACCTTTAGTGTATGCTTTTGTGCAGATCCCCAGTTATGGAAAATTTATGAAAGAGTTACTATCAAAAAAGAAAAAGCTTTCTGACATCAAGATGATTGCACTCATAAAGGGGTGCACCGCCGTGCTAACAAATAAGTTGCCACCAAAGATGAAAGACCCTGGCAGCTTCACAATCTCATGCTCTATTAGAACTCATTATCTAGGTAAAGCCTTATGCAATCTAAGAGCTAGTATCAACCTTATGCCTTTGTCCATATTCAGGAAGTTAGGAATTGGATCTCTGAAGCCCACTGCGGTGACATTACAACTTGCGAACAGATCTTTAGCACAACTTGAAGGCCAAATTAAAGATGTCCTTATTCACGTTAATAAGTTCATGTTCCCTACCGACTTTATCATCCTTAACTGTGAGGTATAAATAGGTGCCCATCATCTTGGGGTGCCTATTTTTAGCAACGGGATGCACACTTATTGATGTTTTCAAGGGTGAGCTGATTATGCGTCATAATGACGAGCATGTCAGTTTCAGTGTGTTCGAAGCATCTCCGTCAAGAAGAAAGGAGCAATGTCACCACATTGATGTGCTAGATGAAATTATTATAGAAGAATTCAATGAACAAAATTTAGCAATTTTAGATGAAGATGTAGTGACAACCACCGATGATATCCTAATTGACTACGACCATAGAGCTGAGGCTAATAGTTGTGAGCAAAAACAGGGTTGGCAACTGGAGTCCTTAGATTTGTCTTATAGGACGATCCCTATGTTTAAATCATCAATCGAACAAGCTCCAACCTTGGAGTTAAAGCCATTGCCGACGCATTTGAAGTATGTCTTTCTAGGTGACAATGACACATTACCTATGATTGTCAACGCAAGCCTCAATTTGAGTCAAGAAGGAAAGTTTATTACAGTTTTGAAGCAACACAAACGAGCCATAACCTGGAGCATTGTAGACATTAGAGGAATTAGTCCCTCTTTTGCATGCACAAGATTAGGCTGGAAGATGAAGGGAAGCAATCCATTGAGCAACAGCGAAGGCTGAATGAAAAAATGAAAGAGGTAGTGAAAAAGGAGATTATTAAGTGGCTAGATGCGAGCATCATCTACCCCATTTTAGACAGCACATGGGTAAGCCCTATCCAATGTGTGCCTAAAAAAAGCAGCATCACAGTGATGAGTAATGATAAGAACGAGCTGGTCCCTACTCGCATTGCTACTGGTTGGCGAGTGTGTATGGATTATCGTCGTCTCAATGCGGCCACAAAAAAGGATCACTTTTCACTAGCATTCATTGATCAGATGTTGGATAGGCTAGCTGGTAAAGCCTACTATTGCTTCTTAAATGGCTACTTTGGATATAATCAAATCACCATTACGCTGGAAGATCAAGAAAAGACCACGTTTACATGCCCATTTGGAACCTTTGCCTTTCGACGTATGTCATTTAGATTGTGCAATGTACCTACTACATTCCAGAGATGTTTGATGGTTATCTTCTCAAACATGATTGAAGATTCATTAGAAGTATTCATGGATGATTTCTCTGTGTATGGGCAAAATTTTGACCAATGCACCGACAATCTTACAAAAGTATTGAAGAGATGCGGGGACACAAATCTAGTGCTGAACAGGGAAAAATGTCATTTTATAGCAATTGAAGGTATTTTCTTTGGTCATCGAATATCATGTCAGGGCATTGAAGTAGACAAAGCAAAGGTAGAAATCATTGAGAAATTTCCACCACCTACAAATATCAAGGAATAAGAAGCTTTCGTGGTCACGCTGGTTTCTATAAGAGATTTATCCGAGATTTTTCCAAGATTGCGAAACCACTATGTTCGTTGCTAGAGCAGCATAAAAAGTTTGTGTTTGATGACGTATGTCTAGATGCATTTGTCATAATAAAGAAGCAACTAGTACAAGCTCAAATTGTCATCGCACAAGATTGGACACGACCATTTTAATTAAAGTCTGACGCGAGTGATTCTGCTGTAGGAGTTGTGCTAGGACAATGCAAAGAGAAGGTATTTCACTCAATTTACTATCCTAGAAAAACCTTAACTGAAGAACAGGTGTACTATACAACTACTAAGAAGGAATTATTAGCAGTAGTTTTTACATTCGACAAGTTTTGTCCATACCTGTCGGCACAAAAATTAAAGTGTACACATATCATTCTACGTTGAGATACCTTTTTGCAAAGAAAGATGCCAAACCAAGATTGATCAAATGGATTCTGCTCTTACAAGAGTTTGATATTGAAATTAGAGATAGGAAAGGATCCGAGAATCAAGTAGCAGACCACTTATTCAGTCTGGAAGCTAGAAGCGAAGATAGCAATCAGTCACGCATTGTCGACACATTTCCAGATGAGCAATTATTTTATTTCGACACATCTCCATGGTATGTTGATGTTGTCAATTATTTAGTTTATGGTAAGCTACCTTTGAGTGCAACAGGTCACATGAAGATCAGATTTATGCGCGATGCTACGAAGTATCATTAGAATGAGCCATACTTGTTCAAGGTATGCACCGACAACATTATTCGTCGTTGCATTCCTGAAGAAGAGATGACTTTCATCCTAAGACATTGCCATGATGCTCCCTACGGAGGCCATTTTGGTGGTGTTAGGACTGCTACAAAGGTCCTACAATCAGGATTTTCTGGCCCACATTATTTTGAGATGCCCACAATTTTGCACAACAATGTGATTAATGTCAATGCACAGGTTCTATATCTCGACGAAATGAGATGCTCCAACAACTTATCATGGAGGTGGAGTTATTTAATGTCTAGGGTATAGACTTTATGGGACCATTTTCGAACTCTTTTAGGAATGTGTATATTTTAGTTGCTGTTAACTATGTCTCTAAGTGGATCGAGGCAATTACAGTTCCAAAGGATGATGCTCGAACGATGTTGAAGTTCTTCCACATGTATATCGTTACAATATTTGGAACACCTAGGGCATTGATAAGTTATCAAGGTACTCATTTTCACAATAATCAAGTGGCAACAGCATTAAAACGATATGGTGTGAAGCATCGCATAGCCACTACATACCATTCACAAACGAATGGCCAAGCGGAGGTTTCCAATAGACAAATTAAAAGTATCCTTGAGAAGGTGGTTAACCCATCTCGGAGAGATTGGTCTTCGCGGCTACATGATGTGTTATGGGCGCTTCGCACTGCATACAAGGATCAATTAGTGTTTGGTAAATCTTGTCACCTATCGGTTGAACTTGAACATAAAGCCATATGGGTGATCAAGCAGGTGAATATGGACTACGATGCTGCTGGATAGAAATAGTTGTTGGACATTTCCAAGCTAGAAGAAATTTGACACACTACGTATGAAAATGTAGCCATATACAAAGAAACAACTAAGAGATGGCACAACAATTTCATCTTGCAGCGATAATTTAACCCTAGTCAATTAGTACTTCTATTTAATTAACATTTGAAATTACATCCAAGTAAATTGCACTCGAGATGATGGTCAGGCCCTTTCAAAGTTGTCGAAGCATTCCAGCATGGTGCGGTGACAATTGAAGATATGAAGGATGGTCACCATTTTAAAGTAAATGGCCAATGACTGAAGCATTACGTGAGCCCAGATGTCAAAGTTATTATGGCAAGAACATGAGGAGCAAAAACCCCTTCGAAATCCCCTGTTGAATCCTCAGCCACTAAGGTTCAGAATGCTGACCAACTCTCACAGAAAGAACCCATCCTGTTCCCCTCCAAAGTGGCGAAAGACCGCTACCACAACGTCATGCTCAAGAGAAACTGTCACCTGGAGCAAGATTTTCAATTGTCGCCATAACGGTCGTTAAGAAAATAAGTTGCAAAGACAATCTCTCGCCTGGGTTGGAAGTCTTTTTGTGACCATCCAGCCAGTTTTTCCCCTACTTTGGTAAGAGAGTTCTATGCCAACTTAGTGGATTCTGAACAGGAGTTTGTATTTGCACGCAAGGGTATGCTGCGTTGGAGTGCGACTCACATCAATGCACTCTTCCACTTCGCTAAAAAGGAAGATACCCATACTAAGTTTTTAGAGCAGTTAACTGATAAAGGTACTGACATGGTGATACGAGATCTATGCGTCGAGGACACTGTGTGGACTAGCAATAGGCCGTATAACTACACAATGCACCGGCGTTATCTCACCACTCGGAGCAAGGTATGGTTCCACTTTGTTAACAGTGAATTCTGCTTTCAACCCATAGCAAAACTACAATGTTGGATCTCATGTGCCTTTTGAACTCCATTCTTAAGGGCCGCCACATCAATGTTAGCGTAATTTTACATGAAGAAATTACTGAAGCCACGAGTAAACAGACAGGTATCTTACCTTTCCCTTCTTTAATTATGATGCTCTGCAAACTAAAGGGTATTTTGCCCTGAGATGGTAAGGAGGTGCTGGACAACAAGGGGCTAATAAATGATATCTCGGTGAAGCGAATGACTAGAGGACAAGAAACCCCTCTAGTGAAAGAGACATCTAAGAAGAAGGAGAAAGGGAAAGGAAAGAAAAAGGAAAAGAAAGAAGATGCGCCCATAAACCCTCAAGTTGAGAAAAAACTCGCTACAATAGAATGAATCATTGATCGCATGGATATACGCCAGATTCACCTTGTCAACATGTTGGAGGAAATGGATTATAGGCAGAACATCCTTTATGCGTACATAAAGGCATGGAACAACGCTATTGTCGCTACATTGAGGAGTCTGAGCTCAAATCCCATGCCAAAGTTTCCTGTATTCCCACCTATTGTTAGGGAAGCCCTACCGTCCTTCAAGCAACCTACTCCTGAAGGTAAGCCTCAACCTGTCCCATCCCTAATGAGAATTCATATCTCCGATGATGAGGAGCACGAGGGACATTCCAACGCCATGGAGGACAATTTCAGAACAATCACCAGCCTGTTTAAGGATGAATTTTCGAATAGCCTTGAGGCTAACATGGCGAAAAGAGACGTTGTTGTTGAGGAGATGCGCACACCAATCATATCTATGGGTTTGGAAGCAGAGGAAGGCATCGAACCAGACACAGCTGAGAAGGAGAATCCTAAGGAGAAGAAGAAAATTGAATAAGAGAAGGAAGAAGAGGAGAAGAATGAAGAGACGGAAGATGCCCGGATATATTTCGAGGAAGAATTTATTGACGTAACTACTAGTACGAGGGCATCCATTGAAAACTTGGCTCCACCTGAAGCGAGCCAGGCTGAGGCAGTCACCAACAGTGCCAAGGATCATAACTTGGCCTTTGTGCCTTATGTGGCACCACTTGCTGAAGTCTATCCATCTGATGTGACTGTCAATGAGGCCTCCACTCAACCGGTTGTAGAGGAGCAATCCGCTGCTCCTGTTGATTTCAAGGACAAAAAGCGAAAGAGGAAAGACAAGAAAAAAAGATGTAAAGCAGAAGAGGAGAGCCCAAACAAAAAGAAGAAGAAAGCCAAAGCAGCCATTTCATCGACTGCTGAACAATGAGTTAGTTTACTTTTCATTAGTTAGTTACATGCATAGCATTTACTTGTCATTACATTTTTATTTGTCACTGCATTTTATTTGTTAGTACATTTGCATTGTAGTTGCATTTCCATTTTAATTTGTATAATATTGTTAGTGCATTGGGGACAAAGCAGACATTAAGTTTGAGGGGATCTTCTGTGAAATTGAAATGCGATTACACCCACATATTTGAAAATTTATTTGTGCCTTTAGGTCAATGAAAGTATGCAAATTTTCAACAAAAATGTGACCATAATTTTTATTTTATGCATAAATCTTGAATTGTTGGAATGTTGATATGTGGATTGGGTGAATATGAATGAATATTGAGCCTTCTATTTTTTGGATGAATGATTGGAATTGCTTCAGTAATGAATAGGTAGAATCAATCTTTGAATCTTTAAATAACTTACCAATTGCAGCGACATTGTACTATTAAAAGACACTCCAATGTGAGTGCATTGTGACTTATCAAGGGAGAACACTTCACTGCATGTGTTAGAAAAATTATCTAGCCAAAGACTGTCACTGCAAGAGTGTGTGTCGATGCAATTACATACTTCCTGGGGATTTGTTGCACCCCATCGTTACTGCCCAGGAACAATGGTAGAGTAATGCAATGACATCTCTCATTCATTTATAAAAAAAAAAAAAGAGGAAAAGAGAAAAGAAGAAAAAGAAATATATGTTGTATTGGTCAAGGAAGGTTAAGATTCAAAACTTGTTACTAACATTAGTGAAGTTACAGTTTTAATTATTCATACCTATAAATTGTCGGCGCATTATTCTACCATGTGAATACAATTTGTGCATTAGAATTCCAGTGGATTTAAGTTGTTAGAATAATGATTACGATGACATGTTTTGTTTATGACTTTGTTTACTTTTTTTTTACTTGAGGACAAGTAAAAACTCAAGCTTGGGGGTGTGATAGCATTAGAAATAACACTTATTTTCTCCTTAAATTTTTGTATTAACTATCCCTTTTGTATTATATTTAGCATGCATGATAGTCATTTCATACTTAGTATTTACATTTTCTAACTCAATGTTTTGTGGCTTAAATTCTCGTTATTTTATCTCTTCTGTGCACAAATGTCGCCATATGCAACATATGTATTGCGTTTGAAATTGTCAGCATAGAGATCCATCTCGGAAGATCGATGCTAGAAAAAGTTCAAAGATATAGCCACAATTTTAGCTTGGAAGTGTGGCCAAAAATGTCACTACATGGAAGCATCTACTTCGTATGAGTAAATTCATGCTGCAAACACATCTAGAAGCACCAACGTAGGAGAATAACACGTTGTCGCCGCAATTAAAGATTACAGATTACGCCTAGCGATGTCGCGACAACCTACAGATTCATGAAGAACACACCAGATCTGCGTGAGTGCACTGCTTGATTTTAATAAACTTCGACAACTGCAAAAGGAGTTGGATCTGAGAGGAGACGAGATCTACAATTTTAAAAGCTTATAAATAGAGGAGAGAAGAAGGAAAGAGATATCAAGAGGTGAAGAAATTAATTCTACAAATTCTCTAAAGCTTTGAAGCTAGGTTTGGGAGTCTGGTGAGCTGATCGAGCAAGTGTGTGACAACTTCTGACGAGGAGTGTTTGATACGATACAAAAGGAGCAGTTAAGGAATAATCCTAGTAGCCTAGGAATAGTATGCTTCGAATTATTTGTTAATCTCTCTCTTAATGCTGATGAATTCTTATTGACAGTTGATTGTATATGAAAATATCTTTCAGTGTTAGATTACTTTGATTCCTATTTAATTCTTCTTATTTGTTTTACCTTGGACTTAACTGTTTTAACCACAAAAGTGTAATTGCAGTCTACCGACACTGGAAAGTGCGGTGACAAATTCGGTTAACAAGCAAGTCAGCGAAAGTTGCCAGAGGCTAGGAGGAATTCTAGTCACTTGTTCTTGAGTGCAAGGCATTGCCAACACTAGAAGGTGGGATAAATGTGGGCACTTGAGTCTTGGTTAAATAGAGAGTTGCTATTGGTATAATTTAATTGGAACCTTATTGCTATGACAGATCATCTACAAAATACCTTGTTGTCACATCTAACGTTGCTACTTAGTGAAGTCAGTGAATCACTCCATTTTTCACACTTGATCACACTTTTACTTTTTCTATCTTTAAATTATCAAATATCAACAACAATTTATTTTACTTTCAGTTGCTCTGACATTTTTCATTGCATTGACAACTTTGACTAACTTAGTGGTGTAGATCTAATTTAATTGCACTGACATCCTTGCTAGCATTTTCTCTAATTTTAACCGTAGTTTCTTTGACAATTGAGCATCAAGAACTCTATCCTCGTGGGATCGATATTCAATAGAGCAAATCTATCAACTATACTTGCATCGACGAGTGTCCGCTTACACTTAAATGCCGTGACATTTATAGGATGATCATAACTCTAAGAAGAATTCATGGTACCTTGATAGTGGATGCTCTAAACACATGACTGGTGAAAAAGCTATTTTAAAGAACTAACACCAAAGTATGGAGGAGAAGTCTCATTTGGTGATAACTCCAAAGGGCTTATTTAAGGTATTGGTTCTATAGGTGTAAATTCTTTCACTCTTATTAAAAATGTGCTTTATGTCAATAGTCTCAAGCATAACCTCTTTATCATTAGTCAACTTTGTGATAAAGGATTCAAAGTAATATTTCAGTGTAATGGGTGTAAAGTTGTAGATACTGTAAATAATAGAATTGTTTTTATAGGACATAGGGTAAGTAATATTTTTATGGTAAATTTTGATGATATATCTTGTAATATTTGTTTTGTGGCTAATAATGAAAATATGTGTTGGCTATGGCATAAAAGATTAGGACATGCAAGCTTGAGTGTTATTTCAAAGCTTACTAAAATGAACTTGTTTTTGGCATGCCTAAGCTCTCTATTGATGTTAATAAAGCAAGTGATGCAAGTGCTAAAGGTAAACATAGGAGAGAATCTTTTAAATCTAAAGATATAGTTTCTACATCTAGAGTAGTCCAACTTATTCATATTAACCTTTTTAGACCCACTAAAACTATGAGTTTAGGAGGTAAACAATATGAATTTGTGCTTGTTGATGACTATTCTAGATATACATGGGTTTTCTTTTTGTTTTCAAAAGATGAAGCTTTAGAAAAATTTATTACCTTTTGTAAAATGATTCAAAATCAATTGAGATATACTATTTCTAGTGTAAGAAGTGACCATGGAAAATAATTTGAAAACCTTGGTCTTAATAATTTTTGCAATGAACATGGCATTAGTCACAACTTTTCGGCACCTAAAACCCCTCAACAAAATGGAGTTGTTGAGAGGAAAAATAGGACCTTCGAGGAAATGGCTAGAACCATGTTATTTGAAAATAATTTACCAAGATATTTTTGGGTGGAAGCGATAAATACTTCTTACTATATTATAAATAGAACTATGGTTATGCCTATTTTGAAGAAAATCCCTTATGAACTTTTAAAGGAAGAAAACCTAACATAAGCCACATTCATCCTTTTGGTTGTAAATATTTTGTTTTAAATAATGGAAAAGAAAATTTAGGAAAATTTGATGCCAAAAGTGATGAAGGTCTTTTTCTTGGATATTTCACTAATTCTAAAGCTTATAGAATCTTTAACAAAAGAACTCTTGTTATAGAAGAATCTATACATGTCATTTTTTATAAATCTAACTCTCCTTCTAGAAAGGAATCTATTGATTTTGATGATGTAGAAATATATAAACATGAACAAAATCAAGCATCACATGAAGATCAAGGCATAAGTGAACTGGTTCAAGAACTCAAAATTGATGAACTTCAAGAACCAGCTCATGTTGAAAGAAAATCTAATCACCCAAGAGAGCTTTCTTATGTCAAGGATGGACAAATCATTGGTGATCCATCAAAAGGGGTAAATACTATATCTTCTCTTTGAAATACTTGTAATTACGTTGCATTTATCTCATGCATTGAGTCAAAAAATATCAAAGAAGCATTAAATGATGAATATTGGATGTTGGTCAAGCAAGAATAATTAAATTAATTTGAGAGAAGTATAGACCATAGTTGATAGACCTAGTGATAAATCCACCATAGGAATAAAATGGGTATTTAGAAATAAGTTAGATGAGAGTGGTAACATAGTGAGAAAGAAGGCTAGACTTGTTGCTCAAGGTTACAGTCAAGAAGAAGGAATTGACTATGATGAAACTTATACTCCCGTAGCTAGGATGGAAGCCATTAGAATGCTTTTAGCTTTTGCATGCTTTCATGATTTCAAATTATATCAAATGGATGTAAAAAGTGCATTTTAAAATGGTTTTATAAATGAAGTGTATGTTGAACAACCATCCGGTTTTGAAGATCCAAAATTTTCAAACCATGTTTTCAAACTTTCAAAAGTTTTATATGGTTTGAAACAAGCTACTAGAGCTTGGTATGAAAGATTAATTAATTTTCTCAGTCAAAAAGGTTTTTGTAAAGGGAAGATTGACATAACACTTTTTATTAAAAGAAAAGATCATGACTTATTAGTAGTCTAAATCTCTGTGGATGGTATAATTTTTGGTTCTACTAATGATCTTCTTTGTCAAGAATTTTTTAAGATAATGCAAGGTGAATTTGAGATGAGAATGATGGGAGAACTAAATTTCTTTTGGGACTCCAAATCAAGCAAAGGAAAGATGGCATCTTCATCAATCAAGCTAAGTACACAAAGGAAATGCTCAAGAAGTTTGGGACGGATAATCTCAAACCACAAGCTACTCCAATGAGCCCTTCTACAAAGCTTGATAAAGATGAGGAAGGTAAATGTGTTGATTTAAAATTATATGGGTTAATGATTGGTTCATTGCTTTATCTTATCGCACGTAGACCCAACATTATGTTTAGTGTATGCTTGCATTCTAGATATCAATCTTGTCCAAAGGAATCACATTTACAAGCCGTTAAGAGAATTTTTAGATAACTTAAAGACAATTCAGACTTAGGCCTTTGGTATTCTAAGGATTCATACTTTTGCTTTCATGCTTACTCAGATGCAGATTTTGGAGGTTGCAAATTGGATTGGAAAAGCACCTCCGGTTCTTGTCAATTCTTAGGCAACATATTAATTTCATGGTCTTCAAAGAAACAAAATAGTGTTGCTTTGTCCACCACTGAAGCGGAATATATTTCTGCTAGTAGTTGTTGTGCTCAAATTTTGTGGATGAAACAACAACTTAAGGACTATGGAATTAATGTAGCTACCATTCCTATTATGTGTGACAATACTAGTGCTATTTGTCTCACTAAAAATCTCATTCACCATTCTAGGACTAAACACATTGAGATTAGACATCATTTCATTAGAGATCATGTCGAAAAAGGAGATATAGTTCTAGAATAAATTGACACCTTACATCAACTAGCTGACATTTTCACAAAACCATTAGATAAAGAAAGATTTTAGACACTTAGGAGAGAACTAGGTCTAACGACCTTACCTTGACTATGTGTTAATTTTTTTTTATGAAAAAGCATGATAAGCATAATTTTCTTGGCTTTCATATGTAAAAAGATAGGGGGAGCTTTATATGATTGGTTATATGTTCCTTCTAGTATGCCTTAAATTTGTGTTGATCTCACATATATATATATCAACAATTAACCACCTTTGACTTTATTTAATTATTTATTTATTCATTTATTTTTTTATTTATTTATTTTCATACATCTCATGCATTTTCATGTATTTTAGTCCTATAAGCTCATTCTAAGTCATTAGGAATAATTTTGGAGCCATTTTAAGACCTTTAGAAAATAGTAGGGCTTAAAAATCTCGTTTTTGTGATCTCAATGCACTTGGAAAATAGAACTGCAATTTGGTATCGATATTGGTTTAAAATTATCGATACTTTTATAAAAAAATATTGATACTCGTATAAAAATATCAATACCACTGGACTTATAAGGGTACTTGGTACAGATTTTTTCAAAACAGTTTACCCAAAACCCCCTAAAAACCTTTCTTTTCTCCGAAAAAGGCACTACACCCTACCAAAATCCTTAATTTTTTTTTTGCAATATTTTCAACAAATCTTGGTTTCTATACACCTTCAAACCTCCTTCCATCAAGATTTACTCACTTTTACTTGGGATTTTGGTCTATTTCTACACTTTCAAGGTAAAAACCCTAAATTTTAAACTTGTTGATTTTGAACAATGTAGGTTGAAATAGTGTGTTTTAATGGCTTATTGGGTTGATTTAGATTGTATATATATATATTGTTTTATCGTACGAGGTTCTCAATCTTTAGAGATTTTTCTTGAAAAAGTTTACCGAAAACCTTGCCCACCAAGTGTTTGACAAAACTCCCCAAAAAAATTTTTAGTCTTATTGTCAACTAAGTTAGTCTATAGAATTATGGCTCCTAAGAAATGATCTAGGACTACTACCTCTACTTCTAGTGATGTCAAACCATCTTTCAATGAATGTTTTCAAACATCAAATTCTCTTGAACACTTTAACATCCACTTTGCCTCTAAACGTGTTTGGGAGGCTATGAAAATTGACATGGCAATGTTGGATGCCATCAACTTTCCTTATCTTCCCATCCTACAAAATTGGGGTTAGATGGAATTTTTTAACATTTCCTCACCACTTTTTCTAACCTTGTTCGAGCTTTTTTTTCAAATGCCACGCTTGAACATGACGATTCGAGGATACCGTCGTTGCCATCTCCTGTTATCTCATGGGCAACCCTATTCGCCTAACTCTTAAAGAGTTTGGTGACTATCTTTACTTACCTTCCAGAAGTCTCTCCAATGAGAAGGTTCGTTATGATCCCTCCCTTTTTGTACCTTCTGGTTCGGTATTTGAACTTAACCTTCATGACTGTGTCCTCCACCTAATCCTCACTTAGAACCTACGACCTATTAAAAAACATGTCAAAATTATAAACACCAATTATTGGTGGATCAATTGCTTTAGAACTAATAGGCATCTCTATCTTACTCTTATCCTTTTTAATGACATTACAAAAGCTATTGGAAGGAGACTTAATACTAATGTCACTCTTCCCCATGGCACGTATTTGTCATACATTTTTACGAGGATAAATATTAGTACTCGTGGTGACACCCCCATTTCCTCCACTCAACCCATTAGCTATAGAGCTCTTCACCACGTGAGTTATCACCTCGATGCTACCATCGGCAATTAGGTTAAAAGTGATGCTCCTGCAGAGCTTGATGACAATGATATTAGTGTGGACCTTGACGATATTCCGGCTCCCGGCCTTATCTTCTCATGCTCCATGGAGGGGACCACCGCTTTGCTCAATGCAATCAACTCCTTGAACAACAATGTCCAGGTTCTTCAAGACACCATGAATACGAGGTTCTCGTCACTTGAGGCACAAGTGGCCACTATACTTGCTTGTTTGCCTTCCATGCCTGCCACGCCTCCTGATAGCATTAGAAATGACACCAATTTTCTCCTTAAATTTGTGTATTAATTGTCTCTTTTGTAGCATATTTAGCATGCATGATAGGCATTTCATACTTGGTATTTATATTCTCTAACTCATTGTTGTTTGGCTTAAATTCTCGCTATTTTATCTCTTTTATGCACTAATGTAGCGTATGCAGAATAAGTTCGCAATTGTCAGCGCAAGGATCCATCTTAGAAAGATCAATGCTAGGAAGAATTTAAAGATGCAGCCACAAGTTAGCTTGGAATTGCGACCAGAGATGTCACCGCATGGAAATATTTACTTTGTATAAGTGAATTCACGTTGCAAGCACATCTGGAAGCACCAACGTAGGAATTTCACATGATGTCGCTGCAATTAATGATTGTAGATCGCGGCCAAAAATGCGACGACAATCTGTAGATTTATGAAGATCACACCAGATCTGCGTGAGTGCACAGCTAGATTTCAACAAACTTTGACAGGTGCACAAGAAGTTGGATCTGAGAGGAGATGAGATCTACAATTCTCAAAGCCTATAAATAGAGGAAAGAATAAATAGAAGGATATCAAGGAGTAAAGGAATTAATTCTAAAAATACTTTTGAGTTTTTGAAGCTTTATGTTGGAGTCCGATGAGCTGATGGATCAGGCGAGCAACAACTTTTGACGAGAAGTGCTTGGTGCGATACAAGAGGAGCAATTAAGAGATAATCCTAGTAGCCTAGGGATAATATACTTCGAATTATTTGTTAATTCCTCTTTTAAAGCTGATGAAATCTCTTGACATTTGATTGTATATGAGAATATCTTTCAATGTTAGATTACTTTGATTCAAACTTAATTCTTCTCATCTGTTTATTCTTGGATTTAACTGCTTGACCACAAGAGTGTACTTGTAGTCTACCGACACTAAGAGGTGCGGTGACAAGTTGAATTAACAAGCAAGTCAGCGAAAGTTGCTTGAGACTAGAAAGGATTCTATCACTTGTTCTTAGGTGTGAAGCAATGCCAGCACTGAGAGGTGTGATACTTGTGAGCGCTTGAGTCTTGATTAAATGGAGAGTTGTTATTGGTATGATTTCATTGGAACCTTATTGCGGCGACAATTCATCTACACTATACCTTGTCGACAATCTAGCGTTGCTACTTAGTGAAATCAGTGATCTACTCCAATCCTTTACACTTGATCACACTTTTACTTTATGCATTTAAATTCTCCAAATTTCAACAATTATTTGATTTATTTTCAGTTGCTCTGACAATTAACTTTTATAATTACAATGACAACTTTAACTATTTTAACTGTGCAGTTCTGATTTAATTGTGCTAACATCCTTACTAGTATTTTCTCTAATCTTAGCTTTAGTTGCTTCGACAATTTAAGCATCAAGAACTCCTTCCTCGTGGGATCGATATCCGATAGAACCAATCTATCAACTATAATTGCATCAATGTGTGTCCACTTGCACAATTGTTGTGACGTAAGCCGATCACTCCTTATCGATATCCACCTCACGACGAGTAAGGTAGTTTCTTAAGACATGCATTTTCATTACATTTGCATACTCATTTTTTTTTGTTTTTGCTTTTGTCTTTAGTTTATTGAACTTGTTGGTTCTTGACATTTTTACTTCAATGGAACTTCATGATTTATTGGTATATTTTATATACAAAGTCCTATGTTTTTGTTCATTGCTTATCCTATTTCCATTTCTATATATTATGATGAACTAACTATTTCTCCTTAAGCTTTATTTGGTTTCTTTTTATATAACAAAAAGGGGGAGACGGAAAGGTAAAATGTTTGAGTATTTGCTTTATGTTTAAATGCTAAAATGCAAAATTTTGTGACCTTTTTTTTTTTAAATGAAAATGAATTCAAACTTGATTGACAAAATTTAATTTGGTCTTATATTCAAAATGTCTTTTATTAAGGGGGAGCATTTATTCAAAAACAAAATTTTCACAAAGTTATATTATATCAAAAAGGGGGAGATTATTAAACTAAGCTTTATTTGATAAAATATTTTGATATAATAAATTAAAATGTTTTTGAATGTAAGTTAAAATTGACAAAATTATTTATCAATTTTAAAATCTAAGAGGTAAAATTTAAACTCCTATCTTAAATTCTTAGAAAAGTTTGAAACAATTTTCAAATCAAGTTAAAATGATTTTAAACATGTCAAAATGCTTGCACTTAGTCAAAAATCATTTTAACACTTAAAAATGTTTTTCAAACAAGTCAAAATAGTTCCAGACTAAAAAGTATCGATACTTTTTAGGTCGGTATTAATAATTTCTAAACTATTGATACCCTTTGTAAAATCGAGACCAAACTTGCATCTATTTTGACACCTCTAAAAAAATATCGATACCAAATTATAGGTATCAATAATTTCTAAAAGACATCGATACCATGGCTCAAAAACTATACCAAAAGAGCATTCTATTTTTCACAAACCCTAAAGGCATCGATCAGGTATCGATAACTTTTGAAAAGGTACCGATAATTTTGTTGAGGTATCGATTTTTAATGGTCCCAACGGCCATTGACTTTGCATTAAATGCAAAAAATATCGATACCCTTTTGTACTATTAATGCTTTGGTTTTTCATCCCCAATGGCTCTATTAATGACACTAATTGCCACAATGGTTAGAAATCAATTAGAGCGCTTAAATACCAACTTCCAAGGACCTACAACAACTAACAAAGCAATTACAAGAAAATATCTTCAATCAAACATCCCTAGAGCTTAAATTTTCACATCTTTCTTTCATTTCTTTACTAAAGTGTATCTTCTTTATATTGTGAGCTTAATTTGCAAACAATTTGATCTTGATAGGATTGTCTCTTTGTTTGTTAATTTGTATTTCTTTGAGAAAGTTTGAGATTTAAGATTTAGGTAGAAATCTTAAGTAGTTGTAAGGTTAAACCTTGTCCTCAAAGGTTCTACAAATCTAGTAGATTTGGGAAAATCCTTAGTGGTGGAAAGCTAAGGTAGTGGAGTAGGAATTTGGGGCTGAACAACTCTAAATTCTTGTGCCAAATTGTGTCATTTCTCTCTACTCTCTTCCTACAATTTTAAAAGGCCAATTCACCCGCCTCTTGGCAATTTCGATTCAATCCATCAAGTTAACAAAACTCATTTTCTCCATTATACCACTCAAGAAAACCCACTCCACCCTATCATAAGCCTTGCTCATATCCAATTTTAGGGCCATGGATCCCTTTCGTCCTCCCCGCTTCTGACCAAAGGTATGCAAAATCTCGTAGGCCATAAGGACGTTATCAATAATCAATCATCCTAGCACAAAAGCACTTTGCACCTTGTCAATACATCTGTCTAAAAATCTTCGAAATCGGTTAGCAATTATCATAGTAATAATTTTATAAACCACATTCCAAAGGCTAATTGGGCAAAAATTCGTCATTGACGTAGGACTTGGGATTTTAGAGATGAGGACGATACTAGTTTCATTCAATGCCTCAATACTAGACCCATTATTCAAAATGTCTAAACAAAAGCTACTTACCTCCTCCCCAACTATGTGCCAATATTTTTGATAAAAAAGAGCCGAAAACCGTCGCTACCTAGAACCTTAGATGGACCCATATATTTTAAAGCTGCAACTAACTCATCCTTCACAAATGATGCTGTAAGCTCCAAGTTGTCATTTTCGATGATACATCGATTAATTACTGACAAAATATGACTTGTATCATCCAATCCTCTTTGCAAAGAGAAGAGCCCCTGAAAATAATCTTTTTGCTATCTGCGCCATATGAACATGGTTACTCGACAAGCTTCCATCTCCACATTGTAAAGCTTTAATGGAATTTTCCCTCTTCCTTTGCGTTGCACATTTGTGAAAGTATGAAGTGTTCTTGTCCCCACTTTTCAACCAATTAACTCGCGCCCTCTGATCCCAGAACAGTTCCTACTTATCGATCTCCCAATTCAGATGTATTTTAGTGTCGACGATCTCTGAAATCAAGTCCTCATCCCTTTCAGCATTTAAAAGATCCTCCAACTGCTTCGTCAATACTTCTTTTGTTCTTGATCTTTCGTGTCGCCTTTGTTTGTCCCATTTTCGAAGGCCTACTCAAAGACTCTTCAATTTCGATAGAACATTCCCTATGGAGGCATCCCATTCATTCTTAATGAACTATTCAAATGTCGATTCTAGAGTTTACCATGCCTCAAATTTGAAACTGCTACTCCTCTGAATCGAATCTGATAAAGGAGAAGAAATTAACAGAGGACAGTGATCTAAATAAGAATGAGGTAAGTGTCGAATTGAGACATTTGGAAAAAGCTCCAACCACTCAACAGTGGCCACGCCCCTATCAAGATGTTCCCTAATATTAGTTGCTGGAGAGTTCCCCCGTTCCCAAGTGTACCATCGAACCGAATACCCAACATCAAACAAATCACATTCCTCCAAATTACTACGAAAAGCTTCCATTCTTCTTTCGTCTCTAGGATTCCTCCCGTCTTTTCATGGGCATACATTAACTCATTAAAATCACCACAGACAAACCAAGGCAGCTCCTTATTCCATTCCAACTATTGTAGAGCATCCCAAGAAACATTTCTATATTGTTCAAAGGGGGAACCATAAAAACCTGTAAAACGCTAGGTAACATCCTCCTCAAGAGTATATACCATCGCATCAATAAAAAAATTACCAGAACTTTTCAACTCAACTTTGACTTCTTGCTTCCATGCTAAACATAAATCGCCTTTACTACCTTGCGGACTAATTTCAATTCCCATCGCAAAACCACATCGTCGTTGAACTACATCCATCCTTCTACTATCAAGTTTAGTCTCTATCAAGAAGATCAATTAGGGTTTGTGAAGACTCATCATATGTCGAAGCCTTCGTACTGCCCATGGGTTCCCCATCCCACGAACATTCCAACTTAAGAGATTCATTGTACCCGGTCAACTTGTCCATTGGCAGTCGTCGATCCTAATAAAGTTGGTGAATTAGTATCCTTAACAACATTTCCTTCATATTCATAAATATCCATAACATCCCTTGCAACGTCATCCCATTTCACTTTTTTAAGCCCCTCACCTGCAGATCACATAGAACCTTCATTCAAATATTCGCAAGCACTTTTCCTTTTGCCAACCAATAGGCCCTCTTGAAACAGTACAAGGGGATTGCTTTTAATTAAACGCCCCTAACCCCTTGTTAATTTTTGTAACCCAATCTCAGCCGACACAACCTAAACGTCGTGGATTTCGTTTTGGCCAACATTGGGCCCCATCCCATGTGTTTGGCCTTCACGATCCATTCCTCTCCAATCCGTGTCCATAAAAAGAGGAGTGTCATATAAATTACACTCTTGCCCCAATACAAAATCCTTGGAAACGTGCCATTCGGAGGCCATATTTAACTCAGACTCAATCATTGGGATATAAGAAGATCCACTCTCAATATAATTCCAAGGCAAAACAGATTGCTCTGTAAAAGGTTCCCCTGTAGCACAATTTGAGTCCAACACTCCTGTCTCACGATTCTCGACTTTTCCTACCACCGCCTCTTCCATCATGACTGCCTCCAGAGCCTGCATGCCACCACGATGTACTTCCCCCTCTCAGTTAGCAGACTCAAAAAAATTCCAAATATTCGAACTTGATTCGCTTCCACCATCGTAGGAACACTGATTCATGGTCTTTTTAATGCCTGGGCCTAACATCTAGTTAAATTTCCCCATAAATTTCGATTCTACTTGTAACACAACTTAAAAGGGGAGGTCATCCTCAGGAAGATCTTTAACCCCTTCAGACACTTCAAAACACTCACATAAGACATGGCCCATTTTCCCATAGCCAAATCAAAACTCTGGTAGGTTTTCATATTTAAAAGGGAGCCAAATTTCTTCATTTGAATCCACCTGAACAAAAACACCTCTCCATAGCGGTTTCTTCACATTTAACTGAACTTTTATTTGACACACATCTCCAATCACTTCGGAACGCAACACCCCCTCAAACATTGTTCCCACTTCATGCATAAGGCCCTTTTTATCACATTCAGGGGGACACGAATTAATCTTGATCCAAAAAGGAGAAGACACAAGGCGAACCTACTCCTCTCAATCGTCTCCATAAGTTTATCGAAGATAATCAACTGCCACCTAAACAACCACGAACGACCCTCCAATATTGACTCTAAATCCTCCTCATCCTCAAAACAGCTGCAAACAAATTTTGACCAACCACACAAATCTCAAACTTTTTCCTCGTTTTCCAAATACTTTTCATCTTAGCACGAAATCTATCTGGATTATACGATTTTCTCGTCCATACAGTGCACAAAAGTGTTGGCTTCCCAGTGTAAACCATCGCCAAACTTTCTACTGACAGTTTTAACATCTCATCTTCCAGAAAGGAGATCGTATCTCTCCATTGTTAAAAATCAAAAGAACAAAGTCGCTCTTGGCTCAACCACAACTGAAGTTGTTTCTCTGATAAACCTTAAAAAGAAGAATTTTGACCTTACTCAAATCTTCTTTTGAAATTTAC
The DNA here is from genome assembly GCA_039519145.1 of Kokia cookei. Taxonomy (NCBI): domain Eukaryota; kingdom Viridiplantae; phylum Streptophyta; class Magnoliopsida; order Malvales; family Malvaceae; genus Kokia; species Kokia cookei. The sequence continues at coordinate 25,974,201 of CM076903.1, read as the reverse complement.
ATATTAAGTTAAAAGATAAAACTATTGTATTGTTTTTATAATTAAATAATAATGTATTTCATTTACTAATTAAATAATCCATTCATATAAATAAAACATTAAATATAAATAATAATATTTATTAACTTGACTCGATTTGTTTCAAAATTTTTAATCTATTTAAAATACATAAATTTAAAATTCACATTTATTTTTACTTGATATATAAAATTTTATGATTTATCACGAAACAAATTCTTCATTTTAACAATTAAATATGAATGCATTAATAACTTTAAATCACGATATTAGATTAGTTTAAATTGACAAAAAAATTCCTTCCAGTTAGAATTTCGATATATTTTGATGGGTTGGGTTTATACTCTATTTTGATATAATAATTTTTTGTAAACAAAACAGTACACTCGCCGAGTGATCAGAAGAAGTGACAATTAACTTCTTTTGTAGGCATATAAAATGAAATTTTAATTTTAAATAAAGTTTACAGAGGGGGGGTATGAATCAAACTTGAAATATATTAAGTATAATTAATGACTATTTCATATAATTATCAGTATTTTAATGTAATTTTGTTTTTAATTTATCTAAATATATTCAATTCCATGTGTACCGATTACCTCACCAACATAAAATGAAATGCAAAATAGAAAATCCAAGATGTCGGAATCTATTAGCTTAAGGAGTAAATAGAAAAATTCAAAAAGCGAAGGGATCGATTATGAGCAAATAATAAGGGGACTAAGTTCATGAAAAACAAACTGAGTTGCAGAATTTAACAAAAAAATAACATCATAAAATCATTCCAGAAGTATAGCCTAGAATGAACAGATTTGGACAAAAACACTTGGACTTGAACAATCTAATCCTGTTTTCAAGATGATCAAAAGGCTTCCAACACTTGGAGAAGACTTGAAAGACAGAAGCAAAAAAGAGAAGATCTAATACTTGATTTTCCACAAACAAGAAGAGTGCGATCTTTCAACTGCATATCTTAATTCAGATGACTCCTTACCTGTGATTCTATGACCAAAGAACTTGGATCTCAACAATGACAGCAATGCTTTGTGCCTGGACTGCTTTCTCATTAACACCTCGATGAATGCAGTTAATCCCAGCCATTCAACTTCGCCCCTCACCACTTTATGCTTATGATCCCAACACAATCCAGAACTCAATCCACCCAAAGCCATTCGTTTCTCTATCAGCCTGTGCATGTGCCTACATATGGCAAAAGCATAATTGGCAAAGCTAGAGTTTTTTTCATAAGGAAAAAAGAATGGGTTAACGAGGAACTTAATCCAGTACCTGAAGGACTTTAGGATGATTTTCAGACAATATTGTCTGCGAGGTCGGAAAAAGTCCGATAATTCAGAGACATAACAATGGAACTTCATTGCACTCAACAGAAAAGCTTGATAGATGTTCAATCTGACAACAGATGCGGAATTGATACTTGGATCAAAGAATATGGAATGGCATTTTGGTCTCATGGAGCTGAACAGCTTATGCTTTAGATGATTGCCTGGTTGTCCTCTCCGTCGGACGGTGAGGATGCAACTTAGATGCTTACCTAAATACCTGTTAATAAACAAAGATTTAACATATCATTCAGGAAACATTATTTGCACACTTCTGTTGCGGTTCGGAGATGTATATGCTATATATTTTGAAGATAAGAATTCCATATCAATGTCCAAATATGCACGAGTCATGGATCCTTCAAAGGAATCGAAGAGTCAGAGTAGCATAAATAAATATTTGCAATGTTCAATGATGATTTTAGAATGCACATCTAAAGCAATGAATCTAATAAAGTATTAATTACTACAGCAGCAAAACAATCATAAAGTCGATGCAAACTGACCTTGTATAATCACCCAGAATTTCTAAAGTGCTGGAGTCTATAAGCAACCCGCTCCATGGAACAAACAAGGTACCATCATCACCTGTTAAAGCCCTATTCGATAAAATCCCAGATTGATGTTCAATGTCAAAGTTTAGACAGAATTTTTCCTGATTCATGTAGCAGTTGTAATCCGGAAATCCTCGACGAAACATGGACAAAATGCCACTAGCCTGCTCTTTCGAAGTTGATATGAAAAGAAAATCATCAACAAATCTTAGAAGCAAATAAGTAGGGGGAAAGATCACTGGATCCTCGCTAGAATTCCAAGCATCCATGGAATCTAAAGGGCTTGAGGACAAAGTTTCAGCAGCATGTTCAAGAGGATTTTCAAGATATGGAAAAATCACATGCTTCTCCATATGCCCATAATATAATGAGCAAAGCAGAGTTGACAAGATACTTCCCTGAGGTATCCCCAACTTTTGCAAATAAAACTTCTTATCCAATTGAAGCACATTGCATTTCAAAAGCTGATACAGGTGAGAGAATAGATGTTCCTTCAAAAGCGTTGTGAATATCCCCTGAACACATTTCCACAAAGCAAGTCCAAGCAACGAAAAAAGGGTCAGGATAAGATTTATTTACACATACAAATTGCATTATGAACTTCTCTTAAAATAATTGTATCCCCTTCACAAGTAGGAACATGGAATATGTTCTCCCATAGATGTTGGAAGTTGGTGTGAGAGTTTCTAGCACCAAAATATTCAATAGAACGAAAGAGGAAAGATTCAACAGGAATAAAATATAAAACTCCCATTGAGGAAACCAGAAAACATACCTGATTAACGACAACACCAGACAATGACCGACATGAGACAGAAGACACTAAGCTTGTAAAACCCAGCTTAGCAGTCTCATCCACCAACATGAGACACTGGCGAACCAACAAATGGTTTTTTAACCACACAATTTCACGATTTTGTTGTAACATATATTTTTTTTCCACTATGACATCTTCCATCATCCTAAGCAGCTTATCTTGATCAACTGAATCAAATGCCTTGGAAACATCAGCAGCAACAATAAATACACCAGGCATAGTTGTTGATGCATTCTTTAGAGTGATTATAAAAGGATGTAACTTCGTGTAGACATCTTTATAATCAAACACCGTTGACCCTAACTTCTCAGGTTCTTTCAACAGTAAACCTTTTAGAATTGCATGTACGCCACGAAGTACAGAGTTTGGCGACTTAACACACTTGGACTTGAATATTCTTGATTGAGCTTTTGAACTATTGCGCATCCAAGAACATCTATATTTTGAAGATTTTTCCTGCAGCACTTTTGAGGATGCATTGAGATTTGCCAACAATCTAACTCCATTTTGTTTTGGACAAAGCCTCAACCTCGAGAAACCAAAAGGTCTTTTTCTTATTATAGCTCTAACAGCAACCTCATCCAATTCAAGATAATTTCGACCTTTCATGCAATTAACAGCATCATCTATGGACTCCTGCCAAACAGGTTTGCGATAATAAAAAACATCAAGTTTCCCACACTCACCTTCTGTGACATAGAAGTTGGCTTGCACCAATGGCACCACTAGAGATGAAAAAAACCATAAAATCCAGTTGACATGTAGTTCACGCCTAATATCATGTTCGCTACAAATTGCTTCACCAAATTTCGACTCTGAACCATTCTTCGACACCCGAGCATTACTGTTATCCGATAAAAAGGGGAAATCTAAGGATTTTAACCGATGCATGCATTGCATTACTGAGAACTTCTCAAATCTTCTCAACCGAATAAATCTGAAAATATTTCTCTTTAGCAATCTCCAATAAGGAGGAGTTCCTAGCAATTCTGGAGGAACCAAACTTCTACAAACAGCCCACAAAAATTCAACTACCTCACTCTTTAAGCAATAAGACCTGGTTGACTCGAGCTCTGCATTACCCGTTTCTGGAGTATTATGGTTTTCTTTGGCAACACCACCACAGGATCGCTTGAGCCCTCTTTTGTCCATTATGCTTCTCTGGAATAGAAATCATAGTCAACTTTTAATTGTCTCGCAAGCTCTCTAAATCAAATCTCAAAATAAAAAAGACAAACTGAAATTTACATACAACCTTCAACATCAGATTTATGCAATAGCACAAATCTATAAATTATAGCACCAAGCAAGGCTTGAAAATAGCATCAGGCAAAACATACAGCTAAACAAACCAAATGATTGCTCTTGCAACTTCAAATACTTTATATGAATTTCACAGGCAATACTAACCTCAACTATTGTCCTAGACTTTCCAGCCTTTTGATCCAAAGATGGTAAGGGACAAAATTTCTCCAACAATTTTAAGTGATTGCAACGCCTAGCTCTGCGTATGAGCATCTTCAGCAACTTGATAAATTTGTGATACCTGGGAACCAAATATCCAAAAGCCATACTATAGAATCTCTTTACCGCATGATTGATGGTCTAAATACAATTTTTAATATACTTTCATATATTTTGCAAGGTTTAACTTCGAAATAATAATAAGGGCCACACTGATTTGAATGCAATAATTAAGTGGTTTAGCTTTCATACACAATTTTTACCTTACCCATTACGGCAGTGTTCATATGCATAATCAAAAGAGAGATCTGTATATCATCAGAAAAATTTCTAGCATTGTTGATCTATTCAGTTGTAGACCTACTAGCATATAGGTTCTGCACAGTAATGAATACTTACTCCGCAGCACGTAATAATAAGACATGGTATTATAAAGCCAACAATAACCTACTTTAGCAATTCCAGAAAAGACGATGCTTATTGCAAATCACTCCCTAAACAATAACATAAAATAATATAACATTGCAACCCTAGAGTAATAAAATTAGTAATATGTAACTTACAGGCAAGAAGATCCTTTGAGATGACATTCTACATTGTGGGAGCATGGACATGATTGACTGCTTACATTTGCATCAGTCAAGCCAAAAATATTCTCCATGAGACACTTCGAGCTTGAAAAGTTTGGTACCAAGGTATTTAGTATATCTTTGGAATATTAAGGTTACCTTAAAGAAAATTGCCGGATAAAACTAGAAATGTATGACAATGACTACCTTGAAAAAAATTGAAGGAAAAAGTAAGAGATTCTCTATCTCCCAAAATCTATCAAGGATACGTCCTTCTGGAAGAACAGATGAAGAACATTCCATGTTATAGAACATAGGTTGCCTGCTAATCTCAATTGAATTCAAGACTTTGCAGGGAGCTTTTAGCATCAAGTAACAGGAACATGGAACTGTCGCCTGCATAAGAAAATAAATGAAACTGTGAAGGCCATATGCAAATGTCAGTCGAGGCAATATATTTTCTTTATATATTCATTTTGATTTAATAAGATGTCTTACAATATATTTTGTTTTATATGTTTATTATGATTTAATAAGATGTCTTCATAATTCTCGAAGTAGTGCCACTTGAATTGTGACATCAAAGTCAATTTTGAATTGATAACTAGTATAGATGCAACGTGTGATTTTCACAAATTTAAGCCATCAGTTTTAATATTGGAGGTTACAGATATCACTTCTAAGCAAGTCACAGAAGAAAAACCTTTGAAATCCTTAATCTACAAGCTACTACATCATTTCTCTACAAAAGATCGTTAAGAGTTCCAGTAGGAACTAAACTTTGCTCGATCCAAATACTAAAATCTCTTTCTAAATAAAATATACTAGCAGTAAAGAATCTTTCTTACATAGTATACACAATATGGCATCCATAATTCTACAAATAAACTGCATTAGCATTAATCAAACAACTATGCAGTTAAATATAGTTATGGGGTTAAAACATATAACCAACCTGATTGGGGTTGGAGAGGCACACAAGACTCCCAGGTAAGCAATCTTTATAAAAGCAAAAGACTCTGGAGATGGGCTCCTCTTTGGATTCTTGAATGCTGTGTAGTCGGTGCCTCTTGTCACGTTTCCATTTAAATGGTCTTGAAAATGGTTTTTGCTTCTCTTTAGTATGAATTGAACTTCCTTGAAATTCTCCATTGGAAAGAGATTTGCTACCAAAAGTTCGTTTCCTTTTCCTTCCTGCTCATGAGAGAACATCTGATGTAAGGAACCATCATCACCAAGTTCAATCAAAATTTTGCTAGTGAGAACAAAACCAATAGGCAACAAGGCAAAAACCAATAAATTATTTTTTCCTTTAAATTAAGTTGCAAAGCTTTAAAATTAAGTTAGTGTCAAAAAATAGCAAGCAGTGATAGTGAAACATTAACATGACAGTACCATCAAAGATAGCAACTGAGAGGGAAAAAACAAAGGATAGATAAAATTCTATCAGGTTTGACTCATACTGATCAAAGAATGACTCCAGTTATCTAATGGTTGAACAGAACCAAATTCTGACGATCAATGACCCTTGACCCGTATACCATGTTCTATTGATGTCCCTACTAAAGTCCATTCTTTTGGGTGCAAATAACAAGATGTTTATATTTCTTCAAAAGCCTATATATTTTGATTTTAAAAAAAGAGGACCAGGATAGAGATCAAGGCAATGGTACAAGTCATAGAATCAACTCACAGCTACAAGCATACAAAAACTTGAAGAATGTGGTACACAATGCACCCTACAGTAATTACCACATTTTAAAATGTCCACAACATTCTTAGGGCCAAACATCTCCCACAAACTGAACACCATAAGCAGAGTTTGCACGTTAGTAGTCTTTCAATATAACAAAATACCTTGCATGACCAATGAACCTTTTATCACAATTTTATTTTATTAATAGCAAAAAAAATCCAAAAGAAGCACATTACAGAAGGAAATTATTATCATTGTAATGAACTTCAAAGTATTAAAATCAGACTTCAAAAGTAAATTCAACAAAAATAACAATAGCGGTAGTAAATTATCATAACTAATCTTTCCCTCAAGTAACAATATTTATTCAGTTTAGCAGGCAACACATTGTGATAAAATATATAGAAATTGAAGTACATCCATCTAGTAGTGTATTTGTGTTTCAGGACCTTGTAATGCTGCCCAATTTGAAAGGACACAGTAGAACCGGAACTTAATAGGCATTAATATTTATGCAGCTTAGCAGCTGCACTCACATTGTAGCTTACTGTATTAGAACCTGTTTTCTTCATCCATCATGCAACGTTTACATGATTCTGATTCTTACAGTGTTTCTGATTGGGACATAAATGCATCCATATTATAGGTAGAGATAATAACACTTTCCTAAGATTTGTTTTACGAAAGGAAACTGAATTAAGCTTTGCAAAGGGATTCAAATAACACAAGTATTATATTATTTTTATTTATATGCACAAGCAAACAATATTTCAACCAATCATCAATGATGCTCTGGACTTTAATGTGAGTGTTGGATACAGATAAGTGTCCGAAAAAAGTATGTTCATTTGTTTTACAAGTTTTTCCATGTAGTTGAATAGTCTTTGAAGGGCCATATCCTCGTACCCATGTTGGGATATGAGTCGGACACGGAAAACAATGAGAAGTTTATGCTACATAGTATTGCATACCAGATTGAGGATTTTTCACTTCCTTTGACTTCTTGCGAAAATAATTGACAGGAGAACCTGCGACTTGGAGGTGTTTCTTGTCAGAAATTGGCACAAATATTGTTGTATGCCACAATAGATAAAACATGCAGTCATCCCCAACCTGCAAATACTCAATAATTGTCAAGAAGAAAAAAGAAAGGAATTAATATACCAAGAACACAGCTATTTGACATGCTTGACAGTCAACAAACAGAAACATTTGCGAAACTTCGACATACCCTTTCATGGAGAATACCCCATGCTGAAGAAGTCAAAAGCTCAAGAATGTGGCTTGAATTTGTATGCTGTTTTGTCAAACACAAAAAGTTTTCCACAAACAATCATGGAGGAGAAAAGGAAACCTTAAGCAAAATATTACAAACAGGCATATATTGTTGTAGCATGCTCCAATGAATAATATAATTTTCATGACAGAGAAATTTACTCATACAGGTTCTAAAAGTACTCGCTCCAGTCTAATCATATACGGAACACAAGCAATTAGTTTGTAAATATAGCCACAACGCTGCAAAGTTAAAATACTGTATACGAAAAAGAAAACCCTTCTTACAAAATAATCATCAAAATATAAAAGTAAAAAACTTGCCTTGTTGAAACCAGAACATATTACATTAGAAGCCGTGAGTCTTCGAGATGTCATCATCTCAACAACCCTTACCACAAGCTGAAACCCAAAGAAAAGAAGCTTTAAAAAGGATCTTCATTGAAGCAAAAATGAGACATTTTTAAAAAGAGAAACCAAACCTTTTCTTGAGTCCAAAGTCTATCAGGATAAAAGTCAAGAAAAGGGGCATCTTTATTAACAACAACAAAACAACCATTGAGAAGATTGACGTAATCCGAAGGGTCGTCGGGTCGAATAAGAAAAGACATGGGATCTTCACAGCATCGAAGACAAGAAGGACCTTCGCAACGGCCGCAAGTAAAGGGAGGCGAAGGCCGAGGGATTATAAAAGCGATGGTTTTGGCTAAGTTTCTGGCATCGTTTTTGAAGATTTGCCATAAAACCATTGGGGCTTTCCAGCTTCGTTTTCTCTTCCTCGCCATTTTCGTTGTTGAGAGGAGAGAAAGAGAAGGGATGTTTAGGTGTGTTTGAATTTGAGATTGTATTGTTTGTAGAAACAAAAGCAGACATAGTATGTTTTCCCGCGCTCTGCCATTAGGCTTGAGGTGGGTATAGGCATAGGGTGAAGCAAGTCAAGGAGTCTGACGCTTTTTGCCTTTTTTACAGTGTCATAATTACTGACACAGTTGATGGACTGCTCAGGCCGCCTTCGGCTCTTTGATTCAAAACTGCTTTTTCAAATAAATTACTTTTAAAAAATTGGTAAAATGTGATATAAAAAAAAAAGTATGTTTTTAATTTTTTTTTTATGAAATAAAAATATAAAATTTATAGAAATATAAAATTAAATCATTTTTTATGAAATTAAATTAAATTATGAAAACTATAAATTATAAAATTATAAAATTATAAAATTAAAAATAGAGTCTTTGAAAAAAGGGTGTCGCCTTTATTTTTTTTTTATTAAAATATTATTCTTATAAGTTAGCGACACTATTTTTCACTGTTGATGTTAATCTATTCTTTAAATAATTTTTTACATCTCAATTTTGTTAATAGTTTTTTTAGTAATATTTTTAAAAACTTTACTCTTGATATGAATATTGTAAAAAGATTTTTTTTTTTAAATTTGTTTTTGGATATTATTTTTCAAAAAATTATAAAGTAATTATTTTTATTTATCTTAAATTATATTTAGTCACTTATATTTAAAATATTACGTTTCAATCACTTATGTTATCGTTTTATTACAAAGTGGTTATTTTGCCGTTAAGTTTCGTTAACTTCCTAACAACAATCTTACGTGGGAGTCCAAATAGGTTTTAAATATCAACTTGGATCCAACTGGGATGAAAATAAATTTTAATTAATTAAAAATTTTAAATTAATTACAATTGAAAAAGAAAAACTCAGTTGGACATCAAATTGGTATTTAAAATCCATTTGGAATGCCAAGTAGAATTGTCGTTAGGAAGGTAACGGAGCATAACGGTAAAGTAACCACTTCGTAGCATAATGATAACGTAGGTGACTAAAACATAACATTTCAAACATATGTAACTAAAATGTAATATAAGGTAAACAAAAATGATTATTTTTTTAGTTTACCATTATTTCTCAAAATATATGTTTTATTAAGATCACCTATATATCAAGGTTAGGGTGAGTTTGGATGGGCAGTGTGTTTATCTGCTGTTAATGTAAAAAAAGCGACGGCGATGAGATTAAATACTGTAACGATACTGTAGCGTAAGACAAAAAATAAGTTAAACACATTACAACCCACCGTCCATCCAAAACCACAATTACTGAAATTTAATTTCCTCATAAATTTTATTTGGTTTTATCTTTGAAAAAAAATGAAAATATGTATAATGAGGTGCACTAGTTGGACTTCCACGAGCACATGCCCGAGCTGTCAAGCTTGTGGAGCCAAAGGAGCTGTAACCGCTTATTCAGCATTACAAGTAGAAGTCAATTGTTGGAGTTGCCGACATAGTTAAATTTGCGCTCCTTGCTTTTATCAAGTAAAGATTATTATGTATAATAATTTATTACATGAAATTAAATTTTTTGGAAAAAAAATTGTAAGGTGGTGGCTAAAAGTGATAATGCTTTATTAATTGATTTAATTGGAAAAGGTTATGTGGTTGATAGCAATTATTCAAAGTTGTGATTAATACATTATTTATGAAAGTAAGATTTGCATATCAAGTTTCGACATGTCCCACGAGACTATAATAGGCTATTGTGTGAGCCCATTTTGATTGATTTGTTAGGTCATGTTTGAGCCAAATGTAAGACTCTGAAATCTGATTTGCAATTAATCTGTAAGCATGCAAGACCAAGTGGTCCATAAATTGGAGCGTTTGTATATTAGTAAAGTATGATTCTAATTAGTAAGACTCTGAGTACACTATTTATTATGACTTGTTCTGTTAATAGTTATGTACGAATACCATATATCTGATTTTCTATGAGTACTTGTGGCATGATCATATGGTAACGTTTTGCATATGCATTAGGGTGGAATTTGGTTATGTGATGGAGGAAGTTTGTTTCTGACAATTTAACTGCACAATATAATTTTGACGGTATTTATGTAATATATTTCTAGCAGCACTGTTGCATATTATCTGAGTGGCATAAGACCACATGATATAGTCGAAATCAACTAAAAAAGCTGACTAAAGCAAGTGTACCTATCAATTAATAGTATAACTACGGTAAGCAAGGATATTGTTTCCACGAGGACTAAAATTATTAGTAATTATTGTCTTCTTATTATTTAATCGATAAATTGGAGTGATTTATTAAAACTAAAATTAACTAAATCAATTAACTACAAACATGACAAAGAATAAATCAGGAAAAAGAACGATTAACAACTAAGAAGCGAAACAATATCCAAGAAAGAATACACCTAGATTTCATTTGTCATTATCAATCTAAATTAAACAATTTCTTCACTTAGTATATTGATCTGTAGAAATCCCTAATTATGTTAAAATCTCTTTCGAGAGTAAGAGCAACTGACTCTAGGTTGATTAATTGAAATTTCTCTCTAATTAAAACTCATATTATTGCATTAACTCGATCTTTAGATCCCCTATTAGATTTGACTCTAATCCAATGATTTCTGTCGTCCTATTTCTAGGTTTGCATGAAACTCAACTCAATTATGCTAGACCTACTCTTAAACAGACTTTTCCTCCTCTATTTAAGCACATCAAACATGGATTAATAGCCTAGAAATATTAAACCAATGATTAAGCACACATAATTAAGAACAAAATCTAAGTATTTATTGCGTAAAACAATAATCGAAAGATAAAATTCATCATAGGGTTCATCTCTCCTAGGTATTTAGAAAATTAGTTCACGCTAACAAATAAAAACATCTCAAAGATAATATAACCATAATAAATAAAGAAACTCATAATAAACTTCAAAGAAATCAAAAGGAGATATTCAATCTTGATGGAAATTTGCTTCAGAGTCGACTTCAATAGTGTTTTTCAAAATGTTTTATTGAGTATTATATGATGACTTACTCCCCTTTTCTCATATTTGGTATATATATGTAACAACTCATTTTGTAGTGGTGTCGAAAACAGTGATTTCAGGGCCACAAATCTGACAAGTGAGTCCGTAAATATTATTATTTAATATTAACGACTCAATTATAGTATAATAATAAATATTATTTTGATAATTTATGTTATCTAAATTAATGGTTAAGTTCAAGTGATTTTGGAAAACGAGGTTTCAAGATCTTGTTTTTGTAAACTAAACTCGTAAATATTTTTATTAAATATTTACGGAGTTACTATATATGCATATTGAAGTTCGGTTCAAAAATTTTAATGATTTGATTGTTAATTAAGTAAAAAGGGTTAAATCATAAAAGCTACAAAAATTAAAACCTATAAGTTAAATATACCTAATAGTTATGAAAAGGAAAATAGGTGGCCTTAAATGGTAAATATACCATGTCAAAGGATTGTGGTGGTTGGTGGACCAACTATTGATATTTTGATATTTTAATTTTATAATAATAATAATATAGTAAAGTAAGTAAAAATTAAAAAGAAAAGAAAGAAAACACGAAATTCATGTATTTCTTCTTCCCAAAAAATGTGAAACCTCATTTTAGGAGCAGAGGAGGTTCAACCAAGTCCTCCTTTGTGATAGGGCGAGTTTTTGTTACTCATTTTTAGTTTTTTTTTTTATATTTTAGAGATCATTTTAGCTTGATCTAACTAATTCGGGGGTTAATTTGTGAAATTTTTATTAGTTTAGGGACTTACCATGAATGAGATAGGTGTGTGTGTCTGTGTGATCTTAGTTGTTAGATCCTTGAGTTTAGTGGTTAATTATAAGTATTTTGTTAAGTAATTTTTTTATGATTTTGTGTTTAAGAACCTATTTGAGGAAATAGAAAAATTGATGAGAATAATATGAAATGGTGGAAGTTTTGGGCTGTAGGGAACCCATTGAAAATTCATCTAGCATGGTATTTCATAGATTGCGGTTAAATTATGAGTTTCGATTTAAGGACTTAATTGCATGAAAGTTAAAATGTTAGGGGTAATTTTGTAAATATACATTAAGATGGGTTATAAGCTAGAATTAAATCTTTTAAACTATTTGAATGATTAAAATGATGGGTATTATTATCTAGGATCTAGAAACAAATCAATTGGATTTAAATCGAGGAAAAGTTAAGGTTTCGAGCTAGTCGTTAACTTTGTTTTTCAACCGTTTTAGTCGAGGTAAGTTTGTACTTAATTTTAAATGATTACATTTTAATTTACAAGCTTAATTAATATCTTTATATATATATATATATGTATGTATGCATGTATGATGTATGTATGTATTTATGCATTGATGCTTAAGATTGTTTTGATTTGAGAAAAAGAAAGGACTATGATGGAAATACATCATGGTATTGCTCCAAATTTTGAAAAGGGAAAAGACCACGGTTGAAAGACACTTGTGGCATCTCATTCGGTATTATCGAATTCTTGAAAAGGTCGAAAAGGATGTTATCTGAAAGGATATCATATGAAAAGGTTGAAAAGGATGTTATTCGAAAGGATATCAATAAAAAGGTCGAAAAGGATAGCAATGAAAAGGTCGATATCTCATCCTTCAACCATTTGCTATTCAGGTAACATGTTTTAGGTGATATATGTATCATAAATATGAATATGAGATGAATGTTTGATTAGTATAGTTTGATAATGAGTATTATCCGAGTATTTGATGTTGCTTCATTTGGTTTAACGAATAATTAAAGTTTAAAATGGAAAAGTATGTCTATAAGATAAGCTATGTTATTAAGAATATGGAAAGAAAAATATGATAGGTGTAATTGGATGGAAAAGGTAACGAGTGAAATATGTAATGGACCATTTATTCATTGAAATCCATTTCACAATATGTTCTATGTTTTATAGTTTGATATATTCTTAATTATTTCTTCTAACCATGTGGAATGTGAACGATAAGAAAGGAAAGTATTCATATGAATAATGAGCAATGTTTGAATGGTTTAATTCAAGAGAACATAAATATATGATATGTGACATGTTAAATTATGAATTGGAAAGCATTTGTGCAATTGATTAAAAAGGAATGAATGATATGAGTTGGAGAGATGATATATGTAATGTTTATTACTATGTCTTGAGTTTATGTGCACGATATGGATAAATTCTATGTTTCATGTACGAAGTTACTAATTTGTGAGCTTGGTGTTTTATATAAGGAATGGCTAATTATTGAGCATACTAATATTAGTATACATGGTTTTATAAATTGAACTTATTTGGTAAGTTAAAGTTAAAATTTATCATGAACTTATTAAGCTTTAAGCAAGCTTACCTCGTTTGATATTTCTTCTTTGCAGATATTAGTTGTCGATTGAATTACTCTTGGATGTCACATTGTCTGGTAACTAATTATTTATTTGGTTCGGTTATAAGTGACATGTAATTAGGATGTTGTCTACATGTGTTATAAGTATTATGGATATGTTTTATGTTATTTGAAGCATGAGATATGTATATTGATGTATATCTTAAGTAGTTTTTTGCTACTATCTTAACTTGTTTCGGTAGAAGTCCTAAAGGTATTGGTAGTACTCTAATTGTATTGGTAATCTAGACTTGGGTATTGGTAGAAGTCCCAAGCCAAAACTATCTTGCTTATTGGAGTTAGTTTTACCGGTAGAAGTTTAAATTGTATCGATATAACTCAAAATTGTACCAGTAGAACTCTCAATTCTATCGGTAGAATTCTGTAGCTTTTTTTTAGGTTTTCATCTTGAGTTCTACCGATACTTGTCTACTTGAGTGTCGCTAGAAGTCTCTCAGACTTCAAAAATTCTCTTAAAATTGAGTTAATTCAAGGTATTTTTAAAATTTGATTTTTACCCAACAAAATTAAAAGAAAAAAAAATGGTTTTAGGGACTTTAAATCATTTCAGTAATGTGTAATAATGGTTGTTACATTCATTTGCCCAAGTCCGACGACCGGACCGGGTGAGGGGTGTTACAAAAAATGGTATAAGAGTTACGGTTTAGTCGGTTCTCGGACTAAACGTAGCATGTTTTGAGTTTAGAAATACATGTCACTTTATAACATGTGATAGTGTGATGACTCTTAATTAGCTTGACTTGTTCCCTTATAGATTAAAGATGTCAATTGAATCCAATCAAGTAGACTCCAACAGAGTAGATAGTTATGTTCCAGCCACTAATCAAGGGGTTATGCATAATGTGCCTAAGTTTTAAGGGCATAGAGAAAAAGTTCATAGTTTTTTCTTTTCAATTTGATAAATGACATGTTAATGTGTATTTGAGAGTTAATATAGCAGCTTAAGGACCTCTACCTCCTCATTCTTAAAACCTTATACGACAGAATATTCACAGGCTTCATATTGATAAAAATTCGAAAAAACAAGGTCAAAGAGTTTAGAGGTAATGTGAGTAGTGATTTAGCTTGAGTCGAGTTCTGGTTAGAAAATACAAGAAGTTTTAGATAAAATATTATGGCTTTCTGAAGATTTTCTAGGATGTGTTGTGACACTATTAAAAGAGGAGGCTTCTCAGTAGTAGTCGACTTTAACTACTATGGTATTGAAAGAACAAATTAACTAGGATTTCTTCTGAATTAGTTCTCGAAAGAATTGTGTCAATAAACGACATTTAATTAAGAAGAAGAATGAAATTATTGAGTTAAAGTTGGAAAACAAATTAGTTGCAGATTACAAATTAGAGTTTGTTCAACTCTGTAATTATGTTTATAAGATGGAATCGATTAAGGAGGAATTATGTAAGTGTTTCAAAGATGATTCAATGATGAGATCAAAATGTTTGTAGATGCAATTGAATTTTTGTGACTTCGTAGTTTTATATGACCGAGCTTAAGAAATGGAAAAAGTCTATAATCATAAGAAACAGAGTAAGGGAGTTTGGGATTTCAATAAAAGAAATGTTTTCAGAATGTTTTATGCTTTTCAGCTAAAGAAAAACATGGAGTTTAATAATCATTTCTTGGTATCATCAGGATTTTTTAGTATAGATAAATCGAAATAAAGTAATGTAAAACCATCGGTGATTTTAGTAGTTAATGTTCGAAGTGTGATTAGATTTACATGTGGTCATCGTGATCGGAATCATTCTGGAATATGAAGATTGAATCATGGATCCTATTTTGTTTATGGATCTCTAGATTATTATATGAAATGCTGTCGAATCGAGCTAATTTGAATAGAGATCTGAATGCAAACCTGTTATTATTTCTACGAGAGGTAGACTACTAGAAATTTGAGACACAATTAGAGTCAATAGAAGTGAAACAAATGACATAGGGGTTTGATCTGAAGCTTGAGTTCTCACTAAGATTTATGCAATCTGAGAATGTGTGGAAGCTTTAGCTCTTGATGTTATTGCTGGAACAAATTTGTTTGAAGTAAGAATGGAGAATTGAATGTTGAATCTGCTATGTATTATTATTCTTTGAATATGATTTTGGTATTTTACACACAAAAATTTATACCAAAAGGGTGTGATTTATTTCTTTAACTTATATCCTAAATTATAGAGTATCTAAAATGAAAGTTGATCAGTTATCTGTAGTTTGCAAGTTACAGATGTTTTACCTGGTGAATTATCAGGTTTACTGTTAGAGCGTGAAGTCAAGTTGCTATAGAATTTACATCAAGGACTACTTTGATTTTGATTTCTTTGTATGGAATTGACTTTAATCAGATTAAAAGAATTAAAAGCCCAATTGCAAGAACTAATTGATAGAGCTTTAATTTGACTGAGTGTATCATTGTGAGGCGTACCTGTTCTATTTGTGAAAAAAGAAATACGAGATGATGAGATTGTGTAGAAATTATCGACGTTTGAACACGTTACAATAAAAAATAAAGATGAGTTTAAATCGTTGTCCTGTATTGAAGATTTATTCAATCAACTGAAAAGTGTTACAGTGTTCTTGAAGATATATCTTCGATCTGATTACTATCAGTTGTGAGTTAAATACGTAGATGTGTCGAAAATAACAGTTAGAATCTGTTACAGACATTATGAGTTCTGGTTTTGTTTTTCAAATTAACTAATATTCTTGCAACATTTATGGATATGATGAATTGGGTTTTTCAGCCACATTTCGACAGGTTCGTTGTTGTTATTTTGATGATATAATGACTTGTTATAAAATAAATCCAAAGTGTGTTCAACATTTAAAAATTTGTATTACAGAAGAATTATAACAAATTTCTCGATAATTGTGTTAATGAAAAAGAAACTATTACAAAAACATGTTGAAATTTGTTGATCAGATAAATGCCAGTAGAGTTTAGACCAGTTGGAAGCATTATTGACAGAAACACAGATACGGATTCAATCTAGTAGTGAAAAAATGTGAAATGACATGATACAGAGTTACTAGTGGCCGTGAATTAAACGTGAATTTTAGAGTTCGTATCGAGATGTCTTGTATGTCAACGAGTTAAAGTTGAATATCAAGTCCTGTCGGAATTACTACAATTTATTATAATTTTTGTTAGGACATGAAGACGAGTCTCGATGAATTGTATATTTGGACTATCTTTGATGCTGTGATAGAAAGAATCGTTCTAGGTTTGTATTGTCATACTAATAAAAATCGGTTCATTTTCTTTGGGTCAAAACAAATTACTTGCTTGAAAAGCTAATTGAGTTGTATGTATTTGAAATTTACGAAATTATGGTGCAGGCGAACGGTTTGAAAGGGTAATTCAGATTAAGGAGAACATATTACAGTGTCATATCATTTAGTTCAATCGTACGAGAATAAGCTAATTGGGACATATATGAGAACACAGTAACTGAAACTATTTTCAGGTGAAAAATTTCGAGGGCGAATTTTCTAAAGTGGGAGAGTTGTAATAGCATATTTTTCAATGGTGTTTAAAATCATAGTTTCGGGGCCACAAATTCGATGAGTAAGTCCGTAGATATTATTATTTAATATTTGCGAATCAATTATAGTATAATAATAAATATTAATTTGATAATTTATGATATTTGTATTAATGGTTAAGTTTAAGTGGTTTTGGAAAACGAGGTTTCGGAATCTCGTTTTTGTAAATCGAGCCCGTAAATATTTAAATATTTACGAAGTTATTATATATGCATATTGAAGTTCGGTTCGAAAATTTTAATAATTTGATTGCTAATTAAGTAAAAAGGGCTAAATCATAAAAGCTACAAAAGTTAAAACCTATAAATTAAATGTACCTAATAGCTATGAAAAAAGAAAATAAGGGGACTTGAATGGTAAATATATCATGTCAAAGGATAGCGGTGGCTGGTGGACCAACTATTGATATTTTGGTGTTTTAATAATAATAATAATAATAATAATAATAATAATAATAATAAAGTAAGTAAAAATTAAAAAGAAAAGAAAGAAAACATGAAATTCATGTATTTATTCTTCCCAAAAAAACGTGAAACCCCATCTTAGGAGCAAGAAAGGTTCGGCCAAGTCCTTTGTGACAGGGTGGGTTTTTGGTATTAGTTTTTAGTAATTTTATATTTTAGAGATCGTTTTAGCTTGATCTAAGGGGGTTAATTTGTGAAATTGTTAAAAGTTTAGGGACTTACCATGAATGAGATACGTGTGTTTGTGAGCTTAGTTGTAAGATCCTTGAGTTTAGTGGTTAATTATAAGTATTTGTTAAGTGATTTTTGATAATTTTGTGTTTAAGGACCTATTTGAGGACATAGAAAAATTGATGACAATAACATGAAATGGTGGAAATTTTGGAATGTAAGGAACCCATTGAAAATTCAACTAGCCTGGTATTTCATAGATTATGGTTAAATTATGAGTTTCGATTTAAGGACTTAATTGCATGAAAGTTAAAATGTTAAGAGTAATTTTGTAAATTTACATTAAGAAGGGTTGTAAGCTAGAATTAAATATTTTAAACTATTTGAATGATTAAATTGATGGGAAATATTATCTAGGATCTAAAAATAAATCAATTAGATTTAAATCGAGGAAAAGTTAAAGTTTTGAGCTAGTCGTCAGCTTTGTTTTTGCAACCATTTTAATCGAGGTAAGTTCGTACTTCGTTTTAAATTATTACATTTGAATTTAAAAGACTAATTTATATAAATATATATACATACATGTATATATGTGTATACATATATACATGTATATATTCATATACATACATGTATACATATATACATGTATGTATATATATGTATATATATATGTATGTATACATACATACATGTATATGTATGTATATATGTATATACATACATGTGTATATATATGTATATACATACATGATGTTTAAGATTGTTTTAATTTGAGAAAAGGAAAGGACTATGATGAAAATACATCATGGTATTGCTCTAAATTTTGAAAAGGGAAAAGACCACGGTTGAAAGGCACCATGGCATTTCATTCGGTATTATCGAATTCTTGAAAAGGTTGAAAAGGATGTTATCCAAAAGGATATCAAATGAAATGGTTGAAAATGATGTTATCCGAAAGGATATCAAGTGAAAAGGTTGAAAAGGATGTTATTCGAAATGATATTAATACAAAGGTCGAAAAGGATAACAATGAAAAGATCGGTATATCATCCTTCAACCATTTTCTATTCAAGTAACAAGCTTTAGGTGAGATATGTATCATAAATATGAATATGAGATAAATGTTTTGATTAGTATAGTTTGATAATGAGTATTTTTCGAGTATTCAATGTTGCTTCATTTGGTTCAATGGATAATTAAAGTTTAACATGGGAAAGTATGCCTATGAGATAAGCTATGTTATTAAGAATACGGAAAGAAAAATATGATAGGTGTAATTGGATGGAAAAGGTAACAAGTGAAATTTGTAATGGACGGTTTATGCATTAAAATCCATTTCACGATACGTTCTATGTTTTATAGGTTGATTTATTCTTAATTATTTCTACTAACCATGTGGAATGTGAACGATAGGAAAGGAAAGTATTTATATGATTTATGAGCAATGTTTGAATGGTTTAATTCAAGAGAACATAAATATATGATATATCACATGTTAAATTATGAATTGGAAAGTATTTGCGTAGTTGATTAAAAAGGAATGAATGAAACGAGTTGGAGAGATGATAAATGTAATGTTTATTACTATGTTTTGAGTCTGTGTGCACGATATGGATAAATTATATGTTTCATGTATGAATTTACTAATATGTGAGCTTGGTGTTGTATATAAGGAATTGCTAAATATTGAGCATACTAGTAGTAGTATACATGAGTTTTATAAATTGAACTTATTTGGTAAGTTAAAGTTAAAATTTATCTTGAACTTACTAAGCTTTAAGCAAGCTTACCTCATTTGATATTTCTTCCTTGCAGATCGTCGGATGAGGGTTGCCAATTGGATTACTCTTAGAGGTCACACTATTCTGTAACTAATTGTTTATTTTGGTCCAGTTATAAGTGACATGTAATTAGGATGTTTTCTACATGTTTTATAAGTATTATGGATATGTTTTATGTTATTTGAAGCATGCGATGTCTATATTGATGTATATCTTAAGTAGTTTTTGGCTACTATCTTGACTTATTTCGGTAGAATTTCTAAAGGTATAAGTAGTACTCTAGTTGTATCGATAGTCTGAACTTAGGTATCGGTAGAAGTCCCAGGCCAAAACTACCTTGCTTACTGTAGTTTGTTTTACCGGTAGAAGTCAAAATTATATTGATATGACTCAAAATTGTACCTGTAGAACTCCCAGTTCTATCGATAGAATTCTGTAGCTTTTTTTTAGGTTTTTTCATCTTGAGTTCTACTAATACTTGTCTACTTAAGTATAGCTAGATGTCTCTTAGGCTTCGAAAATTATCTTAAAATTAAGTTAATTCAAGGTATTTCTAAAAGTTTATTTTGCCCCAATAAAATTAAAAGAAAAAAAAAGAATATGGTTTTAATGATTTTAAATCGTTTTAATAATGTGTTATAATGGTTGTTACATTCATTTGCCTAGGTCTGGTGGTCTGACCAGGAGAGGGGTGTTATAATATAGGTCTTAGAATGCCCCAAAAACCTAAAAATTACGTTTTTCCACACACTTTAGATGCGAATCGTGATTTTCACACGGTTTAGCACATGGCCATGTGGTAGCCCGTAACAACCGTGCCCAGCTCGTGTGACTCCTAAAATCTGCTCTATTTTTTTGATTTTTGCTAATGTTTCACTCATTTCTCTCCCAAATGCTATACTAAGTATAGAAACATGAATTTAAAGGATTAGAAGCATAAAATTCACTATTTTACATCGAATAATCATTCAAAAATGTATTAAGAATGAGGCTATAACATATTACTTTTGGCATTTATCACCACATTATGGTTTGATGGATGGATGGGTTCTTGTAGTCCTATTTGGTGTTATTGGTTGGACGGAGCTGGTGTATAGCAAATAGGGGTAAGATTATTCTTGTAACACCCTAATTTTTATTACAGGAATTTAATTAGTAAATTTTGAGAATTTAGGGGTCTTTTGCGTAAATTCAGTAAAATTATGGACTTAATTGAACTCTAGATAAAACTTTATGGCCAATTTGGAAATTTTGGGACTTAAGAATGATACGTGATAAGTTTTGGGGACAATTCGGAAACCTTAAAGTTATGTGAGGGCCTTCAAGAAATTTGCCATTTTCTTTTGGTATAAAACCCTCTTTTTCTCTTTAGGTGTCTTTTCCTCTCCCATTTATGTACTGCTATTGATTTCTTCCTTCCCAAATCCTCTCCCTCTTACTTCAAGTTCCGATCACCCTCCTACCACACCCTTGTCACCGTTCGTGCATGTTACCGCCACCATCAAAGCCTTCCTCGTCCTCTCGTGATCAAAACTGTAAACCCCAATTCCCCTTTACCGTCATCATTGGTGTGAAACAGTGGATAAAACCATTTGGGTTTCGTCCGTTTGCATTATCTCCGCCATAGTTCGTCACTTCTTCATTGTTTAAGGCCTTGGTGAGTTGTGCATTGTGTTGGGGCCTTGTTTTAGTCTTATTTTTTGTGTTTTTGTAATGTCTAAACTGTTGTTTGTTGAGCTCCGATCAGCGCTACTGATCAAGGGTTGGAAACTTTAATCTACCATGTTGTTAAGTTGTGAATTAGGCTCAAGTGCTAACCGAATTATGAGCCCAATGTGAAACCCTTGTGCAAGCCCAACCAAGTGAAGACCCAATAAGCCAAAGTGATCCAAACCTTTGCCCAAACTCTTTTAACCCAAACCAAACCCAACACCTAAACCCTAGACCAATTCAGATTGACCCGAATCGAACCAAGCCCTAACTCGAATCGTGTGACCCAACCCGTTGATCGTCCCAACCTGACCCGTTGACTTTAACAGAACCGAACTATTGATTTTGACCTACCGCTTGATAGTTGACTTTTTGGGTTGAGCGTTGACTTTTTCCTAAAAACCCTACCTACTATTTTTTAACGTCCTGAGTCCATTTCGTCAAATTTGAACTCGAAAGCCTCGTTTTAGCTGTTTTATTCTTATTTTTATATTTAGTGATTATTAAGAGGTTTAATTTTGGAATCTAATGTGGGATATTTGTGTTTAGGTGATCACGACTTCGAGACTGAAGATTTACTTCCTCCTTTACCTATGCAACTTGCTCCTACACTAGCTCCAAAAGCTACATGTGAGTTATTTCGGTTTAGTGTTATATTTAGTTGGTGACTTAGGAATAGTTTTTGATGTAGAGTTTGTGCTTGTAGGTTATAATCCCGTTAGATCCGATGCTAAATCAGTGCGTGGTAGACGACCTCCTTGTCATTAAAGCTTCAACTTTCTAGAGGTGTGTTTCTAACTGCGATATATCCTATTGCATGTGATGTATTATGTTGTGATATTTATGATGATACTGAGATATGATATCAATGTGATGATTTATATTGTGTTGTGAAAATGGTATGATTGTGTTTAGAGCTGTGTTAAAGCATGTTGATATTGTCATGCATGTGATAAAAATATTGTGAACTCTGATATATATATAATATCATGAGATTGAGATTGAGATTGAGACTGAAATATACATGTGATCATACCATTATGTGCTAATGGGTTAGGTTTGTACGGTAGAAGATGTAGTTATCACCCCTTCAAACGACTGATAGTAAAACCACACTACGATTGATGACGATTGGTTGGGAAGGGGTTCTAGGGAACCACTTCACTATGTTAGTGTACTAGAGTATGGGTGCATTGCATTATGCTTGTGGTTGTATCATGCTTTGTGATTATTTTACATGTTATAATGTTGTTGTGATAATGTAATAGGATGTATGTATTTTAGAGACACACTGGCTTTTTAGCTCATTTCCCTACAACTTTCCTTACAGATACTTGAGACATAGGAGACTTGCTTTCCCAAAGTCAGTTGCGACGACAATTGAAATCCTTGTTCAGGATGACAGTTCCTCTTTAGCATAGTGTCGTGATATCAGACCTTCGCTCCTTTGACAGAAACAGGACCGGCTCTTTAGGTTGAGGTTGGTTAGTGTTTCTGACCACAGCCGTTGAAGATTCAACTACCAATTTGGAAGGTATTTTTGCTCCACATTACGAGCCATGAATACTGAAATAGAAAAAGTGAGAGTATCTGGTAGAAAAATATAAGGTTAAAGAGAAAGAGAATACAATAACAATAGAGTTTGAAAGCGTGAGATATCAGTCAGCACAAAAGGGATGTTTTATAGACGATGGAGGTGAAGAGACGTGCTGATTGGCGATAGTAAACTGTGCCTACAGCCAATAAATGCTAGGACACAGATTGTACTTTTTCGGGATGATCCAACGGCTGATGATTTAGATGAATCAATCGACGTGATTCTTGCTCAAAATGTTTCACCGAGTCAACAATAAATTGCGTCGACAATTCATGGTGTTATGCGTCGATAAAGAGGCGATTTTTATTCCTGCATAAAACTTAAAGAAAAAAAAGTAATAGAAAAAAAAAGTAAAAATCAAAATTTTGCAATGACATTATTAAGAAAATATGACCAGGTTAATGGTCTCGTGTTGTTCGATGATGCTTGAGCTATGATAATGCTTCAATCGTTGGCCATTTACTTTAAATTGATGCCCATCGTTCAAATCCTTAATTGTCATCGCACCGTGTGAAAATGCTTTGACAACTTCAAAAGGTCCAGACCACCTTGAGCGTAATTTTTTTGGATGCAATTTTAAACGTGAGTTAAATAAAAGTACTAACTGACCAGGAGAAAATTGTCGTAGCAAAATGATGTTGTCATGCCATCTCTTAGTTTTTTCTTTGTAGATGGTAGCATTTTCATAGGCATTGCGCAAAATTTCTTCTAGGTCTGAAATGTCCAACAATCTTTTTTTTTCTAGTAGCATCGTAATTCATGTTCACCTGCTTGATTGCCCACATGGCCTTATGTTCAAGTTCAACAGGCAAATGACATGATTTCCCAAAGACCAGCTGATATGGTAACATTCTTAATAGAGTCTTATAAGCAGTGCGAAGCACCCACAACGCATCATGTAGATACGAAGACCAATCTCTTCTAGATGGTTTAACCACCTCCCCAAGAATACTTTTAATCTGTCGATTGGAGACCTCTGTCTGTCCATTTGATTATGGATGGTACGTGGTTGCCATGCGATGCTTCACATCGTAGCGTTTTAAAGTTTTCGCCACCTGATTGAAATGGAAACGAGTGCCTTGATCGCTTATTAACGCTCGAGGTGTTCCGAACTTTGTGAGGATATATGTGTCAAAGAACTTTAACACTGTTCGAGTATCATCTTTTGGAGTAGCAATTGCTTCGATCCATTTAGAGACATAGTCAATAGCTACCAAAATATACACATTCCCAAAGGAATTTGGAAATGGTCCCATGAAGTTAATACCCCAAACGTCAAAGAGTTCAACCTCCATGATAGGTTGTTGAAGCATCTCATTGCGTCGAGATATGGAACCGATGCGTTAACATCTATCGCACTGTTGAGCGAAATTGTGGGCATCTTGAAACATCATAGGCCAATAAAATCCTGATTGTAGGACCTTTGCAGTAGTCCTAACACCACCAAAATGGCCTCCATAAGGAGCATCGTGGCAATATCTCAGGATGAAAAGCATTTCTTCTTTAGGAACACAACAACGAATGATGTTGTCGGCGCATACCTTGAACAAGTATGGCTCATTCCAATGATATTTCGTAACATCCCTAAAAAAATTGACTTTTCTATAACCTGTTGGACTCAACGATAGCTTACCACAAACTAGATAATTAACGACATCTGCATACCATAGAGATGCGTCGAAAAAGAATAATTTCTCATTTGGAAATACGTCGACAATTTGTGACTTATTGCCATCTTCGCTTTCAGCTTCCAAACGAGATAAGTGATTTGCTACTTGGTTTTCTGATCCTTTCCTATCCTTGATCTCAATGTCAAATTCTTGCAACAAAAGGATCCATCTGATCAGCTTAGGCTTGACATCTTTCTTAGCAAAAATGTATCTCAAAGCAGAATGATTAGTGTATACTGTAACTTTTGCGTTGATAAGATATGAACGAAACTTGTCGAATGCAAAAACTATTGCCAACAACTCTTTCTCAGTAGTTGTATAATTGACATGCACTTCAGTTAGAGTTTTACTAGCATGATAGATAGAATGAAATACCTTATCTTTCCTTTATCCAAGCACAACACCTACAACACAGTTACTCGCATCGTACATTACCATAAACGGTTGCGTCTAATCTGATGCAACGATAATGGGTGTTTATACCAGCTGCTGTTTAATCTTCAAAAATGCTTCCAAACAAGCATCACCGAATAAAAACTTTTTATTTTGCTCCAATAAAGAGCACAATGGTTTCGCTATTTTGGAAAAGTCTCGGATGAATCTTCTATAAAATTTGGCATGGCCGAGAAAACTCCTTATTCTCTTTACATTATTTAGTGGAGGTAGTTTTTCAATGATTTCCACCTTCGCTTTGTCCACTTCAATGACCTGACAAGATATTCGATGACCAAAGATAATTCCTTCGGTTGCCATGAAGTGGCATTTTTCCCAGTTCAGAACTAAGTTGGCATCCTCACATCTCTTCAGCACTTTAGCTAAATTATTAGCGCATATATTAAAGTTTTGACCATAGATAGAGAAATCATCCATAAATACCTCTAATGAATCCTTGATAATGTCTGAGAAGATGTCCATCACACACCTCTAGAATGTGGCTGGGGCGTTGCACAATCCAAATGACATTCGCTAGAAAGCAAAGGTTCCAAATGGGTAGGTGAAAGTTGTCTTTGCTTGATCCTCTGGCGCAATAGCGATCTGATTGTATCTAGAATACCCATCAAGGAAACAATAATAGGTTTTACCAGCTAGCCTATCTAACATTTGATCAATGAATGAAAGTGGGAAGAGATCTTTTTTTGTGGTCGCATTTAAATGACGATAATCCATACATACTCACCAACCTGTAGCATTTCGAGTAGGGATTAGCTATTTTTATCATTACTTACCACTGTGATACCACTCTTCTTAGGCACATATTGGACCGGGCTAATCCATGTGCTGTCCGAAATGAGATAGATGATACCTGCGTCCAACCACTTAATAATCTCCTTCTTTACTACTTCCTTCATTTTCTCATTTAGTATTCATTATTGCTCAATGGACTGTTTCCCTTTATTTTCCACCCTAATCTTATACATGCAGAAAAAGGGACTAATGCCTCTTATGTCCGTCATGCTCCAAACAGTGGCTCTTTTGTATTGCTTTAGTATTCCAATTAATTTTTCTTCTTGGCATGCGTTGAGACTTGTATTGACAATTACAGACATTGTTTCATTATCACCTAGGAAAACATACTTCAGGTGTGTTGGTAATGGCTTTAACTCCAGAGTTGGAGCTTCTTTAACTGATGGTTTAAACACAAGGATCGTTTGGTTAGTTAGATCCAACGATTCTAATTACCAGCCATGTTTCAGCTCACAGATGTTAGCTTCAACTTTGTGGTCACATTCAAGTGAGATATTGTCTTCTGATGTCACCGCATATTCCTCTAGCACTGATGAGATTCATTCATTAAACTCCTCTGTAATTAACTCATCTAGAATATCAATGTGGTGACATTGTTCCTTACTGCGTGACAAAGATGCTTCGAAAACACTAAAGGTTACATGCTCGTCATTATGACGCATGATCAGCTCGCCTTTGGAGACATCTATAAGTGTGCGTCCCATTGCTAAAAATGGGCGTCCCAAAATAATGGGCACCTCCTTATCAGTTTTACAATAAAGTATGATAAAGTCAACTGGGAACACAAATTTATCAACACGGACAAGAACATCTTTAATCTGTCCTTCAAGTTGTTTCAAAGATCTATCCAAAAGTTGTCATGTCACCGTAGTGAACTTTAAATGACCAATCCCTAGTTTCCTGAAAGTTGATAATGACATAAGATTAATGCTAACTCCTAGGTCACAAAGAGCTCTACCTAAGTAATGGTTTCCAATAGAACATGAAATTGTGAAATTGTCAAGATATTTTGTCTTTGGTGGCAATTTATTTGTCAGCACAACACTACACTTTTCTGTTAGCACAATTGTCTCAATATCAGAAAGCTTTTTCTTCTTCAAAAATAGCTCCTTCATGAATTTCCCATAGCTAGGGATTTGCATAAGAGCGTCAACTAGAGGTATATTAACATGTAACTATTTCAAGGTAAAAACAAATTGGTGATAATCTTTGTCATGCTCTTTCTTCTTGAATCATTGTAGAAATGGCAAAGATATGTGTACAATGAGTTGTTTTGTTGTAACCAGTTACGACGACGTGGGCAATTGCGTCAATAACTTCTTAGGATGAATGGTAGGCATCGACATGACTACTGGTGGTTCATCATCATGTATTTCTATCGTATCTTTTGCAGATGTAACTTCTCCTTGTTGCTTTAGTTCCTTTGCGTCGACAGGTGCCTGGTTAGAGCTGTTACTGTTATCGGTAGTTTACTTTCCACTCCGTAACGTAATAGCCTTACAATGCTCTTTACCTTTCTGATTTGGATTTTCAATATCACTTGGCAAAGCACCTGGTTATCTTGTGCTCATATTAGAAGCCAGTTGTCCTAGTTGTGCTTCCAACACTTGGATGGAAGAAGAATTTCCTTGCACAATTGCTTCTGTTCTCGTAATATGCTTTCGCATTAATGCTTCAAGGGTAGCCAATGGATCTGCTTGTGGTTGAGAATATTACTGTTACTGTTGTTGATGTTGTCCTTGCATATTTGACATTGCATTCTGTTGTGGCGGCATTCGAGCTTATGGCTGCGTTTGGTTATATGAATGCATTTGATTTTTGTGATCATATCTGATCAGGTTGTGCATTCAATTACGAATTTTGATTATAATTCTGCTGCAGTTGACTGTAACTCTCTAGTCTAAAATTTCCTTGATTTGACGAATTCTCATATCTATATGTGGATGTATTCTGACTCTTCCAAGGTTGTTAAGCTCTACTTGAACTATTGTATGAGTTACCATAGGAATTTCCACGAATGTTATTAACATAGATGCATTTTCAGCATGTTGTGGACAATCCTCATAGCTGTGGTTGTCACCTCATATTTCACAGGAAAATGTCAGGACATCCATCTGTTGGGCTACTTGAATAGGGGCAACATCACTTGTTCCCTTCATATTTTTTATCATGTTTGCCAACGAGGATACCTGTACACTCAAAGCTGATATAGCATCTAATTCCATAACACCAAGATTAGTTTTTACCTGAGCAGCACGAGAAATTGGATATTGATAGTCATTTTGTGCAATTCTCTCTAATATTCGCACGACTTCATTATAGGTGCAATCCAATAATGGACCATTGACAGATGCATCGACAAGATTTCTTGTATGCGCATTCAACCCATTGTAAAGATCTCGATTTGAATTTCCTGTTGGATTCCATGCATGGGACAACGTCTCAGCAGAGTTTTGTAATGTTCTCACGTAATGTGTAAATTATCATCATCCAGTTGATGATATGCCGTGATATCATTCCGTAATCTAGTATTCATTGTTAGTGGATTGAATCGCAAAATGAATTGTGTTGCTCGCACATTCCAGGAAGTAATGGATTCAGCCGGTAAACCAAGGAACCATGTTCTTGCCCTTCCTTGCAAAGAGTAAGGGAACAACTGCATCTTCAAGGCGTCATCAGGAACACTGTGTTGACTAAAAGAAGAACATATATGAGTAGAAAAGATTTGAGATGCTCTCTTGCATCTTCGTGAGGTAAACCTGCATATTGTCCACTCGAGTTAACCATTTGAAACATAATCGATTTTAATTCGAAATTACCAGCTTTTATTGCTGGCCTAACAATCCTTGGTTGTAAATCATCGAGCATAGAAACAACAAAATCTCTGATTGTCCTGATAGGAATTTGCTCTACTTGTGGCAACGGTGGTGGTATATTGTTAACTCCTTGTGGCTTCACTGGAGGAACAACATTTTGTGGCAGTAATGGTGGTAGATCATTGTTATTTCCAGCCATTTTTCTTTGCTCTTGCTTTTTCCTCTGAATTGTTCTTTCAAGTTCCGGATCAAAACTAACAATTTCCTTAGGATTTCTCCTTGTGGACAAAACACCTAATAAAGAAAATTGAAAAGAATTAACAAAAGATTAGTAATCAGTAAATGGTTAGAAAACAAAAAATAAATGTAACGACAAAAATAAACATTAAACAAACGCTATCCCCGGCAGTGACGCCAAAACTTGATCACGCTCTGAACGTCACAATAAATAATGTGCAAGCGTACACTGTTGATGCAAAAGTAGTAAATAGAACTGAATCTATCAGATATCGATCCCATAGAGATGACTGTTTATTGTTTAATCTATCGAAGCATTCTGAGTTGAAATGAGAAGATCTGTCAAGAGTTATGTCAACGTAACTAGGTTAAAGTTATACAAGTTAAGAAGCAAATCTATCAGCGCAATCAGAATGTTAAATGTCAGAACAAATTATAAAAAATGAATGGATTGTTGAGATGTTGTAAAGTAAATTCAGAAATTAAAGTAAACGGATCAAGTGTAAAGAAGTGGAGAGGATTACTGACTTCACAAGTGGCAACGCTAAATGTGACTACAAGGTTTCTTACAGATGAATTTGTCGCCGCAATTACGCTCCAATGAAATCTTACTAATATCAACTCTTTATTTATCAAAGACTCAAGCACTCACAACTACCACACCTTCTAGTGCTGGTAATGCTTTGCACTCAAGAACAAGTGACCAGAATTCCTTCTAATCTCAAGCAACTTCCGTTGTCTTGCTAGTTAATTTAACTTGTCACTGCACCTTCCAATGTCTATGATTGTAATTGCACTACCGTGGTCAAATAGTTAAATCCAAAGATAAACATATGAGAAAAATTGAATAAGAATCAAAGTAATCTAACATCAAAAGACACTTCCATGTACAATCAATTGTCAATTGAAAATCTTCAGCGTCAAAAGAGGGATTAACAAATGAATCAAGCATACTATTCTTAGGCTACTAGGATTATCCCTTAACTGTTCCTCTTGCGCTGCACCAAGCTCTTCTCGTCAGAAGATGTTGTGCTCTTGTTAGATCAGATCACCGTCCTCCGAATCAAGTTTCCATGGCAGCTTTGGATGAGAGAAATTTAGATTTGAAATCTTCATAACTTGATATCATCTTCTCTTTTCGTCCTTCTATTTATAATCACTGATTCCTTCTAGATCTTTCTCTCTTTTCAGATCTAACACCTTTTTGCAGTTGTCGAAGTTGTTATTTGCCAGCTATGCACTTACACAGATCTGATTTGTTCTTTGAGCAGTTGCAAATTGTCACGACATCTCTGGACGCAAATTATGACTTTAATTTGCTGCGACAATTTTCTTCTACGCTAGTGCTTCTGGATATGTTATTAGCGTGAAATCCTTGATAAGTTGTGGAAATATTCATGTGACGACATATTCGGCCGCAATTTTGGATCAACTTGTGACCACAATTCTGAATGCTTCCCTACTCTGATCCTCCCAAGTGGATTTCTGCGCTGACAACTTTAGATGCAAAACAAGTGCTAAATACAATGACATTAGTAGCACAAAAGAAATAAAAAAAAAATTAAGATCAAAACATCATTGAGTTAGAAAATGTAAACACTAAGTATAAAATACTAAAAATGCATGCTAAATATGATACAAAAGGACAAATAATACACTAATTTAAGAAGAATTTAAGTGTTCTTTCTAATGCTATCAATACCCGGAGGAACATCTATCTTTTCTTTTACTTCTTTTTATTACTACGTATACGTATAAGTTATTTTGGGGTTTCAATTCATTTTATATTATTATATTATTTTAGGGTTTTAGTTTATTTTATATTATTATATTATTTTGGGATTGTAAAGTTAATTTAAATTTGAAATTTTAGTAGTTATTCAATTATTATTAATTATTATATATATATATATATATATATGTATATGTGTGTGTATGTGTGTGTGTGTGTGTGTGAATGAATGTGGATGTTAAGGTTTCGAGAGGGTAGAATTACTTTGTTAAAAAAAACAAACCATTTAGGATCAATTCGTGTTAATTGTAAGGATCAATTTGTGTAACATATCCCACCTTGATGATTAATTTGTTAAAAAAAAAATCCAAGGACCAACTTAAGGACAGTGGCCAAGTTGAAGGGCTAACCTATTTATTAAGCCAATATGGAGCATAACCAACCATTTAGTTATGGTAGAGCAAAGTAGCAAAAGATTATAACCAGATATGTTGATGGTTGGTTTAGTTTAAGCATAATATTAATTTATTTTATATTTGTTCAAGTTTAACTTGGCTTGAAACATGAATTTAAAATGTTGTTCAAATCTGTTTATATTCGCAAAAAACTAATCGAAACTCATTTTAGATCCGCTCATATTATTTTTTATTTTTTTAAATATTTATATTATATTATTTTAATATTTAATAATTTTATACATTTTTTATTTATTGAAAATTTTTATAGAGTTATTTTAATATTATTTTAATGTTTACATTAGAGTAGTATTATATGTTTAGTATAAATTTATTTTTTTAATAGGTTCAAAATTACATAATATATAAAAATAGTATAATATAAAATATTATGAACTTTAAAATAAGTCGGGTTGGGCCAAATTTCGACCTTAAATGTTCAAACTCAAGCCTAATTCATATTTTAAACGGGCTTAATTTTTTCCCAAACTCATTTTCAAACTTAATATTTTTACTTAAACCTTCCCCAATTTCAAACAAACATTCGAGCCTAAATGAATAACTCGACCATGAACAGGTCTAACTAAAATATCTTAGGAAAGATGTTAACAAACGTATGTAAAAGAAGAATGATTTTAGATAATAATAAAATTTCATTAATATGATGAGCATGCATAACGCATTCATCCAGATTTTTTTTTTAGTTTGATAGAACTAAGCATCCATTTACCAACTAACCAGAAACCATACAAAAAGTGATTTAACTTTAATATATTCTAATGTTTTTTTTAAGTCTGGGTTTAAGATAACATTTTTTACCAGCCGGTGCCACCACCGGAACTCCAACCACCTTGATTTCCAGGAACATGGCCACCCCAACTGCTACTTCCCCCTATACTGGCATTACTATTCCATAAGTTACCACAAGACCTTTCTCCATCATTTGTGACTTTGTCATGGCCCCAACTTCCTTTAGTATCACCAGGGAAGTTCATTTTTGCATCATGTTTCCACTTCCTATTCTCATTGCTGCTACCCCAGTTGGAGGACTTGGGGCGGAATTCACTTTCCCTCTCATTACCACGCCCACGCCTTGCGCTTCCACTCCGACCTCTCCTGACACCTTCCCAATTACCGTTCCTACCACCATAACTACGTCCTCCATTGTGGCCATATCCAACTTAATTGTTTCCACTAGAATTCCAAGCTCCATCATTACCACCACTACCAGTCTCTTCCTTGCCACCCCAACTGTGACTTCTACCACGTCCACGTCCTCTACCACGACCACCTGCATTATTTCCACCAGCATGCCAAGCTCCATTTCTATCAAAGCTGTCACCACTACTTCGAACATCTTTTTTGCCACCTCAACTATTGCTATGACTCCCACCATCTCCAGGACCACGCCTACGTCTCCCATCACGACCTCTAAATCGACCACCGTTGTTTCCACTAGCATGCCAACCTTCATCTTTGCCACCGCTATCACCATTTTTGGTGTTGCCCCAGCCATTGGCAGAATCATCCTGAGGAGCATTATCACCACTTTGACCCCATTTTCTCTCACTATTCTTGCTCCATTCACTGTTCTTGATGCCATCATTTTTATCCCAGTTTCCACCGCTGGACCATCCACCAGGTAGATTTTCATTATTGAGGGAAATATCAATATAATTACCGCATTTTGTAGCAATATTGGAAGAGACACGAACAGGGGCATTGCGTGGCCTAGGAATTCCACTTGGATGCTTTTTCCCAACATCTTCATCTCCATCACTGTTTCTATAGTTCCTTCATGTCAATCAAGGCACAAAACATACAAATGAATAAATCACTATGTTCAGCCAAAACTTACCAAATGCACCCACTTGAATATTACTCGATAGGGAATGTCTTTCAAAATTAGAATTTCTTAATTTCATACTCTAGAACATTTAAATCAAATGGTACATGTGGTTTCTCTCCAATTTGGAAATGTGGCGGAAGGGGAATGCCAGAGACTGTTTTTCATCATTGTAAAAGATCATTCATACGACATGTGCAAATCCAAGGTTTTTATTTGCATCCTACATTCGGTCATATCTAGCATCTGACGAACTGATTCTAGGAAGACTAATCTCATCAAGATGAGTATAAACTATGTTGCTTTGACACTTCCTTTTTCTCCAAGTCCCATTGTCTGAACCCAAACATCCGTATAGAAATATGATTGTTATAGGACCCTCCAAATTTTTTATAGAAAATATTCAAAAATTAAACATAGCCACATCTGTCACAACTGAGTCCTGGTAACAAAGTGTAACACTTTTAGATACAGCTTGTACTAAGCAAATTCTAAAAGTTTTAGCTTAATGAAACTGACAATCGTTTTTTCATCAGAATTATCAATATCAGACAGAATAAGAAAGCGAGATCTAAATATGGAAATAAAGGGATGCATGATTCTGCAGGTCAGCTTATCACTTGCAAGATGGTATTTCCTATTAGTTATCCGTTCATCATGTAAGAAAATTTAGAAACTAAGTATTTGATGAAGTTTATTCACTTTACCTCCTGAAAAATCTCTGACCTTGCTATAATCGAACTGGCCTTGCCTACCATCACCAGCATATGCTCCTGGAGAATTCTTGATTGGAAGACCTTCAAGGGCTGGTGACTTTTGCTGCAATGCAATGATGTTAGTCTGAAAATATCCCACGAGATGTTCAATATTCTCAAATGTTTGTTTCCTGAATCTGAATCCATTTGGAAGCAATCCAATATATTCACGGTGTAGGTTTTTACTTCTTATGTATGACAGAATGACGGTTCCTGGATGCTGATAAGAAACTCCGAAATAATATACTATCCTCAAAGGGTATTCTGCTTTCTCAGCCGTCAAGATTCCATCAACCTCTGCTTTTGAACCCCTCTTGAATTTTCGGAAACCTAGCATTTCTTTCAAGTGCTTCACCAGTGGGGCAACATAACGATCCATAACTTGTTTTTGACACCAAGGCTCTTAGTACATGAACCTTATGACACTAGATGTTATTGTCAAAATAGCACAACCCAAGTGCAGATATGCTTTACATAGATTAAAGAGAAAAAAGGTAACCCCAAAGTAATACATGGATACTAATACGTGAAACTTCAAAAGTTTATTCAGATTTGACTTGGTAATGAACAGCATGTACGCCTTGTACTATGTTATAGGATTACTTGAATTAAGAATTTCAGAATACTCTGATCTCTTTGATAAAAGGAAGGCTGTCGAAACCATTTTTTTGAAAATGTTCCGAACTTTTATTTCTAAAATTGAAAACGGAGTTGTCACTAATTTTTTTTATTCGGTGTGATTGGAGCACCTCAAAACATTTTTAATTTTTAAAAAACAAATAGGTCTTCGAAATTTAAAAAATGAGTTCGGGAGACGATTACGTGAGAGGAAGGGTTAGCACCTTCACACGCCCAAAATCGGTACCAGATCGAGTTTTAAATGGTCTTAATTGTTGAAAACTCGAAAACTCGAGTAGAAATTAAAATATGATCCCTAAATGCATGATTAAAAGGTTTAGTATTATTTTCAGAAATCGAATTTTGTGAGGAAGACTCGTTATTTTGAAAATCGAGAAAGGAAGTCGTGTCCAATGAGTTAGGGCACGGCACCTAAATTTTTAAAAACAACAAGCATTTTTTTAAAAACCTCACGTTTTATTATTTTGTAAAAAGGAAATAGTGTTCGATTATTTCGATTTGAAAAAAAGGCGCACCTAATAAATTAAGGTACGACTTTCAAATCACGAAACAATGAATATTGCCTTAATTTTGAAATCATTTATTTTTATCAAGACAATATATATTTTATGTTCCAAGAATGCTTTTATGTTACAAATATTGAGTGAATGTGTGTCAAATTTACAATTTAAATGACAAAGTAGTAAAATATACATGCATAGAGTATTATAGTGAGTACAATAAAATTCAAAATCACAAAAATAACAAATCGAGCAATATAAATAAACGCAAGTATTAAAATAATATGTAACAACAATGAAATAACAAGCAATATGTAAATTAGTGTAAGAATAAATAAAATAAATAAAATGTTTAAAGTAAAACGAAACAAGAAAAATAGGAAAGAAAAAAAAATGGATTAAAGTTTTTTTATATAAAAATAAAGGGACTAATTTAAAGAGAAACAGAATAAAAAGGCTAAAGCAAAAACAAATAAAGTAGTATAAGGGTTAAATTTAAAAAGATTTAATAATAATAATAAATATAAAAGGAACTAAACAAAGAAGAAAAAAGGAAATTTTAAAATAAATAAAAAAGGATTTGGTTAAATAAAAAACAAAATACAAGGGTGAAATTTATAAGAAAGAAAACTTGAGGGTTGAATTAAAACAAAACAAAAAAAGGATTAAAATAAAAATAAAACGAATAAAGAGGGCCAAATTTAAAAGGAAAGAAAGATTTTAAGGTTAAATTAAAACAAAAATCTAGTTTTAGGTAAAATATAAAAATAGAAAAGAAAACGGGGTCACACTTGAAAATTTTAAAAAATACAGGGACCGCATGGGAATTTTCTCAAATTCAAACACGTGTCACCCTCACATGAGTACCAGGTCAGAGGACTTAATTGTAAACATAATAAAATTGAATGGCAAAGAAAACAAGAAAAAGAAAGAAAAATGACCAAATTGCAAGCCTTCCAAAAGTGGAGGGATTGCGAAAATAAATATACCCCTATTAGAAAACACGCGAACCTTGAAGCGGGTCCAGAGTGAGTCGGATTGGGCGATCAAAATGACGTCGTTTTAGGGTATTAGTGCATGACCCTAAACGACATCGTATTATGGGGCTATAAAAGTTTAAAATTTTTGAAAAAAAATTATTTTGCTTAGTCTTTCTAAAAAAATCTCTCAAAACCTCTCTTTTCTCTCAACTCCCTCTCTCAAAGTTCCCACAACCGATCATCTAGAGCCACCATGGGCCTTGTCGTCATCCACCGATCACTGATGTTGGCAACTGCCGCCTACGATGGTCGAATTTTCCGAAAAGGTAAGTTTTCGCTCCTTTTTGTATTTTAAGGCCAGATCTGGGATCGAAATCCACTAGATTTAGTCCCAAGTCCCTAAAAAAGAAAAAAAACTTTAATTTTTTTAGGTATTTTTTTCTTATAAACGTTTCACTTTCCCTTTTAAAAAAAAAAAAATCTAGATCTGAGATTAGATATTTCATATCCAGTCTTGAAGCCTTCGAAAATCGAAAAGAAAAAAAAACTAATCTCTTTTTTAATTTTTTTTGCTTTCGAAATATAAAAAAATGGAATAGAATTATGTGTGCTTCGAAATATACCTAAAAAAATTGATTCTTTGTATTTTGAATTTGAAGTGTTCGTAAAAAAGAAAAAAAAGAGCGTAAAGAAAACAACAATTTGCCTTTAATTTCTTTTTTTTTTATTTCACTGTTCTTCGTAGAAAAATCGAAGAGAAGAGAAGATCCGATTACAATATATTTTCATGGCTTTATAGCCAATTACATTTTTTCCTTCTTTTTTTTTTTCTGTTTGTCCTCTGTCTTTGCTTGTTTTTTCTTCTTTGCTTGTGTAGGTTCGATGGTGATAGAGACGTGGTGGCAGAGGCGCTTTTGGCTGTGTCAGATCTATCATGGGCGTGGTGGCAGAGGCATGGCAGGAGCGGCTACTAGGGTTTGGGAAATCTGACTAGGATTTCAAAAACTTTTAGGGTAGTGGGCTTGGATTGTAATTGGATATTGGGCTTAGTGGGTTTTGGTGGTATTTGGGCTTTTTGTTTTTTTTTTTTGGGTTAATTTGTGTAAATGGGACATTTAAATTAAAATAAATTTTAATTTAAAATTTTTATTATTTTTGGTTTATTATTTTGGGTCGGACGAAAATGAGCCACTACAACTACCCCTCTTTTCTTGTTGCTATGTAACA
The DNA here is from genome assembly GCA_039519145.1 of Kokia cookei. Lineage (NCBI taxonomy): Eukaryota > Viridiplantae > Streptophyta > Magnoliopsida > Malvales > Malvaceae > Kokia > Kokia cookei. The sequence goes on along the minus strand of CM076903.1, from coordinate 25,936,854 downwards.
GGAACAGAGCAAAGACTAAAAGGATGACCAATTTTGTTTGGTTCCACTGGATTTGGTCTCTTTAGCCCTTATAGTTCAAGTAGCTCGCTCTTTGCTTCATTGGTCATTCAACTTCACTATATCTGCTTCTCTACATCCTTAGGAAGATAGAATTTAGTGTCGTGACTTTATCTTGCTCCATGAAAACTTCAAAGAGATAAAATTTGCTGTCGTAACTTCACTCTATTCCACTACAACTTTAGGGAAATTGAGTTTCGATATTTGTTTTAAACCACTTCTCTGTACCTCACCAGGAAGATGGGATTTGAAATCTCACTTCACTCTACTATATCCTTAAGGACGTTGAGCTCGACTTCGCTGTTTTGATTCAACAAACTATCTTGACCTACTTCTCTATACCTCATCAGGAAGATAGGATTTGAAGCCTCACCCCACTCCACTGTATCCTCTAGGATGTTGAGCTCGGCTTCGTTATTTTGATTTAACATACTGTTTTGACCTAGTTATCTGTACCTCACCAGGAAGATGAGATTTGAAGTTTCACTCCATTCCGCTGTAACATCGAGGTATAAGATTTGCCATTGTAGCTTCAACCTGTAGCTCTTTAACTTTAGGGTATAAGATTTACCATTACAGCCTCGATCTTTCCTGCCTTACTTTTAGGGTACAAGGTTCGTCGTTGCGACTTCACCCTCTTTCTCTCCATATCTTCATGGTATAAGATTCGTCATTACGACCTCAATCTTTCCCATATTTTTTCAAGATATAAGGTTCGCTTTTGCGACCTTAACCTTCCTTTTAGACCTTCATGGTTTCAAATTCACCGTTACGACCTCAATCTTTCTCCTCAAATCTTTATGGTTCCAAATTCGCCGTTATGGCCTCAATCCTTCCCATCATGTTTCTAGGGTACAAGGTTCACCGTTGCTGCCTCAACCTTTCCCCTTTATATTTCTATGGTACTAGATCCGTCGTTGCGGCCTTGATCTTTCCCATCACGTCTCTAAGGTACTAGGTTTGCCGTTGCGGCCTCAACCTTTCCCTTCATATCTTCATGGTACCGGATTCGCTGTTACGACCTCAATCCTTCCTATCATATCTTCTAAGGTATAAGGTTCACCGTTACGGCCTTAACCTTTCCCTTCATATCTTCATGGTATCAGATTTACTGTTGCAGCCTCAATCTTTCCCATTACATCTTCTAAGGTACAAGTTTGTCGTTATGACCTCAACCTTTCCGTTTATATCTTCATAGTACCAGATTCGTCGTTGCGGCCTTAATCTTTCCCATCACATCTTCTAGGGTACAGGGTTCACCATTGCGGCCTCAACCTTTCCCTTCATATCTTTATAGTATCGAATTTACCGTTGTGGCCTCAATCCTTCCCATCACATCTTCTAAGGTACAGGGTTCACCGTTGAGACCTCAACCTTTCCCTTCATATCTTCATGGTATCGGATTCGTCATTGCGGCCTCAATCCTTCCCATCACATCTTTTAAGGTACAGGGTTCGCCTTTGAGACCTCACCTTTCCCTTCGTATTTCCAGGGTATCAGATTCACTGTTGCGACCTTAATCTTCCCTGTCAAACTTGTAGAATATGCTTTAATGGACCTCTATGTAGGTCAGATTATTTAGGATGCCATGATGAGGATGAGTCAAATGATCCTTAATAGATGGGTATGAATGATGAATGAGAAAAATGTAATAATTGAGAATGATTTTATTTTTAGTCCTTAGTCGACATCCTTAGTCGACATCTAAGTCCTATCACTAATGTGTTATCATGTTCTTCTTTTGGTATGGTATCTTTGACATGAAACTTAAAGAGGTAGTCGTAGTTTGAATTATTTGTTTTAAGACCCTTCTAACCCTCGGGTTTGATTATTTCCAATTAGTGGTCCTATTTCAGGTCCCTATACTATTTAGAAATTTTCCAGAACGATATGCAAAAATCCTTTTATTCCTTATATCGTTAAACCACTAACCGTTGTTTCTAATGCAAAAAATGCTTGAATCAAGGTTGTAAGGTGGATGAAATTAAATTTGATTGTAGGCAAAGTCGCATGAATGAAAAGATCATTGGTTCATTAATCGTTATTTTGATGTAGAAATGCTTGAACACGGTTGTAAGGCGAATAAAATTTTATTGGAGGCAAAGCTTACATGAATAAAAATATTAAAAATGACTCGTACTAGTCAAAAGTTGCCAAACATTAGGTGAGCAAAGAATGAAGTTATGTGCCCCAGATATCAAAGTAAGAACTTCACTGAGCAAACTTGATGAGGACCATTCTAAGCTTGACATGTGTCCACGAAACTTGGAGTACTTCGTCGATACCTCAAGGTGTAAAATTTCTCCACCTTGTTGCTTTTGAAAGAGAGGTCTGCTTCATGCCTCTTTCTTTTATTCAAAATTAAGCCGCCTTTTAGGTTTTCAACTTAAATCTCCTTAGGTTTCGAGATGCCCTTTACGGATTTTCACCTCGACCTCTCTTTTTTTTTTGTATTTTCTTTTTCTTTTTCTTCTTTTTAGGTGAAATCTTTTCTCACCGAGTTTGAGTTCATGAGGTTAGGCAGGTCTTTGCCATCCATCTCGGTAAAAATCAAAGCTTTTCTCAAAAGGTTTTTTCTTCACTTCGTGAGGCTTTTCCAAATTCGACATCCATTTTCCTAGGAAACCTTTTGTAAGCAAGATCTTTTTCAAAACCACGGCTTTCCTGTGGAATTCTCTTGAGCAAATCCTTCTTTGTTATTGGTTCATCTGATCATGACGGATGACCTTTCGCATTTTTCAATCAAGTTTAACTGATCTCATTTGGATTGAATCAATTCTTCTTTATCCATTCTAACAAAATTTTTGAGGGAAAGAAACTCGACTCCAATGGGGGAGAACCCTTCTATTTCGTAAATCATCAGGAAAGGTGTTGGCCCAGCAAAGTCTTGATTGATGTTAAATAAGCGTAGAGAGCAAATGATAACTTCTCATGTCAATCTTTGTAGGTCTCTGCTATGAATCCTTTTGATGTTCTTATTGGTCACCTTCAATGTCCCATTCACTTTTTAGCGATGTGGTGTTGAGTTGTGATACTTGTTCTTGAATTGGCCGTAGATTTTTGCTATCGCGTTGTTGCTCAAATTCAAGTCATCATTGGATATGATCTTTTTTGGCATTCCATATCGACATATAATCTCTCTTGTTCAAGAATATGCTTAAATGCCAATTGGTATAAGAGTAGTAATCAATGATCATGAGGACGAATTGATGCTCATTAAAAACTCTTTGGCAAAGTTGACTCGATGATGTCCATGCTTCACATAGAAAAAGCCCACGATATGAAAAGATGAAGAATAATAAATTTTCAAGATGCCCTTTGTGGGTTTTCGTCTTGACTTTTTCTTTCTTTCTTTCTTTTTCTTTATATTGGGTTTTAAAATTTCCTTTGCGGATTTTTCGACCTCTCTTTTCTTCTTTTCTCTTTTTTTTTTGATTTTCTTTTTGATAACACGTCGAACCTCAATTTTTGAAGTTTCTATTGAATTTGATTGCATTCTTCCTTTATGGGAGCCTGTGTGTCATGACATCAGTTCCTTAAACCCGAGATGCTTTGATAGGACCATGCAAAGACCTTTAGATCCTTGAAGCAGCTTGTCTTATTTCTGCAAAGACACATGCCTCAAATCTTTCTTGAAATCTTAACTCTACGAGGTGATATTCGTTTCGTGTCTTACTCAACAATCCATAGCAGATCAGGAGATAAGTTACACTCTTGATCATTTTTAAAGTCTTGAAGTTTTTCTAGACACATGTCCTTCACAAAAGAATCTAAGTCAACAGCAGTGTTGCTCGTGTCCTTGATATCAAGGGATCAAACATATAGGTAAGAGAAACTCAAAGAATAAATGAATTTAAGAATAATTAACCATACGACTAAAAAAGAAAAGTAAGATGTTTGCCAAGCGGGACATAAAAATGCATCATTTTCATCGAAATAAAAGACAGTGGTCATGTACCCTTTATAAAAGGATCCCTATTACTCTTAGGCTTAGAGTGATCAATGTGTTCTAAATATTACTCTGGAAAAAGTCTTAACAACTACAGGAAGCTCCTCCACAGTCTAGCTATCCAAAACACTTCTAAGGGTGTAGGGATGAACTCTCGATGAGTTCTGTTCTTAGTATGTCTTTTGCTCAAAATTTTTTTTAAACATTACTAAATTATCTTATTTATCATGTTTCCCCTCAATTTTTATTTAGGGTTAGTAACTCTCTCACACACAAATGTTTCAGATATGTAAGATCTTATTAAAATTTAATGCATGAAGTGCAATGCAAATGAATGATAAAATGCATGCAAAAAGGCGTTTATTCTTAGTTCCATTCCATTAGAACAACTTTACTAGAAAATAAATTTCTGTACATAAGGCATATACATATATGGTGTGCCTTAATGCTCAAAATCCTAATCTTCCAAGCTAATTTTGCTCCGGTTTGACCTTGATTTCAAGCTCAAAGTGTCGATCTTGAATGACTAAAGTCTACAAGTAGTCATTTCTCGCACTTGGTCGAATCCTTGCTTGCGATATGGTCCCTATCTCAAACTTGCCCCTAAGAGCGTTGGAGTCATTCCTCATTTATTTCCAATTTCTTTGGCGAAATCATCTTGTCTTTGGATAGCCATAAATTCCTTCGACGGAGAGTAGTCGTCAGAGAATACTCGATAAGATACTTTTTTGACTTTCCAAAAATGGCCACGGAATCGTACTAACAAAAGGTGTGCACCAATACACCTTCTTTTGCCCTTTTTTTGATAGGTGTTTAGTGGCTAAGATAGCTAGAACATGAGTGATTCTCTTGTTGAATCGGTTAAACAAATCTACAATCGTGCCCTTTACGTGCCCCAACACTTTAGGGAAGATGACTAACTTATACGTGTTTGAAGCGAAGATGTTGACATTCTTTATTGTATCTGAGTGTACTATGTCTTGTAGGTTTTTCAAAGTAATGCACTCGTTATCTTGTTTCTCCTTGATCAGGACTGCAACCCAATGCTTTCTCATCTAGAATAGGCCTTATTATTCTGAATCCTCGGTCAATGGAGTGATGTAATGTATTCTTCTACTTTATGTTCATGTTTTTGAAAGTGAAGCAACTAAGATTGAGTAGGTAAGGCAAATAACCATATTCGAATTAGAACATCTTCCTTGTTTCGTCTTACATACTTCTTTCAATTCTTGCGAACTGATATGGGTTACGTTAATTTGAGTGTAATCCAAAAACTATGATATGTACCCCTTTGACAAGCTATCACCTTTTCATTGTTGTTTTTCTTTGACCAAATACGCCCGACCACGTTGACTTCTACCTTATCAAGGAATCCATTTTCTTATGACAGTTCTTTATTTTACAATAGAACATGAATCAACGCCCTTTTTAGATGAAAATGCAATGCAAACAGATTCAAAATAAATAAATTAGTATGATTAATACAGGAATAAAACTTGAAAAGAAATTGCAATTAAAAGCAAAGAGACAATTATATAACCGTATCTCTTACCTTCTTCATGTAACCACTAAAGGTTTGGCACAGTTCTACTTAAGGTAGGTTCTCATGGAATTATACGCAAGTTAATAAAATGTGCATCTTATGAATGCATATATGCATAAGAAAGGCATTGACTCATAGCTCAATTCTATTAGAAAACTTTACTAGAAAACTAATTTATTTACATCAGACAGATATGCATATGATCGTGTCTTAGTCTTCGTAGGCAATCATCCAATTTTTCCCTAGTTTATCATTTTTTGGTCCAAAATGTCAGCTTGAATAGTTAATTGATCAGTCACTTCTTGTAGTTGGGTCAAAGTTTGGTTCGTTGTATGGTCTTTGTTTTCGTCTTACTCGTTTGGCAAATCATCGATTTTTTGTCTTTCTTTTGACCATATGCACATGACCATATTGTCTTCTACCTTATCAATAAACTCGCTTTCTTATGACTAGTTTTCTATTTAGTAATTGAGCTTAAATCCACACCTTTCCTTGTATAAGGATGTAATGCGAGCAACAGTAAAAAAAAGCAAAAGAAAACACAAGGCAGTATGATAACAAAATATAGATATAAACAAAGAACCTAGGCCTGAGAGATTGTTAACAATTTGGTGCAATTCTATCCTAAGGCAGACACTTAAGGCTCATTATATGCGGTTTAGGTTCTAGAGTTAAGGTACCTAAACCAGCATATTCCTCGATTCTCACCCATTACAGGTTCATACGGACGAGTTCGATTTAGGGGGACACATTTCCCATATGTTTGCACGGAAGTGAAAACTTCACGAAAACATAGGTACGATGTAATCCCGAAAGCAATTCACTATTTTGCACGGAGGTGAAAACCACATGAAGGAATAATCTCTCACTTTCACTTAAAAGGTGTAGTAACAGATGCAAATGAATGCAAACTTATACTAGCAATAATATTATCATGGTATTTCATAGAAAATGCAAAGGATCATATATCAATTTAAATCAAGTTTTTGAAAATTTTAACAAAAAGGACCCGAAAATAAACGACTTTTGACTTGACTCTCTTATAGTTCCCTAGCGGAGTTGCCAAGTTGTCGAAACCATTTTTTTTGAAAAGGTCCCAAACTTTTATTTTTAAAATCGAAAACGGAGTCGCCATCAATCCTTTTTATTCAGTGTGATTGGAGCACCTTAAAACATTTTTAATTTTTAAAAAACAAATAGGTCTTCGAAATCCAAAAAATGTGTTCGGGTGTCGGTTACGTGCGAGGAAGGGTTAGCACCCTCACACGCCCAAAATTGGTACTAGGTCGATTTTTAAATGGTCTTAATTGTTGAAAATTTGAAAACTTGAGTAAAAATTAAAATATGATCCCTAAATGCATGATTAAAATGTTTAGTATTATTTTTAGAAATCGAACTTTGTGAGGAAGGCTCGTTATTTTGAAAATCGAGAAAGGAAGTCTTGTCCAGTGAGTTAGGGCATGACACCTTAATTTTTAAAAACAACATGCATTTAAAAAAAAAAAAACCTCACGTTAAGGTAAGTTAAGGTACGACTTTCAAATCACGAAACAATGAATATTGTCTTAATTTTGAAATCATTTATTTTTATCAAAACAATATATATATATTTTTCCAAGAATGCTTTTATGTTACAAATATTGAGTGAATGTGTGTCATATTTACAATTTAAATCACAAAGTAGTAAAATATACATGCATAGAGTATTATAGTGAATATAATAAAATTCAAAATCACAAAAATAACAAATCGAGCAATATAAATAAACACAATTAATAAAATAATATGTAACAACAATGAAATAACAAACAATAAGTAAATTAGTGTAAGAATAAATAAAATAAATAAAATGTTTGAAGTAAAACGAAACAAGAAAAAAAAGGAAAGAAAAAAATAATAGATTGAAGTTTTTTTATATAAAAATAAAGGGACTAATTTAAAGAGAAATAAAATAAAAAGGCTCAATTCAAAAACAATAAAGAAGTATAGGGGGTTAAATTTAAAAAGTTTTAATAATAATAAGAAATATAAAAGGATCTAAAGAAAGAAGAAAAAAAAAGAAATTTTAAAATAAATAAAAAAAGATTTGACTAAATAAAAAACAGAATACAAGGGTGAAATTTATAAGAAAGAAAACTTGAGGGTTGAATTAAAACAAAACGAAAAAAAGGATTAAAATAAAAATAAAACGAATAAAGAGTGCCAAATTTAAAAGGAAAGAAAGATTTTAAGGTTAAATTAAAACAAAAATCTAGTTTTAGGTAAAATATAAAATAGAAAAGAAAATGGGGTCACACTCGAAAATTTTAAAAACAATAAGGACCGTGTGGGAATTTTCCCAAATTTAGACACGTGTCACCCTCACATGAGTACCAGGTCAGAGGACTTAATTGTAAACATAATAAAATTGAATGGCAAAGAAAATAAGAAAAAGAAAGAAAAATGACCAAATTGCAAGCCTTCCAAAAGTGGAAGGACTATGAAAATAATTATACCCCAATTAGAAAATACACGGAACTTGAATGGGTCCGAAGCGGGTCGGATCGGGCGTTCAAACGACGTCGTTTTAGGGCATTAGTGTAGGGTCCTAAACGACGTCGTATTATGAAGCTATAAAAGTTTAAAATTTTTGAAAAAATTTCATTTTGCTTAGTCTTTTCTAAAAAAATCTCAAAACGTCCCTTTTCTCTCAACTCCCTCTCTCAAAGTTCCCACAGCCAATCACCTAGGGCCGCCGTGGGCCTTATCGTCGTCCACTGGTCACCGACGTCGGCAACCACTGTTTACGGTGGTCAAATTTTTCGAAAAGGTAAGTTTTTGCTCCCATTTGTATTTTAAGGCCAAATTTGGGATCAAAATCCACTAGATTTGGTCCCAAGTCCCTAAAAATGAAAAAAAACTTTATTTTAGATCTAGTCTTGAAGCCTTCGAAAAGCGAAGAGAAACAAAACTAATCTCTTTTTTTTTTTTTTGCTTTTGAAATATAAAAAAATGGAATAGAATTATGTGTACTCCGAAATATACCTAAAAAACTAATTCTTTGTATTTTGAATTTGAAGTGTTCGTAAAAAAGAAAAAAAGAGTGTAAAGGAAACAACAATCTGCCTTTAATTCCTTGTTTTTTATTTCACTATTCTTCGTAGAAAAATCGAAGAGAAGAGAAGATCCAATTACAATATATTTTCTTGGCTTTATAGCCAATTACATTTGTTTTTTCCTTCTTTTTTTTCTATTTGTCCTCTGTCTTTGTGTGTTTTTTCTTCTTTGCTTGTGCAGGTTCGACGGTGATAGAGATGTGGTGGCAGAGGCACTTTCGACTGTGTTAGATCTGTCATGGGTGTGGTGGCAGAGGCATGGTAGGAGCGGTAGCTAGGGTTTGGGAAATCTGACTAGGGTTTCAAAAAATTTTAGGGTAGTGAGCTTGGATTGTAATTGGGTATTGGGCTTAGTGGGTTTAGGTGGCATTTGGGTTTATTGTTTTTTGGGTTAATTTGTGTCAATGAGACATTTAAATTAAAATAAACTTTAATTTAAAATTTTTATTATTTTTGGTTTATTATTTTGGGCCGAACGAAAATGGGCCTCTATAAAGGCCATCAACTGACATTCCTGAAACAAAGATTTGGTTCGATTCCATAAGACCTATGAATGAGAATCATTTAATTGGAGTCATTTCTTTTCCTACTTCACTAGCAATTTAGATATTTGTAAGATGAAGAAAGCAAATAATGGTACCACTAACCAAAATAAAAGAGAGATGATTGAGCATTGATTCTTAAAAAATAAAAACCATATGAATCGTGTCATATCAACAGTAAACAAATTACCAACCTCATCTAAATCACCAAAAGTTTCATCCTCTATCTTTAATGTTTTCCCAAGATGGAGCATGCTTTTGATGTCGTTGTGATCTTTCCCACTTTCAGCAATGTCTTTGTTAACATAAAGTTGGGTAAAGACTTTTAAAGTTAGCGTAAAATAAGATGGGCCTCTTGAATTTGGATGAAATATACTCTCATCGGCATCCTTATTTGATAGAAACTGTTCATCAAAAAACAAAGCATATGCTTTGTTAGGCACTTCAATTGTTCAAAATTAAAATTAACATACCTCCATTGCTTCATCCATTGTCATGTTTCTAAAGCAAGTATGACTAATTGTTCGTGGCATGAAATGCTCTTTTCGAGCTTCTCCTCAATACAGCTTTTGTGCTGTTGGTTTAACGGAATGATTCCACCTTCATGATAGTAAGGATCAACTTCACCAATATCTTCATTTTTGATCCTCTTCATTTCACTTTCTTTGCAAGTCAGAAGAGCCTAGCACTTACTATTGTCAATCTGTTTAACCTTACACGATACCTTGTCCCCCTCATGAACTTGTTTTGCAAAGAACAATCATCATCCTCATCCAACAAGTCATCCTTCATTATTATCCTAGTCAAGCCTAAATCAAGCACACAAAAAGCTTGTTGTGGTCGAACATGGCAGTCAATAGCTTGAACAAATCTTCCTTCAGCAACAACAGTCCCATTTTTTCCGCCTATCATATTAAATTCTTCATTAGAGGATGGTGCTTTATAAGGTTTACGAGGTTCTAGAAATCCATGGAGCAATTCCATCTTAATAAGATAAAAAGTCTCTCTTCTATTTTCACAGGTCTCTTTTTCATAATTATCTGAAAAATCATTAATATAAAATGTACTTAGAACTTGTGGTTCATTTTTACATACTTTAGAGGTGTCTCTGTAATATTATTACATGCAACCTTAGCTAATCTCTCTGCAAGCTCATATGACTCGGGGTGAATTCTTGTACCATCAAAGCTGGTACATGGAAGCCGACTGCTACGGACACATAAGAAACTAGCTACATTATGGAAAACCTTTTCTGCCTTAAGTCCAAAACTTGCTAACTCCTTACTACTATTAACTGCTCGATATTTAACAGTTTCCCTTTGTAAGATGGAAGCTTTCCGTGGTCCAAGTCCAGAAACAAACTGAAGCAAAGGAAAATACCAATCATGTCTCACCTCAAAATTTATGTCAACTCCCACTTGATTTGTTACATCGAGCATCACCTGTTCAATCATCTCATACGTCTCATCAGGTGTTAAAAAGTGATCTAAAGAGCTAAGCTTCCAAGATACAATCTCTTTATTAGCTCTGCAAAGCGTGGCAACCATAGCCAATGGATTTTGGAGGTAACGGCCAAGAGTAATAGCTCGCTTAACAATGCCTAAAAGAAGTTAAGCCTTAGACAAGAGAAAGGATTAAAGAAGAAAAATATATGAATCAGCAATAACATTATTAAAAACATGAAGAAACAAATGTAAACACCTGGCTGTTCTGGAAGTTGATCTGACGAAATCTCAGAATGTTCATAAAGCTGAGGCAAGGATTCATCACCAAAAACAACACTAATCCTACTTGTAGTTTGACCAAGGTCTCTAAGATTACCATGAATTTAATGAATGCTAAATCGTTTACATTTCAATGACTATGCAACAAACGCTTGTCCTATGTGTATGAAAATTTTCCCTCCGGAAACCTAGGATTTGGTCCTCAAGTTCATTCATAACGTCATACCATACAAATCTTCAAATAAACTTGAGATGTAGGTCAAAATTTATGCTTATCTTAAGAAAAGAAGTGAAACTTAATATGTTTCCTTTGTATTGTGGATTCAAAATAACACCTTTAACAATTAACTTTCAAAGTTTTTGCAACTCCCTTCTCAATAATCATGAAAAACTTTACAGATAAATTAAAACAAATTACTTCATCATTAATCACAATGGCTTGCAACGTAATAGAAATGCACAAAGCAGTTCTATAAATCTAGAGACTTCAAACAACTTTTAAATATAATTAGTGCTTTCATTAAAAGATATAAATGTAATGTGTCTTTTCACAAAAAAGAAATGATGCAACAAAGTTGGTAAACTACAGGAATTTAATTTGTTGAAATAGAAGATTAGGATCTAAATCTGAAACTTGATAAACTATAGTGGATGTATATACATATCTCTTTCACAACATCTCTCAGTCAAACACAAGATGCATTCGTTGCACAATAACAATGACAAGTGGTTGGTGACTTTTCATGATCTTAAGGACATGTTGCTAATCATGTTTCTTGCGCTGATGGTCATCAATGGTTTGTGACAATAAGGAGAAGGACTTGGCTTCCAATGTATCCAACAATACTCCTGATGAATCTAACATCACAAATGTTGTTGCAGGCTTCCCAAGCCCCCAACAGCAAGCCATTACTTTCAGTGCAACACTTTTCACTAACCTAAGAATTACATTGCATGAATAAGGAGTAAGGACCAATAGAAGCCATCTTCCATAGTTCCTTCCCACATTCCACAAGAAACTAGTGTTTTTCTCTGGCAGTCAAAAAGTTTCTAGCTTCCTTCTCCGTAGAAGGAAGTATAAAGTTGAAGATAATATCATGTAGAATTAACTTGCATTGTTCTTTCCAAAGTTGAGCAGATCTTCTAGCTCCATCGATTAAGTAGACATCACGAAAGCCAGTGATCAGTTTATTTAGTGTAGTTTCCGGCGTTTTTATAGAAACTTGAAGGAGCTTCTCTTCTTCAGCATTTTGAATAAGAAGCTATTGAGCACATTGAATTCAGAAAGTGGTTTGTTGTGTATCCACTTAATGCTTGAAAGCTGAAGAAAGCAATCTATAGTCACATTTCCTTTAGGAGTTGGGTTTGTCGAGACTACAGTTTTATCTCTAGAAGTGCTGCGAATGTGTTTCTTGATACATAGCTCACAACTCAACTCCAATGCAGCCTTCAAAAAATAGAGTTAAGGAAACAGAAGAATTAAGTCCCCTCCTAAAAAAGGGCAATGTTAGACATGTATTGAAGCGTACCATGTGCCTAGCACCATTAAGCACTAGTTTTGGAGTTTCAAACATAGCAAACGTAAAATTTAATGCTATCTCTTCAGGAAATTCATTAGGATAATCTCGAAACTCCATGTCCTGCATTCGTGTGGCCTAAAAAATTAGACCTCTTCTGTAGGAAATTTATAGACACAAATACATATTTTCACAGGTATCTGAAAAACAAGTCTACAAGAGTGCTGATGGAGTTATGGTTAGTTTCAATAAACACTGTAATGTCTTGAGCATAAAGCTTTTGAGACTTATAGAAGAAACAACAATTTGGGAGTGAAAAATGTAGAGAGAAAAGGGAGAAAAAGTATGAACAAAAACTTGTAAAATTGTAATCTGATATGTATTACATTGTAAAGTCAAGTATACATAACTTAAGCAACCATTGAGTATGGTGCAAGATCAAATCATCCACATAAACCCACCTAATCAACAGTAAAAAATATGGCTCACATTAACATAACTTATGAGCCTAAACTAGATGACTTAAACATTTAAAATTAGCACTAAAACAAAGGTATTACATCATCAACTTAGTTCAAAACAAACTAAGATAACAAAATACAAAATAGACTAGTTTCTTCAACTAGAAATGCTGCTGCAGAGTGCTCCAAAATGTGTTGCATGTTAAGCCATTACTCAACACTCCTCCTTGGCTTGTATGCTGCAAACTCCTAGTCTTGCTCTCAAACTTTCAAACCTTGCTGTACTAAGAGCCTTTGTTACAATATCAGCCAACTAATTCTCAGAACTGCAATGAATTAGTTTGATTTCATGGGATTGTTGAGCTTCTTTCACAAAGTGAAATTTAATCTTGAAGTGTTTCATTTTGCCATGAAACACTGGATTCTTTGCAATTGCAACATCAGATTGATTATCACATTTGATCTCGGTTTCTTCTGCTTGGTGCAAGTTTAAGTCTTTCATAAGCTTTCTTAACTAGATAGCTTGACTAACAGCTGCAACAGTTGCAACATGCTCAACTTCAGCTGTTGGTTGTGCCACAATTGTTTGCTTTTTCGAGCTCCAACTAAAACCACTAGAACCTAAGGTGAACAAATAGCCTGAAGTACTCTTCATGTCATCCATAGATCTTGCCCAATCACTATCAGTATATCCAAACATCTTCATGTCTTCTGTCTTGGTAAACTTGATTCCATAGCTCAAAGTCCCTTTGATGTACCTTAGAACCCTTTTAGCTGCTTGCAAATGAGTTGCATTGCAGCAGTGCATGAATCTTAATAAGAGAATGACTGTAAAACTATATATGGTCTGGTAGCTTTCAAATAGAGTAGGCATCCCACCAAACTTCTATAATTAGACTCACTTACCTTTTCAAAATTTCCTTGGCTTGAGAGTTTTTCACCAACAGCTACGAGAGTGGGAGTTGGTTTGCAGTTCTCCATGCAAAACTTGTTTAGAATCTTCAGAACAAAGGCCCTTTGACCTATGAAAATACCCTCTTGTATCTGAAATACTTTCATGCCAAGGAAAAAGGCATTTGTCCCAAGTTAGACATTTCAAACATTTCTTCCATCTTCTTCTTGAAGTCTGTCAACATCTCATCATTTCCACCAGTCATCAGTAGATCATCAACATATAAGGAGACTATTAGAAGTGTCTCATCTCCAGCTTTATTCACATACAAAGTTGGCTCATTGATGCTTCTTTCAAAGTCTAGGCTTGATAGATAATTATCGATTATGTCATACCAGGCCCTTGGTGCCTGCTTCAAACCATATAAAGCCTTCTTTAACTTATAGACTTTTGTTTCCTCATTGCTACTTTGAAGCCATCAGGTTGTTTAACATATATTTCCTCATTAAGAAAATCATTGAGGAAGGCAGATTTCACATCAAGTTGGTGAATCTTCCACTTCCCTTGAGCTGCCAATGCAAGTAAAAATCTGATAGTGTCAAGCCTTGCCACAGGTGCAAATGTCTCAAAGTTGTTAATTCCATACCTCTGACTAAAACCCTTTGCTACGATCTTTGCTTTGAGGTTGTTCAGAGGCTTATCAGCATTGTGCTTGGCCCTAAACACCCATTTCACCCTAATAATCTTCTTGTGAGCTGGTCTTGCAACTAATTCCCATGTTTAGTTCTTGTTGATCATATTAATTTCAGCAAGCATGTCATCTTTCCAACCTTGTTGTGTTTCAGCTTGATCAAAGCTGATTCGCTGATAGCATTAGAAAAGACTATTAAATTTTCCCTATTTAGAGTATAATTTGTTCCCTTTGTATTATGTTTAACATGCATTTTTAGCATTTTATATGTAATAATTGCATTTTCTAAGTCAGTGATGTTTGGTTTAATTTTCTTCTATTTTATCCCATTTATGCTACTAATGTCGGTACATTTAGTGTCAGTTTTGCGTCCTGAGATGTCAGTACAGAGATCTATCTTGGAAGATCAAAGCAAGAAAGTGTTCAAAGCTGTCGCTACAAGTTTGATCCATGTTTGCACTCAAACATGTCACTGCATAAGTACTTCTAGATTACATCAGGGATTTTTCTATGTGAACATATTCAAAAGTTCCAGTGCATAAGGATGTCAAAGTTGTAGCTGCAAATTAAAGTATAAATTTGCGTCCAGAAATGTCACGACAACCTGCAACTGCTTACTACATAAACTAAATCTGCGTGAGTGTACAATTGGATTAATAACTTGTATAGCTGCAAGAAAGTAAGATCTGAGAGCAGAAGGTTACCTGTACTGGGCAGTAAAGATAATTACTAAGGAGAGAGAAGAAGAAAGGGATCATCAAGCTCATGAAAAATTAATTCCATTTCTGATTTTTCTTAAGCAAGCTGCCATGGAAGCTTAAATCGTTGGAGGGTGAACTGATGCAACGAGAAGACATCATCTACTCTTGACGAGGAGTGTCTAAGTGCGATGCAAGAGGAGCATTTACGGAAGAGTTCTAGTAGGCTAGGAATAGAATGCTTCAACTTGTTCTTTATTTCCTCTTAAACGTTGATAAATTCTGATGACTTTAATTGTGTATAGAAGTACCTTTTAATGTTAGATCTATTTTGATTTCTACTCAAATCTTCTTAACTGTTTATCTTTAGATTTAATTGTTTTGACCACGGAAGTGCGATTGCAGTCACAATCACTGAAAGGTGCAGTGACAAGTTAAATTAACAAGCAAGACAACGGAAGTTGCTAGAGGCACGAAGGAATTTTTTAGCACTAAAAGGTGTGGCTAATGTGAGTGTTTTGAGTCTTTGATAAGCAAGAAAGTCGAAAGTAGTGAGATCTCATTAATTTTGATTGCAGCGACAATTTATTTACCAATTACCTTGTAGTCTTATTTAGTGTTTGCCAAAATATCAAGTCAGGGATCCCCTATCTCTTTGTCATTGCTTTACTTCTTTATTTTTCTTAATTTGCATTGACAAAATATCTTCAACATTCATTTCATTTTTATTAAATTGCTTTGACATTTTGTATTACAGTTTTACAAAATTTGTGCTAACAGTTTTAACTATTGTATTTGTGCAGTTTTTGACTTAATTGCACCGACATTATTCCTGATAATTCTTCTTATTTTAACTTCTATTACTTCGACAAATTTAAACATAGACAGTCATCTCTGTGGGATCAATATCTGATAGCTTACACCTATCAACTATACTTGTATCGACAAGTGTTCGCTTCCACATTTGTTGTGACGTTCATAGTGTGATCAAGTTTTTGGCGCCGTTACCGAGGATGACATTTATTTAATGTTTATTTTTTTAGTTACAATTATTCTTTATTTCTTAACTTTTATTTGCTCTATTTTTGTTAATTCTTTTCAACTCTTTTTTAGGTATTGTATGACCACTAGGAGAAATCCTAATAATATTGTTGGCTTAGATCCAAAAATCGAAAGAACAATTCGAAGGAGGAGATAAGAGCAAAGAAATATGACTTTACCTGGAAATAATGATATACCATAATTGCCACCACAAAATCTCGTCCCTCCAGTATAGCCACAAAATTTTAACAATGCACCGCTGCTACAAGAAGAAAAAATACAGAACAGAACAATCAGAGACTTTCTTATTCCTATGTTAGATGACCTGCATTCAGGGGTTGTTAGACCAGCGATCCAAGCGAGAAATTTTGAGTTAAAACCGGTGATGTTTCAGATGTTAAACTCGAATGGGCAATATGCTGGTTTGCCTCATGAAGATGTGAGGAAGTATCTTAAATCTTTTCTGCTAATATGTGCTTCTTTCAGTCAGCATGGTGTTCCTGATGATGCCTTGAAGATGCAGTTGTTTCCTTATTCTTTGTAAAGAAGCACTCGTACCTGATTTCTGGGATACCTATTGGGTCTATTATGTCATATAATGCACTTACAACGCAATTTTTTTTTGCGATTTAATCCACCCACAATGAATGCTCGATTGCGGAATGTTATTACTACTTACCATCAGCTGGATGATGAGAACTGCACACTACAAGGAAGCGTTACAAAATTTTTATTCGTCGTTACCCCATGCATGGAATCCAACAAGAAACTCAGATCGAAATCTTCTATAATGGATTAAATGCATAGACAAGAAATATTGTCGATGCATCTACAAATGGTCCTTTGTTGGATTGCACCTATGATGAAGCTGTGCGAATTTTGGAGAGAATCACGCAAAATGATTATGAATACCCGATTTCTCAAGCTGCTCAAGTGAAAACAAATCCTGGAGTTATTGAGTTAGATGCCATATCAGCATTAAGTGCAAAGGTTTCCTCGTTGGCTAACATGATTAAGAACATGAAGGGGACGTATGTTGCTCCTATTCAAGTAGCCCAGCAAAAGAATGTCCTGACATTTTGTTGTGAAATTTGCGATGACAACCATAGCTACGAGGACTGTCCACAGCATGTAGAGAATGCGTTTTATGTCAATAACATCTGTGGGAACTCATATGGTAACTCTTACAACAGTTCCACTAGGACTAAACAACCTTGGGGGAATCAAAATGCATCCACATTCGGATATGAAACTTCCTCGAATCAAGGAAATTTTCGATAAGGGGGTTATAATCAGTAGCAACAAAATTACAATCATAATCCTCAAGTGCAGGCACATAATGATCAGATGCAGTCACATACTCGTATGCAGCCATAGCATACTGCAATGCCAAATATAAACATGCAAGGACAACATCAACAACAGCAATAGCAGTATTCTCAACCAAGATCGGATCCATTAGCTGCCCTTGGAGCTTTTATGCGTGAGCATATTACAAGAATGAAAACTATCGTATTCGATCCGCGTGTTGCAAGCACAATTAGGACAGCTGACTTCCAATATGAGCACAAGACCACTAGGTGCTTAACCAAGTGATACTGGGAATCCAAATCAAAAGGGGAAGGAGCATTGCAAGGCTATTACTCTGCGGAGTGGGAAGTAAACTATTAAGCAAAGCAATAGCTCCAATACAGCATTTTTCGACACAAATGAACCAGAGTAGCAAGGAAAGGTTGTATCCGAAGAAGAAGTAGTAAAAATAAATGAGGAGGAACCACTAGTAATCAAACCCATGATAACCATTCGACCTTCAAAGCTGTCGATGCAACTGCCAATGTCGACACAACCGAGTGTATCACAATAGCCCAGTGTCAATATACCTTTGACGTTTCCATAATGATTCAAGGAGAAAGAACATGACAAAGAATATCAAAAGTTCGTGACTACCTTGACACAATACATATTAATATACCTCTTGTTAATGCTCTTGTGTAGATTCCCAGCCATGGGAAATTTATGAAGGAGCTCTTATCAAAGAAAAAGAAGTTATTTGCATTGAGACAATTACACTCACAGAAGGTTGTAGCGCTGTACTGACAAATAAACTGCCACCTAAGATGAAAGATCCTGACAGTTTTGTAATTCCATGCTTCATTGAAAACCATCATTTAGGAAAAGCTCTTTGTGATCTAGGAGCAAGCATCAACCTTATGCCTTTGTCAACATTCAGAAAATTAGTAATTGGTCACATGATGCCCACTTCGGTGACATTGTAATTAGTGGACAGATCGTTAGCACAACATGAAGGACAAATAAAAGATGTTCTCGTCCAAGTCGATAAGTTTGTGTTCCCAGCAGATTTTATCATAGTCGATTGTGAAGCTGACAAGGAGGTGTTTATAATTTCGGAATGCCCATTTCTTGCAAAGGGGCGTACTCTGATAGACATTTTCAAAGGCGAGTTAATCATGCGACATAACAATGAACAAGTTACCTTCAGTGTTTTTGAAGCAACTCCTTGCAGGAGTAAATAATAATGTCACCATATTGATGTCTTGGACGAGTTAATTGGATTAGAATTTAAGAGGGTAGTTCAACAGTGCCAAAATAATTTGCTGTGACATCTAAAGACAATTTCTCACCTAATTACGGCCACAAGGTTGATGAAAATCTTTGTGAGCTTATACATGGTTGGCAGATGGAATCATTGGATCTGACAAATAAGACGATCCTTATTTTCAAACCATCAATTGAAGAAGCTCTAACTTTTGAGTTGAAACCATTTCCAAGGCATCTAAAATATGTTTTCCTTGGTGACAATGATACCTGGCTAGTAATTGTCAGTGCAAATCTCGATGTAAATCAAGAGGAGAAATTAATCGAAATCTTGAAGCAGCACAAGTGAGCCATTTCCTGGAGTATTGCGGATATCAGAGGCATTAGTCCCTCTTTCTGCATGCACAAGATCAGGCTGGAAGATGAGGGAAAGTAGTCCATTGAACAACAACGTAGATTAAATGAAGAAAATGAAGGAAGTAGTGAAAAATGAGATTATAAAATGGTTGGATGCAGGCATTATTTACCCGATTTCTGCTAGCACGCAGGTGAGCCCGGTCCAATGTGTTCCGAAGAAGAGTGGTATCACGGTGGTAAGTATTGAAAAAAATGAATTAATCCCTACTCGCATTGTTACAGGTTGGTGAGTTTGCATGGATTACCACCGTTTGAATGCTGCCATGAAAAAAGATCATTTCCTACTTCCATTCATTGATCAGATGTTGGACAGGCTAGCTAGTAAGGGCTTTTACAATTTTCTTGATGGATATTATGGCTACAACTAGATTGCGATTGCACTAGAGGACCAAGCCAAAACAACTTTTCCTTGTCAATTTGGTACCTTTGCTTTCCATCGAATGCCATTTGGTTTATGCAATGCACCGACCACATTCTAGAGGTACATGATGGCCATCTTTGTCGATATGATTGAGGATTCATTGGAGGTATTTATGGATGACTTCTCTATGTATGGTCATACGTTTGATACATGCGCTGACAATTTAGCTAAAGTATTGAAGTGATGCGAGGACATAAATCTGATACTAAACTAGGAAAAATGCTACTTCATGGCAACTGAAGGCATTGTCCTTGGGCATCGTATCTCTTGTTAGGGCATAGAAGTTGAGAAAGCAAAGGTGGAGATTATTGAAAAGCTATCCCCACCTACCAATGTTAAGAGAATAAGGAGTTTTCTCGACCATGCCGGATTCTATTGACGATTCATCTGAGATTTCTCCAAAATCGTAAAACCTCTCTGCTTCTTGTTAGAGCAAAATAATAAGTTTCTGTTTGATGATGCTTATCTACAGGCATTCATTAAAATTAAGCAGCAGTTAGTACGACACCTATTATCGTCGCATCAGACTGGTCCCAACCGTTCGAAGTAATGTGTGATGCGAATGACTATGCCGTAGGTGCTATGCTTGGACAACATAAGAACAAGGTATTTCATTCAATATATTATGCTAGCAAAACTCTTTTCTGAAGCACAGGTAAATTATACAACCACAGAAAAAGAGTTGCTTGCAGTATTTTTTGCATTCATTAAGTTTCATTCGTATCTTGTCAACGTAAAAGTTATAGTTTATACTGATCACTCTGCATTGAGATATCTATTTTCCAAAAAAGATGCCAAACCCAGGCTGATTAGATGGTTCCTATTATTACAAGAATTTGATGTTGAAATTAAAGATAGAAATGGATTGAAAAACCAGGTAGCAGACCATTTATCTCGTTTGGAATCTGGGAGTAAAGATGGATATACGTCACAAATTATCGACGCATTTCCAGACGAGAAACTATTTGTTGTCAATGCATCTCCATGGTATGCAGATGTCATAAATTATTTAGTCTGTGGGAAGCTACCACTTAGTGCAAATGGTCACCGAAAGGTCAGATTTCTTCGAGATGTTGCAAAGTACCATTGGAATGAGCCATACCTATTCAAGGTATGCACCGACAATATTATTCGTCCTTGCATCCCTGAAGAAGAAATGCTCTCTATCCTAAAGCGTTGCCATGATGCACCTTATGGCGGTCATTTTGGTGGTGTTATGACTGCTGCAAAGGTCCTCAGTCAGGATTTTATTGGCCAACATTGTTTCAAGATGCTCACAATTTTGTTCAACAATGCGATAATTGTCAGCGCACTAGATCAATATCTCGATGCTATAATAGCCTATCATTGAAGTTGAGTTTTTCGATGTCTGGGGTATGGATTTCATGGGATCATTTCCTAATTCTTTTGGAAATGTGTATATTCTGGTTGCTGTTGATTATGTTTCAAAGTGGGTCGAAGCAATAGTTGTTCCTAATGATGATGCTCGGACAGTGTTGAAATTCTTTCACACATACATCCTCAGACAATTTGGCACACTGAGAACATTTATCAGTGATCAAGGCACTCATTTTCACTGCAATCAAGTTGCGACAGCGTTAAAGCATTATAGAGTTAAACATAGAATGACAACCACATATCATCCACAAACAAATGACCAAACTGAAGTATCCAATCGACAAATAAAAAATATTCTTGAAAAGGTGGTTAATCCATCTAGATGCGATTGGTCTTCACGGCTTAATGATTCATTGTGGGCGCTTCGCACAACATACAAAACACCATTAATAATGTCGCTATATTAGCTTGTCTTTGGAAAATCTTGTCACTTGCCTGTGAAACTTGAACATAAAGCCATGTGGGCAATTAAACAAGTGAATATGGATTACGATGTTGCTGGATAAAAGAGATTGTTGGACATTTCAAAACTAGAGGAAATTTGACGTAATGCTTAGGAGAATGTTGCCATGTACAAAGAAAAAATAAAGCGATGGCATGACAACATTATCTTGCGGTAACAATTTTCTACAGGTCAGTTAGTTCTTTTATTTAATTCACATTTAAAACTGTATCCTGGTAAATTACGTTCTAGATGGTCAGGGCCATTCGTAGTTGTCGAAGCATTTCCTCATGGTGCGGTGAAAATTAAAGATTTAAATGATGGGCGCCAATTCAAAGTAAATGGCCAACCATTGAAGCATTATTTCAGTCCAGATGACCATGAGCAGAACGAGACCATTAACTTGGTCATATTTCCTTAACATGTCATCACATTTATTCTATTTACTTTTTGTATTTTATTTTATTTTAACTGTCTTCTTTAGTTATTTGTAGAAATAAAAGTTATCTTTTTTTTTGACGCATACAAACACAACTTGTTGATGCATTTTAATTGTCGACTCACCATTGTGAAATGTTTCAGGAAAGAATCACGTCGATTAATTCACCCTATTCCCCAATCGTTGGGTCGATTCAAAAAAAGGACAATCCGTGTCATTGCATTTATTGGATGAAAACACAGTGTCTTATCATTGCAGTGGAAATCATCATGCCTCTTCATCTTCATCCTCTATAAAACACCCCATTCTGTCGATGGTGTTCTGCACAACCACGTCCACCATTGTTGCTGCAATCCTTTCTTTTCTTTAATCTTCAAATTTCCTACAATTTTTAATCTCTTTCTCTCATATAGCCATGGCTAGAACTAGAGGAGCAAAAACTCCTTCGAAACTAGTCGCTGAATCATCTGCGATGGTGGTTCGTAACACCGAGCAACCAGCATCTAAAGATCCAGCCTGTTTTTTAACCAAAGCCATCAAAGACCTCTTTACGATACTATTTTAAAGCGGAACTACCACCCAGAGCAAGGATTCCAACTATCTTCACTGCTCACGTTGGGAAAGCAAGTCAACATAACCATCTCGTGCCTGGGGTGGGAAAAGTTTTGCGGCCATCTAGAGGGGTATTCTCCGTCCTTGGTAAGAGAATTTTATGCCAATCTGATTGATAGAGAGCAAGAATTTGAGGGGATGGTATAGTGGGGAATTGACCATATAAATGCCCTATACAACATCACTGAGAGGGAGGATGAGCAAGTTGCTTTCCTATAACAATTAACAAAAGAAGGTGTTGACTTGCTGTTAAATGATTTGTGCATCGATGGTGATGTTTGGACCGAAAACGATCCTAACAATTACAATGCGTTGTTGTTTTCTCACAGTCTAGAGCAAAGTCTGGTTGTATTTCATCAACTACTGCCTATTGCCCTCTACTCACAGCACCACGATCACTTTAGATAGAATGTGTCTTATTCATTCCATCATTAAAGGCCGCCGGATAGATGTTAGTGCAGTTCTCCATCAAGAGATTGTAGAGTTTGCAATGAAACAAACAGGTATACTGCCATTCCCCTCTCTTATCATGTAGTTGTGTAGATAGAGAGGTGTTGTACCTCGCGAGGGGGAAGAATTCTTAGAAATTAAAGGACCTATTAATGATGTCTCGGTTGAGCGAATGACAAGGGGGGAAGAAACACCTGTTGTAAAAGAAGCTGTACAAAGGAAGGAGAAAGGAAAGGTAAAGAAAAAAGATAAGCAACCTCATGCTCCCACAGATCCTCAACTTTGGAGGAAACTTAAAGAAATAGAGCAGTTGGCTGATCGAATGAGTCTACGGTAACTTAAACTTGTCACCGCAGTTGAAGATATGAAGTACTCACAGAACTTATTTTATGCCCACACTAGGGCATGGAATACTGCAATCGTCAGCACACTACACAATATGAGCAAGCAGCCCTTACCAGAATTCCCAGTGTTTCCCCTATCATCAGGGAAGCAACAACATCAACTGAGAAAGCGACTTCAAAGGGGAAGGATCACTCTGTCAAGTCTCCGCTATGTTCCACATTTTTATGATGAGGACCAGAATGTAGATTCAAGGGATGTTGAGGAATGTGTCCGCACTATTGCTAGCCACTTTGAAGATGAATTGTCTAATAGTTTGGGGGAAAATATGGCTGACAAGTCAGTTGCTACTGATGAGGAGCGTACGACCATGGAATCTGGGGGTATCGAGGAGAAAAAGGAAGGGAAAGAAGAAGAAGAAAAGGAAGAAGAAGAAAAAGAGGAAGTTTTTGTCGTGACAAATTCACCTGAAGAATTTGTCATCCCACCTGACAATGTTAGTGCAACTACTAAAGACCTGGCGCCATCTGTTGTGAGTCAGGTCGAGGTTGTGACATTTAGCAATGAGGGTTTTAATCCTCTGGCTATTGTGCTTTATATGGCACCACTTGTTGAAATTCATCCTTTGGATGTTACAGTCGATAAAGTCATCATACAATCAAACCTAGAGGAGCAATCTACCACCCCGGTTAAACTAACAGAAAAGAAACGTAAGCACAAAGATAAAAAGAAGCGCAAAGAGGAGTGCCCCAAAAAGAATAAAAAGACCAAGGCAACCACATCTTTGACTGTAACACATTGAGTTAGTCTTTACTTTTCAGTATTTAGTTTAGTTTCATGCATATCATGTAGTTGTCATCACATTTTTACCATCACTACATTTTATTTGTTAACGCATTTGCATTGTAGTTGCATTTCCATATATATTTGTGAATTATTGTTAGTGCATTGGGGACAATGCAAACTGTAAGTTTGGGGGAAAATGTGTATGGAATGGAAATGCAATTGCATCCACATTTTTAAGCTATTATTTGTCCTTCAATTTAATGAAAGTATGCAAAGTTATGGAAAATGTGAGTTCAAATTTTTTCATTTGATGCTTAATTCTTGAATTATTTGAGATGCTAATGCGTGAATTGGATGAATGTGATTGAATGTTGTGTCCTTCTATTTTTAGATAAACGGTCGAATTTGCATTAGTAATAAATGAGTAGTATCATTATTTGAATCTTAGAATAACTTGCCATCTGCAGCTATGTATATCATTATAACTACTAATAAAAGACACTCCAATGTGGGTGCATTATGACTTATCAAGGGGGAACACTCCAATGCAAGTGTTAGAAAAAATATCTAGCCAAAGGCTATCACGCAAGAGTGTGTGTCGGTGCAATTACATACTTCTTGGGGGTTTGTTGTACCCCATCGTTATTGCTTAGGAAAAAGGGTATAGTAATGCAATGACATCTCTTAGTTGCATAAAAGAAAAGAGAAAGAAAGAAGATCTGATAAAAAGAAATATATATATATATATAATATAATAAATGCTATATTGGTTAAGAGGATTCAAGATTTAAAGCATGATGCTAGCATTAGTTAAGTTGTAGTTTTAATTATTCATACCTATAAATTGTTAGTACAATTTTCAATCATATGAATGTAATTTATACACTAGGATCTCAGAGAATTCAAGTTGCTAGAATGATTATTGCTTTGACAAGACTTTTGCTATGACTTTGCTAGATTTTGTTTACTTGAGGACAAGTAAAAACTCAAGTTTGGGGGTGTGATAGCATTAGAAAAAACCATTAAATTCTTCCTATTTAGAGTATAATTTTTTTCCCTTTGTATTATGTTTAACATGCATTTTTAGCGTTTTATATGTAATAATTGCATTTTCTAAGTCAGTGATGTTTGGTTTAATTTTCTTCTATTTTATCCCACTTATGATACTAATGTCGCTACATTTAGTGTCAGTTTTGCGTCTTAAGATGCCAGTACAGGGATTTATCTTGGAAGATCAAAGTAGGAAAGTGTTCAAAGCTGTCGCTACAAGTTTGATTCAGAAGTTCCAGTACATAAGGTTGTCAAAGTTGTCGCAGCAATGTCACGACAACCTGCAATTGCTTATTACATAAACCAGATCTGCGTAAGTGTATAGCTAGATTACCTAACTTGTACAGCTGTAAGGAAGTTGATCTGAGAGTAGAAGGACACCTATACTGGGCAGTAAAGTTAAATACTGAGGAGAGAGAAGAAGAAAGGGACCATCAAGCTCGTGACAAATTAATTCCATTTCTGATTTTTCTTAAGTAAGCTGCCATGGAAGCTTAAACCCTTGGAGGGTGAACTAACGTGATGAGAAGACAGAATCTAATCTTGACGAGGAGTGTCCAAGTGCGATGCAAGAGGAGCATTTACGGAAGAGTTCTAATAGGCTAGGAATAGAATTCTTCAACTTGTTCTTTATTTCCTCTTAGACGTTGATAAATTCTGATGACTTTAATTGTGCATAGAAGTACCTCTTAATATTAGATCTATTTGGATTTATGCTCAAATCTTCTTAACTATTTATATTTGGATTTAATTGTTTTGACTGTGGAAGTGCGATTGCAATAACAATCACTAAAAGGTGTAGTGACAAGTTAAATTAACAAGCAAGACAATGAAAGTTGCTTGAGGCACGAAAGAATTTTGGCCGCTTGTTCTTGAATGCAAAGCATTTCCAGCATTGGAAGGTGTGGATAATGTGAGTGTTTTGAGTCTTTGATAAGCAGGGAAGTAGAAAGTAGTGAGATCTCATTAATCTTGATTGCAGCGACAATTTAGCTACCAATTACCTTGAAGTCACATTTAGTGTTTGCCAAATTATCAAGTCAGGGATCCCTCATGTCTTTATCATTGTTTTACTTCTTTAATTTTCTTAATTTGAATTGACAAAATATCTTTAACATTCATTTATTTTTTTATTAAATTGCTCAGACATTTTGTATTAAAGTTTTACAAAATTTGCACTGATAGTATTAACTCTTATATTTGTGCAGTTTTTAACTTAATTGTGCTGACATTATTAACTCTTCTTATTTTAATTTCTATTGCTTCGAAAAATTTAAACATAGCCAGCCATCTCTATGAGATCGATATCTGATAGCCTACACTTATCAACTGAACTTGCATTGACAAGTGTTCGTTTGCACATTTTCTGTGACGTTCATAGCGCAGTCATTGGCTCAACATCAGCCAAGTTAGCTCTTTCATAAACTTCACTGAGGAGTCTTGTTCCTCTAACAAGTTCATCATCAAAGTCCATTTCTTGATCAGATTGGATTGCATCACTTTGATCTGGTACTAAATCTTCAGTGACATTCTTTGGCTCAACTTTGTCCCAGTTCAATGAAGATGTTTCATCAAACACTACATCTCTACTCACATACACCTTGAGTGTTGAAGGACCAAGTACTCTATAGCCCTTCTTGTCACTGCTGTAGCTAACAAATATGCCAGGATGAGCTCTTCTATCCAACTTGTCCCTTTTGACAACAGGAACAATTGCATAACAAATGCAACCAAAGATCTTCAAGTGTGCGACAAATGGTTTGAAGCCAAACCAAACTTCAAAGATGTTTTCTCCATCAAAGCTTTAGTTGGTAGCCTGTTTTGAAGATAAACAACAGTGTTGACTACTTCAGCCCATAAATTCTTTGGCAAGTTTCTATCAAACATGAGACATCTGGCCATATCAATCAAGGTTCTATTTTTCCTTTCACTAACACCATTTTGCTGAGGTGTATAGATGTTAGTGAACTGGTGTGTTACTCTTGAATCATCACAAAACTTTTAAAACATCTCAGAAGTATACTCTGTCCCATGGTTTGACCTTAGAGTCTTCAGCTTGTAATTTGATTGATTCTCAACAATTGCCTTGAACTTCGAAAACACTGAAGCAACCTTTGACTTCTGCCTAAGGAAATATATGCAACAAAATTTGGAATAATCATCAATAAATAGAATAAAATACTTGTTGTCATTCAAAAATTCAGTCTTCATTGAACCACAAACATCAATATGGACTAGCTCTCCAAGCTTTGTTAGTTGGAAAAGGGAGCCTTGCTTGCTTGTCCATCTAACAAACATCATAGACATCATGTTATTCAACCAAATTTGAGAAATTTTCAACCAGCTCTTCCTTGGACAGCTGAACTAATGATCTATAATTAACATGACCCATCCTTTTGTGCCATAGTGATAGCATTACAAATGACATATATTTTCTCCCGAAATTGGTGTTTTAATTGTCTCTTTTGTACCTCATTTAGGCATGCATCATAAGCATTTCATACTTAGTTTTTATATTTTCTAACTCATTATAGTATAGTTTAAATTATTGTTATTTTTATCTCTTTTTGTACTAATGTCGCCACAAGCAGTCGATATGTTATGCCTTAGAATTGTCAGCATAGGAACTCAGCTCAGAAGATCAATGATGGAAGAAGAATGCAGCCACAAGATCAGCTTGGAATTGTGACCTGAGATGTCACCACATAGAATCTATACCTCGAATGAGTAAACTCAAGCTAAATTCACACCTAGAAGCACCAGCACAGGAAAATCACAAGTTGTCAGCGCAATTAATGAGCTTAGATTACGCCTAGTAATGCAGCGACAACCTGCAAATCTCTAAAGAAAACATCAACTCTGCGTGAGTGCACAGCTATATTGTAACTAACTTTGACAGCTGTAAAAATTAGATCTGGATCTGAGAATGGGAGGCTGAAATCTGCAACTTTTGGAGGTTATAAATAGAGGAATGAAGATGAAAGAAATCATCAAGAGGTAGAGGAATGAAATTCTACAATTACTTTGTGTTTTGGAGATTTAAGTTGGAACGATGAGCTGATGGAGCAAAGGAGCAACCACTTCTGACGAGGAGTGCTCGATGCAACACAAGAGGAGCGATTAAGAAATAGTCCTAGTAGTCTAGAGATAGTAAGCTTCGATTGTATTCGTTAATCCCTCTTTTATGCTGATGGATTCTAATGACATTTGAATGAACACAAGAGTATCCTTCATTGTTAGATTACTTTGATTCTTATTTAATCCTTTTTATCTGTTTATTCTTGGATATGACTACATCAAGCACGAGAGTGGCTTTGCAGTCTACCGACATCAAGAGATGGGTTAACAAGTTAGGTTAACAAGCAAGACGACGAGAGTTGCTTGAGATTAGAAGAGATTCTAGTCACTTGTTCTTGAGTGCACAAAGTAGCTCACACCGAGAGGTGGGGTGATTGTGGATACTTGAGTCTCGAGTAAATGGAGGATTGTTATTGGAAAGAATTCATTGGAGCGTCATTGCTGCAACAATTCATCTATACAATACCTTGTCAGCGCATCCAGCTTTGCAACTTAGTAAAATCAATGATCCACTCCAATCCTTCCTACTTGATCACATTTACATTTTTTGTATTTAAATATTCAACACAGTTTGATTTACTTCAAGTTGTTCTGACATTTGACCTTTGACATTTAACTCTGATTGCATTGATAGTATTAATCATTTTAGTGCGTAGATATGACATAATTACGCTGACATCTTTACTCACATTTTCTCTAATCCTAGCTTTAGTTGCTTCGACATTTAAACATCAAGAACCCATTCCTCCTGGGATCGATATCTGATAGATTTGTTCTATCAACTATACTTGCATTGACGTGTGTTCGCTTGCACAATCGCTGTGACGTTACAAATGCGATCAAGTTTTGGCACCGTTGTCGGGGACTGGCGTTTGTTTGATGTTTGCTTGTGTAGTTGCAATTAATTTTACTTACTTAACTTTTAATCTCTATTAATATGTTTACTTTTCTAGTGTTTTCTTTTTCAATTTTATAGGTGTTGGACGTCCACAGGAGAAATCCTAAGGACATTGTGAGCTTTGATCCAGAGCTTGAAATGACATTAAGGAGGAAAAGGCAAGAACAAAAGAAAATGACTAGTAATAATAACAACAACAACCTACCACCATTGTTGCCACAAAATGATATTCCTCCAATACAGCCACAAGTCATTAATAATCTACCACCAACGCCTCCATAAGAAGAACAAGTGCAAAATAGGACAATCTGAGATTTTGTTGTTCCTGTTCTTGATGATTTACAACTAGGGGTTTGACCAGCTATTCAAGCTAGTAATTTTGAGCTGAAATCGATGATGTTTTAGATGCTCAATTTAAATGGGCAATATTCTGGTTTGCCTCATGAAGACGCAAGAGAACACTTAAAATCATTTTTGCTTATTTGTGCATCCTTTAGTCAACATGGTGTTCCTGATGATGCTTTAAAAATGCAATTATTTCCTTATTCGTTGCAGGGTAAAGCGAGAACATGACTCTTGGGATTGCCGACTGGATCCATTACATCTTGGAATGTGCTAGCAATGCAATTTGTTTTATGTTTCAATCCATCGACAATGAATGGAAGGTTGCGCAATGATATTACTACATACCATCAGTTGGATGATGAGAACTTACATACAACCTGGGAGCGTTATAATACATTACTTTGACGCTGCCCAATGCATGGTATTTAGCAAGAGACCCAAATAGAGATCTTTTACAATGGTTTGAATGCTCAGACAAGGAATCTTGTCGACGTATCTGCTAATGGTCCCTTATTGGATTGCACCTATAATGAAGCTGTAAGAATTCTAGAGAGGATTGCTCAGAATGACTATCAATATCCAATCTCTTGTTCTGCACAGGTAAAGACTAACCTTGGAGTTCTTGAGTTAGATGTCATTACTGCTTTGATTATGTATTTATCTTCTTTGGCCAATATCATAAAGAATATGAAGGGGACAAGTGACGTTGCTCCTATTCAAGTGGCCCAACAAATGGAGACGCTGACATTTTCTTGTGAAATTTGTGCGACAACTATAGTTATGAGGACTGCCCATAACATGCAAAAAATGCATTCTATGTCAACAACATTTGAGGAAATTCATTTGGTAACTCATACAACAATCGAGGTCAACAACCTTGGGGGAATCAAAATGCTTCCACATTTAGATATGGGAATTCCTCAAATCAAGGGGGTTATAGACAAGGGAGTTACATTAACAACCAACAATAGAATTATAATCAGAATTCTCAGGTAAATTCTCATTCTGAACAGATGCAAACATATAGCCATATGCAACCACAAATTCGATTACAGCCATAATAGTCTATGCTGCCACATATGTAAGGACAGCATCATTAGCATCAACAACAGTAGTTTTCTCAACATAATTCAGATCCTATGGCTGCTCTTGAGGTATTGATGCGAGAGCATATCATGAGAACTGAAGCAATAGTGCAAGACAACTCTTCTTCCATCCGAGCATTGGAAGCCCAACTAGGACAGTTGGATTCTAATCTCAGCACAAGGTTACCAGGTACTCTGCCTAGTGATACTGAGAATCCAACGCAGAGGGGGAAGGATCATTGCAAGGCAATGCTGAGGAGTGGGAAGCAGAAGGCTGAACCAAGCAATTCTAATAAGGACCATATTGATGCATCTGAACCACAACAATAAGAAGAGGATGTAGCTGAAGGAAGCCAAGCGAAAATAAATGAGGAAGAGCCAACAGTAGTATCATCTATGCCTACTTTGTGCCCAAAAAAGTTGTCGACGCAACTGCTAATGTCGACACCATCGAGTTTTTCACAACAACCCAATGTTACAATACCTTTTCCATTTCCACAAAGATTTATGAAGAAAATCCATAATAAAGAATATCAAAAGTTTGTTTCTACTTTAAAACAATTGCACATTAACATACCTCTTGTCGATGCTATTATGCAGATACCCAGCTATAAAAAAATTATGAAGGAGTTGTTATCAAAGAAAAAGAAATTGTCCGAAATCGAGACAATTGCACTCATAGAGGGGTGCAGCTCTATGCTTACAAATAAGTTACCAACCAAGATGAAAGACCCTGGCAGCTTGACAATCCCATGCTCCATTGGGAATCATTATCTCGGTAAAGCTTTAAGTGATTTGGGAGCAAGTATTAACCTTATGCCTTTATTTACTTTCAAGAAGTTAGGAATAGGATTGATGAAGCCCACTGTGGTGACATTACAACTTGCGGACAGATCCTTAGCATAACCTAAAGGCCAAATTAAAGATGTCATTGTCCAAGTTGATAAGCTCCTGTTCCTTGCTGATTTCATAATCCTAGATTACGAAGCAGATAAGGAGGTGCCCATTATCTTGGGTCGACCATTTTAAGAAATGGGACACACTTATCGATGTGTTCAAAGGAGAACTTATCATGCGACAAAATGATCAGCATGTGACCTTCAATGTGTTTAAGGCATCCCTATCTAGAACTAAAGAGCAATGTCATCACATTGACGTGTTGGACGAAATCATTATGGAAGAATTCAATGCATGAAGTTCAATAGTGTTACATGAGGATGCGACGACATCCACCGATGAATTCCTAGCTGAATGTATCGACAAAGAAGAGGTTAATAATTATGAGCTGAGATAGAATTGGCAGCTAGAATCTTTGGATTTGTCGAACAAGACAACCCTGATGTTTAAACCATCTATTGAGCAAGCTCCTACCTTGGAGTTAAAGTCGTTGTCGATGCATTTAAAGTACGTCTTTCTCGGTGACAATGATACATTACCAGTTATTGTCAATGCATCCCTCGATGCAATGCAGGAAGATAAGCTCATCGCTATTTTGAAATACAAAAAAGCCATTGTCTGGAGCATTGCAGATATCAGAGGCATTAGTCCCTCTTTTTGCATGTATAAGATAAGGCTAGATGACGAAGGGAAGTAATCAATTGAGCAATAACGAAGACTTAATGAAAAGATGAAAGAAGTAATGAAGAAGGAAATTATCAAGTGCTAGACACGGGCATCATCTATCCCATTTTCGACAGTAATTGGGTGAGCCCGTCCAATGTGTGCCAAAGAAGAGTGGTTTCACAGTCATGACCAATGACAAGAATGAGTTGATCCCTATTCGCATTGCGACTGGCTGACGAGTATGATGGATTATCATTGACTGAATGCAGCCACAAAGAATGACCGTTTCCCACTACCTTTCATTGACCAGATGCTAGATAGGCTGGCTGGTAAAGCCTATTATTGCTTCTTAGATGGTTACTTTGGGTACAACCAAATTACCATTGCACCGGAAGATCAAGCAAAGACTAAGTTCACATGCCCTTTTGGAACCTTTGCCTTCTGACGTATGCCGTTTAGGTTTTGCAATACACCAGCAACATTCCAAAGGTGTGTGATGGTAATCTTCTTAGACATGATTGAGGACTCTCTAGAGGTACTCATGGATGATTTCACTATTGATGGACAAAATTTTGACTAATGTGCTGACAATCTGGCGAAAGTTCTAAAGAGATGCGAGGACACAAACCTAGTTCTAAATTGGGAGAAATGTCATTTCATGGCAACTGAAGGCATTGTCCTTGGCCATCGGATATCTTGTCAGGGAATTGAAGTTGATAAAACAAAGGTTAAAATCATAGAGAAATTACCACGACCCACAAATGTCAAAGCAATAAGAAGCTTTCTTGGACATGCTGGTTTCTACAGGAGATTCATACGTGATTTTTCCAAGATTGCTAAACCATTATGCTCACTGTTAGAGCAAAATAAAAAGTTTGTGTTCGCTGACGCCTGTTTGGACGTATTCATGACAATAAAGAAGCAGCTGATACAAGCTCAAATTTGTCACACTAGACTGGACGTAACCATTTGAATTAATGTGCGACACAAGTGACTTTGCTGTGGGAGCTGTACTAGGCCATTGAAAAGAGAAGGTATTTCATTCTACTTATTATGCTAGTAAAACTCTAACTAAAGCACAGGTTAATTATACAACTACTGAGAAGGAGTTGCTAGTAGTGGTCTTTACATTTGACAAGTTTCGCTCATATGTTACCGGCATAAAGATTACAGTGTACACAGTCCACCTCGCATTGAGATATCTTTTTACAAAGAAAGACGCCAAACCAAGATTAATTCGATTGATCCTACTCCTTCAAGAGTTTGATGTTGAAATCAAGGATAGGAAAGGATCTAAAAATCAAGTAGTTGATCATTTGTCTCGACTGGAAGTTGGAAATGAAGATGGATAGATGTCCTAAATTGTCGAAGCATTTCCATACGCACAATTATTCTTTGTCGACGTATCGCTCTGGTATGCAGATGTAGTTAATTATCTTGTGTGTGGAAAACTACCACTAAGTGCTACTGGGAAAAAAAGATCAGATTCTTGTGCGACGCTACAAAATATCATTGGAATGAGCCATACTTGTTCAAGGTATGAGCTCACAACATTATCCGTCGTTGCATACCTAAAGAAGAAATGACTTCAATCCTGCGACATTACCATGATGCCCCTTATAGAGGACATTTTGGTGGTACAATGACTACTGCAAAGGTCCTACAGTTAGAATTTTATTGGCCCACATTGTTTCGAGACGCCCACAACTTCGCTCAACAATGTGATAGATGTCAACGCACTGGTTCAATATCTAGACACAACAAAATTCTCCAACAGCTGATTATGGAAGTGAAGCTCTTCGACGTTTAGGGTATAGATTTCATGAGACCATTTCCCAACTCTTTTGGGAATGTGTACATCTTAGTTGTTGTTGACTATGTCTTGAAGTGGATCGAGGCAATTGCAGTGCCAAAGGATGATGCTCAGATGGTGTTGAAATTCTTTCACACTTACATTCTTACAAGGTTTGGAACACCGAAAGCATTAATAAGTGACCAAGGAACTCATTTTCATAACAACCAATTGATGACAACATTAAAGAGATATGGTGTGAAGCATCGTATGTCTACTACATATCACCCACAAACCAATGGTCAAGCCAAAGTATCCAATTGTCAAATGAAAAGCGTCCTTGGGAAGGTGGTTAATCCATCTTAGAGAGATTGGTCTTCGCGACTACAAGACGCATTGTGGGCGCTTTGCACTGCATATATAACCCCGCTGGGAATGTCGCTATATTAGTTAGTGTTTGGTAAGTCTTGTCACTTGCTAGTTGAGCTTGAACATAAAGACATGTGGGCAATCAAGCAAGTGAATATGGATTATGATGCTGCCGAAAAAAAAGATTGTTGGACATCACTGAACTGGAAGAAATACATTGACATGCTTATGAGAATGCCGTAATATACAAGGAAAAGACCAAGAGATGGCACGACAATATCATCTTGTGTTGATAATTTAACTCTTTTCAGTTAGTGCTTTTGTTTAATTCTCGTCTAAAATTACATCCAAGTAAATTGCGATCAAGATCAGGCCCTTTCAAAGTTATCGAGGCATTCCAGAGCGGTGCGGTGACAATTAAGAATCTGAAAGACGGACAACAATTCAGGGTGAATGGCCAACGGTTGAAGCACTATGTGAGCCCAGATGTCAAGGAACTAAATAGGCCATCGATCTGGTCACATTTAAATGATGTCAGTGCATTTTTACATTTTCTTTTATTTGTTTTACTTTTACTTGTTTTGTTTTACATTCTTTGTAGAAATAAAATTCGTCTTTTTGATGATGCATCGAAGCAAAAATTGTCGGCGCATTTTGCGATAAGTCAGCAAAACTTTTTCAGCAAGAATCGTGCCGATTGATCTCTCTTCTATCCTAATCATTAGGTCGAATGAATACTTACGATTTTCAGCCTGAAATTTAAAGGTTGCAGACGCAACATTTCCCTATAACCATTGCAATCATCACGATTTTACATTGCCTAGGTTATAAAATCCCTTTTTTCCTACAGATTTATTTTTACTCATAGTCTCCATTGTTGTTACATCTCATCTCTTCCATTTCTTCTATTTTTATTACGTTCACAAGTTAACTTCTTTCTACAAGTTTTTCTCACTTTCTTCTTCAGTCACCATGGCGAAAACTAGAGGATCAAAGAACAGTTCCAAAACTCCTTCTAAAACAACTCATTCAACTTCAACCACTGTGGCTCCAACACCACCACCGTCTTTAGGGCTGGTCTTATTTCTGACGACTGAAGTCAAGGACCGTTATCAAAATGTCACGCTAAAGCAGAATCTCCACCCAGAGCAAGGTCTGCAATTGTCCATGCATTAGACCTTGGGGAAACACGTTGCCCGAACCATCAACTGCCTAGGATAAGAGTTCTTCTGCGAACATCTCGTTGGTTACGCTCCCACACTGGTAATGGAGTTCTACGCAAACCTTGTTGATGCTAAAAAGGAATTTATGTTTGTGAGAGAGGGGCTCATCCCATGGAATGTCGCCCAAATCAATGTGCTTTTACGGATCCCTGAGAGGGTGGACAACCATTCTCCGTTTATGCACCGACTGGATGATGAAGTCACTACTTAGATTATGAAGGATCTCTATGTTGATGGTGCCACCTAGACAGGTAATGGGTTCCACAACTACACTATGTATAGGAGGTATCTCACAACCTTCAGCAAAGTGTGGCCCACTTCATCAATAGTCACATTCTTTCATCCACTCACAGCACTACGGAGACACTAGTATGTATGTGTCTTCTCCATTCCATCCTACAATGCAAACACATCGACATTAGAGAATTCATCCACGATCAAATTGTGGAAGCATCTGCCAAACAGACTGGTATACTCACATTCCCTTCTCTAATTATGTTGCTTTGCAAACAGAAGGACATTGTGCCTAGGGATGGCCCGGAGGTGTTAGAAAATAAAAGTCCCATAAATGACATCTCCGTTGAAAGGATGACTCACGACTAGGAGACGCTAGTGGTAAAAGAAGCCTAAAAAAATAAGGATAAGGGCAAGAGAAAGAAGAAGGAAGAACAAACTGATGCGTCCACTGATCCCCAAGTGGTACAGAAATTGGCTATTTTGGAAATACACACTGATCGCATCGATACGCGTACAATCCGCACTCTGGACGTATTAGAAGATATATACTACAAACAACATAAATTCTATGCATATGCAAAGGCCTGGAATAAAGCCATTGTCGCCATATTACGCAGAATAAGCCCCAGTCAATTGCCAAACTTCCTAGCCTTTCCCGATATTTTTCGCCCAATGTAAGCCTCCTTGTCTAACCAGCCTACTCCTGATGGTAGGCCTGCCCATGCACCAATAAGGATTCACATCTCTGATGATGAAGAATAAGAAGGGCACTCCAATTCTGAGGAGGATTGTCATCGCACCATTGACAGTCTGTTTTAAGATGAGTTCTTCAATAGACTGGGTGCAAATATGGCTGAGCGTGCGGCTATGGTGGAGGAAGTGACTACCCCAATTATACCCATGGGTGTAGGTGCATTGGATGAACAACATCGAATAAAGGTAAGGACCAAGAAGATAACCAGCAGAAGGAGAAGGAAGAAGAAAGAAAGAAAAAGAAGAAGAGAATGAAATAAAGGAACCTGCCCGGGTGCAGGAGGAGAAGGAAGAAAATGCCTCGGCAACGATCATTAAGGATGTTGTCGACACACCTAAGAGTGTGGGGGCATCAAGCACTGATGAGGCTCGACCTGATTTGAGCTGGGCTGAGTTTGTTACTAGCAGTATCAAGGAACTAAATCCTCTCGCCATTGTGCCCTATGTGGCACCACTCGCTGAAATCCACCCATCTGAAGTAACAACCGAAGAGGCCACCACCCAACCTGCAGAGGAGAAGCAATCCACTGATCCGGTTGGTTGACGGATAAAAAAGGAAGAGGCGCAAAGATAAAAAGAAAAAGAAGCACAAGGAAAAGGGTAAGGGCCTAAAGAAAAAGAAAAAGAAAACAAAGGCAGCCTTTACATCGACTGCTGAGGAATAAATTGGTACACTTCTTTGTATATAGTTTTTCATGCATTCTTATTGTTACTGCATTTTCTTTTGTCATTATATTCATTTTGCTAACTTAGTTACATTTTCATTGCATTTCCATTATATCTGTTTAATATTTTTAGTGCATTGGGGACGATGCAGACATTAAGTTTAGAAGGAGATAATGTGAAATGGAAATGCAATTACACCCACATATTTGAATTCTGCTTGTTTATTTTATTAATGAGAATATGCAAAATTTCAATAGAAATGTGCCCACATTTTTTATTTTTATGTGTAAATCTTGATTTGCTTGGAATGTTGATAGTGTAAATTGGATGAATGTGAATGGATAGTGAGTCGTCTATTTTTGAATGAATGATTGAAATTATTTCAGTAATGAATGGATAGTGTGAATGTTTGAGTCTTGAACTAACTAACCAGTTGCAGCGACATTGTATAAATAAAAGACACTCCAATGTGAGTGCATTGTGACTTTTCAAGGGAGAACACTCTGCTTCAGGTTTAGAAAAATCATCTAGCCAAAGGCTGTCACCACAAGAATGTGTGTCAGCACAATTACATACCTCCTGGGGGTTTGTTGCACCCCATCGTTACTACCTAGGAACAAAGGTAGACTAATGCAATGACATCTCTCAGTCACCTGAAAAAAATGATGAGAAAAAGATAAAAGAAAAGAAGAATTTTTTTATTGCTATAAATGCTGAATTGATTCAAGGAAGATTAAGATTCATTTCATAATACTTACATTGATGAAGTTGCGGTTTTAATTATTCATGCCTATAAATTGTTGACGCATTATTCTATCATGTGAATACAATTTGTGCGTTAGGATTTCAGAAAATTCAAGTTGTGAGAATAATGATTGCGATGACATTTTTGCTTGTGACTTTGCTAATTTTTGTTTACTAGAGGGAAGTAAAAACTTAAGTTTGGGGGTGTGATAACATTACAAATGACATATATTTTCTCCCTAAATTGGTGTTTTAATTATCTCTTTTGTACCTAATTTAGCATGCATCATAAGCATTTCATACTTAGTTTTTATATTTTTTAACTCATTATAGTTTATTTTAAATTCTTGTTATTTTTATCTCTTTTTGTACTAATGTCACCACAAGCAGCTGATATGTTTGCCTTAGAATTGTTAGCGCAAGAACTCAGCTCAGAAGATCAATGCTGGAAGAAGAATGCAGCTACAAGATCAGCTTGGAATTGCGGCCTAAGATGTTGCCACACAAAATCTGAACCTTGAATGAGTAAACTCAAGCTGAATTCACACTTGGAAGTACTAGCGCAAGAAAATCACAAGTTGTCGTCGTAATTAACGAGCTCAAATTGCACCTAGTAATGTAGCAACAATCCGTAAATCTCTGAAGAAAACATCAAATCTGCGTGAGTGCACAGCGGTACTGTAACTAACTTTGACAGTTGTAAAAATTAGATTTGGATCTGAGAATGGGAGGTTGAAATCTGCAACTTTTGGAGGTTATAAATAGAGGAATGAAGATGGAAGAAATCATCAAGAGGTAGAGGAATTAAATTCTGCAATTACTTTGTGTTTTGGAAATTCAAGCTGGAACGGTGAGCTGATGGAGCAAAGGAGCAACCACTTCTGACGAGGAGTGCTCGATGCAACACAAGAGGAGTGATTAAGGAATAGTCCTAGTAGTCTAGAGATAGTAAGCTTCGATTGTATTCATTAATCTCTCTTTTATGTTGATGGATTCTAATGACATTTTAATGTATACGAGAGTATCTTTCATTATTAGATTACTTTGATTATTATTTAATGCTTTTTATCTATTTATTCTTGGATCTAACCGCATCAAACACTAGAGTGGCTTTGCAGTCTACCGACATCGAGAGATATGATGACAAGTTAGGTTAACAAGCAAGACGACGAGAGTTGCTTGAGATTAGAAGAGATTTTAGTCACTTGTTCTTGAGTGCACGAAGTAGCTCACATCGAGAGGTGGAGTGATTGTGGGTACTTGAGTCTCGAGTAAATGGAGGATTGTTATTGGTAAGAATTCATTGGAGCGTCATTGTTGCGACAATTCATCTATAACAATACCTTGTCAGTGCATCCAGCGTTGCAACTTAGTAAAATCAGTGATCCACTCCAATCCTTCCCACTTGATCACATTTACATTTTTTGCATTTAAATATTCAACACTTAACATTCAACACAGTTTGATTTTCTTCAAGTTGTTCTGACATTTGACCTTTGACATTTAACTCTGATTGCATTGATAGTATTAATCATTTTAGTGTGCAGATATGACATAATTGCGCTGACATCTGTACTCACATTTTCTCTAATCCTAGCTTTAGTTGCTTAGACATTTAAACGTCAAGAACCCATTCCTCGTGGGATCGATATCTGATAGATTTGTTCTATCAATTATACTTGTATTAACGTGTGTTCGCTTGCATAATCGCTGTGACGTTACAAACGTGATCACATAGCTTAGACTCTTCTAGTGTAGATGCATAGGTAGTAACTGAATCCTCTTTCCAATCCACAACAAAGCTTCTATCTGTCATGGTGACTGAAATCAACTTTGATCCACTTAGATCACTAATCAAGCATTCTTTATCCTTGAACATAACAAAATATTCTTTCTCAAGCAACTGAGCAATACTAAGCAAATTTCTACCTATTTCAAGCACCAAAAGTACATTGGAAACTAGTTTGGTACCTGATGGAGTGTCAATAAACACATCTCCTCTTCCTTCTGCCTTGATGT
Source organism: Kokia cookei (assembly GCA_039519145.1). Taxonomy (NCBI): domain Eukaryota; kingdom Viridiplantae; phylum Streptophyta; class Magnoliopsida; order Malvales; family Malvaceae; genus Kokia; species Kokia cookei. Next base: position 25,896,959 of record CM076903.1, on the reverse strand, counting down.
ACTGTCCATTTCCTACTTTGACTCTTTTATTGAAGCTTCTGTCTAACCTCTTAAAGATAGCAAAATCAGGTGTCATGTTGTTTGTATAGCCACTGTCTAGCAACCAACCTTCGGTCATTTTTATCCTAATTGCTGAGCAAGATACAAGAAACATTTGCTCCTCCTAAGCATCAGTATCACTTGAGCTTGAGTGTTAGGCTGCTGTGGTTATTGTTGCATTTGTTGACCCTTATTCTTGCAAACTTTCATAGCATGTCCCATCTTCTTGCAACTCTTACACTACACATCAGGCTTGTACCAGCAATAAGTCTCCAAATGAGTGGTCTTTTTACAATGAGAGCATGGAGAAAATTTCTGCTTGGCACTATCTTTTTTAGACTTTTCTTTGTTGTCAGTCCATGGCTTCTTCCCTTTCTCTAAATGAGTGGCCTATACCCTGCTAAACATTCTAACATTTGATCTATAAATGGAAGTGGAAAGATCTTTTCGAATTAAAGTGTTCAACTTCCTGTAATCTATGAATACTCTTTACCCGTTTTAGACTCAAGTGGGAACCATCTCACTTGCTGAGTTTTCAATTACAATCACACCAGTCTTCTTAGGCACCATGTAAACTGGGATGACCCAATTACTATAGAAAATGGGATAGATCATCCCAGCATCTAACAGCTTCTAAATTTCCTTTTTCACGACCTCCATCATTAGTGGATTAAGGTGTCTTTGTGCTTACCTCTTTGTATTTGCATTCTCTTCAATCAGAATTCTGCACATATAGGTTAAGGGACTTAAACCTTTAATATCAACAATCGATCATCTGATCGCTCCTTTGTAGTCCCTCAAGACTCGAACTAGATTTTCCTCTTCCAACTTCAAAAGCATACTGGAAACAATCACTGGTAAAGTGTTTTCGTCTCCTAAGAAAGCGTACTTAAGGTGTTCTGGTAGCGACTTGAGTTCTAAATCCAGAGCTTGCAAAATGGAAGACAACAATTTAGTTTTAGTAGGAGATGGTTCGAAATACTTACCTTGACTTCGAGGAAATTGTGGAGCCTCTATAAAGAAAATGACTTCACAAACTAGATCTTCGAATGTCATTAACTCCTCTAAACTTTCCATATTTTCGAGATCTGAACTCCTGCATAAGATAATTTTTAACCCATCTACCTCACAGTATTCAAGATGCAAATTCGTTAGTGGTTCAATAACATCAACACTAGAAACATTCGACATCGTATTGGGTCAACCCATCACCTTATAAACATTAAATTTGACCACCTCGTTATTGAATTCCATAGTGAGTGTCCCACTAAGAACATCAATCTTCGTATGAGTAGTGCTTAGGAATGGTCTTTCGAGTAAAATATCAGAAGAGTTCTTTGAGTTATTGTCCTTCATGTCAATGATATAAAAATTTGCAGGAAAGATTAAGTATTTACCTTAATGAGGACATCTTCCAACACCTCTTCTGGATACACGCACGACCTGTTTGCCAATTGAATTATCACCCTTGTTTCTTTCAAAGGCCTCGTGTTTAGTGATTTAAAAATAGATAAAGGCATAACATTAATGGATGCTCCTCATGGCTTTCTTTTTGCAAACATTACCTACTTTGCAGGATATTTAGAACATACCTTGGTCCCTACACTTGGGCGAAATTTTCTTCTGTTACACAGCGGATACATTTTCTCCCATATTCACCCACTTGTTCCCTTGAAGCTTCTTCTTTTCAATGTATAATTCTTTCAAGAATTTTGTATAGCGCGGAACCTGTTTGATTGCATCGAGTAAGGAAATATTAATTTCTACCTTTCAAAACGTCTCTAGGATTTCTTTCTCTTCTCGCTCCTTTTTACATTGGGCGAGCCTTCCAAGAAATGGGGGTTGTACAATAAGTGGTTTCTGTGGTGCCGACTTTGTTGGAGCCTCTAAATCTGGTTTCTATTTTTCTCGTCTAACATCATGGGCGGAGTACCAATTACGGGTTCTAAGATCGTGCCACTCCTTAACGACATAACACTTGCATTATGTTGAGGGTTGGTTCCGTTTGAGATGGTAGCCTTCCTTAAGACTCCAAACGACTAATCGTGAGTGCTAGCTTGCTCACCTGTTTGTCTATTTCTTGCAAATGCATATTAGTTTTTTCATGAAATTTTTCAGTACAAGTGGCTAACCTTTCGACAATGGCTTCCAAGGATGTCTTTGGAGGTGGTAGTTGCTGATTTGGAGGTAGCCTTTGCTGATATGGCTTATCGAATTGAGGATTCACCCTATAACTCAGATTCAGATGGTCTCTCCACCCCGCATTATATGTGTTCGAGTAGGGGTCTATCACCTTTGGGGTGGACCTAGAAAGTTTTCGACAACATTCGCTTGTTCTGTTGAATCCTCGTGTAAGATAGGACATGAGTCCGTCGGGTGATTTGACATGGCACAAATTCAACACAATTTTGTTGGGTTTGTCTTTTTTTCAAGCAAACTCTGCACAATATTAGTAAGTTTATCTATTTTATTTTCTAAGGTTAGAGAACTTAACCCATGAACCCATCTCGTGGGTTCTGTAGCCGGTTGGAATTATTGAGAGTTTGTAGCCATTATTGAAATCAACTCCCTTACTCTTTGGGGTGTCATGTTAACAAGTGCCCCTCCACTTCATCTACATAGGAAGTAGCCCTTCGTAGAAATACTACAATAGTGGTTGTTTAGAAAGGTCATATTGTAGGTAACTTGCACACAACTTTTTGTACTTCTCCTAGTAATTGTAGAGCGTTTCAGTCTCCTTTTGTCGTATTTCCATAATGTCTCGTCTCAGCTCGACTGGTCGTGTTGTTGGGAAAAACCTGTCAAGAAATAAACAAGACATATTAACCCATGTGTTAATAGATCCCGACAGTAAATAAAATAGTCAATCTCTAACAGAGTCGACTAATGAAAAAGGAATTGCACGAAGTTTAATTTGGTCTTCTGTTACTCCCAAAAGTTTAATTAAGATAGACTTCAACTCGAACGGTGTTCCTTCCACTGAATAAGTTATACATAGTGGCTGTTGTTCGTCTGGCGCTGCTGCGAGTTGATGAATAGTTTGATCTTCCATTTTCTTTGGTTCTTCATCACCGAAAATTTCCTTGGAAAAAATTTCTCCTTCAAATTCGGCTTGTAGACGTTTACCGTGAGATTCTTTTCTCAACCTTCGGGCCAATTTCTCTATCTTCTGTTCAAAGTCGTCGAGAGGTCTCTGTTCAAACCTTGTCATAAAGAAAACAAACAAAAAATGGAAAAATGTTACCTTTCCTTGGTAACGACACCAAAATTTGATGAGCGTCAAAACCACCAAATATAAATATTCCTACTATAAAATAAAATAGAATAGTAGGATAGTGTAGTAGGGTCGAATCCACAGGGAATGGTGTCTAAATTCGCTTCTTCTTGTTGACAAAATTTCTATCCTAAGAAAGGTCGTGCCCATGACTTGAGACTGTCTTCTTGAAAAAAAATTAGAGAGGGTTTATAGATAAGAGTATTAAACTAAAAATAAAACAAAATAAAATATTGTCGCAAAATAAATTAATCGAGATAAAATAAGTGAGAGAAAATATATTTAATTAAGCTTAACCTTAGCCTCGATTCTCTCTGAACTTGAACTTATCCTCGAAAATTGATTGTCCTTTTTAAATTGATAAGTTGGTTATAACGCTCGAGAACGTCCCAACTGCCAACTTTTCCGCTTTTAGTCGGTTCCGGTATGACTTGCGAACCAACCCTTGCCAAATGTCTAACCGTGTCACTCGTGCTCTTAATTTAAGATTTCGACAGCCTTACGCTCTGAAAAGTCCAACTCGACTTAACGGCCTCAACTGCGTGGGTCATATAAATTTGGTCACTATCTCCCTTGATGGAATCCAACTAGCTATTTCTCACTTGGGCACGCTAATTTATTCGTGGGAACTCGAATGCTGCATGGCCGACTCGACTTCCTAACTGTACGCCAAACTACTCCAACCCAACGTGCACTTTTTAAATCGAAGTTGAATCAACTTTGAGGGAAAAATTTGTACTATCCTATAAACCGGAGTGATAGTGAATGCCGAGTTAAAATGTTTTTAGCGCGGTTTCATAACTCACGATTATTTTTTTGTTGGAGCGATAATCGGGCTAATGCTAAAGAGGACTTAGTGGCATATGAATTTAATCATGCTTGATGGATTTAAGATGTTGGATTAATTGAATTATGAAAGATGGAAATGAGATGGGGTTAAGAAAGAAATTAAACAAATTTTGGAAAAGAAGGAAATGAAATTGAAATAAAATGGCAGAGAGCACTGATGCAAAAATAAGAAAGAATATGGAAAGTGAGAATTACTTCAATTGCTAACAAATCAAAGTGTGTCTTTCAATTAAACCCAAAGGCCCTATTTATATACAATTGATTAGCTAAAATAACTTTAACCATTCCTAAAATTTTTCCTATTTACTAAAATAAAAAACATAAAAGAAAATAATTAAAATCTAATTTTGGCTATTGACAATTTCAACCAATAAAGTCTTTGTACTTCAATCCTCAAATTCTTCCATATATCTCAATTTAGCTCATTTCTTCTCGTTTTGCTTCAATTAAGTGCCCTTTTGCTTGCTTTTGAGTTGTGACCTTGCTTCTGTGTACCTGATAAGAAAAAGTATGAAATTAGATGTACTTTGCTTGTCATTAATAAAAAATACACAAATAAAAATACTTAAATTATTTACTATCACCCTAAAAATCATTTTACTTAACCACAATTCAAACATGACTAAGCATGGTAATTTGACATGGGTAGTTTATTCACTTACTTTCCTTTCAGAGTTCGCCTACTCTATACGCCATAATGAGCTTTCGGGAAAACACTATTTCACCATTCATACTCCTTTATGACTATGCGTTCGATCTTGTGTTCGTCAGAACTAGGGCATTATAGAAGCACTTGAAAAGTTATTATACTTAACCAAATCCTAACGGCAAACACTCAAAACTTACTTCCATAAGCCTTAATTCTATAAACAAAACTCAAATATTTAGGGCTTCGTTGGGCAGGTGCCGTGTGCTGATTATATTATGCGAATGTGCAAGTATACACGTCGAATCAAGTAATAAAGTGTTGAGTGAGTATCATTCCCACGAGGATTAGGTAGGTAAAATTTGTTAAATTATTACAAGTGAATGTAAAAGAAAAGTTGGTGTAAATGATATGTGCAAAAAATAAAATTGAAATTAACGTAATGCAAATGACAGTAAAGAAGAATACTGGCAGATCTAGCAAATGCAACAATTCAAGACAAGTGAACTACGAACTTGGATAGGAAGGAATATTGATTAAAGAGGCTGGGATTACTCAGAGATTTGTTTAACTATAGACTAATTCCACGACAATACTATGGTAACTATCACTACTCGATACGGTTAAAAGATGGCTCTCCTCTATCAAATAGCAAAGCCTAGCCTCACTCATCTTATGTGTTCTATATGTCTATAGACTAAGGATTAATGAACGTAACAACATCACAACCCTATAAATCATGTAAGGAAAGACCCTATGTCTAGAGTTTTTATGAGCATTTGATTCAACACTCACATACATTATTCAACACTCACATACATTATTCAACTTTTGATCTAGGTACCATAACTCTATCGAATATTATGCTACCTTAAGGCTCATTAGGCATTTGTTAATGCTCAAACAAGCATTTTAGCAAACATCACTATTGAATAAAATAGTAACAGTATTCATAATATTCCAAGCATTAATCAAGGATAAACATTACTCCTAATAATCCCAAGCCATGTCAAGTTAGCTCATGGTTGGGCTATACAAAATCAAGTTCATCAGTATCATCAACATAACAAAATAACAGTTAAAACCAAACAAAAGAAAACAACAATGTAGAGGAAGAAAATCTGCGTATGAAACATCAATTTTAGGCTCAGCTCTTTGTCTTTTGTCTTCACTGCAACGTTTAGCAACTCCTTGTTCTCTCTTTACTGCACTGAAACTGCTATTGCTCAGATTTGTAGGTAACAGTACTCTATTCTCTTTTTGTTTCCGTCCTTCTCTATTTTTTCTCTCTATTGTCTTTGTCTATGTATCTTCTCCATCTGTGTGCCCTCTTCTTTTTCTTATATAGTCGATATATCCACCTCTAGGGTAAAAGCCACCAACCAATTATTCCTTTTCCTTAATTTTGAGGTGGGTTTTTGCCACACTTCATGCATGTATGGGGGGACCAGCTGCAGAGTACCTCCGGTGCTAATTGTGTTTGTTATTTTCCTCCTTCTCATTGTCGTGGTATCATCTCATATTGCTCCTGTAAACCTTCATTCCTTGCTAACTCCCTTCTCTAAGGCTTGAAGAGTTCACACTAGGTTGAGCTCGCATCCTTGAGTGAGCTCACAACTATAGCAAAGCTCGCAATTGTAAAGCTCGCCAACATAGTGGTCGCAACTTCAAGAGCTTGCGCTACAATTGAGCACGCATCTATGAATGAGCTCACAGATGTTAAGTTCGAAGGTACATAACTTTGCAGGTGTAGAGTTAACAACGTCAGGTGAATCATGTAGCTATAGTTCGCAGATGTACAGGTCACAGGTCGCACTTTGTATGCTCGTAGCTACAAGAAAAGTGTTTATCATTCGCAAAGTTCACAGCTAATTGGGAAATGTTCACCATTGCACAACACTATTTAGCCTCTTTACAAGCGATCAGAAGTAAAAATATAAAATAAAGTAATCACAAGCCCCTTTCCTAATATGCACGTTTAACAAATCTACGAAAATGATTATGCAATTACCTAAAAAGAAGTTAGAATTACTTTAGAAAAAACCAATTAACTAGGTCTAAAGGTATGATTTATAAATCTTTTCAAAAGTTATCAACGAGATGATAAATGAAGTAAAAGTTGGGCAACCGGATTCCTCTAGCCGTCAAATGCATTACTATTTCATCTTTAGTAGTTTGGCACTAATAAGAAGGTGATTCTATTAGAACACTGACCTCTTGGTTTCATGACCTCTCCCCACCCTCATCAACCAACCTACCCCCACAACCTCTTGGGGTTTTACCACTATGACCTCTTTTTCTACCATGGTGACACTCTCTTACCATTTTAATAGATGAATATAAACAAAGAAAATTAAGAATTAAGAATTACCTCTGAAATGTTTTGAATTCTGAGTGAATAGGGAAGTTACACTCGGTGTTGAGAAAGGAAGAGAAAACAAAGAAATTGAGACAGAAGAAAAGAAATTAAACATTCTGAAAGAACTTGAGTGGCAAAAAAGTTTGGGGGAAAAATTTGAGAAAGTAACCATTTCCTTTTCTCTATGATTGGTTATACAAGGTAATCGTCTCCTAGAAGTTTCAAGTTTAAAATGGTAATAAATTGTTCAAATCACCCAATCTGTACTCGACATCTGTTTGTAACTTATAAGGGTTTTTCTTAAACCCTTTTGGGATTTGCCTATTGTGTATCTGCCAAAATAAATTCTACAAGATTGCTTATCATGTCTCTTCGATAAACTTGTTTGCCAAAGTGTCTAGTTACGAAAATCTGTTTTAATGCAACTATTCACTCGTGCATGATCGAAAAAACATTTCACGTGAAGGCTACATAGCGTTAGCTGCATTACATTTTGTATGGATTAATCTGCTAAGTGTCGGGAACGAATATTATCCAAAGTATCTCATGTGTAACACCCCAACCCGACCCAATCGTTATGGTTGGATTGGGAAAGTTACATTGGCCACCGAAGTGGCCCAAAATTTTTTTCGTAGTTTTCAAACACACTTTTAAAACTATTTGCGTAGTCCATTCCAACTAGTAAAATCGAATGTTCAACTTTATTTTCAATCTCATTTCAAAAACCATTTGTCCATGAAAATGACTGAAATAAAATTTTGAAAATTTTGAAAAACAATATTTTAAAATTATGGGCTTATCAATTCAAAACAAATGAAATAAAGCGTTTATTTTAATTTCATAAAAACCATGCAAATTTCAAGAATCGAAATAAATAGTATCTCAACTGTAAATATTCAATCATTTATTTAAAACTATTTCGGATTTTCAATCATACTTTTAAATCATTTTGTATGCAAATTATGGATTATGATGTTGCTAGACAAAAGAGACTGTTGGACATTTCTAAATTAGAGGAGATTCGACGAAATGCATACGAGAATGCTACCATATACAAAGAAAAAAAGTAAGAGATGACACGACAACATCATTTTGCAGCGATAATTTTCTACAGGTCAGTTGGTACTTTTATTTAATTCGTGTTTTAAATTGCATCCTGGAAAATTGCGTTCCAAATGGTCAGTGCCATTCGAAGTTTTTGAAGCATTTCCTCATGGTGCGATGACAATTAAAGACTTAAATGATGGGCACCAGTTCAAGGTAAATGGCCAACGGCTGAAGCATTACCTTAGCCTAGACGACCACGAGCAGAATGAGACCATTAATCCGGTCACATTTACTTAATTTGTCATTACATTTATTCCATTTACTTTTCGAATTTTATTTCAATTATATTCTTTAGTAATTTTGCAGGAATAAAAGCTACTCTTTTTGTTGATGTACAAAAAATCCTTCTTGTCGACGCAAATTAATTGCTGACTCATCATAATGCAACATTTCAGGAAAGAATCATAACGTTTGATTCACCCTTCTCCCCAACTATCGGATCGATTTGGAAAAGGACAATCCGTGTCATTGCATTTATTGGATGCAAAAATAGCGTCCTATCCCTGCAGTGGCTACCAACACGCCTTTTCATCTTCATTTTTGATTCCCTATAAGAACACCCCACTGTGTCGACGATGTTCTTGATGGTATTTCCAATGATATAGATTTTCTCCCCAATTTAATGTTTTAATTGTCTCTTTTGCATTTCATTTAGCATGCATCATTAGCATTTTATACTTAGTTTCCATATTTTCCAACTCATTGTTAGTTAGTTTAAATTCTTGTTATTTTTATCTATTTTTGTTCTAATGTCGATGCAAGCAGTCGATATATTGCGTCTTAATATTGTCAATGCAGGAACTTAGTCTAGAAGTTTAATGTTGGACGAATGCAGCCACAAGATCAGCTGGAAATTGCAACCAAGAGATGTCGCCGCATTGAAACTGAACCTCAAATGAGTAGAATCAAGCTGAATTCATAGCTGGAAGCACCAATGCAAAAATTTCATAGATGTCGCTGCAATTATTATTTTAGAATGTGCCCAGCGATACAGCGACAATCTGCATATCTCTGAAGAACATACTAGAACTGCGTGAGTGCACAGCTATAATCTAACTAATTTTGGCAGCTGTAAAATTTAGATCTAGATCTAAAAATGAAGGCTGAAACCTGTAACATTTTGGAGGTTATAAATAGTCGAATAAAAGATGAAGAAATTATCAAGAGTGAAGGGATTTAATTTTGAAAATTTTGTGTGAATTGAAGATTGGAGCTAGAAATCGGGAAGCTGATGAAGCAAGTCTACAACCACTTCTGACGAGAGGTGCTTGATGTAGAGCAAGAGGAACAATTAGGGAGTCGGCCTAGTAGTCTAGAGATAGTATGTTTTGTTGTACTCTTTAATTCTTCTTAAACGATGATGGATTTTGATAATATTAAATGAACACGAGAGTGTCTTTTAATGTTAAATCATTTTTATTACTATTTTACACTGCTTAACTGTTTATTCTTGGATCTAATCGCTTTAAGTACGAGAGTGAAATTGTAGTGCACCGACATTGAGAGATACGGTGACAGGTCGGGTTAACAAGTAAGTTAGGCGAGAGTTGCTTGGGACTGGGACAAACTCCAGTTACTTGTTCTTGAATACACATCATTGCTCGCATCGAGAGGTGGAGTGATTGTGGATATTTAAGTCAGGATTAAGTAGAGAGTTATTGTTGGTAAGAACTCAAAGGGTCTTCATTGTAGTGACATTTCATCTATATTTTACCTTGTCGACGCATCCAGCGTTGTGATTTAGCAGAATCAGTGAACCATTTTTGCCCTTCTACGCTTGATCATATTTACATTTTATACATTTAAATATTCAACACTTAACACTCAACACAATTGGATTTATTTTTAGTACACTGACATTTAACCTCTGAAGTTTAACTCTAATTGTGTTGACATTCCTGATTATTTTAGTGTGCAGATCTGACATAAATGCATTGACATTAGTACTCACATTAGACTTAATTGTAGTATTAGTTGCTTCGACATTTAAACATCAAGAACCCATTCCTAGTGGGATCAATATCCGATAGAATTGTTCTATAAACTATACTTGCATCGACGTGTGTCCGCTTGCACATTGCTGTGAAGTAAAAACACCGATCAAGTTTTGGTGCCGTTATCGAGGACTGGCGTTTGTTTGATGTTTACTTTTGTTGTTGTAATTAATTCTACTTACTTAACTTTTAATCTTTACTAATTTTTTATTATTTCTCTAATTATTTTCTTTTTTAGATTTTTAATTGTCCCATGTCCACAAGGAGAAATCCTAAGGACATTGTAAGCTTTGATCTGGAGCTTGAGAGGACACTTAGGAGGAGAAGGCAAGAACAACAAAAAATGACTGGTAACAACAACAATAATAATTTGCCACCATTGCTACCACAAGATGGAATTCCTCCAGTGCTTCCACAAATTGTTAACGATATACCACTACCGCATCCACAAGAAGAACAAGTGCAAAATAGGATAATAAGAGATTTTGTTGTGCCTATACTTGATTACAACTAGGGGTTGTGAGACCAGCTATCCAAGCAGGAAATTTTGAGCTGAAACCATTGATGTTTCAGATGTTAAATTCAAATGGGCAATATTTTGGTTTTCCTTATGAAGATGCACAAAAACATTTAAAATCATTTTTTCTTATTTTTGCATCCTTCAGTCAACATGGTGTCCCTGATGATGCCTTAAAATGCAATTATTTCCTTATTCGTTGCAGGGTAAAGGAAGAACATGGTTCTTGGGATTGTCAGCAGGATCAATTACATCTTGGAATGCGTTAGCAACGTAATTTGTTTTACGATTTAAACCACCTACAATGAACGCAAGGTTGCGAAATGACATTACTGCATATCATTAGTTGGATGATGAGAATTTACATACAACTTGGGAGTGTTATAAAACATTACTTCAACGCTACCTAATGCACAAAATTTAGTAAGAGACCCAAATTGAAATATTTTACAATGGTTTGAATGCTCAGACAAGGAACCTTGTCAACGCATCGGCTAATGGTCCCTTATTAGATTGTACATATAATGAAGCTGTAAGAATTCTAAAGAGGATTTCTCAAAACGACTACTAATATCCTATTTCTCGTTCTGCATAAGTAAAAACTAACCTTTGAGTTCTTGAGTTAGATGCTATTTCTGCTTTGTCAGCGCAGGTATCCTCACTGGCCAATATTATAAAGAATATGAAGGGAACAAATGAAGTTGCTCCTATTCAAGTGGCCCAGCAATTGGATGCACTGATATTTTCTTGTGAAATTTGTGGTGACAATCATAGTTATGAGGACTGCCCACAACATGCAGAACATGCTTTCTACATCAATAACATTAGGGGAGGTTCATTTGGTGACTCATACAACAACTAATCTCAACAACCTTGGGAGAATCAAAATGCCTTTATATTCAGATATGGAAATTCCTAAAATAAAGGGAGTTATAGACAAGGGAGTTACAATAGCAATCCACAGCAGAATTATAATCAGAATTCGCAGGTAAATTCTCAATCTGAACAAATGCAGTCACATAACCAGATGCAACCACAATCTTGATTACATCCACAATAGTCTGTGCTGCCACATATGCAAAGACAACATCATCAACATCAATAGCAGCAATTTTCTCAACCTAAGTCAGATCCTATGGTTGCTCTTGAGGTAATGATGTGTGAGCATATCACACGAACTAAGGCAATAGAGGTAACTCTTCTTCCATTAGAGCATTGGAAGCCCAGCTAGGGCAGTTGGCACTCTGCCTAGTGATACTCAGAATCCTACATAGAGGGGGAAGGAGCATTAGAAAGGAATCATGCTGAGGAGTGGCAAGCAAACGATGGGACCAAGCAGTTCTGGCCAAGACCATGTTGACACATTTGAACCACAGCAATAGGAAGAAGATGCAACTGAAGAAAGTTAAGCAAAAGAAAATGAAGAGGAACCCAATGTAGTGCCATCTATGCCTGTAGTTTGACTAACTAAGTTGTCGACACAAATGCCAGTATTAACACCATCGAGTTTTCCACAAGAACCCAATGTTGCAATACCTTTGTCATTTTCGCAAAGATTTAAAGAGAAAGTCCATGACAAAGAATACCAAAAGTTTGTTTCTACTTTGAAACAATTGCACATTAATATACCTCTAATAGATACTCTTGTGCAAATACCCAGTTATGGGAAATACATGAAGGAGCTGTTATAAAAGAAAAAAAAATTGTTTGACATCGAGATGATTGCACTCACAAAGAGGTGCAATACTTTTCTTAAAAATAAGTTACGAACCAAGATGAAAGATCTTGGCAGCTTCACAATCCTATGCTCCATTGGGAATCATTACTTAGGTAAGGCTTTATGTTATTTGGGAGCAAGTGTTAATCTTATGCCTTTGTCTACTTTTAAGAAATTAGGAATAGGTTTGATGAAGCCCACTGCGGTGACATTACAACTTGCGGATAGATCCTTAGCACAACTGAAAGGCCAAATCAAAGACATCCTTGTCCAGGTTGATAAACTTGTGTTCCCTGCTGATTTTATAATCCAAGACTGCGAAGCAGATAAGGAAGTGCCCATTATCTTGAGGCGACCATTTCTAGCAACGGGATGCACACTTATCAATGTATTCAAGGGAGAACTTATCATGCATCATAACAATGAACATGTGACCTTTAGTGTGTTTGAGGCATCTCCATCCAGGAGTAAAAAGTAATGTCACAACATCGATGTGCTGGATGAAATCATTTCAAAAGAATTCAATGCAAGGTGTTCAGCAATGCCGGATGAAGATGCAATAACATTCATTGAGGAAATCTCAGCTTATTATAGCGACAAAGAGGAGGTTAAAAATTGAGAGCTGAGACAGAATTGGCAATTGAAATATTTGGATTTGTCTAACAAGACAATCTTAGTGTTTAAACCATCTATTGAGCAAGCTCCTACCTTGGAGTTGAAGCAATTGCCAACACATTTAAAGTATGTATTTATTGGTGACAACAAGACACTACCTATTATTGTCAATGCATCCCTCGACGTAATGCAAGAAGATAAGCTCATAGCAATTCTGAAAGAACACGAAAGAGCCATAGCCTGGAGCATCGCAGATACCTGAGGCATCGGTCCCTTTTTTTTGCATGCACAAGATTAGGCTAGAAGATGAAAAGAAGCAATCAATTGAGCAGCAATGAAGACTCAATGAAAAGATGAAAGAAGTAGTAAAGAAGGAAATTATCAAATGGTTAGATGCGGAAAATTATATACCCTATTTTTTATAATGATTGGGTGAGCCCCGTTCAATGTGTGCCTAAAAAGAGTGGTTTCACAGTTATGACCAACGATAGGAATGAGTTAATCCCTACTCGCATTGCAAAAGGATGGAGAGTATGCATGGATTACTGACGACTGAATGCGGCCACAAAGAAGGATCATTTTCCACTACCTTTCATCGATCAGATGCTGGATAGGCTAGCTGGTAAAGCATATTATTGTTTCTTAGATGATTATTCCAGATACAACCAAATTGCTATTGCACTAGAGGATCAAGCAAAGACAACGTTTACATGGCCTTTTGGAACATTTGCTTTTCGACGTATTTCGTTTGAGTTGTGTAATGCGTCGGCAACATTCCAGAGGTGTATGATGGCAATATTTTTGGACATGATCAAGGATTCCTTAGAGGTATTCATGGATGATTTCTCTGTCTATGGACAAAATTTTGATCAATGCATTCTGACAATTTGGCGAGAGTCTTGAAGAGATGCGAGGACACAAATCTAATTCTGAATTGGAAGAAATGCCACTTCATGGCAATTGAAGGCATTATTCTCGGGCATCGAATATCTTGTTAGGGCATTGAGGTTGATAAAGTAATGGTAGAAATCATCGAAAAACTACCACTGCCCACCAACGTCAAAGCAATAAGAAGCTTATTGCTGGAGCAAAATAAAAAAGTTTGTGTTAGATGACAGTTGTCTGTGCGCATTCCTAACAATAAAGAAGCAGCTAGTACAAGCCCTAATTATCGTTGCACCAGACTAGACGCAACAGTTTGAACTAATGTGTGTTGTAAGCAACTTTACTATAGGAGCCGTCTTAGGCTAAAGAAAAGAAAAGGTATTTCATTCTATTTACTATGCTAGTAAAACCCTATCTGAAACGCAGGTTAATTACACCACGATTGAGAAGTAGTTACTAGCAGTAGTCTTCGCATTTGACAAATTTTGTTCTTACCTTGTTCGCGTGAAGACTACAGTTTACACGGACCACTCAACGTTAAGATACTTTTTAAACAAAAAAGATGCCAAACCTAGACTCATCAGATGAATCCTACTCCTTCAAGAATTTAATGTTGAAATCAGAGATAGGAAAGGATTTGAGAATCAGGTAGCTGACCACTTGTCTCGATTGGAAGTAGGAAGTGAAGATGGGTAAATTTCCCAAATTGTCAAAGCATTTCCTGATGAACAATTATTCATTATCGACACATCGCCATGGTATGCCGATGTCGTGAATTACCTTGTATGTGGGAAGCTACCCATGGGTGTTACTGTTCACAAGAAGATTAGGTTCATACGTGATGTTTCCAAATACCACTGGAATGAGCCATACCTATTCAAAGTATGCGCCGATAATATCATTCGTCGCTGTGTACCTGAAGAAGAAATGATGTCAATCCTACGACACTGCCATGATGCCCCTTATGGAGGCCATTTTGGTGGAACAAGAATTGCTGCAAGAGTCTTACAGTTACGATTTTATTGGCCCACATTGTTTGAGACGCCCACAATTTCGCATAATAATGTGATCATTATCAACGCATTGGTTCCATATCTTGACGTAACGAGATGCTCCAACAACCTATCATGGAGGTAGAGCTCTTTGATGTCTACGGTATTTTATGGGACCATTTCCAAACTCTTTTGGAAATGTGTATATATTAGTGGCTGTTGACTACGTCTCAAAGTGGATTGAAGCTACTGCGGTGCCAAAAGACGAAGCTCGGATGTTGTTGAAGTTCTTTCACACATACATCCTCATGAGATTTGGAACACCGAGAGCGTTGATAAGTCACCAAGGCACTCATTTCTATAATAACCAAGTGGGCAGCTACATTAAAATGATATGGTGTGAAGCATCGTATGGCTACCACATATCACCCAAAAACAAATGGTCAAGCCGAAATATCCAATCATCAAATTAAAACCTCATTGTGGATGTCGCCATATCAACTAGTGTTTGCAAAGTCTTGTCACCTGCCCGTAGAACTTGAACATAAGTGGGTAATTAAGCAGGTGAATTTGGATTATGATGCTGCTAGAAAGAAAAGACTGTTGGACATCACGAAATTAGAAGAAATCTGATGCCATGCTTATGAGAATGTTATGATATACAAGGAAAAGACAAAGAGATGGCATGACAACATTATCTTGCGTCGATAATTTCATCCTGATCAGTTGGTACTTTTATTTAACTCACATTGAAATTGCATCTAGGAAAATTGTGATCAAGGTGGCCAGGTCCATTCAAAGTAGTCGAAGCATTCCAAAGTAGTGCCATGACAATCGAAAACCTAAAGGATGGACAACAATTTAAAGTAAATGGTCAACGTCTTCAACATTATGTGAGCTCAGATTTTTGAGAACAAGACGAAGCTGTCAACCTAGTAACATTTAAATAAAGTCGACGCATTTCTTTATTTCCTTTTATTTGTTTCACTTTTTATTCTATTGTTTCAGATTCTTAGCAGAAAAACTCCTCTTTTTGTCAACGCATTGAAGCACAGATTGTCAGCGCATTCTACGATGAGTCAGCATTACTTTTTCAGCAAGAATTGTACCGATTGATTTTTTTCTCTCTCAGTCGTTGGATGAAAACTAATCGGTATGATCTGTAGCATGGCAATTAATGGCTGCAGACGTAATGTTTCCCCATATTTTTCCAATCATCACGCCTAGGTTATAAAGTCCGTCATTGTTACTGCATCTCGTCTTCTCCATTGTTTGCATATTTTCTTTTCTAATCTCAAAGCAATCATTTTCTACAAAACTTCTTGAATTTCTTTTATTCTCACCAAGGCAAAAACCCGTGCTTCAAGAAATACTCCCAAAACCCATTCAAAGAACATCACGATCGCTTCTACTGTGGATCCATCCACAACACCACCACCCTTATCCATAGGTCCAATCTTATTTCTAACAACTGCAGCCAAAGACCGTTACCACAATGTCATGTTAAAATGTAACATCCATCCCGAACAGGGACTTTAACTTTCTCCACACCAGACCTTGAGAAAGCAAGTTCACCATATCATCAGCCACCTCGGGTGGGAATATTTTTGTGACCATCCTTCTAGCTACTCCCTCACATTAGTTAGGGAGTTTTATGCAAATCTAGTGGATCAGGAGAAGAAGTTTGTCTTTGTACGAGAGTGGCTTGTTCCATGGAGCGCTGCAGAGATCAACATACTGCTAAGAAATCTGGAAATGGTGGATGACCATGCACCCTTTCTATATCGTTTGGATGATGATGGTATGGCCTAGATGATGAAAGATCTCTGCATCGATGGCGTTACATGGACAGGTAATGGATTTCACAACTATACAATGCACAGACGATGCCTTATAACTTTTTGCAAGGTATGGTTTCATTTTATCAATAGCCGTGTTATGCCTTCGACCTACAGCACTACGGCCACATTGGACCATATGTGTCTCCTACATTCCATTTTGCACCACCGACACATCGACATAGGTGATCTCATACACACCCAGATCACAGATGTTGCAGGAAAGCAAATTGGTATCCTTCCTTTTCTCTCTCTCATTATGCTGCTTTATCAACACAAGGGTATTGTGCCCAAAGATGGTGAGGAGGTCTTGGAAAATGAAGGCTCAATCAATGATATCTCTGTTGAAAGGATGACATGAGGCCAAGATACACCAGTGCCCAAAGAAACTTCTAAGAAAAGGGATAAAGGAAAGTGTAAGAAGAAGGCTGACAAACTTGATGCGCTAATAGAGTCGCAAATGGTAAAGAAGCTGGCCTTTATGGAACTACACTTGGACCATATCAACATTCGATCCATCCACACTGATAGTATAGTGGACGACATGGATCTTCGGCTTCACAAGTTTTATGCTTACACTAAGGCATGGAATGAAGCTCTTGTCGCTGCATTGGGCCAGATCAATAAGACTCCATTACCAGACTTCCCAACCTTCCCATCAATCTATCACCCAATGAAGTACTCATCTTCCGAGCAACCTACTACTGAAGGTAGGCTTGCACCTGCACCTGCACCAATCCGGATTCATATTTTCGATGATGAGAAGGATGATGGGCACTCGTAGACTGATGATGATTATTATCGCCACATCGCCTACTTTTTTAAGATGAGTTTTGTAACAATCTGGGCGCGAATATGGCTGAACAAGCAGCGGTTGTGGGGAAGGATGTCGACGCAGTGGACTATGCCCACACTGGCCTAGTTGAACCTGAGCAGCAGATGGAAGAGGATGCGGACTAGGAGGAGGATCAGTTGAAAGAGAAGGATTAAGAAGAAGAAGAAGGACAGGAAGAAAACGAAAAAGAACCTGCCAAGGTATATGAGGAGAAGGAAATCGATGCCCTAACAATGATTGTTGAGGATGTTGTGGGGGTATCCAGCTCAGACGAGGCTCTACCTACTACGAGCCAAGCTAAGGTTGTCACTGTTGAGATAGAGGAACTGAAACCTCTAGCTATTGTGCCCTATGTCGTACCATTCGCAGAAATCCACCCATCAGAGGTGACAACTGATAAGGCCGTCACCCAACTCCCCGAGGAGGAGTAATCTATCGAGCCGGTTGGATCAAAGGATAAATAGCGAAAGAGGCGCAAGGACAAAAAAAAGAAGAAACACCATGACGAGGGAGAGCGCCTAAAGAAAAAGAAGAAGAAAACCAAAGCAGCCTCTTCATCGACTGCTGAATAATTTGGTACATTTCTTTTTAGTTAGTTTTCATGCATTCTTATTGTGCCTACATTTTAATTGTCATTGTATTCCTTTTAATTTAGTGCATTGTAGCTGCATTTCCATTATTTCTATATAACTATTGTCAGTGCATTGGGGACAATGCAGACATTAAGTTTGGGGGAAGATAATGTGAATGGTAAATGCAACTACACCTTCATGTTTGACTTTTATTTTGTTTCTTTAGTTAATGAAAAATTACAAAATTCCAACAGAAATATGCTCACAACTTTTATTTTGATGCGTAATTCTTGAATTGTTTGAATGTTAATGTGGAAATTGGATGAATATGATTAAATAATGAGTCTACTATTTTTGAATGAATAATTGAAATTGCTTTAATAATGAATGGATTGTATTGGTGATGAATCTTAAACTAACTGACCAGTATAGCGACATGGTATTAATAAAAGGTGCTCCAATATGAATGCATTGTGACTTTTAAGGGAAAACACTCCGCTGTAGTCTTAGAAAAGAAAACTCATCTAGCCAAAGGCTGTAACTGCAAGAGTGTGTGTTGACGCAATTACATGCCTATTGGGGGTTTATTGCACCCCATCATTACTTCCCAGGAATTAAGGTAGAGTAATGCAATGAGATCTTTCATTCACATGAAAAACAAAAAAGAAAAAAAGAAAAAAAAGAAAAATTGCTGAAATGGTTCAAGGAAGGATAAGATTCAATGCATAATACTAACATTGATGAAGTTGCAGTTTTAAGTTGTTCATACCTATAAATTGTCAGCACATCATTCTATTATATGAATGCAATTTGAATATTAGGAATTTAGAGAATTCAAGTTGTATGAATAATGATTGCGGTGGCATTTCTAATTGTTATTTTGTTAATTTTTGTTTACTTGAGGACAAGTAAAAACTCATGTTTGGGGGTGTGATGGTATTTCAAATGACATAGATTTTCTCCCTAATTTAATGTTTTAATTGTCTCTTTTGTATTTCATTTAGCATGCATCATTAGCATTTTATACTTACTTTCCATATTTTCCAACTCATTGTTAGTTAGTTTAAATTCTTGTTATTTTTATCTATTTTTGTACTAATATCGATGCAAGCAGCCGATTGCATGTTAATATTGTCAGTGCAGGAACTCAGTCTAGAAGCTTAATGCTGGACAAATGCAGCCACAAGAGCAGCTGGAAATTGCGACCAAGAGATGTCGCCACATTAAAACTAAATCTCGAATGAGTAGAATCAAACTAAATTCACAGCTAGAAGCACCAACACAAGAATTTCATAGATATTGCTGCAATTATGATTTTAGAATGTGCCCAGCGATACAGCGACAATCTGCAGATCTTTGAAGAACACACTAGAACTGTGTGAGTGCACAGTTGTAATCTAACTAATTTTGGCATTTACAAGATCTAGATTTGGATCTGAAAATGAAGGCTGAAACCTACCACATTTTGGAGGTTATAAATAGATAAACAAAAGATTTAATTTTGAAAATTCTGTGTGAATTGGAGACTTAAGCTAGAAATCGAGGAGCTAATAAAGCAAGTCTGCAACCACTTCTAACGAGAGGTGCTTGATGCAAAGCAAGAGGAACGATTAAGGAGTAGCCTTAGTAGTTTAGAGATAGTAAGCTTCGTTGTACTCTTTAATTCTTCTTAAATGATGATGATTTTGATGATATTAAATGAACACGAGAGTGTCTTTTAATGTTAAATCATTTTGATTCTTATTTTACACTGTTTATCTGTTCGCTATTCCCCTCTCTTATAATGCAATTGTGTCGACAACGAGGTGTTGTACCTTGTGAACGAGAGGATTTCTTAGGCAATAAGGGACCAATCAACGATATTTTGGTAGAGTGTATGACAAGGGGGAAGGAGACTCCTGTGGTGAAAGAAGCTGCCCCAAACAAAGGAAAGGGAAAGGCAAAGAAAGAAGAGAGACAACCTCGTGGCCCCATAGATCTTCAACTATGGAGGAAAATTACAGAGGTCGAGCAGTTGGTTGACAGAATTAATGTGCGACAAATAAAACTTATTGTCGCAGTTGAGGACATGGAGCACTCGTAAAATTTATTCTATGCCTACACCAGGACATAGAATAGTGCAATTATCAGCATATTATGCAGCATTAGCAAGCATCCTCTGCCAGAATTCCTAGTGTTTCCTCCTATCATCAGGGAGGCAATGCCATCAACTGAAAGAGCTACTTCGGAACGGAAGGACCAATCTACTTCTTCTCCGTAAATGGTCCATATATCTGATGATGAAAACTAGGACGTGAATTCAAAGGATGCTGACGATTGCTTCCACAACATTGTCAGCCTTTTTGAAGATGAATTTTCCAACAGCCTAAGAGCAAATATGGCTGGAAGGGAAGCCAATGCTGATGAGGAATCTTTGGGTATTGAGGAAGAGAAAGAAGAAAAGGAGGAGGAAAAGGAAGAAGGAAAAAGAGAGAAGGAAGAAATTTTTATTGCGACAGATTTGCCCAAAGAATTTGTCGCTGCACCCAAAGATGCCGGTGCAATTGATGAAGAACTGGTGCAATCTGATGAGAAACAGGTCGAGACAGTGATAGTCAACAATGAGGATTTCAATCCTCTGGCTATAGTGCCCTATGTGGCACCCCTTGCTGAAATGCACCCTTTTGATGTCACCGTCGATGAACTCAGCACACAACCAAATGTGGAGGAGCAATCCGCCAACCTAGTCGAGCTAAGAGAATGAAAATGCAAGCGTAAGGAAGAGCGCCCCAAGAAGAAGAAGAAGACCAAAGCAGCCACATCTTCGGCTGCACATCTCTGAGTTAGTCTTTAATTTATTTAGTACGTAATTTACTTGCATATCATGTAGTTGTAATTGCATTGTTATCACATTTTAATTGTCCCTACATTTTATTTGTCGACGCTTTTGTATTGTAGTTGCATTTCCATGTGTATTTGTATATGAATATTAGTGCATTGGGGACAATGTAGACTTTAAGCTGGGGGGAATGCATATGGATTAGAAATGCAATTGCACCCACATTTCTAAAAAAAATTGTCCTTTTTAGTTTAATGGAAGTATGCAAGGTTATGAAAAATGTGGCTACAAATTTTTCATTTGATGCTTAATTCTTCAATTATGTAACATGCTAATACATGAATTGGATGAATGTGATTGAATGTTGTATCCCTCTATTATTGGATGAATGGTTGAAATTGCATTTGTAATAAATGAGTAGTATCATTATTTGAATCTTGGAATAACTTGCCATCTGTAGCTATGTATATATAATTAAAACTATTAATAAAAGACACTTCAATGTGGATGCATTGTCACTTATCAAGGGAGAACACTCCAATGCAAGTGTTAGAAAAAGTAATCTAGCTAAAGGTTATCACTGCAAGAGTGCGTGTCAACGCAATTACATACTCCCTGAGGGTTTGTTGCACCCTATCGTAACTTCTAAAGAATGAGGGTACAGTAATGCAATGACATCCCTCAGTCAAAAAAAAAAAAGAAAGAAAGAAAAAGAAAAAAAAAGAAAGAAAGAAAAAGAAAAAAAAAGGGAAAAGAAAAGAAAAGAAAAGAATATGTTTATATAACAAATTTTGTGTTGGTTAAGAGAATTTAAGATTTAGAGCATGATGCTAGCATTAGTGAAGTTGCAGTTTTGATTATTCATACCTATAAATTTTCGGTGCAATTTTCTATCATGTGAATGTAATTTATACATTAGGATCTCAGAAAATTGAAGTTGCTAGAATGATTATTACTTCGACAAGACTTTTGCTATGACCTTGCTAGCTTTTGTTTACTTGAGGACAAGTAAAAACTCAAGTTTGGGGGTGCGATAGCATTAGAAAATACCATTAATTTCTCCTTATTTAAAGTATAAATTGTTCCCATTATATCATGTTTAGCATGAATTTTTAGCATTTTATATTTAGTAATTGCATTTTCAAAGTCAGTGATGTTTGGTTTAATTTTCATTAATTTTGTCCTACTTTTGCTACTAATGTCACCACATTTAGTGTTCAGTTTTGCGTCTAAAGATGTCAATGTAGGAGTCTTTCCCAAAAGATCAACGCAGGAAGGTGTCCAAGGTTGTCACCGTAATTTAGAATCCAGAATTGCGCCCAAACCTATCGCCGCATGAACATATCCAGAAGTACTAGTGCTTGAAAATATCAAGGTTGTCGCAGCGAATTAAAATCTAAATTTGCGTCTAGAGATGTCGTGACAACCTTTAGCTGCTTATTGAATACACCAGATCTGCATGAATGTACAACTGGATTAACTAACTTGTACAGTTGTAAGGAAGTTCGATCTGAAGAAGAAGGACACTTGTATTTGGCATTAAAGATAAGCACTGATGAAAAGAGAATAAAGGGGGAATCTGGAGGCTCATGACAAAAATCAATTTGGTTTTTCATCTTTTCTTTAAGCTTGCCTCCACGGCAGCTTAGTTTCTTGGAGGGTGAGCTGATTACGATGAGAAGGCAAATCCTGCTCTTGACGAGGAGTGTTCCTAAGTGAAACATAAGAGGAGCTTCAACTTGTTCTTTATTTCTTCTCAAATGCTGAGAAATTCTGATGAAGTTAAATGTGTATAGAAGTACCTTTTAATTTTAGATCTAATTTGATTTTTTCTCTATTTTCTCTTATCTGTTTATCTTTGGATTTAATTGCTTGATCACGAAAGTACTATTGTAGTTACTGACATTGGAAAGTTCAATGACAAATTAAATTAACAAGCAAGACAATGGAAGTTGCTTAGGGAATGAAAGAATTCTAACCACTTGTTCTTGAATGAAAAGCATTGCCAACACTGGAAGGTGTGGTTAATGTGAGTGTTTGGGTATTTGATAAATAGGAAGTCGAAGTTGGTAAGATCTCATTAAGCTTAATTGCAGTGACAATTTATCTATTATTTACCTTATGGTCACATTTAGTGGTTTGCTGACTTATCAAGTCAGGGATCCCCCATTCCATTATCATTTTTTTTACTTCTTTAATTTTCTTAAATTGCATCGACATATTATCTTCAAACTTTCACTGCATTTCTTATTAATTTGCTTCGACTTATTTTATTACAGTCTTGAAATATTTGCTCTGACAGTTTAATTCATTCGTTTTTGCACTCTTTATTTTAATTATGCTGACATTATTCATACAGTTTCTCTTATTTTAACTTTAATTGAATCAGGAATTATAAACATAAAATAGCCATCTTCTTGAGATCGATATCTGATAGTTTTAAGCCTATCAACTATACTTGCATCGACAAGTGTTTGCTTGCACAATTGTTGTGATGTTCATAGCGCGACATGTAATGACAAGGATGAACTAATCCCTACTCGCATTCCTATGGGCTAGTGAGTGTGCATGGACTATCGCCGTTTGAATGTAACCACAAAGAAGGATCACTTCCCACTTCCCTTCATTGATCAAATGCTAGATAGGCTTGCTGGAAAAGCCTATTAGTGCTTTCTCGATGGCTATTTTGCCTTCCGCCAAATGTCATTTGGTCTCTACAACGCACCAGCCACATTTCAAAGGTGCATGATGGCCATCTTCTCAGACATGATTGAAGACTCATTGGATGTATTTATGGATGATTTTTCTATCTATGGCAATACTTTTGATAAATGCGCTGACATTTTGGCCAGAGTTCTAAAGCGATGTGAGGACACAAATCTAGTGCTGAATTGGGAGAAATGCCACTTCATGGCAACAGAAGACATTGTTCTTGGTCATTGAATTTCGTGTTATGGCATTGAAGTCGATAAAGCAAAGGTTGAAATTATTGAGAAGTTACCCCCGCCAACCAATGTAAAAGGTATATGGAGTTTTCTCTGTCATGCAGGTTCTTATCGAAGATTTATCCTTGATTTCTCCAAGATTAAAAAACCTCTCTGCTCTTTATTAGAGAAAAATAAAAAAAATTTGTTTCATGATGCATGTCTGGATGTATTTATGCAAATAAGCAGTAGCTTATGAAGGCACCTATTTTCGTTGCACCAAATTAGTCGCAACCATTTAAAGTAATGTATGGTGCGAGTGATTATACTATCGGTGTCGTGTTAGAATAGCTCAAAGAAAGTGTTTCACGCGATATATTATGCCAACAACACTCTAACTGAAACGTTAGTTAATTATACAACCATAGAGAAGGAGCTGCTGGCAATCGTCTTTACCTTCGACAAATTTCACTCATATCTTGTCGGCGCAAAGGTTACAGTGCTCACTGATCATTCTGCGTTGAGATACCTCTTCGCAAAGAAGGATGCCAAACCAAGATTGATACGATGGATCTTGTTATTTCAAGAATTTGACATGGAGATAAAAGATCGCAAAGGATCGGAGAACCAAGTGGTCGATCACTTGTCTCGTCTGGAAGTAAGAAGTGCAAATGGAAATACATTCGAAATTTTTGACATATTTATTGGTGAGAAATTGTTTGCTTTCGACGCATCCCCATGGTATGCAGATGTAGTCAATTACTTTGTATGTGGACAGTTACCTTGAGTACAACAAGCCACAAGAAGGAAAGGTTTCTTCGTGACATCGAGAAATATTATTGGAATGAGCCAAACCTATTCAAGGTATGCAACAACAATATTATTAGGCTCTTTGATCCAAAAGAAGAAATGCTTTCAATCCTGAAGCATTGTCACGATGCCCCTTATAGAGGTCATTTTGGTGGCGTAAAAATTGCTGCTAATGTTTCAATCAGGATTTTATTGGCCTTTGTTGTTTAATGATGCCCACAATTTTGTGCAACAATGTGAAAAATGTCAGTGCACTAGATCAATATCTCGACGCAATGATATGCTGCAATAGCCAATTACGGAGTTTGAGCTCTTTGATGTTTGGGGTATTGATTTTATGGGACCATTTCCAAGTTCATTTGGAATTGTTTATATCTTAGTTTTTGTTGACTATGTTTCAAAATGGGTGAAGGCCATTGCTATCCCAAAGGATAATGCTAGGATAGTGCTAAAATTTTTCCACAAGCACATACTCACTTGTTTCGGCACACCTAAGACATTGGTTAGTGATCAAGGCACTCATTTCCACTGTAATCAAGTTACAGCCGCATTGAAGTGGTATGGAGTTAACCATTGAATAGAGTCCACATACCATCCACAAACCAATGGCCAAGCTGAAGTTTCCAATCGATAAATCAAAAATATTCTTGAAAAGGATTGGTCTTTTAGGTTGGATGATGCATTGTGGGTATTACGTACAGCATATAAAACTCCACTTGGAATGTCCCCATATCAACTTGTGTTTTGTAGAGCGTGTCACTTGCTTGTGGAATTAGAACATAAAGCCATGTGGGCAATCAAGCAAGTGAACATGGACTATGAAGCTGCTAGAAAGAAAAGGTTGTTGGATATTATTGAATTAGAGGAAATTCGATGCAATGCTTATGAAAATGTCCTAATCTATAAGGAAAAGACTAAGCCCTGGCACAACAAAATTATTTTGCAGCGATAATTTACTATAGGTCAACTAGTGTTATTTTTTAATTCGTACTAAAATTCCACCCAGGTAAATTGCGCTCACGATAGTCTGATCCATTCGAGGTTGTCAAAGCATTTCCTCATGGTGCGGTCACAATTAAAGACATAAATGATAGGCACCAATTTAAGGTGAATGGCTAATGGCTAAAGCATTACTTCAGCCATAATGATCACACACAGAAGGAGACCATTAATCTGGTCACGTTTTTCTAACCTCTCTTTACATTTTTAACAAGTAGTTTTAGTTTATTTTGTTATGTTTCAGTTATCTTCCTTAGTATTTTTTCAGGAATAAAGTTCTTCCTTTTGTCGACGCATGAAAAACTCCTTGTCGACTCATCTTATCTGCAGACTCATCATAAAATCGAAACAGATCAGGAAACAAATCGTGACATTTCAAGCACCTATTTCCCAATCGTTGGATCGGTTTGAGAAAGGGTAATCGGAGTGGACGCATTTATTGAATGCAGACTGACTATCTTCTCTCTGTAGTGTAAAAGAGCATGACTCTCCATCTCCACTTTTCGTTCCCTATAAAGCAATCCACTGTGCCAACGGTGTTATTCAGAAAAACCTCTATTACTATTGAAGCTTTTCTTCAAAGCTCTTATTTTTCTTCTACTCTCTACTACCTTTGCTACCAAAAAGATATTGCCAGAACTCGAGGCGTAAAAACACCATCAAAATCTATTGTAAAATCCTTCTCCGCCGTTATGGTATGAGAAATATAGCATCGCCGATTTAGAGATGTAGTGGTGTTTTTGGCTATGGCTACGAATGACCGTTTCCAAGATAACATGGTGAAGCGCAGCTGTCATCCTGAGCAGGATTTTCAACTGTTGAAGCATCAAGACCTAGGAGAGCAAGTCAATAAAACTATTGCGTGAATTGGTTGGGAAACTTTTTGCACCCATCCTGGGGCTATTCACCGTCTCTTGTGAGAGAGTTCTACACAAACCTGACTGACAGCGAACAAGAATTCGTCTTTGTTCGTGAAGGATTGGTGCCTTTGGGTGCCTTCCACATTAATACTCTATACAACATCACCATGGAAGAGGACAAGCACATGACCTTCCTAGAAGAACTCACAGAGGAAGGGGCTAACATTTTGATGCAAGACCTCTGCATCGAAAGAGCGGTGTGGACGAGCAACAATTAAAACAACTACACCATGCTCCGTCGTTTCCTGACATTATAAAGTAAGGTTTGGTTTCACTTCATTAACTGTCATCTCATGCCTTCCACTAATAGAACAACAGTCACTTTGGATCGGATGTGCTTAATCCACTCGATCATTAAGGGGAGACTAATTGATGTTAGTGATGCCTTGTGAGGAAGAAGAAATGTTGGTCAACAAATGACCTATTAATGATGTTTCCATTGAGCACGTGACTCGGGGAAAGGACACTTCTATTTAAAGGACGCTGAAGCCAGAAAGAGGAAAGGCAAGGTAAAGATAGAAGAAAAGAAGGCTAATGTAACCACAGATCCCACCTTATGGCCAATGGTCAAAGAGGTAGAGAAGATTGCTAACACAATTAGCATTCGATAGATAAAACTTATCGGCGTAATCGAGGATATGAAAAGGTTACAGAACCCATTCCATGCCTATACTAGGGCATGGAATAGTTCCATTGTCACAACATTGCGTCGTATGAGCAAAGCGCCTTTACTAGAGTTCCTTGTCTTCCCTCTAATCATTAGAGAAGCTATGCCTTTAATTACGGAGGCTACATCAGAAGGAAGGGACCGATCAGTAGCATCTTCGCAAATGTTCCATATTTCTTATGATGGACATGAGGTCAATTCGAAGGAAGTAGAAGACTGCCTCCGGAATATTGATAACCTATTTGAGGATGACTTTTCTACCAGTCGAGAGGCTACTATGGTTGAGAAAGAGGCCAATGTTGATGAAGGGAATACGCCATTAGAACCTATAGAGACAAAAGAGGAAGAAAAAGAAGAAAGAAGAAAGAAGAAAGAAGAGAAGGACCTGATGTCGCGAAAAATTCAACTGAGGAATTTGTCACTGCACTTGAAGTTGTGGGTGCATATTTGGAGGATTTGGTGCCACCTGATGTGAGTCTGGTGGAGGCTGTGACTGTTAGTAATGAGGACTACAGTCCTCTAGCCATGGTGCTTTATACTGCACTGTTTGCTAAAATACACCCATCTGATGTCACGGTTGATGATGCGAGGGCGCAGCCTAAAGTTGAGGAGCAATCCGAAGATCTGGCTAAGCCAAAGGAATGAAAGAGGAAGCGTGCCAAAGACAGGAAGCCCCGCAAGGAGAAGCGCAACCGCAAGAAGAAGAAGACCCATGCAGCACATTAAGATAGTTTTTATTTTTGGTACTTAGTTTAGTTTTCATGCATATCATGTAGCTGTCATTGCATTTTTCTTGTCACTGCATCTTCATTCTCATTGCATTTCCACATATATTTGTAAATTAATGACAATGCTTTAGGGACAATGCAGACTTTAAGTTTGGGGGAAATGTATATGGATTGGAAATGCAAATGCACCCACATTTTAAAAATTTATCCTTTTACGTTTAATGAAAGCATGCAAAGTTATTGAAAATGTGTTTGAATTTTTTTTCATTTGATGCTTAATTGTTGAATCATGTGAACTTCTAGTGAATGAGTTGGATGAATCTGATTGAATGTTATATCTTCAATTTTTGGATGAATGATTTAGATCGCATTATTAATGGATGAATAGTATTATTATTTGAATCTTGAATAAATTTGCCATTTATAGTTGCTTGTATATAAGTACAGTTATAAATAAAAAAAACACTCCAATGTGGGTGTATTGTAAACAGTCAAGGGGGAGCACTCTAATGCAAGTGTTAGAAAAAGTAATCTAGCCAAAGGCTATCACTGCAAGAGTTTGTGTCGGCACAATTACATAATCCTTGAGGGTTTGTTGCACCCCATCGTTACTTCTCAAGAACAAGAGTATAGTAATACAACAACATCCCTTAGTCACATATAAAAAAAAGAGAGAAAAGAGAAAAAAAAAAGAAAAGAAAAACATATATATGTATATACTACTATACAATAAATGCTATTTTGGTAGAAGGAGTTTAAGATTTAAAGCATGATGCTAGCATTGATGAGGCTACAATCTTAATTATTCATGATTATGAATTGTCGATGCAATATTTTGTCATTTAAATGTGATTCATTCATTAAGATTTTAGATGATTCAAGCTGCTAGAATGATCATTACTTTGATAAAATTTTTGCTATAACCTTGCTAGTTCTTGTTTTACTTAAGGATATGTAAAAACTCAAATTTGGGGGTGTGATAGCATTAGAAAGAACCATTGATTTCTCCTTACTTATAGTATAATTTGTTCCTATTTGATCATCTTTAGCACACATTTTTAGTATTTTTAACCTAGTTATTACATTTTCTAACTTAATGAAGCTTAGCCTAACTTCCTTTAAATTTATCATGTTTTTATTACTGATGTCGTTGCATTAGTCTGTTTAGTATTGCACCCAAAAATGTCACTACAGGAACCTATCTAAAAGTATCAATGCATGAAGTTGTCCAGAGTTGTCATTGCATAAGAGGATCCAAATTTGCACCCAGAATTGTCGCTGTACCTAACAGCTATCTGATTAACACACTAGAAATGTGTGAGTTGTACAA